>CAMZMU010000052.1:0-600000 GCA_947311845.1 Poa pratensis | reverse complement strand
TCAAATTTTGCACATAAAGTCATCAATAAGTACCTTTTGTATGCCTTGATCGATTTTTTATCGTTTCGTAGACCATTATACCTAACTTTCGTGTTTTCCCAGATATGACCTCCCCGGTCAAGAATTTACATAACTTTTGCAAGGAAACTCCGATTGAGATGAAACTAATTTTGTTGGAAAGATAACCCTGAGAACTAACCAGCAGAAAGTGGAATTCTTGGAAAAGAGCAATAAAAAAATATCTAAAACGGAGAGGTGTGGCTGAACCTTTGTAACACGGACATGTAAAATTCCCTACATCGTAAACGCAATAAAAGTAGCAGGCAAATCTCGTTTTTCAAAAGACACTTGATCTTGTCTCGTGAACCAATATGGGGAAGCGTCTCTTAGAAATCGACTTCTTCACTTGACCTTTATCAATAACGGATGGCAACCTTTAAGCCGATGATCTCTACGCTCACAGAATCTTCTCCTTCAGGTCCATTGGTCAACCCTCTTTCGATGCCGGTCAAAGGGTTAGACGACATGGGCCCCACGGTAGAGCTTTGGGCCAAAAACGGCGCGCCGAAGCATCGGAATCTATGGCCTACAATAGATTATTTGGGTTAAAACCCAATAATACAAAATTAAACAAATTTCATGTTCGAAATTTCTCAAAACAGTCCAATACCTTATTGGTCATAGAGAATTTGCGTAGAACCGCGAGAATACACAATTCGATGCAACACTGCACATAACTCACGTTAACTTCGATTTTATGCTATGATGTCAAAAAGATGTTTTCTCCGTAGATCATTACGCACGATTCTCTTATTTGCCATTTTCTCTACGTAGTGACACAAACTTACTTTCATGCACGCCCAAACCCAAGAATACTCATTTTGACTCAAATTTTGCACATAAAGTCATCAATAAGTACCTTGTGTATGCCTTGATCGATTTTTTTCTCTTTTCGTAGACCGTTATACCTAACTTTCATGTTTTCCCAGATATGACCTCCCGGTCAAGAATTTTGATAACTTTTGCATGGAAACTCCGATTGAGATGAAACTAATTTTGCTGGAAAGATAACCCTGAGAACTAACCAGCAGATAGTGGAATTCTTGGAAAAGAGCAATAAATAAAATAACTAAAACGGAGAGGTGTGGCTGAACCTTTGTAACACGGACATGTAGAATTCCCTACATAAACCGTAATGAAGTAGCAGCCAAATCTCGTTTTTCAAAGACACTTGATCTTGTCTCGTGAACCAATATGGGGAAGCATCTCTTAGAAATCGACTTCTTCACTTGACCTTTATCACCAATGGATGGCAACCTTGAAGCCTATGATCTCTACGCTCACACAATCTTCTCCTTCAGGTCCATTGGTCAACCTCTTTCAATGCCGGTCAAAGGGATAGACACGTGGGGCCCACGGGTCGGGCTTTGGGCCAAAAACGCGCGCCGAAGCATCAGAATCTATGACCTACAATAGATTATTTGGGTTGAAACCCTATAATACAAAAATTAAACAAATTTCATGTTCGAAATTTCTCAAAATAGTCCAATACCTTATTGGTCATAGAGAATTTGCGTAGAACCGAGAGAATACACAATTCGATGCAAACACTGCACATAACTCACCGTTAACTTCGATTTTATGCTATGATGTCAAAAAGATGTTTTCTCCGTAGATCATTATGCACGATTCTCTTATTTACCATTTTCTCTACGCAGTGACACGAACTTACTTTCATGCATGCCCAAACCCAAGAATACTCATTTTAACTCAAATTTTGCACATAAAGTCATCAATAAGTACCTTTTGTATGCCTTGATCGATTTTTTATCGTTTCGTAGACCATTATACCTAACTTTCGTGTTTTCCCAGATATGACCTCCCCGGTCAAGAATTTACATAACTTTTGCAAGTAAACTCCGATTGAGATGAAACTAATTTTGTTGGAAAGATAACCCTGAGAACTAACCAGCAGAAAGTGGAATTCTTGGAAAAGAGCAATAGAAAAAATATCTAAAACGGAGAGGTGTGGCTGAACCTTTGTAACACGGACATGTAAATTCCCTACATCGTAAACGCAATAAAAGTAGCAGGCAAATCTCGTTTTTCAAAAGACACTTGATCTTGTCTCATGAACCAATATGGGGAAGCGTCTCTTAGAAATCGACTTCTTCACTTGACCTTTGTCAATAACGGCTGGCAACCTTGAAGCCGATGATCTCTACGCTCACAGAATCTTCTCCTTCAGGTCCATTGGTCAACCCTCTTTCGATGCCGGTCAAAGGGTTAGACGACATGGGCCCCACGGGTAGAGCTTTGGGCCAAAAACGGCGCGCCGAAGCATCAGAATCTATGGCCTACAATAGATTATTTGGGTTAAAACCCTATAATACAAAAATTAAACAAATTTCGTGTTCGAAATTTCTCAAAACAGTCCAATACCTTATTGGTCATAGAGAATTTGCGTAGAACCGAGAGAATACACAATTCGATGCAAACACTGCACATAACTCACCGTTAACTTCGATTTTAATGCTATGATGTCAAAAAGATGTTTTCTCCGTAGATCATTACGCACGATTCTCTTATTTGCCATTTTCTCTACGTAGTGACACAAACTTACTTTCATGCACGCCCAAACCCAAGAATACTCATTTTGACTCAAATTTTGCACATAAAGTCATCAATAAGTACCTTGTGTATGCCTTGATCAATTTTTTCTCTTTTCGTAGACCGTTATACCTAACTTTCATGTTTTCCCAGATATGACCTCCCCGTGAAGAATTTTGATAACTTTTGCATGGAAACTCCGATTGAGATGAAACTAATTTTGTTGGAAAGATAACCCTGAGAACTAACCAGCAGATAGTGGAATTCTTGGAAAGAGCAATAGAGAAAATAACTAAAACGGAGAGGTGTGGCTGAACCTTTGTAACATGGACATGTAGAATTCCCTACATCGTAACCGCAATAAAAGTAGCAGCCAAATCTCGTTTTTCAAAAGACACTTGATCTTGTCTCGTGAACCAATATGCGGAAGCATCTCTTAGAAATCGACTTCTTCACTTGACCTTTATCACCAACGGATGGCAACCTTGAAGCCTATGATCTCTACGCTCACACAATCTTCTCCCTCAGGTCCATTGGTCAACCCTCTTTCAATGCCGGTCAAAGGGACAGACGACGTGGGGCCCACGGGTTGGGCTTTGGGCCAAAAACGGCGTGCTGAAGCATCGGAATCTATGACCTACAATAGATTATTTGGGTTGAAACTAAATAATACAAAAATTAAACAAATTTCGTGTTCGAAATTTCTCAAAACAGTCCAATACCTTATTGGTCATAGAGAATTTGCGTAGAACCGAGAGAATACACAATTCGATGCAAACACTGCACATAACTCACCGTTAACTTCGATTTTTTATGCTATGATGTCAAAAAGATGTTTCTCCGTAGATCATTACGCATGATTCTCTTATTTGCCATTTTCTCTATGCGGTTACACAAACTTACTTTCATGCACGCCCAAACCCAAGAATACTCATTTTAACAAAAAATTTGCACATAAAGTCATCAATAAGTACCTTTGAACGCCTTGATCGATGTTTTATCGTTTCGTAGACCGTTATACCTAACTTTAGTGTTTTCCCAGATATGACCTCCCAAGTTAAGAATTTAGATAACTTTTGCAAGGAAACTTCGATTGAGATGAAACTAATGTTGTTGGAAAGATAACCGCGAAACTAACCAGCGGAAAGTGGAATTCTTGGAAAAGAGCAATAGAGAAAATAACTAAAACTGAGAGGTGTGGCTGAACCTTTATAACACGGACATGTAGAATTCCCTACATCGTAACCGCAATAAAAGTAGCAGGCAAATCTCGTTTTTCAAAAGACACTTGATGTTGTCTCGTGAACCAATATGGGGAAGCGTCTCTTAGAAATCGACTTCTCCACTTGACCTTTATCACCAACGGATGGCAACCTTGAAGCCTATGTGTCGGGGAATAATTAACCCGTGACTTATTCAAGGCCAAAACGGCGACTTCATGATCACGCTATTATTGGGCCACGTAAAAGATGGGTCGATCAAGGATCGCGGCCTGCCAAAGGAAGGCTCCAGAAAGTCGGTGGTAAAACTTGCCTTGGATGACAAGCTTGCAATCGGCTTCGTGTAGAACTTTTGTAACCTAGCGAGCCTCTGTGTATATAAAGAGGACTCACGGGACTTAGACAGGGTCAAGCTATCAAGCCCTAAAACCCTAGCTCTTATGGCGAGTTCCAGATCGGATCACCTCCATTGTTGCACCACATATATCATATCAATACCAATCTAGGGTAGGCAGGAAGTAGGTCTTCACCTCACATTGAGGGGCCGAACCTGTGTAAATCTGTGTTCGTCCTTGTTCCTGCGATCCCAAGCTCGGAGATGATTGACTTGCGCAAATCCCACACCTACGAAGTCATCCATGACATCAGACGTGACAAACCCATGACAGTTGGCGCCCACCGTGGGGTCTGCAGTCAAGAGCGTCATGTTCTGTGCAGGATCGATGAAAGGAGCTGAAGATCTCGCCATTGGCCACATCATCATGGTCGATGGCACGCCTCTCATTGACGATTCAAGATGGGGACCAAAAGCTTATTACCTGGAGACCGGCCGTATCATCCCGTTTGGATCTATCAACGTCTTCGTCGGTTTCATTGGCAGTGGATCTGTTAGCTCAGTCCAAGAAGGCGACTCAGAAGAAGGAGTCGCCACTGACGGAGAAGAGTTTCTGGAGAACATGGACTCGCGAGAATTTGGGTCCATCATACCAGCTCTTGAGGAAAGTTACTGGGATTACGCGCAAGTGGTAGAACAAGAGGCGGCACCAGTTGGAGTCTACATGGCCGGAGGTGCAAGTACGTCAGGAACTGCAGGAGAAGCCAAAAGATCGACACCTCCTGGCAACCCACTACTTATCCCGGTGTCAGCAGCAAACGCCGTTGTCCGCGCAACAGAAATTGAGGCCGCCAGGGCCGAGCTCCTGTACGAAGCCTAGCAACTACCATCGCAACAACCAAGGAGGTTTCATACCCACAAGGACAATACCAAAGCCCAGTTGATAACATGTATGCAACGGCTAATATCTTGACATAGATGGTACCAACAGATGACGATATAACATCCCAAAATTATTATCAGGATTATATTCCAAAAATGAGAGCCAACAAAAACTTTTGTTGTTTATTGTATGTTAATTGCTTTTGTTACTTGAGATGTTGTTCTTGCTGTTTGTGTGAGTGTTTTCTCTAGTGAACACTAGTAAGAAAGAAAGAAACAAAATGTAAAATCAAAACAAGAAAAATAAAAGTGACAAGTTGTCACATGAAAATCTTCAAGTGACAAACCCAATTAATTTCAAACCAAAGTCAGTGGAGTTGTAATGTAAACACTCCCCATTTTGTTCCTACCACTTTCCCCTCTCAAATATTATTTTTGAACTAGTTTTGAAATTCTAAAATAAAAACAAATTGAAATAAATTAAAATAACATAAACAAAGTACTATAAAAGAAAATGTTTCAAAACATTTTATTATTTTATGCCAATTTTTGTGGAGCTTCTGTACATTATGGGAAGGCCCCACAAATTTTTGCAAATTTTTCTAAAATGTTTAATGCACTAATTAAATCCTAGAAAACCTTCTGGATTTAACAGAAGGACTAAAACAGAAATAAAAAAAGAGGCAGAGAGGAGGCAGGGGGTTTTCTGCAAAAACATCATCCCCTACCTCTCTCCCTCGCCCCGACGTGCCGCCGTGTCGCCTCCACCGTCCTCGCCGTTTTCTTCGCCGCCCGGACCCCCCCTGCAGCGCTCGCCGTGCCTCTGCGCCTCTGCACCGCAGGGAAGAAAACGGAGCCCTCTCCCGTCGCAGTTACGCCGCGGTTCCCGACGGCCGCCGCGGAGGACTTGGACGGCGCCGAGCAAATTGGCCCAGCCCTCTGCGCCTCGACACGCCCAGCTCCTCTAGATGCTTCTAGAACGTGTCCGGACCCCGTTAAGCACCAAGCCGCCACAAGCCTCTGCACCCTCGCCGCGTAGCCGAGGAATTGGTCGCCGTAGACGCGCCATGGTCACCGCCGTGGACCTCGACCACCATGGACCGCCCCAGCCTATAAAGCCACCCCGAGACCTCACTGAAACACCACACCCCTCCCTCGATCTCTCCCTCGCTCCAATTTGGTCTGTGCACCGCCAGAGGGCCGTGCACCGCCGCACCCGTCGCCGCCGTCAAGGTCGATCATCGCCGCAACACCACACCCTCCCATTCTACCCTCTCTGGCCTGCACTTGCTTCCCTCTGCTTCACCGCACTCACCGCACCCTTTTTCCCTCTGGATTGTGTCCAGATTCGCCGTGGGATCATCGCCGGAGCTCGTGCCCGTGGCCGTGGAAGTTGCAGACCACGCCGTCACCGCTACACTCCGTCCCAGCAAGCACAACTCGCGCCACAACCTTACCCGAGCCTCCGCCGTCGATTCACGTCATCGCCGCCGTCTGCCGTGCCCTCTAGGTGAGTTTTCCGTCCACCTCGCCGTCGCCGGCGCGGCAGCGCCGCTCGTTTTAGGTCGCCGACGTTTGTCGACGACGTGGGCTAACGTGAGCCGTTGGATCTTAATCCAACGATTGCGTACCGCTTCGGTTAAGTGAAAGAGAGAGAGAGACTGACGGGCGGGCCCCGCTCGTCAGGATTTTATTATTTTCCAACCACGCACTGTGTCGCTGACGTGTAGGCCCCACTAGTCAGCCTTTTCAACATTATCCAGAGGAGGGAATTTTCGAATTTCAAACTTCTCTGAATAATCAGTACTGGATCCAACTTTGAAATTCAATATCTCGAGATTTAGGAATCCAAATAAATCAAACTCAACTGTTCTGGAAAGCTTATGAAATTGTTTAACCAACACAATTGGTCTCATGTCATTTAATTAAATAAGTAAAAAGTATTATTGAAAATGCCACAGAAGGTTTAAAATCTAAACTTGTTTGTTTCTGATACTCTGTTAGTCCAAATAATTCCAAACCAATTTTGCTAGCTTAGTACTGCCTTGTGTTAGCTCCCCTAATTTTGGTAGAATTAATTAAGCAGTATAATTGTTGACTTTAAGATAAACCCTTCTGGACTAAAACAACAAATATGTTTATTGGTTGATCCAAATGAGTTAGGACCAATTTTGTTAGCTCACATATAGCCATGTTTAGTTACCCCTAAAAGGGTTTAATTTTTGGAACAATAGAATTTAATGGTAGCTAAAACTTGATTATTAAGCTACTGGATTCAATCCAATGTGTAGGGAGTTTGGTAACTCCAAATGATCCAATTCAAATTGGGTTGTATTCTACACATCAGTGCTTTCCATAGAATTTTAGTTTGTATTTTTGTGACCAACAGAACTCAAGTTGTGGAATTAAACATAATTTGACTTAATTAAATAATGTTTAATTCAATTTTTTGAAAACCAAATTGTGTGGTTTGATGTGTGCAGTAGCTAATTGTGATGTTGATGATGGTTATGTTGAGATGATTGCTTGTATAGCTTAGTGATTGTTTGCATTGTTTGTTTGTTAATTAGACGAGAACGTTGTCGGATATATCGAGGAAGGAGAGTTTGCTGAATTTGAAGAACAAGAGCAAGATCACTTTGCCAAGCAAGGCAAGCTATTCTCTGAGCTTGCACTACCAACATATGCATCTACTTTCATAACATGTTTACTCTCAAAGCAAGATTTAAAAACCCATTTCAAAAATATATGGATATTATTTTGCCACCCTATGTAGTAGTTTATATAAAACTTTAGGATGGGAAAACAATGTTGTTTATTCAAAACTCCTTTGAAATTCTTGTGAGTTTATGGAACCGAGATGTCGGTGTTGTTGGAAAGTGGAAAAATGGTGATGTTTATGAAAAATGCACAGTGTCCTAGTACTATGGAAACCAATCCTACCCTGTGCGACCACATTTACCACATATGGGAAAAGGCGTAGTCATGTAGTTTGCTCTTATTAGTATGGGATACCTCATCGACGGAGATGACTCCGTTATGCATGAGGGGATGGTCCGAGGATCTACCCCCTGACCCGGGTCCTCACACAAGTTGGTGGGGAGGATAGAAGGTTCCACCATAAACCGCCGGACAAAACTATGAGTCCTCACACTTAGGGTTTCTGACGGGAAACCGGACTGGGTGTCGATGGAAAGTGTCATATGGGAAGGATCCTATACTAGCATGAGCAAATAAGAGGCTATGGCCGGCGGCTTACTTCGCATACACCTGGTATGGCGAGACGTGGCAGACACGATGAGTTGCCGGATGGATGTGGGTTAAAAGCGTGCTACCTCTGCAGAGTGTTAAAAACTATTCGAATAGCCGAGTCCTCGGATATGGACAATTGGGAGACTGTCCTAAGACCTTGTGCAAGTTTTAAAAAGGCTTTGAGTTTTTAAAAGAAAAATGAAGTGGAGATGTTTCCTACACCTATACCAACGGATCGGTATGAGGTGGTTGGATGAAAGTGGACCATGACGGGCTATGGTCGGAAAAAGGAGGAGTTTTGGAAAAACAGATGAAAAGGTGACTTCTTTAAAGATAGTTATAAAACTCTTCTTACCTTTTTCAATAAAGATATAGAGATGTTTTAAATAAGAAAAGTTGTCAACTAAAATAAAACTGGTGCATACTCATGTTGGGTAGTTTGCGAGTACATTCAAATGTACTCATATTGGTTTCGTCCCTGGCTATTGTCCTAGCCAGACTACGAGGAGGAACACTACGCAGAGCAGGAATATGGCGACTTCTACGCCAACTAAGGATCTCCACAAGTCAGCTGCCTGTCGGGTTGTCATCGTTAGAATATGATGTCGATACGCCGTAGCTTCCGCTGATATATTTGGTTTGGCCCATGAAGGCACCTATGTAAGAACTTGGTCTAAATGACCATTTATGTAAGACTTTTATTCGGTACTGTAATGGATGTAAACTTTGGTATCCAATTCGGATTATGTGCAACGACAGACTGATCACGGGATCGTTGTGTTAAGCATAATCGGGTATTTCGGACAGCTAGTCCGGGGTCCCCACAGACTTGGTATCAGAGCCATCCTGACTTTAGGAAACCTTAGTTAGCATGGTCGTTTGTCAAATGTTACAAAAGATGAATTTCTAAAAAGAAAGGAATGAAGTATTTTGAAAATTGCTTATCTCCAATCCTCTTACTTATGCAAAATTTTACTCTCATTAAATTTACATTTTCCTTAGTATCCCTAAAATTTTGTACACCTCTCATTAAGTTTAAAATTTGACTCACTTGTTGCCCTACTATATTAAAATTTTGATATACTTGTCACCTAACTAACTTAAAATTTTGCTTAAAAACTGTAGATGGCACTCCACTGGACCGAGTTCGTTCAGCTGGAGAAGGACAGCAAGCTGACGTTTGAGAGGGACTTGTTCGAGTTGACCAAGCTGTTAGGTCGCCCCGCTCCAGAGTTTGAGGGAGCTCAGATTGATGTTCACGGTGTTGGAAGGCTGAGCTGGCTCATCAGATCGTCAGTTCGCAGGAACATCAAGTCTCCCAATTCCAGGACGCTCATCTTCACCACCAAGGAGGCCACCTGGGTTGACGGTCTCTGTACTGCTACACAGAGGATGCTAGCCCGACTTTGTGAGGAGCACAAGGCGGAGTTAGTAGACTCCCGTTTCCGGTTCTACGGGAGGCGCAACTGTGATGGACACCCTACTCCTTCACCTTACCACCCGATGTTTGGGAGCTACATCATGGACATGGAGATCTTACTTCAGTGCACTCAGGATGATCTGTTGCGCACTAGGATTCAGCTCCACTTCGACCGCGAGTCGCTCGTTGAGCTTCGCGAGAACGAGATGAAGCTGATGGTGGAGAAGGTTGCTCTTCTCAGGAAGAGGGCCCAGCTGAGGAAGACTATCGTGAAGCTCCGCACGAAGGTGGCAGAGCAGGATGGACTGATTGAGGATCTGAGCACCATACTGACGAGATGGAGGAGGAGGGCGAGGATCTCCGCAAGGAGAACGACGCTTTCCTCAGTGACGATGATGACTTCGTGGAGGAGATGGACTGTGAGGAGGAGGATGATGAGGAGGAGTTAGTTGACGAGGAGGAGGAGCCACTCGAGCCAGTTCTCGAGGACGAGGAGGAGGATCCCGAGGAGCCAGCCTACCAGTCAGATGCTGACGTGTTAGAGCTGGAGGTTCCACCTCAGTAGGCGAGTGACTTGATCACTACCGCAGGATTAGGTTGACCCCCTATAGCTAGTCGAGTAGTAGCAGTGGTTCTTTTGGAAACCAGATGTTATGTATCCTAGATGTAAGCTTGATGTTGTTGTGAACTCCTTGATGTATTGTTTGTGAAATATAAGTATGTTTGTCTTGTTTAAATCTGTGTGAACTATTTTCATATAAATCTTAGATTAATCAACCACTTGAGAGATCGTCTTTTCCCTTAGTCGAACTTTTCTTGCCTTGTCTCTTATACCCGGTGTGCTTCAGGATGCCACCCCGTCGCAGCAATGCGGAAGGATCAGGATCAGCACCACCACCACCGGACCCAACCCCCACCCAACTTCTCGCACTTATCATGGAGGAGCGTGAAAATGCCCGGCAAGAGCGCCAAGCTCATCTCGCTGCCTTACAACAACTCGCAGCCGCTTATAACAACAACAACAACAACAACAATGGTGGTAACGGCAATGGCGATGGAAACCAGCGATCTACCTTGGGTGATTTTCAGAAGACCAACCCACCCACCTACTCCAAGGGACTTCACCCACTAGAAGCCGATGATTGGCTTCGCACCATCGGCAATAATCTTGAAGTTGCTGCTGTGGGAGAAAATGAGAAAGTGCTGTATGCAACCCACTATCTCGCTGGACCTGCAAGAGCTTGGTGGGAAACTACCAAGACTCTCCAGCCAGCTGGTCATGTCATCAACTGGGCTGAGTTCCAGGAGAAGTTCCGCAAGAAGCATATTCCCAGGACTTATTGAGAGGAAGAAGGATGAGTTCCGCAAACTGAGGCAGGGAAGTAGAGATGTGGTCGGTTATCTTGAGGAGTTTACCGACTTATCTCGGTATGCTCCTGATGACACCGACAAGGAAGAGAAGAAGATGGAGCGTTTCATGAGTGGACTTCATGATGAACTTCAGTGTGCTTTGGTTATCCATGACTTCCGTGATCTGGAGTCACTTGTGGACAAAGCCATCCAGCTGGAGACCAAGCGCAAGTCGATGTATGAAGGTCGCAAGAGGAGGATGAATGCTCAGGAAGGCTCGAGCAGCCAGAAACCTCGTATCTTTCAGCAGAACACCAGGCCTGCCTATCGTCCACCCCAAGCTCCACGCCCAATTACCCTAACCGCCCAAACAACTTCAACCGCCCCAATGACAATAACCGTCCCGGAGGAAACTTCAACAACTTCACCCGCAATCCCAATGTGATCTGCTTTGAATGCGGCAACAAGGGTCACTACTCCAAAGAATGTCCCAATCCCAAGAGGAATGTCCAGCGCCCCAATGCGCCGGCACAGAACAATGGTCAAGGCCGCAATGGAAATGGAAATGGCAAGAATGCCGCACCTCGCGGAAATGCTGCTGTTGCCAAGGGTCGTCTGCACCACATCAATGCTGAAGAAGCTCAGGATGCTCCGGATGTTGTGCTGGGTACGTTCCTTGTCAACTCAGTACCTGCAACTGTTCTGTTTGATTCTGGTGCTACCCATTCATTTGTTACCCAAGAATTTGTTGCTAAGGGAGGTTTAGTTAAGAGCCTCTTACCCAAACCCATGGTCATCCAAATCCCAGAATCCACCGTAGAGACCAAGATGTTTTGCTCCGATGTACCCCTTGAGATCAAAGGAGAAAAGTTTCCAGTTAACTTAATTGTTCTGGGAACCCAAGGCATCGATGTTATACTCGGTATGAATTGGTTAGCCAAGTACCATGGTCGAATTGACTGTGCCAGAAGAGCTGTATCCATCACCACCGACAAAGAAGTAGAAGTGGAGTATGTGTCTGAAACTAGTCAACCTCACCCAGGCTGCCATGAGAGCATAGCTCGACCCGCCCTAGATGAGATCCGTGTTGTTCATCTGTTCAAGGATGTTTTCCCAGAAGAATTGCCTGGTATGCCGCCAGATAGGGATATTGAGTTCATAATTGAGCTTATCCCAGGAACATCCCCCATATCCCAAAAGCCTTATCGGATGAATCCGGAAGAACTGGTTGAGTTGAAGAAGCAGTTGGCTGATATGCTAAGCAAAGGTCTTGTCCGCCCAAGCGCTTCACCATGGGGATCACCCATTATTTTGTGGACAAGAGAGACGGTACCACACGCCTGTGTGTGGATTATCGCAAGCTGAATGACGTGACCATTAAAAATAAGTACCCTCTTCCCAAGATCGAGGATCTGTTCGATCAAATGAACGGAGCCCGAGTCTTTTCAAAGATCGATCTTCGGACAGGTACCATCAGTTGAAGATCAGAGAGACAGATATTCCCAAGACCGCCTTCACCACTCGTTACGGTTGTTTGAATACACCGTGATGTCTTTTGGTCTGACCAATGCCCCAGCCTATTTCATGAATCTCATGAACAAGATTTTCATGGAGTACCTCGACAAGTTCGTGGTAGTTTTCCTTGATGACATCCTTATTTATTCCAAGACCGAAGAAGAGCATGCTGAACACCTGCGTCTAGTTTTGGAGACCCTCCAAGAGCACCAGCTGTATGCCAAGCTTAGCAAGTGTGAGTTTTGGCTCAGTGAAGTGGCATTTCTGGACATATTGTCTGGGAGGAATTTCTGTTGACCCTGAGAAGATACAAGCCATTCTTGACTGGTTATCCCCAACCAATGTTTTTGAAATCCGAAGCTTTCTCGGACTTGCCGGTTATTACCGCAAGTTCGTTGAAGGATTTTCCAGTATAGCCAAACCTCTGACCCAACTGTTGAAGAAGGACAAGAAATTTGAATGGACTCAGAAGTGTGAGGATAGTTTCCAAGAACTGAAGAAGAGACTAACCTCAGCCCCAATCCTGATCATGCCAGACGTCACCCAGAGTTTCGACGTGTATTGCGATGCATCACGCCTCGGACTTGGTTGCGTTCTGATGCAAGAAGGCAAAGTTGTGTCGTATCTGTCCCGGCAGTTGCGACCGCATGAAGAGAATTACCCAACCCATGACTTGGAGTTAGCTGCTGTAGTCTTTGCTCTTAAGAAGTGGCGTCCCTATCTTGCGGGACATCGCTGCGAGGTCTATACAGATCACAAAAGCTTGAAGTATATTTTCACCCAGAAAGATCTGAACCTGCGACAGAGGAGATGGATGGAATTAATCAAGGATTATGATATTGGAATCCATTATCACCCCGGAAAGGCTAATGTAGTTGCCGATGCCCTTAGTCGCAAACCTTGCACCCTGAATGCCCTGATCCAAGCCGAACAGCCAGCCTTGTTCAAAGACTTCCAAGATTTTGGACTAGAGCTTGTTAGCCATGGTTATCTCGCCAATTTAGAGTTAACCCCAACCCTGATGGATCAAATCAAAGAAGCCCAGAAAGGTCATGAAAGCATAGAGGGAATTAGGAAGAAAATTTCCCTCGGCAAAGCACCCGGTTTTACCGAAGATGCTGAAGGAGTGCTGAAATTCAATGACCGTATCTGTGTGCCCAATGTCACGGAACTTAAGGAGTTAATCCTGAAGGAGGCCCATGAGACCCCTTATTCAATCCACCCCGGCGGAACCAAAATGTACCAAGACCTTCGAGAAAGATTTTGGTGGCATGGAATGAAGCGAGAGATTGGTTCATTCGTAGCCAAGTGTGATATCTGTCAGCGAGTCAAGGCTGAACATCAGCGACCCGCTGGATTGCTTCAACCTTTGAAAATTCCCGAGTGGAAGTGGGACGAGATTGGAATGGATTTTATTACCGGACTTCCAAGATCCAACCGAGGCCATGATTCAATCTGGGTCATCGTTGATCGACTGACCAAGGTTGCCCACTTTGTTCCTGTCAAGACCACTCATACCGGAGCTCAGTTAGCAGACCTGTATATTTCCAGAATAGTGAGCCTGCATGGTGTGCCTAAGAAGATTGTATCTGATAGAGGCACGCAATTCACCTCAAGATTCTGGAAATCCCTTCATGAAGCCCTCGGAACCAAGTTAGCCTTTAGCACAGCTTATCATCCCCAGACCGATGGCCAGACTGAGCGAGTGAACCAGATATTGGAGGACATGCTTCGCGCATGTGTTCTATCCTATGGTTCCAAGTGGGAAGATTGTCTTCCGTTTGCAGAGTTCTCGTACAACAACAGTTATCAGTCTAGTCTGCAAATGGCCCCTTTTGAAGCCCTTTACGGCAAGAAGTGTCGTACACCCCTGAATTGGTCCGATACCGGAGAGAGCAAATTGTTCGGACCAGATACCCTCCGAGAAGCTGAAGAGCAAGTTCAGCTTATTCGTGAACGCCTCAAAACTGCCCAATCCCGTCAGAAGAGTTACGCTGACACCAAGCGCCGTGATCTCACTTTCAGTGTCGGAGATTATGTGTATCTCCGAGTGACACCCCTCAAGGGAATGCAGCGTTTCCATGTCAAAGGAAAGTTAGCCAAGGTATATTGGACCCTTCAAGGTCATTGCTCGTCGAGGAGAAGTATCCTATCAGCTGGAGTTACCCCAGGAGTTAGGAGATTATCATGATGTCTTCCACATTTCCTTGCTCCGGAAGTGTCTTGAAGTTCCTGACCAGCCTGATGTTTTCAAAAACATCGACCACCTCTCCATCGACCTGAACCAAGACCTGACTTATCGTGAGAGACCCCTCAAAATTCTCGAAGAAGATGTTCGTGTTACCCGAAGACGTGCGATCAAGTTTTACAAAGTCCAGTGGACTAACCACTCTGAAGAAGAAGCAACTTGGGAACGCGAAGATTATCTTAGAAGCGAATTCCCAGACCTCCTTAAAACCTAAGCCTAGCAAATCTCGGGACGAGATTTATTTTAAGGGGGGAAGGATTGTAACATCCCAAAATTATTATCAGGATTATATTCCAAAAATGAGAGCCAACAAAAACTTTTGTTGTTTATTGTATGTTAATTGCTTTTGTTACTTGAGATGTTGTTCTTGCTGTTTGTGTGAGTGTTTGCTCTAGTGAACACTAGTAAGAAAGAAAGAAAACAAAATTAAAATCAAAGCAAGAAAAATAAAAGTGACAAGTTGTCACATGAAAATCTCAAGTGACAAACTCAATTATTTTCAAACCAAAGTCAGTGGAGTTGTAATGTAAACACTCCCCATTTTGTTCCTACCACTTTCCCCTCTCAAATATTATTTTTGAACTAGTTTTGAAATTCTAAAATAAAAACAAATTGAAATAAATTAAATAACATAAACAAAGTACTATAAAAGAAAATGTTTCAAAACATTTTATTATTTTATGCCAATTTTTGTGGAGCTTCTGTACATTATGGGAAGGCCCCACAAATTTTTGCAAATTTTTCTAAAATGTTTAAATGCCCTAATTAAATCCTAGAAAACCTTCTGGATTTAACAGAAGGACTAAAACAGAAATAAAAAAGAGCAGAGAGGAGGCAGGGGGTTTTCTGCAAAAACGTCATCCCCTACCTCTCTCCCTCGCCCCGACGTGCCGCCGTGTCGCCACCACCGTCCTCGCCGTTTTCTTCGCCGCCCGGACCCCCCTGCAGCGCTCGCCGTGCCTCTGCGCCTCTGCACCGCAGGAAGAAAAACGGAGCCCTCTCCCGTCGCAGTTACGCCGCGGTTCCCCGACGGCCGCCGCAGGGACTTGGACGGCGCCGAGCAAATTGGCCCCCCTCTGCGCCTCGACACGCACCAGCCTCTAGACACTTCTAGAACGTGTCCGGACCCCGTTAAGCACCAAGCCGCCACGAGCCTCTGCACCCTCACCGCGTAGCCGAGGAATTGGTCGCCGTAGACGCGCCATGGTCACCGCTGTGGACCTCAACCACCATGGACCGCCCCGAGCCTATAAAGCCACCCCGAGACCTCACTGAAACACCACACCCTCCCTCGATCTCTCCCTCGCTCCAATTTGGTCTGTGCACCGCCAGAGGGCCGTGCACCGCCGCACCCGTCGCCCCCGTCAAGGTCGATCATCGCCGCAACACCACACCCTCCCATTCTTCCCTCTCTGGCCTGCACTTGCTTCCCTCTGCTTCACCGCACTCACCGCACCCTTTTTCCCTCTGGATTGTGTCCAGATTCGCCGTGGGATCATCGCCGGAGCTCGTGCCCGTGGCCGTGGAAGTTGCAGACCACGCCGCCACCGCTACACTCCGTCCCAGCAAGCACAACTCGCGCCACAACCTTACCCGAGCCTCCGCCGTCGATTCACGTCATCGTCGCCGTCTGCCGTGCCCTCTAGGTGAGTTTTCTGTCCACCTCGCCGTCGCCGGCGCGGCAGCGCCGCTCGTTTTAGGTCGCCGACGTTTGTCGACGACGTGGGCTAACGTAAGCCGTTGGATCTTAATCCAACGACTGCGTACCGCTTCAGTTAAGTGAATGAGAGAGAGACTAACGGGCGGGCCCCGCTCGTTAGGATTTTATTATTTTTCCAACCACGCACTGTGTCGCTGACGTGTAGGCCCCACTAGTCAGCCTTTTCAACATTATCCAGAGGAGGGAATTTTCGAATTTCAAACTTCTCTGAATAATCCGTACTGGACCCAACTTTAAAATTCAATATCTCGAGATTTAGGAATCCAAATAATCAAACTCAACTGTTCTGGAAAGCTTATGAAATTGTTTAACCAAAAAAAATTGGTCTCATGTCATTTAATTAAATAAGTAAAAAGTATTATTGAAAATGCCACAAAGAGTTTAAAATCTAAACTTGTTTGTTTCTGATACTCTGTTAGTCCAAATAATTCCAAACCAGTTTTGCTAGCTTAGTACTGCCTTCTGTTAGCCCCCTAATTTTGGTGGAATTAATTAAGCAGTATTAATTGTTGACTTCAAGATAAACCCTTCTGGACTAAAACAAACAAATATGTTTATTAGTTGACCTAAATGAGTTAGGACCAATTTTGTTAGCTCACATTTATCCATGTTTAGTTACCCCTAAAAGGGTTTAATTTTTGGAACAATATAATTTAAATGGTAGCTAAAACTTGATTATTAAGCTACTGGATTCAATCCAATGTGTAGGGAGTTTGGTAACTCCAAATGATCCAATTCAAATTGGGTTGTCTTCTACACATCAGTAGCTTTCTATAGAAATTTAGTTTGGATTTTTGTGACAAACAGAACTCAAGTTGTGGATTTAAACATGAATAACTAGTTTCTGCCATAATTTGAACTTAATTAAATAATGTTTAATTCAACTTTTTGAAAACCAAGTTGTGTGGTTTGATGTGTGCAGTAGCTAATTGTGATGTTGATGATTGTTATGTTGAGATGATTGCTTGTATAGCTTAGTGATTGTTTTCATTGTTTGTTTATTAATTAGACGAGAACGTTGTCGGATATATCGAGGAAGGAGAGTTTGCTGAATTTGAAGAACAAGAGCAAGATCACTTTGCCAAGCAAGGCAAGCTATTCTCTGAGCTTGCACTACCAACATATGCATCTACTTTCATAACATGTTTACTCTCAAAGCAAGATTTATAAAACCCATTTCAAAAGTATATGGATATTATTTTGCCACCCTATGTAGTAGTTTATATAAAACTTTAGGATGGGAAAACAATGTTGTTTATTCAAAACTCCTTTAAAAATTCTTGTGAGTTTATGGAATACCGAGATATCGGTGTTGTATTGGAAAAGTGGTGATGTTTATGAAAAATGCACACTGTCCTAGTACTATGGCGACCAATCTTACCCTGTGCGACCACATTTACCACATATGGGAAAAGGCTTAGTCATGTAGTTTGCTCTTATTAGTATGGGATACCTCATCGACGGAGATGACTCCGTTATGCATGAGGGGATGATCCGAGGATCTACCCCCTGACCCGGGTCCTCACACAAGTTGGTGGGGAGGATAGAAGGTTCCACCATAAATCGCCGGACAAAACTATGAGTCCTCACACTTAGGGTTTCTGACGGGAAACCGGAATGGGTGTTGATGGAAAGTGTCATATGGGAAGGATCCTATACTAGCATGAGCAAATAAGAAGCTAGGGCCGACGGCTTACTTCGCATACACCTGGAATGGCGAGACATGGCAGACACGATGAGTTGCCGGATGGATGTGGGCTAAAAGCGTGCTACCTCTGCAGAGTGTTAAAAACTATTCGAATAGCCGAGTCCTCGGATATGGACAATTGGGAGGCTGTCCTAAGACTTGTGCAAGTTTTTAAAAGACTATAAGTTTTAAAAAGAAAAATGAAGCGGAGAATGTTTCCTACACCTATACCAACGGATCGGTATGAGGTGGTTGGATGAAAGTAGACCATGATGGGCTATGGTCGGAAAAAGGGGAGTTTTGGAAAAACAGATGAAAATGGTGACTTCTTTAAAGATAGTAATAAAACTCTTCTTACCTTTTTCAATAAAGATATAGACATGTTTTAAATAAGAAAAGTTGTCAACTAAAATAAAACTGGTGCATACTCATGTTGGGGTAGTTTGCGAGTACATTCAAATGTACTCATATTGGTTTCATCCCTGGCTATTGACCTAGCCAGACTACGAGGAGGAGCACTACGCCGAGCAAGAGTATGGCGACTTCTACGCCAACTAAGGATCTCCACAAGTCAGCTGCCTGTCGGGTTGTCATCGTTAGAATATGATGTCTACTACGCCGTAGCTTCCACTGATATATCTGGTTTGGCCCATGAAGGCACCTATGTAAGAACTTGGTCTAAATGACCATTTATGTAAGACTTTTATTCGGTATTTTAATGGATGTGAACTTTGGTATCCAATTCGGATTATGTGCAATGACAGACTGATCACGGGATCGTTGTGTTGAGCATAATCGGGTATTTCGGACAGCTAGTCTGGGGTCCCCACAGACGACCCAATCAAAACTGAAGCACGGCGTGTGATACAGATGTTGAGCACTGCTGTCCTACAACAGGCCTACAACAGGCCAACAGGGCCGAAGCCGAGGGGCAGCAGCCCCCTGTACCGGCCGGCCACGGGATCGCGGTAGAAAGAAGCGTCCAAAGCAGGCCACCGGAGGATATATCAAGGGTCGCGTAGAGGCAGCAGGAACAAGCCACATAAGCACAGGCTATCATGCCAATGATGCAGACGTGGCTCATGGAAGTTAACAACCCTACGGGCACATCCACAGCTTTGTCCTCGCGACTAAAAGGTCTAGCATGTTTCGCTGAGAAGATCAGATCGGAACCTTTCCCTGAAGACTGCAAAGGACCACGCAAGGTGGCAAACTATAACGCCAGCATGGATCCTACCACCTGGCCAAACAACTACGAGATGGGGATGAGTATTTTAAATGCTTCAGAAGAGATACGCGCAAGGTACCTCAACATGATGTTGGAGGGTGCGGCTCACATATGGCTACAAAATCTACCCCCCAACTCCATAAATACCTGGGAAGAGTTGAAAGACGCTTTCATCAAAAACTTCCAAGGAACCTGCAAGCGACTCTGCAATATAGAAGATCTAGAGCGTTGCGTTCAGAAGGAAGGCGAGTCAAGTCGCCACTGGATGAGGAGGGTTGCAGAAATTATACACTCCTCAGACAACATACCTCCAAGCTCAGCTGTCCTAGTCATGGAGAAAAATTGTAAGTTCGAACCACTGATCCATAAGTTAGGTCGCATGAAGGGCAAGGTCAAGAGTCTCAGTGAGGTAATGGCTGCAGCTAACAAATACGCTGGCTCAGACAAGACCCGAGATGCGTCAGATGGGGAAGAGGAGAAGGCCGCTGTTGAAGGAAAGAAAAATACCAGCAAGCCTTAACAGCAACAAACTAGCCACAACAACGCGAATCAAAACAAGCGCAAGAGTGAAGAAGGAAACTCTGGTTTGTCGCCAACACATGTGGAGGTTTCAGGGGCCAACGAGGAAGAGGCCGAGGAAGCGGCTCTCGTCCAATTAACATGGAAGAAGTTTTTAATCGGCCGTGCGATCTTCACACGGGAGGTGACGGGCGGCTAGCAGACCATACCAAGGCGCAATGTAATTATTACAAGAATTGGAAAGAAGAAAGCCAACACAACAGGGGAAACCACCACGAAGGAAGCCCTGGTGCGACTCATGGTTCAGGCGCCGGGCCGCACAATGCGAGTAACCCCAGGCAGGTGGGGCAGTACCATACAATAGTTATCAACACCTCCAAGAGGGAAGAGAAATTAAGTCGCAGAAGCCAGCAGGTAAATGTTGTTATACCAGCAACCCCCAATTGGCTAAAATGGTCAGAACATGCCGTCACTTAGAGCCGCGATGATCATCCGCCGCAAGTGCGAGAGCCAGGGAAGCTGGCGCTAGTTGTGGCACCTTATGTAGCAGGATACAAGCTAACCATAGTGCTTATGGACGGGGAAGCAGCATAAATATCATGTACTACGATACGTTCAAGCGCTTGGGGCTCATGGACTCCAGCATGCAACACACGATGACCGTATTTCACGGCATCGTCCCAGGAAAGTCAGCACAGCCAGTGGGAAAGATAACCCTGGGAGTAACCTTTGGGACGGAAGAAAACTTCAGAAGCGAGTTCATATGCTTTAAAGTGGTAAAATTCCAGAGCCCATATCACGCCCTGTTCGGACGAACAGCCTTCGCCAAGTTTATGGCCAGGCCATGCTACGTTTACCTACAGCTGAAGATACCAGGACCAAGAGGGGTCATCACAGTGCACGGCGATAGAGAAAAAGCAATAGAGTGCGAGGAGGGAGATGCAGCCTTCGCAGAATCAGCTTGTGTCACTGAAGAGATAAAGAGTTATAAGTCGCAGGTGGATCCCAATGATATGAGCGTAGTTACTACGCCATCTGCCGAACCACCAATGAAATTCAAAGCTGCCCAAGACCCCAAGCAGATAGATCTTGTTCCTGGCGACTCATCCAAGCAGGCGAGCATCGGAGCCCACATGGAGAAAGAACAGGAGCGGGCACTCATCGCTTTCCTTCAGGAAACAAAGGACATCTTCGCATGGAACCATCAGATATGCCAGGGGTGCCAAGGGAATTGGCAGAACACAGCCTTAACATGAACCCCTGGCCAATCCAGTAAAGCAACCACTGCGACGTTTCCACGATGACAGGAGAAAAGCAATAGGGGAAGAAATTGCTCGCCTATTGGCCGCATGATTCATCACAGAAGTATATCACCCGGAGTGGGTGGCAAACCTAGTCCTAGTTATGAAAAAGAACAGCACATGGCGAATGTGCATTGACTACACCAGTCTCAACAAAGCCTGTCCAAAGGACCCATTTGCCTTGCCAAGGATTGACCAAGTGATTGATTCAACAGCCGGATGCGAGTTGTTGTGCTTTCTAGACGCCTATTCAAGCTACCATAAAATCAAGATGAAGAAGGAGGACCAGGAAAAGACATCCTTCATCACACCCTTTGGGGCCTTTTGCTATGTAAACATGCCCTTTGGATTGAAGAACGTAGGTGCGACTTACCAGAGGTGCATTCAAAGTTGCTTGCATGAGCAAATAGGTCCCAACGTTCATGCCTATGTGGACGATATCGTCATTAAATCGCAAGTAGGCCAGGATCTCATCAGTGACTTGGAAGAAACCTTCACAAATCTCAGAACATATAACATGAAGCTCAACCCGATGAAGTGCGTCTTTTGAGTACCAGCGGGGAAGCTATTGGGGTTCATAGTGTCAGAAAGAGGCATCGAAGCCAACCCTGACAAGATAAAGGCTGTAATGGACCTCCAAAAACCAGAAAAGATCAAGGACGTACAACGACTTACTGGTTGGATCGCGGCGTTAAGTCGCTTTATATCAAGACTGGGAGAAAAAGCCCTGCCTTTATACAGATTGCCGAAAAAGTCAGATACCTTCGTTTGGGACTCAGAAGCCGACGAAGCTTTAACAGCCCTGAAGATCCAGTTGACAAATGCTCCAGTTCTGGCAGCTCCAAAGGATAAAGAGCCCATGCTGTTATATAGATGCAAACTCTCATGCCATAAGCGCCCTGATGGTTGTAGAGAGACAAGAGCCAGGAAATGAGTACCCAGTCCAAAGGCCAGTATACTACATAAGTGAAGTGCTCACGTCTTCAAAGTAGCGTTACCCTCAGTGGCAGAAGCTAGTATTTGAGTATTCATGGCGAGTCGCAAGCTGAACAACTACTTCCAGGAACACCCAATAACTGTGGTCAGCTTGGCACCACTGGCAGACATCATCCGCAACCGAGAAGCAACAGGAAGAGTAGCCAAGTGGGCGATCGAGCTGGGTCCACACCATATAAGCTACGAGTCGCGCACATCAATTAAGTCGCAAGCTCTCGCAGATTTCATCAATGATTGGACAGAAATTCAAGTCGCTCCCACCATGGCAGAAACAAAATACTGGACCATGCACTTCGATGGGTCAAGACAGCTACAAGGCTCGGGGGCCAGAGTTGTACTTACTTCCCCCAAGGGAGACAAGCTAAGATACATGCTCCAAATACACTTCAATTGCACAAACAATGTAGGAGAATATGAGGCATTGCTTCACGAACTCCGTATAGCAAAGGAGATAAATGTCAGTTGCATCCGTTGCTTTGGAGACTCAGATTTGGTAGCTCAACAAGTTTCTAGAACATGGGACAGTAAGGATGCAAACATGGCTGCATATAGAAGAGAGGTGGACAGAGTTGCTGGACACTTCATTGGCTTCCAAGTTGAACATGTTGATCGAAGACAAAATGAAGCAGCAGATGCCTTGTCTCGGCTAGGATCCAATAGGCAATCAGTCCCACCCAATGTTTTCTTGGATGAGTTGCATAACCCATCAGTTAAGCCTCCAGCAGAGATTGACATCACAGAGCCAGAGGATGATTCAACTTTAGTCGCAGCCCTACATGAACAGCCGGCATGGACAGAGCCATACATGGCATATTTAAGTCGCGGAGTGCTACCAGAGGATGAAGTAGAGGTGCGCAAGATAACACGGCGATCCAAGGCCTACACAATAATAAACAATGAGCTATACAAGCCCAGCATTGCGGGAACATTCCAAAGATGCGTATCACCAGAAGAAGGACAAAAAATCTTGCACAAAATTCACGCAGGCGATTGTGGCCATCATGCTTCGTCAAGATCTTTGGTGGCAAAGGCGTTCAGACATGGTTTCTTCTGGTTAACGGTGCTAGCAGACGCTGAGCAGATTGTCAGAGTGTGCGATGGATGTCAAAGATATGTGTGAGATACCAAGGATTAGCTATCCGAGATACTCGTTATGTTTCATCCAACAATCCCATGATCAGTCTATTGTTGCACATAACTCGAATTGGCATCATAGAACATCCATACATACCGAATGAACTTACTTACTTGATTAAAGTCATAACTTCAACAGGAACTTGCAGCGGAAATCACCAAACAATGTGGGGCCCAAGTCATTTGCCTTAACCCTTACAGGCAGCTAACTGGGAAGACGGCCTAGTTCGCAAAGACGTCATCGTCTCTCGGTCTTCAGCATACTTCTTCTTGAACTCTGGATATGGAATATCCAGGGACACAGCCATGAGTACATTTACGTACTCGCAAACTACCCCGACATGAGCATGCAATAGCATCATTTTCATTATAACAAAACCTTTATTTTGAGAAGACATCTCTATATCTTTGTTGAAAAAGGAAAGAAGTCTCTTTTACAAACATTTTTCCCGGAAAATCTCCTTTGTTTATTTTCCAAAACTCCTTTTCCGACAAAAACCATGCCTGGTCAAATCATTTTTTTCAACAACCCTATACCAACCACTTGGTATAGTTGCATAAAACATTTCCCACTTTCAGGACACAAAACTTTGCACTTCTTGATCA
The DNA here is from genome assembly GCA_947311845.1 of Poa pratensis. Lineage (NCBI taxonomy): Eukaryota > Viridiplantae > Streptophyta > Magnoliopsida > Poales > Poaceae > Poa > Poa pratensis. The sequence continues at coordinate 575,978 of CAMZMU010000052.1, read as the reverse complement.
TAGCCCCTCAGGGTCCTCCTCTTTTCCAGCAACCTCATACCGACTCATCGGTATAGTGCACATATACAACATCTTCATTTTCCTTTCAAATATTAAAACATTTCCAAAACTTGCACATGGTCAGAGGACAGCCTCCCAACTGTCCATATCCGAGGACTCGGCTATTCGAATAGTTTTACCCTCTGCAGAGGTAGCACGCTTTTAACCCACATCCATCCGGTAGCTCATCGTGTCAGCCACGTCCCGCCATACAAGGTGTATGCAAAGTTGAGCTACCGACCATAGCCTCTCCTTTGCTCATGCTAGTATAGGATCCTACCCATATGATAATTCCCATCGACACTCAGTCCGGTCCCCGTCGGCAACCCCAAGTGTGAGGACTCATATGTTTTTCCCGGCGACCACATTTATGAAGTCTTCAATCCTCCTCCTTATCTTTCCATAGAGTTTGAGCAAGGACCCAGGTCAGGGGAGTTCACAAACCATCCCCTCACTCATAACGGAGTCATCTCCGTTGATGAGGTATCCCATACTAATAAGAGCAAATTATATGACTAAGCCCCGTTCCCATATGGGGGTAAACGTGGTCGCACAGATTATTCGCTGGTCGTCATAGTACAAAGACACAATGTGCATTTTTCATAAACACCTCCATTCTCCAGTTCTCCACTTCCATACCGACATCTCGGTATTCCATATCCACACCAGTAATTTCAAAGGAGTTTTGAGTAAACAATATTTTTCCCATCCTATAGTTTGATATACTCTATCTTATATCTACATTGGTGGCAAAATAGTTTCCATATACTTTTTGGAAAAGGTTTTATAAATCTTTGCTTTAAAAGTAAAACATTTGATCAAAGTAGATGCATATATATATGTAGGTGCAAGCTCAGGGAGTAGCTTGCCTTGCCCGGCAATGTGACCTTGGTCTTGATCTTCAGGTTCAACAAATTCCCCCTCCTCGATAATTCCAACAACGTTCTCGTCTAATCGATAAACAAACAAATACAAGCAATCACTAAACTACTCAATCAAACATCACAACATTACAATCCTAAGTGCTCATAATAGCCACCGCATACAATAAGCAACACCATTTGGTTTCAATTTAATTGTATTTATCATTATTTATTTATGTTTCAAATATGGCAGAAATTAGTGGAACATGTTTAATTGCACAACTTGAGTTCTATGTCCTAAAAATGCAAACTAAAATTCTATAGAAAGCTACTGATGTGTAGAAGACAACACAATTTGATTTGGATCATTTGGAGTTACCAAACTCCCTACACAAAGGTTTGAATCCAGTAGCTTAATAATCAAGTTTTGGCAATCAAATAAGTTCTGTTGTTAGAAAAATTAAATCCTTTTAGGGGTAAGTAAACATGGCTATATGTGAGCTAACGAAATTGGTCCTAACTCATTTGGGGCAACCATTAAACACATTTATTTGTTTTAGTCTAGAAGGGTTTAACTTAAAGTCAACAATTAACATTGCTTAATTAATTCTACCAAAATTAGGCAAGCTAATACATGGCATTACTAAGCTAATAAAATTGGTTTGGAATTATTTGGACTAACAGAGTATCAGAAACAAACAAGTTTAGTTTTAAACCTTCTGTATTATTTTTAATAATACTTTTTAACTATTTATTTAAATTACATGAGACTAATTGGGTTGGTTAAAAAATTTCATAAGCTTTTCAGAACATTTGGATTTGATTTATTTGGATGCTTAAATCTCAAGTTATTGATTTTTGAAGTTAGGTCCAGTACTAAATTCTCTGAGAAAACTAAATTCGAAAACCTAACTGTTCTGGATAAAGTTGAAATCCCTGACAGGTGGGCTCCACCAGTCAGTGACTCAACGTGCGCTGGAAAATTAATAAAACCCTGACAAGCGGGGCCCGCCCGTCAGTCTCTCTCTCTCTTTCTTTTAACCGAAGCGGTACGCGTCCGTTGGATCGAGATCCAACGACTCACGTGAATCGCAACGACGGCAACCATATCTCAGTGGCGCTGCCGCGCCGGCGACGGCGAGGTGGATGGATCTCTCACCTAGGGGGCTCAGGAAGTAACGGAGATGATGCAGATCGACGGCGGAGGCTCGAGGAAGGTGCTGGTGCGAGCTGTGCTTGCTGGGACGGCGTGTAGCGGCGACGGCGAGGTCTCCAACTTCCACGGCCACGGGCACGAGCTCCGGCGAGGTCCTGGCTCCTCTCCTTCACCCTAAACAGAGGGAAAAGCGAGGCGCGTGAGTGCGGTGTGGTTGCAGAAGAGCGTGCAGGCCAGAAATAAGGGAAAGGGAGAGTGTGGCGTCGCGGCCATGCTCGACCACAACAGCGGCAGAGGCTGCGGCAGAGCACGCCCTCCTGGCGGTGCACGGCGAATCGAGAGGGAGAGTGAGGTCGAGGGAGTGGTGTGGTGCTTCTGGCGAGGTGTGGGTGTGGTTATATAGGGCAGGGGCTGGCGTTCGTGGATGGGGCTCATGGACGGCGTCCATGGCGCACCGGCGAGATCTTTTCTTGATTCCTCGGCGACGCGTGCGAGAAGCTCAAGGCAGAGGCGTCTGAGGGGTCCGGGCGAGGGCTAGGAACAGCTGGGTAGACTAAGGCATGGCGAGGAGCTGGGAGTGGGCCGAATTTGGCCGGCGCCGTCCGAGCTCTCCTCGGCGGGCAACGGGGGACAGGGGTGTTATGGCGAGGGGAGAGGTGCTCGAGCGCGAGCAGAGAGTGCAGAGGCGACAAGCGTGGACGAACGCGAGCGAGGGGGGCCTGGGGGCCCTGGGAATGGCGACGACGACCACGGCGATACGACGACGGCTACAGCTAGCTAGAGGTAGGAGACGACGGCATTTTCACAGAACGCCCCCTGGACTTTCTTTTCCATTTACAACTAGGTCCTCCTCTGCTTCTTTTATTTCTTTTTAATTCTAGTAGCTTTTCTAGGATTTATTTGGGGCACTTAAACAATTTAGAAAAATTCACAAATATTTGTGAGGCTTCCACATAGCATGTAGTAGCTCCACAAAATTTGGCATTTCAAAATAAAATGTTTGAATCATTTTTGTTCATAGGGTTTTAATTATAGTAATTTGGTTTATTTCAATTGTTTTTACTTTGGAATTTTTAAAATATGCGTAAAATATTATTTGAGAGAGATAAGTACTAAGGATGAAATGGGAGGGTTTGCATTACCACTCCACTGAATTTTGTTGGAAACAAATTGAGATCCTCACTTGGAGAATTTGTGTGGCACTTGCCACATTTATTTTTCTTGTTTTGCTTTTATTTTATTTCTCTTCTTTTCTTCAAGTTCAAAAATGGAGCAAGCAACTACCAAAAACAAGAAGAAATAAACAACCCAAGCAACCATCATAACAAACACATATAATTTAACAAAAGTTTTTGTTGGCTCTCATTTTTAGAATTAATAATACTTATTAATAATTTTGGGATGTTACAGCTCTTCCCCCCTTAAAAATAAATCTCGTCCTCGAGATTTGACCGGGGTAACAGGGGAGTAGGAGGGCACAGGTTTTGGGCTGACTATACTTCTGAGGTCGTTACTTCTTTATTGAGGTCGCCATGTGAGATCTTGACAAATTGATGTTGCGAGGCTTTCCTTGTCGGTAAACTTCTGTGTTGAGTTCAGATCCTTGATGATGAGGTTGACTTGACGATCGATGCTGATGGATAGTCTTGGTTGGTTGCTTCCAGATGCTACAAGGCTAAGGCACAAGGATCTAATTATTACTACGTTCTTGTATACCTAATGCAGGTCTTCCCCCTTAAAAAGGGATTTTTTTAAAGGTCTTGTTGGAAGTTGCATCTGTGGTTGACTTGGAGGCATCGTTCTTCTTGAGTAGCTGGAGGATCTTCGTCTTGGGTGACACTCTTCGGTGCTTGGGGTTAGTATAGATATCACTTTCTGCTATTTTCTCCTTACGAGGGTCGCAGGTGGGGACGCATTGTTCTCGGGATGCGTCAAGTCTGAGCACTCGACTCTCTCTGGTTTCTAGTTAGTAAAAGGGATGTTATAATCTTCTAAGTGCGTCTGAACTTGCTTGGTGGTTGATGTTGCCAACAGCAGGTGCTTCCGTTGTTTGATTCTTCTTAGTGACTTCTGGTGGATCTTCTTCACGCTTTTCTTACTTCGGCTTGGCAGGAAAAAGGCTGGTCCTGAATGGCTTCCGTGGTTCTGGGTCTTCACGAAGTTTCGCTGGGGTCTTCACAAGTAAGTTAGAGTGAACCAGAATAATTAGGGTTTCTGGGAAAACTTTCTGATTGAGGGGCTTAAGTTAGTTTTCAAGAGAGTTGGGTGTTATACTCTGAACACCAAACTTTTTATATCTAAGATCCGAAACAACCAACTTTACATAGGCCTATAATTCTCAAGTATTCAAAATACCATTCCAAAAATTCTGGTAAGGCCACTACTATCAACAGTTAATTGAATCATGGTCTTTTGCCCAAGCTAAAGTTATTAATCCACCATCATCTTCCTCGGGCATAAACTCTTTATCACAGTATAGTTCAATCTATCGGGTACCCCTCAAACCTTTTTGACATACTCCCCATTATATTCTATCACAAAAAAAATCGTAGTGGTCCACCAATTATTTCTTGATTAATTTATTCCCCAGATAGGCATATCTCAAATTATCTGACTCCTTCAGGTTGCCATCTTCCCACGATCATATCATCAAAGCTAAATAAAGCATCCAACAATCATGTGATCATACCATCAAGAATTTGACCCACTTTCTAACCAAATTCAGATTTAATCTCGACACTTTCGGGCCTTGATCCCTTAATCAAAGATAAACAATCTTTCTAAGAATAATCCAAACAGAGCGTGACAAGCTCTGAAAACTACTGTCACCTAGAATGTCTTGCTACTAGACCAAATCATATTGATTCCTAGAATCAGATAAACATTCACTTATCCTCCCCCAATTATTTCTTGCATACAACGATCTATTCATTTGCTAAATCATCTTTAACCACTTCCTATAATTCCATAGAATTTAGTACAAGGGTCACTTGCCTAAGAATCACCCTAAACATTCCAACACCGAGTATTCTCCTTAATTTACTTGCTCCTAACCAATCCAAACATCATTCTATCAGCAAGTGCTTCCTAAAAATCCAATAACTTTCACCTTTATTTCTAAATCTTAAATCAAGGGTCACGTCTTCTAGCTCCAGATAACCACCAATGGTTGGGGACCACAACTGGTTAGCCCCAGAGTATTAATCAAATATATCATCTGTCCAATCCCAATTAATTTATCGATCCACTCCAAGTTTTCACTTCTATTTTGAACCCCAAATTTTTGATATTACCAACATCATCCACCAAATTCTGATCTCATTACTAGATTCTCAAGGGGTCCTGCTGACTAATAATCTTATAGTCCAACACTCTTATATCTTCCTAAAGTCTCCTGTCTACCAACTAGTTTTTAGTCGTCCACTAGCACCTCTTTCTTTTCTTGTTTTCGGAAATCATATCCTTGGGGAAACACTATAAATCTTCATGTGATTTTCTTACTTAGAACTTGAGTAACTCCTAAGGTATACACTTGACTTAAGAAAATTATTATTGTCCTTTATTTGAGATCTAACATCCTTTGCTTCACCCCTGTGGTGAAGGCATCCACTAGTCCGAGCGGAGCTTTCTATTAGTTAGCTGTATAAGAATGTGGTGGTCTTTTATAACATCAATTGCCTTAGTCACACGAGAAGAATTTGTTAACAAGGTAGCTAGTCTTGTCACCAAATGACTTTTCATATTCCAGAGGCTGAGATGTACTGGTTTATCTGACATTCCGTTTATTTGTATATGACACTCAATTGTTGGAGCATACAAAAGTGATTTGTTAACAAGTTCATGAGGCTTGTCACCAAAGCACTTCTATATAGCACGAACATTGGAATATCACATTATTTCTGGAGAGATTAATAATAATGAATTCTAATATATGAGTTTCCCAAATACTGAATGATAGTCTGTTATATTACTTCTTTGCCAACTTAAGAAATCTCTCTTCAAAGTCTTCTTGTCGCAGTTCCTCCTTCTTACGGTCCCTGAGCTCGAATCTTCATAGCAACTCTCCTACACTCCTTGAGTTCTCCTAGTTACCGATTCTAAATGGGTCTCCTTATGTCCTCGTCTCCTGTCAAGGCTTGCAGTACTAGAAGATTAGTTTGTACTATCGTGGACTTGATTCAGATGTTCAACCTAAAGTTAGATACGATAAGTTAGTGTGGTATTCTTGTAATTTCACAAGTTATTTTTGCGAGGTAAGGCTCGTGTCTTCACGAGGTTGGCGTTAAATTGCAGTTTCCTTCGAGATCTTGACGTACTTGCTCCAGACGGTGCTTGAAGGCCATTATCTGATTTGCCGGTTAGGTTGCAAAAATCTCAGGCTATTTGGTTAAAGCTCATGGGTCTTTTGTATTTTACGAAACTGTCAATTCTTATCGGGAGACGGTTTAGATGAGAGGGAAATATTTTGAAAAGATTTTCCCTAAGCGGGTTTACATCTGCAACATAGTGCAACTATGGCGAAGAGGTCAAAATTAGTTTTTTTTGTTGGGTGACAAAAGGAGTTTTATAAAAAGAGAATTTTGGGTTACTTTGTGTTGCCATCAAGGCGTGATTGTGAACGCACAAGAAAAACAACACACAAACAGAGAAGTCTCAAACAAACAACAGAGAAGCAGAGTGCACACAAGCAAAGAGCACACAAGGTACATTTAGTACCAAAGGACGTCTAATACTCGTGGTAGTCGGTGGTACAACCAAGGTTCCTATCAGGTTTATCCTATGGTCTCGGTTAGACATGGTTGGTGAAGTTTTCACTCTGTCGTCTTAGGCTTCAGCGGGAGGAATTGAGATTATCGAAGTTGCAACTTGAGTAGAATTGTTGATGTTGAGTTGAGGTCTTCGAAGGACTCTTGCTTGGTTGACTTCGACAATCTTGGTATTTGCAGATCAATCACCTCGATGTGGAATCTTGAGTACTTGTGATGGAAGCTTCTGCTTGTAGGTGCTAGCTAATTAGGTCTCACTTGGGTTCATCGTCAAGTATTTTGAACAGGTAAGAGGGAGTAGAGAAATCCTTAGAAAATCTTAAAATAGAGGGATGAGTCTCGAAATATTTGAGAAGGTGAGAAGAGTGGAAGTTATTTTTGGACTTCCTTAGATAAAAATATGTTTTTGGTAGCAATATATTTTTAACAAAATATTTCTTTCCTAACTAACGTCCATGTTAACTAGGGTCTGTTACAATCAGGATGGCTCTGATACCAAGTCTGTGAGATACCCCAGATTAGCTATCCGAGATACTCGTTATGTTTCCTGCAACAATCCCATGATCAGTCTGTTGTTGCACATAACTCGAATTGGCATCACAGAACATCCATACATACCGAATGAACTTACTTACTTGATTAAATTCATAACTTCAAGGTACTTGCAGCAGAAATCACCAAACAACGTGGGGCCCAAGTCATTCGCCTTAACCCTTACAGGCAGCTGACTGGGAAGACGGCCTAGTTCGCAAAGACGTCATCGGTCTCTCGGTCTTCAGCATACTTCTTCTTGAACTCTGGACATGGAATATCCAGGGACACAGCCATGAGTACATTTACGTACTCGCAAACTACCCCCGACATGAGCATGCACTAACATCATTTTCATTATAACAAAACCTTTATTTTGAGAAGACATCTCTATATCTTTGTTGAAAAAGGAAAGAAGTCTCTTTTACAAACATTTTTCCCGGAAAATCCCCTTTGTTTATTTTTCCAAAACTCCTTTTCCGACGAAAACCATTCCTGGTCAAATCATTTTTTTCAACAACCCTATACCAACCCCTTGGTATAGTTGCATAAAACATTTCCCACTTTCAGGACACAAAACTTTGCACTTCTCGATCATAGCCCCTCAGGGTCCTCCTCTTTTCCAGCAACCTCATACGGACTCGTCGGTATAGTGCACATATACAACATCTTCATTTTCCTTTCAAATCTTAAAACATTTCCAAAACTTGCACATGGTCAGAGGACAGCCTCCCAACTATCCATATCCGAGGACTTGGCTATTCGAATAGTTTTACCCTCTGCAGAGGTAGCACGCTTTTAACCCACATCCATCCGGTAGCTCATTGTGTCAGCCACGTCCTGCCATACAAGGTGTATGTGAAGTTGAGCTACCGACCATAGCCTCTCCTTTGCTCATGCTAGTATAGGATCCTACCCATATGATAATTGCCATCGACACTCAGTCTGGTCCCAGTCGGCAACCCCAAGTGTGAGGACTCATATGTTTTTCCCGGCGACCACATTTATGAAGTCTTCAATCCTCCTCCTTATCTTTCCATAGAGTTTGAGCGAGGACCTAGGTCAGGGGAGTTCACAAACCATCCCCTCACGCATAACGGAGTCATCTCCGTCGATGAGGTATCCCATACTAATAAGAGCAAATTATATGATTAAGCCCCGTTCCCATATGGGGGTAAACGTGGTCGCACAGATTATTGGCTGGTCGTCATAGTACAAAGACACAATGTGCATTTTTCATAAACACCTCCATTCTCCAGTTCTCCACTTCCATACTGACATCTCGGTATTCCATATCCACACCAGTAATTTCAAAGGAGTTTTGAGTAAACAATATTTTTCTCATCCTATAGTTTGATATACTCTATCTTATATATCAACATTGGTGGCAAAATAGTTTCCATATACTTTTTGGAAAAGGTTTTATAAATCTTTGCTTTAAAAGTAAAACATTTGATCAAAGTAGATGCATATATATATGTAGGTGCAAGCCAGGGAGTAGCTTGCCTTGCTCGGCAAAGTGACCTTGGTCTTGATCTTCAGGTTCAACAAATTCCCCCTCCTCGATAATTCCAGCAACGTTCTCGTCTAATCGATAAACAAACAAATACAAGCAATCACTAAACTACTCAATCAAACATCACAACATTACAATCCTAAGTGCTCATAATAGCCACTGCATACAATAAGCAACACCATTTGGTTTCAATTTAATTGTATTTATCATTATTTATTTATGTTTCAAATATGGCAGAAATTAGTGGAACATGTTTAATTGCACAACTTGAGTTCTGTTTGTCCTAAAAATGCAAACTAAAATTATATAGAAAGCTACTGATGTGTAGAAGACAACACAATTTGATTTGGATCATTTGGAGTTACCAAACTCCCTACACAAAGGTTTGAATCCAGTAGCTTAATAATCAAGTTTTGGCAATCAAATAAGTTCTGTTCTTCCAAAAATTAAATCCTTTTAGGGGTAAGTAAACATGGCTATATGTGAGCTAACAAAATTGGTCCTAATTCATTTGGGTCAACCATTAAACATATTTATTTGTTTTAGTCCAGAAGGGTTTAACTTAAAGTCAACAATTAACATTGCTTAATTAATTCTACCAAAATTAGGGAAGCTAATTGTAACAGCCCAGAGTTCGAGAACCTAAAACCCCGTGTAATTTTTCCGCTTTTGTGTTCCTTGCATCATGGCATCATGCATCATGTTGTTGTTACTAGGGAATTGTGCTAGGGAATTGTGGTTGTTGCTAGGGAATTGTGGAGGTGTGACAACATCTAAAAACCCAATTGCCAAATTTGCTTCAACCAATTTCAAAACGACAAAGGCACTCAATCTTGCAAAATAAAATTACTTTGACACCTCCTATTGGTCAAGGAAGTTCCAAGAGCTCCAAAATAATATTTTGCATTTGCTCCAAATTATTAAAGGAGCAACATCTTTGAATTTAGCAAAAATGCCCTATTCACCTTTCTAAACAAAAGGAGTTCAAGACATTTTATTTGGAGGCGCCAATTTTTGTGGAGCTTCCTCGTGGTATAAAAAGGCCGCCCAAATTATTTCATAATTTTTGAAAATGTTTTGGTACCTAAATCAAATCCCTGAAGATGCTATTTTTAAAAGGTTTTATAAAAGAAAAGGGAAGGAAGGACTTAGCTGTGATGGAAAAGCTTTTGCCAGGGGTTTTTTGCAAAACTTGCATCGTCTCTCACCTCCCGTTTTTCCCGCGTGAGGCCATGTCGCCGTGTCCTCTCTAGCACGACGCCCTCACCAGGGGACCCCTCCTCTCTGCTCTCCCCTTGCAGGAGAAGAGCCCCACGCGGCCGCACTGCTCCTCCTAACCCTAAGCACTCGCGCACCAGCTCCCTCTCCTCTCCATTTTCCTCTCCCCACGGGTTCCTCACCACTGCACCATGGCCGTGCTTGCCGCCGTCGATTGAGCTCGGCCCGAGCTGAACGAAGACCGCGGGAAGGTCCGCCGTGAGCTCCTCTACCTCGCTGCCAAGGGAATCGAGCCGAGGCGCTGTGAATCGCCGCCGTCGTCCACCACTTCGCCGCTGCCCGCCGAGCACCGCCGCGGGAAATCCGCCACCCTCCGTCCACCTCCGCCCTGCTGAGTGCGACCACGAGTCGAGGGTGAGCCCTGCCGTCCCTCTAGACCTCGTCTTCCTCCCTCTCTCGCCGTATTTCGCCGGCGGCCGCGAGTCGCATTGCGCCGCCGTGCTCTCCCCGTTCACGTCTGATAATCCGGAAATGGATGGTTCGGATTTTCCGAACCACCACAGTGCGCGTGCGATCTAGGTCCTTAGTGATTTTTCTGCTGACCTTCGAAGTTGATCGGAAAATCCGAGTTGCAAGAATTCGGATTATCCGAGGTTAGTCAGTGCAAGGCCACACCAAGTCCTTAGCCAAATTTTCGAAGGAGCTACTCGATCGGATTTTCCGAGAAGGAAAATTCAGATATTCTGAAGGTGTCCAGTACAAAATTAATTCCTGTTCAACTTTCTTCCTTCTTACTATTTTGGTTTTAAATAGTTGTTTTGTGTTGGATTTAATCTATAACCAGGACATGTTTTAAAAGAGGAAATAAAATAATTGACAGAACATCTTTAATTTAGTAAGTTATAAAAATAATAACTTTTGTTTGGTTAATTAGAAAAATGTGTTGATTCTACCAAAATGCCTAGAAAATGGTGAGCTATCTAAAATCATCGTCATCATGCATATTTGATCACACTTAAAATGATGTACTTCTAGTAATATTAGAACCACTAAGATAAATATGGGTGCTCTCCTCTCTCGTTGAGTATTGTTTCTCGCCCCCATTTAAATTGTCCGATAGCGGATAATAAGTTGGTGCATTAAAACGTCATATCATCATTCTTGGATGCATTTCACAATTGCCATGTGTTGATTGTTGTTTTTGCTTTCCGGTGTTGTTTGCTCCCCGGTAGATCACGAGTTCGGAGTTGAGCATCATTACTCCGACGAGCAGTTTGACTACTCCACTCAACAAGGCAAGCGTAATCCCCCTCTGAGCATGTCTTATCCTAAATTTCCGCAAATATTTTCTCCACTATAATATTGCATGCGGTTCCAAATGTCAATTTTATTGGATTAGAGTATCCTATAGTTGCATTAAGATTCCGATGCCAATACCTATTTTCCCTCCTAATATCCATAGGATTGTATTGTTGGCTGAGATACTTACTATGCTATGTTGATGCTTAGCCATGCTTAGTTAATTGCATAGCTATCCGATGGATGGTTTGTGTTGGGAACAGGTGATGAGATAAATGGTTGATGGTGGAGGAAATTGTGGTGACAGATAATAAAATGCTTAAAGGTGGGGATGAGAGGCCACTATGGTTGTGGTGTTTTGTCTCGTTCTCGCCGCCTAGGAGTGAGTTCTATACCTCTTGAACCAAGACTGAGCGTGCAACCATGCGTGAGGCCTATGCATTCGTAGTGCAGGAACCCTCATAGACTAAATAACTCGAGCGGGGCTAGCCAGGGTCCTCTAGTTCGGGCTTCCATTTGCGCGTGCGTGATGATGGTGGGATGAACTGAGATGAGGATGGAGGGGTTAGGAAAATGAGTGGCCGTGGGGCGGGTGCTGAGGCACTGGCAGTCCTGCCGCCACTGATGATCCTGGAAAGTCCTTAACGAGGGAGAAGTCGACACCGCTCCCACCCAGCCGGCTCTCCCAGGAAGAGAGCTAAAGGCCAGGCAATGGGCCGGCGGTACGCATGGCAAACATTGTACACCCCTGCAGGGTAAATCTTTTCGAAAAGCCGTGTCCGCGGTTATGGACAACTTGGGAAGTGCAGGTAAGATCATAGAATAACTTCAACGGAATGATTAAAAACTGGGTACTAGAGGTACCACTCACAAATGCAAGGTGAGCTTCCTCGAGGGTGATTCGGGGAGGCGCCTTTGATGAACAGGTACAATGGTTGATGATTGAGTAAGGTGATGAAAGAAAGAGTTATTTCCTTACCTCTTTTGAAAATATTCTGATTAGTCGAAGCCTTTGAGTTATGTTTTCATAATAAAATCAGCTTTAGGCAAAACAGCCATATGACTTTGAAAGCCTCATCGAGCTAATGTTCTATATATAATCTTGTGAGTTCGTCGAACTCAACGTCGTTTGTTTTGTTTTAGAGGAGGACTTCACCGACCTCGAAGGTGGGTTCTTTGTGGATGTCGACGAGTAGTCTGGGGTTCCCAGGTGGCAGCTTGGGACATCTCGAACAGCTGGCGCTGGATGTTTATCTGTAGACCTCTTAGGCCATAATTTGGTTCTTGTTGTTTAGAACAACCTAATTCGCTTCCGTTTGTTGCAATGTTGGGTCTGTGAGCTCTGGTTGTCATTTGCTATCTTTCTCTATTATAAGAGTTGAACTATATGTTTTGTGTCGTAGAGTCTGCGATGTGCCAGTTGTTCCACAAGTCTTGATCTTATTATTATGCTATGATAGCTGTGCCTGTGTTAAGGCATCAATCGGGGTGTTGTGTTGCCGATGATCAATTCCGAGCAACACCTGCCAAAGGTTTTGGCCGGGGATTGGTAAACCCGTAACCTCCGGTTGTATCGCTTAACCGGTGACACACAGCATCATTGTATAGTAGTCGGGTCGGGGCGCCACACTAATACATGGCAGTACTAAGCTAATAAAATTGGTTTGGAATTATTTGGACTAACAGAGTATCAGAAACAAACAAGTTTAGATTTTAAACCTTCTGTAGTATTTTTAATAATACTTTTTAACTATTTATTTAAATGACATGAGACCAATTGGATTGGTTAAACATTTTCATAAGCTTTTCAGAACATTTGGATTTAATTTATTTGGATGCCTAAATCTCAAGTTATTGATTTTTGAAGTTAGGTCCAGTACTGAATTCTCTGAGAAAACTAAATTCGAAAACCTAACTGTTCTGGATAAAGTTGAAATCCCTGACAGGTGGGCTCCACCAGTCAGTGACTCAACGTGCGCTGCAAAATTAATAAAACCCTGAAGAGCGGGGCCCGCCCGTCAGTCTCTCTCTCTTTCTTTTAACCGAAGTGGTACGCGTCCGTTGGATCGAGATCCAACGGCTCACGTGAATCGCAACGACGGCGACCATATCTCAGCGGCGCTGCCGCGCCGGCGACGGCGAGGTAGATGGATCGCTCACCTAGGGGGCTCAGGAAGTCGCGGAGATGAGCAGATCGATGGCGGAGGCTCAAGGAAGGTGCTGGTGCGAGCTGTGCTTGCTGGGACGACGTGTAGCGGCGACGGCGAGGTCTCCAACTTCCACGGCCACGGGCACGAGCTCCGGCGAGGTCCTGGCTCCTCTCCTTCACCCTAAACAGAGGGAAAAGCGAGGCGTGTGAGTGCGGTGTGGTTGCAGAAGAGCGTGCAGGCCAGAAATAAGGGAAAGGGAGAGTGTGGCGTCGCGGCCGTGCTCGACCTCAACGGCGGCAGAGGCTGCGGCAGAGCACGCCCTCCTGGCGGTGCACGGTGAATCGAGAGGGAGAGTGAGGTCGAGGGAGTGGTGTGGTGCTTCTGGCGAGGTGTGGGTGTGGTTATATAGGGCAGGGGCTGGCGTTCGTGGACGGGGCGCATGGACGGCGTCCATGACGCACCGGCGAGATCTTTTCTCGATTCCTCGGCGACGCGTGCGAGAAGCTCAAGGCAGAGGCGTCTGAGGGGTCCGGGCGAGGGCTAGGAATAGCTGGGTAGACTAAGGCGTGGCGAGGAGCTGGGAGTGGGCCGAATTTGGCAGGCGCCGACCGAGCTCTCCTCGGCGGGCAACGGGGGACAGGGTCATTATGGCGAGGGGAGAGGTGCTCGAGCGCGAGCAGAGAGTGCAGAGGCGACGAGCGTGGACGAACGCGAGCGAGGGGGACCTGGGGCACTGGGAACGGCGACGACGACCACGGCGACACGGCGACGGCTACATCGAGCTAGAGGTAGGAGACGACGGTGTTTTCGCAGAACGCCCCCTGGACTTTCTTTTCCATTTAAAACTAGGTCCTCCTCTGCTTCTTTTATTTCTTTTTAATTCCAGTAGCTTTTCTAGGATTTATTTGGGGCACTTAAACAATTTAGAAAAATTCACAAATATTTGTGAGGCTTCCACATAGCATGTAGTAGCTCCCAAAATTTGGCATTTCAAAATAAAATGTTTAGAAACATTTTTGTTCATAGGGTTTTAATTATAGTAATTTGGTTTATTTCAATTGTTTTTACTTTGGAATTTTTAAAATATGCGTAAAATATTATTTGAGAGAGATAAGTAGTAAGGATGAAATGGGAGGGTTTGCATTACCACTCCACTGAATTTTGTTGGAAACCAATTGAGATCCTCACTTGGAGAATTTGTGTGGCACTTGCCACATTTATTTTTCTTGTTTTGCTTTTATTTTATTTCTCTTCTTTTCTTCAAGTTCAAAAATGGAGCAAGCAACTAACACAAACAAGAAGAAATAAACAACCAAAGCAACCATCATAACAAACACATATAATTTAACAAAAGTTTTTGTTGGCTCTCATTTTTGGAATTAATAATACTTATTAATAATTTTGGGATGTTACAATATGCCAGGCAAGATCATATGCCAGCTCAAGCACTTCGTACAATACCCATCACATGGCCTTTCGTCGTATGGGGTTTTGACATGGTAGGGCCCTTCAGACGGTCCCCAACGGGAAAAACTCACCTCCTGGTCGTGGTGGACAAATTCACAAAGTGGATAGAAGCAAAACCCGTGGGAGATTGTGAAGCTGAAACAGCAGTCAAGTTCTTGAAGAAGGTCATATTCCGCTTTGGATATCCCCATAGTATCATTACATACAACGAAAGCAACACCTCTGAAGGAGCTACACAAATATTTTGTGCGAACAATGGGATAAGGCTGGACCTCACGTCAGTATCACATCCGCAGAGCAATGGACAAGATGAGCGAGCTAACCAGGAAATTCTCCATGGGATTAAGCCGCGCCTTATTGAAAAGGTTGAAGCATCTCCAGGATGTTGGGTGGAGGAACTGCCAGCCGTGCTATGGAGTTTAAGAACAACCCCTAATAGATCCACAGGATTTACACCATATTTTATGGTCTATGGAGCAGAAGCGGTTATGCCCAGCGATATCATACATGATTCACCAAGAGTTGCGGCCTATGTCGAAGCAGATAATGAAGCAGCTCGGCAGGATTATGTGGACACAATAGAAGAGGTCAGAGATTTGGTAGCATCAAGGTCAGCGGTGTATCATTAAGACTTGCGATGCTATCATGCCAGACGCGTCAGAACCTGCACCTTTCAAGAAGGAGACCTAGTGCTGCGACTCAAGCAAGACCATAAGGGAATGCACAAGCTATATTCTCCATGGGAAGGACCCTACATCATCAGCAAAAAACTAAACAATGGATCGTACTATCTGCTGGATGTGAGAGAAGAAAGCAGTAATCGCCATGATTTCGAGGATTGTCTAGAAGCGCCTCGCCCTTGGAACGTCGCGCAACTGCGACCTTACTACACATAAAAAAGCTAATCAGAGCTAAGTTTCATCTTGTCTAGCTGCCTATAGCTGAGTATCATCCTAGCCACTAAGGGCTCTTGCTTCAAAATTGGTCGCCACCTAGGCGCGACCTGCAACACCTACATCAGAAATCGGCCGCAACCTAGGCGCGGCCGTATGTCTCAAACTAGGATCGCCGCCTACGTGCGACCCAACCCTATGTATAACACTCGGTTGCCACCAAGGCGCGACCTTATGTGTCATCATAAACAAAGCTATTTATAGCTATATATCATTTGTTTCTTGGGGGCTTTGTACCCTGAAACAGCCAACCTACTGGCAATTATCAAACTTACCTTAAGTCGGATTGCAACTTGCATTATGCGTATAAAGTACTGGGGTGTGGCGTCAATCGAGCTTGATTGCCTATCATGGCCGCTCTCGACCCTGAACACACATGTTCCTAGGAAATACTGAGTCACGCGAGTGCCCACTTAATGGATTCAGAAAGGCCTAACTAGAGGTCAATGTACTGCTTATAGTACGGCAACACCAATTGCAATTGCTTATATCTTAACAATTGTTTCTTGTCTATGACATCAAGCAACAGGTGACGATCTTCAAAACCTCTTGAGAAGAATTGAGATGATTGTCAAATCACATCAGCTCAATCCTTGGGGGCTACAGCATATTGTTATCAAAAATTTGAAGATTGGTCATTATCAAGTGTTGAAGCTATTAGGCAAACCTTGACATAGTAAGAAGCTCACGAAGTCAGATGCATTTTCAAGGCCGCCCCAAAAGTGCGAGTAAAAGCCAGTCCAACGTGATCATGAGTCGCAGAGCAAGGAACTGCAAGCCAAAAAGAAAAAAGTGCAGCCTAAACGTCCAAGGAACCTTTCAAAGTCAAGAAAACATATCAAGATATTCCATGAAGTTCAGGCTACACTTGGAGGCTAATGTCGGGGGAATAATTAACCCGCGACTTATTCAAGGCCAAAACGGCGACTTCATGATCACGCTATTATTGGGGCACGTAAAAGATGGGCCGATCAAGGATCGCGGCCTGCCAAAGGAAGGCTCCAGAAGGTCGGTGGTAAAACTTGCCTTGGATGACAAGCTTGCAAACGGCTTCGTGTACAACTCTTGTAACCTAGCAAGCCTCTATGTATATAAAGAGGACTCGCAGGACTTAGACAGGGTCAAGCTATCAAGCCCTAAAACCGTAGCTCTTACGGCGAGTTCCCAGATCGGATCGCCTCCATTCTAACTCCACATATATCATATCAATACCAATCTAGGGTAGTCAGGAAGTAGGTCTTTACCTCACATTGAGGGGCCGAACCTGGGTAAATCTGTGTTCGTCCTTGTTCCTGCGATCCCAAGCTCGAAGACGATTGACTCGCGTAAATCCCACACCTACGAAGTCATCCATGACATCTGACGTGACAAACCCATGACACTATGATCTCTACGCTCACACAATCTTCTCCTTCAGTTCTATTGGTCAACCCTCATTCGATGTCGGTCAAAGGGGTAGATGATGTGGGGCCCACGGGTCGAGCTTTGGGCCAAAAACGGCGCGTCGATGCATCGGAATCTATGAACTACAATAGATTATTTGGGTTGAAACCCTATAATACAAAAATTAATCAAATTTCGTGTTTGAAATTTCTCAAAACAATCCAATACCTTATTGGTCATAGAAAATTTGCGTAGAACCGAGAGAATACACAATTCGATGTAAACACTGCACATAACTCTCCGTTAGCTTCGATTTCTATGCTATGATGCCAAAAAGATGTTTTCTCCGTAGATCATTACGCACGATTCTCTTATTTGCCATTTTCTCTACGCAGTGACACGAACTTACTTTCATGCACGCTCAAACCCAACAATACTCATTTTAACTCAAATTTTACACATAAAGTCATCTATAAGTACCTTTTCTATGCCTTGATCAATTTTTTATCGTTTCGTAGACCGTTATACCTAACTTTCATGTTTTCCCAGATATGACCTCCCCGGTCAAGAATTTAAATAACTTTTGCAAGGAAACTCCGATTGAGATGAAACTAATTTGTTGGAAAGATAACCGTGAGAACTAACTAGCAGAAAGTGGAATTCTTGGAAAAGAGCAATAGAGAAAATAACTAAAATGGAGAGGTGTGGCTGAACCTTTGTAACACGGACATGTAGAATTCCCTACATCGTAAACGCAATAAAAGTAGCAGGCAAATCTCGTTTTTCTAAAGACACTGATCTTGTCTCGTGAACCAATATGGGGAAGTGTCTCTTAGAAATCGACTTCTTCATTTGACCTTTATCACCAACAGATGGCAACCTTGAAGCCTATGATCTCTACGCTCACACAATCTTCTCCTTCAGGTCTATTGGTCAACCCTCTTTCGATGTCGGTCAAAGGGGTAGACGACGTGGGGCACACGGGTCGAGCTTTTGGCCAAAAATGGCGCGCCAAAGCATCGGAATCTATGACCTACAATAGATTATTTGGGTTGAAACCCTATAATACAAAAATTAAACAAATTTCGTGTTCGAAATTTCTCAAAACAGTCCAATACCTTATTGGTCATAGAGAATTTACGTAGAACCGAGAGAATACACAATCGATGCAAACACTGCACATAACTAACCGTTAACTTCGATTTTTATCCTATGATGTCAAAAAGATGTTTTCTCCGTAGATCATTACGCACGATTCTCTTATGTGCCATTTTCTCTACGCAGTGACACGAACTTACTTTCATGCACGCCCAAACCCAACAATACTCATTTTAACTCAAATTTTGCACATAAAGTCATCAATAAGTACCTTTTCTATGCCTTGATCGATTTTTTATCGTTTCGTAGACCGTTATGCCTAACTTTCGTGTTTTCCAAGATATGACCTCCCCAGTCAAGAATTTAGATAACTTTTGCAAGGAAACTCCTATTGAGATGAAACTAATTTTGTTGGAAAGATAACCCTAAGAACTAACCAGCAGAAAGTGGAATTCTTGGAAAAGAGCAATAGAGAAAATAACTAAAACGGAGAGGTGTGGCTGAACCTTTGTAACACGGACATGTAGAATTCCCTACATCGTAAACGCAATAAAAGTAGCAGGCAAATCTCATTTTTCAAAAGACACTTGATCTTGTCTCGTGAACCAATATGGGGAAGCGTCTCTTAGAAATCGACTTTTTCACTTGACCTTTATCATCAACAGATGGCAACCTTGAAGCCATGATCTCTGCGCTCACACAATCTTGTCCATCGGGTCCACTGGTCAACCCTCTTTCGATGCCGGTCAAAGGGGTAGACGACGTGGGGCCCACGGGTCGAGCTTTGGGCCAAAAACGGTGCGCCGAAGCATCGGAATCTATGACCTATAATAGATTATTTGGGTTGAAACCCTATAATACAAAAATTAAACAAATTTCGTGTTCGAAATTTCTCAAAACAGTCCAATACCTTATTGGTCATAGAGAATTTACGTAGAACCGAGAGAATACATAATTCGATGCAAACACTGCACATAACTAACCGTTAACTTCGATTTTTATGCTATGATGTCAAAAAGATGTTTTCTCCGTAGATCATTACGCACGATTCTCTTATTTACCATTTTCTCTACATAGTGACACGAACTTACTTTCATGCACGCCCAAACTCATGAATACTCATTTTAACTCAAATTTTGCACATAAAGTCATCAATAAGTACCTTTTGAATGCCTTGATCGATTTTTTATCGTTCCGTAGACTGATATACCTAACTTTTGAGTTTTCCCAGATAAGACCTCCCCGGTCAAGAATTTAGATAACTTTTGCAATTAAACTCGGATTGTGATGAAACTAATTTTGTTGGAAAGATAACCCTGAGAACTAACCAGCAGAAAGTGGAATTCTTGGAAAAGAGCAATAGAGAAAATAACAAAAACAGAGAGGTCTGGCTGAACCTTTGTATCACGGACATGTAGAATTCACTACATCGTAAACGCAATAAAAGTAGCAAGCAAATCTCGTTTTTCAAAAGACACTTGATCTTGTCTCATGAACCAATATGGGGAAGCGTCTCTTAGAAATCGACTTCTTCACTTGACCTTTATCACCAACGGATGGCAACCTTGAAGCCTATGATCTCTAAGCTCACACAATCTTCTCCTTCAGGTCTGTTGGTTAACCCTCTTTCGATGCTGGTCAAAGGGGTAGACGACGTGGGGCCCACGGGTCGAGCTTTGGGCCAAAAACGGCGCGTCGATGCATCGGAATCTATGACCTCCAATAGATTACTTGGGTTTAAACCCTATAATACAAAAATTAATCAAATTTCGTGTTTGAAATTTCTCAAAACAATCCAATACCTTATTGGTCATAGAAAATTTGTGTAGAACCGAGAGAATACACAATTCGATGTAAACACTGCACATAACTCGCCGTTCGCTTCGATTTTTATGCTATGATGCCAAAAAGATGTTTTCTCCGTAGATCATTACGCACGATTCTCTTATTTGCCATTTTCTCTACGCAGTGACACGAACTTACTTTCATGCACGCCCAAACCCAACAATACTCATTTTAACTCAAATTTTACACATAAAGTCATCTATAAGTACCTTTTCTATGCCTTGATCAATTTTTTATCGTTTCGTAGACCGTTATATGTAACTTTCGTGTTTTTCCAGATATGACCTCCCCGGTCAAGAATTTAGATAACTTTTGCAAGGAAACTCCGATTGAGATGAAACTAATTTTGTTGGAAAGATAACCCTGAGAACTAACCATCAGAAAGTGGAATTCTTGGAAAAGAGCAATAGAGAAAATAACTAAAACGGAGAGGTGTGGCTGAAACTTTGTAACACGGACATGTAGAATTCCCTACATCGTAAACGCAATAAAAGTAGCAGGCAAATCTCATTTTTCTAAAGACACTTGATCTTGTCTCGTGAACCAATATGGGGAAGTGTCTCTTAGAAATCGACTTCTTCATTTGACCTTTATCACCAATGGATGGCAACCTTGAAGCCTATGATCTCTACGCTCACACAATCTTCTCCTTCAGGTCTATTGGTCAACCCTCTTTCGATGTCGGTCAAAGGGGTAGACGACATGGGGCCCACGGGTCGAGCTTTGGCCAAAAACGGCGCGCCGAAGCATCGGAATCTATGACCTACAATAGATTATTTGGGTTGAAACCCTATAATACAAAAATTAAACAAATTTCAAGTTCGAAATTTCTCAAAACAGTCCAATACCTTATTGGTCATAGAGAATTTACGTAGAACCGAGAGAATACACAATTCGATGCAAACACTTCACATAACTAACCATTAACTTCGATTTTTTTGCTATGATGTCAAAAAGATGTTTTCTCCATAGATCATTACGCACGATTCTCTTATTTACCATTTTCTCTACGTAGTGACATGAACTTACTTTCATGCACGCCCAAACTCATGAATACTCATTTTAACTCAAATTTTGCACATAAAGTCATCAATAAGTACCTTTTGTATGCCTTGATCGATTTTTTATCATTTCGTAGACTGATATACCTAACTTTTGAGGTTTCCCAGATAAGACCTCCCTGGTCAAGAATTTAGATAACTTTTGTAATTAAACTCGGATTGAGATGAAACTAATTTTGTTGGAAAGATAACCCTGAGAACTAACCAGCAGAAAGTGGAATTCTTGGAAAAGAGCAATAGAGAAAATAACAAAAACGGAGAGGTGTGGCTGAACCTTTGTATCACGGACATGTAGAATTCACTACATCGTAAACGCAATAAAAGTAGCAAGCAAATCTCGTTTTTCAAAAGACACTTGATCTTGTCTCATGAACCAATATGGGGAAGCGTCTCTTAGAAATCGACTTCTTCATTTGACCTTTATCACCAACGGATGGCAACCTTGAAGCCTATGATCTCTACGCTCACACAATCTTCTCCTTCAGGTCTATTGGTCAACCCTCTTTCGATGTCGGTCAAAGGGGTAGACGACGTGGGGCCCACGGGTCGAGCTTTGGGCCAAAAACGGCGCGCCAAGCATCGGAATCTATGACCTACAATAGATTATTTGGGTTGAAACCCTATAATACAAAAATTAAACAAATTTCGTGTTCGAAATTTCTCAAAACTGTCCAATACCTTATTGGTCATAGAGAATTTACGTAGAACCGAGAGAATATACAATTCGATGCAAACACTTCACATAACTAACCGTTAACTTCGATTTTTATGCTATGATGTTAAAAAGATGTTTTCTCCGTAGATCATTACGCACGATTCTCTTATTTGCCATTTTCTCTACGTAGTGACACGAACTTACTTTCATGCACGCCCAAACCCAACAATACTCATTTTAACTCAAATTTTGCACATAAAGTCATCAATAAGTACCTTTTCTATGCCTTGATCGATTTTTTATCGTTTCGTAGACCGTTATACCTAAATTTCGTGTTTTCCCAGATATGACCTCCCCGGTCAAGAATTTAGATAACTTTTGCAAGGAAACTCCAATTGAGATGAAACTAATTTTGTTGGAAAGATAACCCTGAGAACTAACCAGCAGAAAGTGGAATTCTTGGAAAAAGCAATAGAGAAAATAACAAAATGGAGAGGTGTGGCTGAACCTTTGTATCACGGACATGTAGAATTCCCTACATCGTAAACGCAATAAAAGTAGCAGGCAAATCTCGTTTTTCTAAAGACACTTGATCTTGTCTGTGAACCAATATGGGGAAGTGTCTCTTAGAAATCGACTTCTTCATTTGACCTTTATCACCAATGGATGGCAACCTTGAAGCCTATGATCTCTACGCTCACACAATCTTCTCCTTCGGGTCTATTGGTCAACCCTCTTTCGATGTCGGTCAAAGGGGTAGACGACGTGGGGCCCACGGGTCGAGCTTTGGGCCAAAAACGGCGCACCGAAGCATCGGAATCTATGACCTACAATAGATTATTTGGGTTGAAACCCTATAAGACAAAAATTAAACAAATTTCGTGTTCGAAATTTCTCAAAACAGTCCAATACCTTATTGGTCATAGAGAATTTACGTAGAACCGAGAGAATACACAATTCGATGCAAACACTTCACATAACTAACCATTAACTTCGATTTTTTGCTATGATGTCAAAAAGATGTTTTCTCCATAGATCATTACGCACGATTCTCTTATTTACCATTTTCTCTACGTAGTGACATGAACTTACTTTCATGCACGCCCAAACTCATGAATACTCATTTTAACTCAAATTTTGCACATAAAGTCATCAATAAGTACCTTTTGTATGCCTTGATCGATTTTTTATCATTCCGTAGACTGATATACCTAACTTTTGAGGTTTCCCAGATAAGACCTCCCTGGTCAAGAATTTAGATAACTTTTGTAATTAAACTCGGATTGAGATGAAACTAACTTTGTTGGAAAGATAACCCTGAGAACTAACCAGCAGAAAGTGGAATTCTTGGAAAAGAGCAATAGAGAAAATAACAAAAACGGAGAGGTGTGGCAGAACCTTTGTATCACGGACATGTAGAATTCACTACATCGTAAACGCAATAAAAGTAGCAAGCAAATCTCGTTTTTCAAAAGACACTTGATCTTGTCTCATGAACCAATATGGGGAAGCGTCTCTTAGAAATCGACTTCTTCATTTGACCTTTATCACCAACGGATGGCAACCTTGAAGCCTATGATCTCTACGCTCACACAATCTTCTCCTTCAGGTCTATTGGTCAACCCTCTTTCGATGTCGGTCAAAGGGGTAGACGACGTGGGGCCCACGGGTCGAGCTTTGGGCCAAAAACGGCGCGCCAAAGCATCGGAATCTATGACCTACAATAGATTATTTGGGTTGAAACCCTATAATACAAAAATTAAACAAATTTCGTGTTCGAAATTTCTCAAAACTGTCCAATACCTTATTGGTCATAGAGAATTTACGTAGAACCGAGAGAATATACAATTCGATGCAAACACTTCACATAACTAACCGTTAACTTCGATTTTTATGCTATGATGTTAAAAAGATGTTTTCTCCGTAGATCATTACGCACGATTCTCTTATTTGCCATTTTCTCTACGTAGTGACACGAACTTACTTTCATGCACGCCCAAACCCAACAATACTCATTTTAACTCAAATTTTGCACATAAAGTCATCAATAAGTACCTTTTCTATGCCTTGATCGATTTTTTATCGTTTCGTAGACCGTTATACCTAAATTTCGTGTTTTCCCAGATATGACCTCCCCGGTCAAGAATTTAGATAACTTTTGCAAGGAAACTCCAATTGAGATGAAACTAATTTTGTTGGAAAGATAACCCTGAGAACTAACCAGCAGAAAGTGGAATTCTTGGAAAAAGCAATAGAGAAAATAACAAAAATGGAGAGGTGTGGCTGAACCTTTGTATCACGGACATGTAGAATTCCCTACATCGTAAACGCAATAAAAGTAGCAGGCAAATCTCGTTTTTCTAAAGACACTTGATCTTGTCTCGTGAACCAATATGGGGAAGTGTCTCTTAGAAATCGACTTCTTCATTTGACCTTTATCACCAATGGATGGCAACCTTGAAGCCTATGATCTCTACGCTCACACAATCTTCTCCTTCGGGTCTATTGGTCAACCCTCTTTCGATGTCGGTCAAAGGGGTAGACGACGTGGGGCCCACGGGTCGAGCTTTGGGCCAAAAACGGCGCACCGAAGCATCGGAATCTATGACCTACAATAGATTATTTGGGTTGAAACCCTATAATACAAAAATTAAACAAATTTCGTGTTCGAAATTTCTCAAAACAGTCCAATACCTTATTGGTCATAGAGAATTTACGTAGAACCGAGAGAATACACAATTCGATGCAAACACTGCACATAACTAACCGTTAACTTCGATTTTTATGCTATGATGTCAAAAAGAGGTTTTCTCCGTAGATCATTACGCACGATTCTCTTATTTACCATTTTCTCTACGTAGTGACATGAACTTACTTTCATGCACGCCCAAACTCATGAATACTCATTTTAACTCAAATTTTGCACATAAAGTCATCAATAAGTACCTTTTGTATGCCTTGATCGATTTTTTATCGTTCCGTAGACTGATATACCTAACTTTTGAGTTTTCCTAGATAAAACCTCCCTGGTCAAGAATTTAGATAACTTTTGCAATTAAACTCGATTGAGATGAAACTAATTTTGTTGGAAAGATAACCCTGAGAACTAACCAGCAGAAAGTGGAATTCTTGGAAAAGAGCAATAGAGAAAATAACAAAACGAGAGGTGTGGCTGAACCTTTGTATCACGGACATGTAGAATTCACTACATCGTAAACGCAATAAAAGTAGCAAGCAAATCTCGTTTTTCAAAAGACACTTGATCTTGTCTCATGAACCAATATGGGGAAGCGTCTCTTAGAAATCGACTTCTTCACTTGACCTTTATCACCAACGGATGGCAACCTTGAAGCCTATGATCTCTACGCTCACACAATCTTCTCCTTCAGGTCTATTGGTCAACCCTCTTTCGATGTCGGTCAAAGGGGTAGACGACGTGGGGCCCACGGGTCGAGCTTTGGGCCAAAAACGGCGCGCCGAAGCATCGTAATCTATGACCTACAATAGATTATTTGGGTTGAAACCCTATAATACAAAAATTAAACAAATTTTGTGTTCGAAATTTCTCAAAACAGTCCAATACCTTATTGGTCATAGAGAATTTACGTAGAACCGAGAGAATACACAATTCGATGCAAACATTTCACATAACTAACCGTTAACTTCGATTTTTATGCTATGATGTCAAAAAGATGTTTTCTCCGTAGATCATTACGCACGATTCTCTTATTTACCATTTTCTCTACGTAGTGACATGAACTTACTTTCATGCACGCCCAAACCCAACAATACTCATTTTAACTCAAATTTTGCACATAAAGTCATCAATAAGTACCTTTCGTATGCCTTGATCGATTTTTTATCGTTCGTAGACTGATATACCTAACTTTTGAGTTTTCCTAGATAAGACCTCCCTGGTCAAGAATTTAGATAACTTTTGCAATTAAACTCGGATTGAGATGAAACTAATTTTGTTGGAAAGATAACCCTGAGAACTAACCAGCAGAAAGTGGAATTCTTGGAAAAGAGCAATAGAGAAAATAACAAAAACGGAGAGGTGTGGCTGAACCTTTGTATCACGGACATGTAGAATTCACTACATCGTAAACGCAATAAAAGTAGCAAGCAAATCTCGTTTTTCAAAAGACACTTGATCTTGTCTCATGAACCAATATGGGGAAGCGTCTCTTAGAAATCGACTTCTTCACTTGACCTTTATCACCAACGGATGGCAACCTTGAAGCCTATGATCTCTACGCTCACACAATCTTCTCCTTCAGGTCTATTGGTCAACCCTCTTTCGATGTCGGTCAAAGGGGTAGACGACGTGGGGCCCACGGGTCGAGCTTTGGGCCAAAAACGGCGCGCCGAAGCATCGGAATCTCTGACCTACAATAGATTATTTGGGTTGAAACCCTATAATACAAAAATTAAACAAATTTGTGTTCGAAATTTCTCAAAACAGTCCAATACCTTATTGGTCATAGAGAATTTACGTAGAACCGAGAGAATACACAATTCGATGCAAACATTTCACATAACTAACCGTTAACTTCGATTTTTATGCTATGATGTCAAAAAGATGTTTTCTCCGTAGATCATTACGCACGATTCTCTATTTGCCATTTTCTCTACGTAGTGACACGAACTTACTTTCATGCACGCCCAAACCCAACAATACTCATTTTAACTCAAATTTTGCACATAAAGTCATCAATAAGTACCTTTTCTATGCCTTGATCGATTTTTTATCGTTTCGTAGACCGTTATACCTAAATTTCGTGTTTTCCCAGATATGACCTCCCCGGTCAAGAATTTAGATAACTTTTGCAAGGAAACTCCTATTGAGATGAAACTAATTTTGTTGGAAAGATAACCCTGAGAACTAACCAGCAGAAAGTGGAATTCTTGGAAAAGAGCAATAGAGAAAATAACTAAAACGGAGAGGTGTGGCTGAACCTTTGTAACACGGACATGTAGAATTCCCTACATCGTAAACGCAATAAAAGTAGCAGGCAAATCTCGTTTTTCTAAAGACACTTGATCTTGTCTCGTGAACCAATATGGGGAAGTGTCTCTTAGAAATCGACTTCTTCATTTGACCTTTATCACCAATGGATGGCAACCTTGAAGCCTATGATCTCTACGCTCACACAATCTTCTCCTTCAGGTCTATTGGTCAACCCTCTTTCGATGTCGGTCAAAGGGGTAGACGACGTGGGGCCCACGGGTCGAGCTTTGGGCCAAAAACGGCGCGCCGAAGCATCGGAATCTATGACCTACAATAGATTATTTGGGTTGAAACCCTATAATACAAAAATTAAACAAATTTCGTGTTCGAAATTTCTCAAAACAGTCCAATACCTTATTGGTCATAGAGAATTTACGTAGAACCGAGAGAATACACAATTCGATGCAAACACTGCACATAACTAACCGTTAACTTCGATTTTTATGCTATGATGTCAAAAAGATGTTTTCTCCGTAGATCATTACGCACGATTCTCTTATTTGCCATTTTCTCTACGCAGTGACACGAACTTACTTTCATGCACGCCCAAACCCAACAATACTCATTTTAACTCAAATTTTGCACATAAAGTCATCAATAAGTACCTTTTCTATGCCTTGATCGATTTTTTATCGTTTCGTAGACCATTATACCTAAACTTCGTGTTTTCCTAGATATGACCTCCCCGGTCAAGAATTTAGATAACTTTTGCAAGAAACTCCTATTGAGATGAAACTAATTTTGTTGGAAAGATAACCCTGAGAACTAACCAGCAGAAAGTGGAATTCTTGGAAAAGAGCAATAGAGAAAATAACTAAAACAGAGAGGTGTGGCTGAACCTTTGTAACACGGACATGTAGAATTCCCTACATCGTAAACGCAATAAAAGTAGTAGGCAAATCTCGTTTTTCAAAAGACACTTGATCTTGTCTCGTGAACCAATATGGGGAAGCGTCTCTTAGAAATCGACTTTTTCACTTGACCTTTATCACCAACAGATGGCAACCTTGAAGCCTATGATCTCTATGCTCACACAATCTTCTCCATCGGGTCCATTGGTCAACCCTATTTCGATACCGGTCAAAGGGGTAGACGACGTGGGGCCCACGGGTCGAGCTTTGGCCAAAAACGGTGCGCCAAAGCATCGGAATCTATGACCAACAATAGATTATTTGGGTTGAAACCCTATAATACAAAAATTAAACAAATTTTGTGTTCGAAATTTCTCAAAATAGTCCAATACCTTATTGGTCATAGAGAATTTGCGTAGAACCGAGAGAATACACAATTCGATGCAAACACTACACATAACTCATAGTTAACTTCGATTTTTATGCTATGATGTCAAAAAGATGTTTTCTCCGTAGATCATTACGCACGATTCTCTTATTTACCATTTTCTCTACGTAGTGACACGAACTTACTTTCATGCACGCCCAAACTCAAGAATACTCATTTTAACTCAATTTTGCACATAAAGTCATCAATAAGTACCTTTTGTATGCCTTGATCGATTTTTTATCGTTTCGTAGACTGTTATACCTAACTTTTGAGTTTTCCTAGATAAGACCTCCCCGGTCAAGAATTTAGATAACTTTTGCAATTAAACTCGGATTGAGATGAAACTAATTTTGTTGGAAAGATAACCCTGAGAACTAACCAGCAGAAAGTGGAATTCTTGGAAAAGAGCAATAGAGAAAATAACAAAAACAGAGAGGTGTGGCTGAACCTTTGTATCACGGACATGTAGAATTCCCTATATCATAAACGCAATAAAAGTAGCAAGCAAATCTCGTTTTTCAAAAGACACTTGATCTTGTCTCATGAACCAATATGGGGAAGCGTCTCTTAGAAATCGACTTCTTCACTTGACCTTTATCACCAACGGATGGCAACCTTGAAGCCTACGATCTCTACGCTCACACAATCTTCTCCTTCAGGTCTATTGGTGAACCCTCTTTCGATGCTGGTTAAAGGGGTAGACGACGTGGGGCCCACGGGTCGAGCTTTGGGCCAAAAACGGCGCGCCGAAGCATCAAAATCTATGACCTACAATAGATTATGTGGGTTGAAACCCTATAATACAAAAATTAAACAAATTTCGTGTTCGAAATTTCTCAAAACAGTCCAATACCTTATTGGTCATAGAGAATTTACGTAGAACCGAGAGAATACAGAATTCGATGCAAACACTGCACATAACTAACCGTTAACTTCGATTTTTATGCTATGATGTCAAAAAGATGTTTTCTCCGTAGATCATTATGCACGATTCTCTTATTTGCCATTTTCTCTACGCAGTGACATGAACTTACTTTCATGCACGCCCAAACTCATGAATACTCATTTTAACTCAAATTTTGCACATAAAGTCATCTATAAGTACCTTTTCTATGCCTTGATCGATTTTTATCGTTTCGTAGACCGTTATACCTAAATTTCGTGTTTTCCCAGATATGACCTCCCCGGTCAAGAATTTAGATAACTTTTGCAACGAAACTCCTATTGAGATGAAACTAATTTTGTTGGAAAGATAACCCTGAGAACTAACCAGCAGAAAGTGGAATTCTTGGAAAAGAGCAATAGAGAAAATAACTAAAACGAGAGGTGTGGCTGAACCTTTGTAACACGGACATGTAGAATTCCCTACATCGTAAACGCAATAAAAGTAGCAGGCAAATCTCGTTTTTCAAAAGACACTTGATCTTGTCTCGTGAACCAATATGGGGAAGCGTCTCTTAGAAATCGACTTTTTCACTTGACCTTTATCACCAACAGATGGTAACCTTGAAGCCTATGATCTCTATGCTCACACAATCTTCTCCATCGGGTCCATTGGTCAACCCTCTTTCGATGCCGGTCAAAGGGGTAGACGACGTGGGGCCCACGGGTCGAGCTTTGGGCCAAAAACAGTGCGCCGAAGCATCGGAATCTATGACCTACAATAGATTATTTGGGTTGAAACCCTATAATACAAAAATTAAACAAATTTCGTGTTTGAAATTTCTCAAAATAGTCCAATACCTTATTGGTCATAGAGAATTTGCGTAGAACCGAGAGAATACACAATTCGATGCAAACACTACACATAAGTCACCGTTAACTTCGATTTTTATGCTATGATGTCGAAAAGATGTTTTCTCCGTAGATCATTACGCACGATTCTTTATTTACCATTTTCTCTACGTAGTGACACGAACTTACTTTCATGCACGCCCAAACTCAAGAATACTCATTTTAACTCAAATTTTGCACATAAAGTCATCAATAAGTACCTTTTGTATGCCTTGATCGATTTTTTATCGTTTCGTAGACTGTTATACCTAACTTTTGAGTTTTCCCAGATAAGACCTCCCTGGTCAAGAATTTAGATAACTTTTGCAATTAAACTCGGATTGAGATGAAACTAATTTAGTTGGAAAGATAACCCTGAGAACTAACCAGCCGAAAGTGGAATTCTTGGAAAAGTGCAATAGAGAAAATAACAAAAACGGAGAGGTGTGGCTGAACCTGTATCCCAAATTTATAAACTAAGAAAACTTAGTTTCACAAGACCCAAATTTCAGAACCAACAAAAACTTTTTGAAATGTCTCACTGATGATTGTGTTTTACTTCCCATTGCTGTGTTGACTTTATGTGATCTTGGTTGTGATGCTGATTTGATTATGTTTGTTGCTTGTGAGAACAATTCCTCAACTGTGTCTAACACTAAAAATAAAACACACTTGGCAACAATTTGGAATGTGACTTGAATTTAAAGCAAACTCCTCAAATTATTCAACAATTGAAATTTCAGATCATGAGTTAAGGAAATGAT
Organism: Poa pratensis; assembly: GCA_947311845.1. NCBI lineage: Eukaryota > Viridiplantae > Streptophyta > Magnoliopsida > Poales > Poaceae > Poa > Poa pratensis. The sequence continues at coordinate 545,149 of CAMZMU010000052.1, read as the reverse complement.
CATAATAAATAATTTTCTCTACTTAACTATCTAATTCCTTCAAATAAATACTTTCTTATGAAAACAAAAGACTATTTGAAGTTAAATATTTATCAAGGAAGTTCCAAGAGTTCAAAAATAATATTTGAACTTGCTTAAAAATTTCTAAAGGATTATAAAATTATATTCAAGAAAAATGCCTCATTTAAAACCCTATGAACAAAAGTTGTTCAAAACATTTTATTTTGACTCCCCAATTTTTGTGGAGCTTCTACATGTATATGGGAGGCTACCTGAATTTTCTCAAATTTTTATAAAATGTTTAGGTACCCCAAATAAATCCCCAAAAACCTACTGGTTTTAGAAAGGAAACAAAAGAAAACAGAAAAGGACTTGGTTGTAAATGGAAACAGAAGTTCAGGGGGCTATCTAGAAAATCATCATCCCCGTCCTGTAGCTCCAGTGGAGCTATGGAGCTAGGCCGCCGTGTCGCCGCTCCGCGCTCGCCGCCCGGACCCCCCCTCTCATTCCTCTGCCGCGCGAAGGAGATAAGGAGGCCCCCCGGCTCTCCTCTGCTCTCCATCGCCCCTCACACCTCCCCTGCTCCCTCTCTCTCCTTATTTTTCCTCCACGGCACCAACCCTAGCCGAGCTCGCCGTCGAGCGCCGCCGTCGATGGGGACCGCCTAGAGCAGATCGAAGACCACCAGGAGGACCGCCTCGTCGTCCTCTCCCTCCTCGTCCAAGGAATCGTTGCGGGAAGCAACGAATCTAGCAGAGCATCGTCGTCCTCTTCCTCACCGGCCGCCACCTTTACAGCAAGCTCATGAGCGATTGCATCCACCGTTCGTCGCCATTCTTGCACCCTCGTGATCCCCTTCCCTTGCTCTACCTCACAGACATCGCCATTTCCTTTGGGGACGCCGGAGTTGCCGTAGCCATCATCGCCGGAGCTCCAGCTCGCCTCCTCTCGTCGCGGGCATGTCGAGGAAGAAGAAGCCAACCTGTACCCCTTCGCCAGCGCGTTGGGCCGGCCCAGCTCCGGTCGGCTCAGATCCGGGCTGGATTTAGCCCGTTTCGTTTTTTTCCCAGTAAATGTAATATATGATTTTAATTCCTATTAAAATCTGTAGTGTAGCTTTAAATCTTTTGTGGTAAATCTGTGATAGCTATTAGAGTGATTCAAATTTTGTAGCATTCATATGTATTTTCTTAACCATGTGGCACTGGCCATTTTCCAAAATGTGTAGTTATGTGTGTGCTAGAGTTAATCTAGTAAAAAGTATCTATTTCACTAATTATTCAATATCTAGAGTTTTATGTATCCAAATATTGCAAACTAAAATTCCCTGGAAAGCCTGAAGTGATACCTTTCCAGATCTATTGGTCTTGTATGCAAATGAAACCTAAAACCAGTAGCACTTTGGTGATTTTTGTAGATTTTTGTGAGATGAATTTTGGAGTAAATCCAATTGCATGTCTTCTATATGTGTAGGAGAACATATCCCTAACTTGGTTTGAATTTAGGAGTCACTGATTGACTGTGGTGCTAATTATAGGGTTTAGACCTTTTCTGCCTATTTTTATTAGGCCTTTAATTAATTGTTGTATTATAACCTTATGGTTATAAATGTGTTTCCTAGCATGTGTAGAGTGGTAACCCACTGTTGTGGCATGTTTCCTTATTCTGCTAGCTTGTTAGGAGAGCTACTTGTGGGTCATGTATTTGTTAGGGATTTAGTCCCTATATAACTTCCCCTAGTAATTAGGAAGTGGTTAAGCTTGCTTATTTTTGATGTTGGATTATTGTGTGGGATTAAATGTATGCCTTGCTAGTTAATGATTGTGGTGGTACTGTTGCTTGTATGATATTGTTGTTTATCATGTTATAATATGTTAGTACTGTTAGTGGAATTTGTTAGGCAAATTGGTATGAGTAATCTGTTTGCATGGCTTGATGAACTTGATGGACTTTAAGTTGAGTACTAGCTTAAATATCTTGTTAGTGTATCCACCTTGACTTGGTGAGATATTTTGAATTACCAAGATTAATTGGTAGTTCAACTTTTGTCTGAAGTATTTCCTGATTAAAGAAAAGTGGTTGTTAATTACCTCTAGTTGAGGATGTCTTTGTGACCTCTTGTTTTGGCATGTGTATAGTGTTAGACTCTTGATTAGTATAATGCCCTTGTAAATGTAGATCTTAGTTTGTTGCTTGATTAAAATAGTGCTATGTTGTGGTTTGTTCCCTGTTTGTATACCACTTGTGGTTTGGTTGCTTATTGAGTGTTGTTTTATTTTCATGTTGCGACGCTAGAGATAAACGCTACCAGAGTGGTATTTGGAGAGGATTTATGGAAGAAGGATGAGAGTTTATTTCTTTGATCAATGAGAAGATGTCCAGGAGCATTATGCTGAAATCAGGCAAGCTATCCTCTGAGCTTGCATTTATATACATCTATTTTGGTTCACATGTTTTACTTATAAAGAGCATAAGTGATTTATGTGGTGTTTGCCACTAAACTATGATTTTGAAAACCCGTTGTTTTCAAAATACAAGTATATTATTTTGACACCCTATATGGAGATATTAGATGGAAATTCTTTTTCAAACTATAGGATGGGAAAAATATTGTTTACTCAAAACTCCTTTGAAAATACTTGGTGCATATGGAATACCGAGATGTCGGTGTTGAAGTGGAGAAGTGGTGAATGGTGATGTTTATGAAAAATGCACATTGTGTCTTTGTACTATGACGACCAGCCGATAATCTGTGCGACCACATTTACCCACATATGGGAAAGGGCGTAGTCATATAATTTGCTCATATTAGTACTGGATGCCTCAACAACGAGGATGACCTCGTTCCATGAGGGGATGGTTTGATGACAATGGTCTGGTGACAATGGTTTGGTGATAGTGTTTTGGTGACCTACCCCCTGACCTGGGTCCTAACACGTTGGTGGGAGGATTGAAGGGTTCGCTCGCCGGGCAGAACTACGAGTCCCCACACTTGGGGTTCCTGTTGGGGAATTGGCCTGAGTGTCGTCGGAAATTTTCGTAGCGGTAGGGTCCTATACTAGCATGAGCAAAGACAGGCTATGGTCGGTGACTCAACTTCGCATACACCTTGTATGGCGGGACATGGCTGACACGATGAGTTACCGGATGGGTGTGGGAAAAGCGTGCTACCTCTGCAGAGGGTAATAAACTATTCGAATAGCCGAGTCCTCGGATATGGACAGTTGGGAGGCTGTCCTCTGACATGTGCAAGTTTTGGAAACGTTTTAAGATTTGAAAGGAAAATGGAGATGTTGTTTATGTGCAACTATACCGATGAGTCGGTATGAGGTTACTGGAAAAGAAGAGTACCCTGAGGGGCTTTGATCGAGAAGTGCAAAGTTTTGTGTCCTGAAAGTGGAAAATGTTTTATGCAACTATACCAAGGGGTTGGTATAAGGTTGTTGGAAAAAATGATTTGACCAGGAATAGTTTGGTCGGAAAAGGAGGAGTTTTGGAAGAATAAACAAATGGTGATTTTCAGGGAAAAATGTTTATTAAAGAGACTTCTTACCTTTTTCAACAAAGATGTATTTTCGGGAAAAAGTTTTAAAAGAGAATTCTTACAAAGATAGATTTATGGGAAAAAGTTCTCAAGGCCTTCTTTTCTTTTCAATAAAGATATAGAGATGTTTTAAAATAAATAAAAGTTTGAAAATTAAAAGGGTGCTGTTGCATGCTCATGTCGGGGGTAGTTTGCGAGTACTTAAATGTACTCATGGCTGTGTCCCTGGATATTCCATGTCCAGAGTTCAAGAAGAAGTATGCTGAAGACCGAGAGATCGATGACGTCAATGCGAACTAGGGCGCTTCCAAGTCAGCTGCCCGTGGGGTTATGGCAAATGACTTGGGCTCCACGCTGTTTGATGGTTTCCACTGCAAGTATCTGTTGAAGTTACTGTTTCAATCAAGTAAGTCTGTTTATTCGGTATTTATGGATGTTCTTTTGATACCAGTTTGATTGTGCTCAGCGACAGACTGATCATGGGATCGCTGATGTTGTAGGCACCAGGGTATTTCGGACAGCTAGTCCGGGGACCCCAACAGACTTGGTATCAGAGCCATCCTGACTGTAACAGACCTTAGTTAGCATGGACGTTAGTTAGGAAAGAAATATTTTGTTAAAAATATATTGTTACCAAAAACATATTTTTATCTGAGGAAGTCCAAAAATAACTTCCACTCTTCTCATCTTCTCAAATATTTCTGAGTCTCATCCCTCTATTTTAAGATTTTTAAGGATTTCTCTACTCCCTCTTACCTGTTCAAAATACTTGACGATGAACCCAAGTGAGACCAAATTAGCTAGCACCTACAAGAAGAGGCTTCCATCACAAGTACTCGACATTCAACATAGAGGTGATGGATCCGCAAATACCAATATAATCGATATCAACAAAGCAAGAGACCTTTGAAGACCTCAACTCAACATCAACAATTCTACTCAAGTTGCAACTTCGATAATCTCAATTCCTCCCGCTGAAGCCTAAGGCGACAGAGTGAAAACTTCACCAACCATGTCTAACCGAGACCATAGGATAAACCTGATAGGAACCTTGGTTGTACACCCGACTACCACGAGTATTAGACGTCCGTTGGTACTAAAGGTACCTTGTGTGTTGTTTGTTGGTGTGCCTTACTCTGGTTGTGTGTTGTTGTTGGTGAGTCCTCTGTTTGGGTGTTGTTTTTCTTGTGCGTTCACAATCACGCCTTGATGGCAACACAAAGTAACCCAAAATTCTCTTTTTTATAAAACTCCTTTTGTCACCCAACAAAAACTAATTTTGACCTCTCGCCACAGTTGCACTTTGTTGCAGATGTAAACCCGCTTAGGAAAATCTTTTCAAGATATTTTCCTCTTATCTAAACCGTCTCCCGATAAGAACTGACAGTTTCGCAAGATACAAACGACCCCCGATCTTTAACCAATAGCCTGAGATTTTTGCAACCTAACCGGTAAATCAGATAATGGCCTTCATGCACCATCTGGAGCAAGTGCGTCAAGATCTCGAAGGAGACTGCAATTTACGCCAACCTCGTGAAGACCGAGCCTTACCCCGCAAAATTAACTTGTGAAGTTACAAGAATACTACACTAACTTATCGTATCTAACTTTAGGTTAACATCTGAATCAAGTCCACAATAGTACTAACTAATCTTCTAGGACTGCAAGCCTTGACAAGAGACGAGGACATAAGGAGACCCATTTAGAATCGGTAACTAGGAGAACTCAAGGAGTGTAGGAGAGTTGCTATGAAGATTCGAGCTCAGAGACCGTAGAAGGAGGAACTGCGACAAAGAGACTTTGAAGAGAGATTCCTTAAGTTGGCAAGGAAGTAATTAATATACCAGACTATCCTTGAGTATTTGGAAACTCATATCTCAGAATCTACTATTATAAATCTCTCTAGAAATAGTGTGATATTTTAATGTTCGTGTTATATAGAAGTAGTTTGGTAACAAGCCTCATGAACTTGTTAACAAATCGCTTTTGTATGCTCAAACAATTGAGTGTCATATACAAATAAACGGAACCTCAGATAGTCCAGTCCACCTCAGCCTCTGGAATATGAAAAGTAGTTTGATGACAAGACTAGCTACCTTGTTAACAAATTCTTCTCGTAAGACTAAGGCAATTGATGTTATAAAAGACCTCCACAATTTTATACAACTAACTAATGAAAGCTTGCTCGGACTAACTAGATGCCTTCACCACAGGGGTGAAGCAAATGATGTTAGAACTCAAATCAAGGACAATAATATTTTTCTTAACCCAAGTGTATACCTTAGGAATACTCAAGTTCTAAGTGAGAAAATCACATGAAGATTTATAGTGTTTCCCCAAGGATATGATTTCCGAGAACAAGAAAAGAAAAGGTACCTTTTGAAAAACAACTGGTGCAAAGGTTCCTCACCAACTTTTTCTAGGGACCATTAAGAGGTGCCAGTGACCGACTCAAAACTAGTTGGTGGAAAGGAGACTTTAGGAAGATATAAGAGTGTTGGACTATAAGGTTATTAGTCAGCAGGACCCCTTGAGAATCTAGTGATGAGATCAGAATTTGGTGGATGGTGTTGGTGATATCAAAAATTTGGGGTTCAGAATAGAAGTGAAAACTTGGAGTGGATCGATAAATTAATTGGGATTGCACAGAGGATATATTTGATTAATACTCTGGGGCTAACCAGTTGTGGTCCCCAACCATTGGTGGTTACCTGGAGCTAGAAGATGTGACCCTTGATTTAAGGTTTAGAAATAAAAGTGAAAGTTATTGGATTTTTAGGAAGCACTTGCTGATAAAATGGATTGGTTAGAAGCAAGTAATTAAGAAGAATACTCCGGTATTGGAATGTTTAGGGGATTCTTAGCGCAAGTGACCTGTACTAAATTCTTATGGAATTATAGGAAGTGTCAAAGATGAGTTAGCAAATGAGTAGATCGTTGTATGCAAGAAATAATTGGTGGAGGACAAGTGAATGTTTATCGGATTCTAGGAATCAATATGACTTGGTCTAGTAGCAAGACATTCTAGGTGAGGTGACAGTAGTTTTCAGAGCTTGTCACGCTCTGTTTGGATTATTCTTAGAAAGATCTTTTATCTTTGATTATGAGATCAAGGCCCAAAAGTGTTGAGATAAAATCTGAATTTGGTTAGAAAGTGGGGCAATTCTTGATGGAATGATCACATGACTGCTAGATGCTTTATTTAGTTTTGATGATATGATCGTGGGAAAATGGCAATCTGAAGGAGTCAGATAATTTGAGATATGCCTATCTGGGGAATAAATTAATCAAGAAATAATTGGTGGACCACTACGATTTTTGTGATAGAATATAATGGAGACTATGCCTAAAAAAAAGTTTGATGGATATCAGATAGATTGAAATAAGATATGATAAAGAGTTTATGCCAAGGAAGGTGATGGTGGATTAATAACTTTAGCTTGGGCAAAAGCCATGATTCAATTAAATAGTTGATAGTAGTGGCCTTACCAGAGATATTGGAATGATATTTTGAAGACTCAAGAATTAGAGGCCTATGTAAAGTTGGTTGTTTTGGACCTTAGGTATAAAAAGTTTGGTGTTCAAAGTATAACACCCAACTCCCTTGAAAAACTAACTTAAGCCCCTCAAACCAGAAAGTTTTCCCAGAAACCCTAACTATTCTGGTATACTCTAACTTTCTTGTGAAGACCCTGCGAAGCTTCGTGAAGACCCAGAACCAAAGAAGACTTTCAGGATCAATATTTTTCTAGCCAAGCCGAAGGAAGAAAAGCGTGAAAGAGATCTACCGGAAGTCACTAAGAAGAATCAAACAACGAAAGCACCTGGTGTTGGCGACATCAACCACCAAACAAGTCCAGACGCCCTTAGGAGTTTATAATATCCCTCTACTAACTAGAAACCGGAGAGAGTCAAGTGTTCAGACTTGGCGCATCCTGAGAACAACGCGTCCCCACCTGCGACCCTCGTAAGGTGACAATATCAGGAAGTGATATCTGCACCAACTCCAAGCACCGAGGAATGACACCCAAGACAAAGATCGTCAAGCTACCCAAGAAGAACAATGCCTCCAAGTCAACCCCAGATGCAACTCTCATCATGACCGTTCAAAAACCCCTTTTTAAGGGGGGAAGACCTGCAGTAGGTATACAAGGACATATTAATAATTAATTCCTTGCGCCTTAACCTTATAGTATCTGGAAACAACCAACCCAGACTATCCATCAAAGTCGATCGTTAAGTCAACTCTATCATCAAGGATCTGAACTCATCAAAGGAGTTTATCGACAAAGAAAGCCTCGCATCATCAAGTTGTCAAGATCTCACAGGGCAACCTCACTGAAGAAGCAACGACCTCAGAAGAATAGCCAACCCAAAAACCGTGCCCCCTTACTCCCCTGTTACCACCGGGCAAATCTCGAGGACGAGATTTATTTTTAAGGGGGGAAGAGCTGTCACATCCCAAATTTATAAACTAAGAAAACTTAGTTTCACAAGACCCAAATTTCAAAACCAACAAAAACTTTTTGAAATGTCTCACTTATGATTGTGTTTTACTTCCCATTGCTGTGTTGACTTTGTGTGATCTTGGTTGTGATGCTGATTTGATTATGTTTGTTGCTTGTGAGAACAATTCCTCGACTGTGTCTAACACTAAAAATAAAACACACTTGGCAACAATTTGGAATGTGACTTGACTTTAAAGCAAACTCCTCAAATTATTCAACAATTGGAATTTCACATCATGAGTTAAGGAAATGATCATAATAAATAATTTTCTCTACTTAACTATCTAATTCCTTCAAATAAATACTTTCTTATGAAAACAAAAGACTATTTGAAGTTAATATATTTATCAAGGAAGTTCCAAGAGTTCAAAAATAATATTTGAACTTGCTTAAAAATTTCTAAAGGATTATAAAATTATATTCAAGAAAAATGCCTCATTTAAAACCCTATGAACAAAAGTTGTTCAAAACATTTTATTTTGACTCCCCAATTTTTGTGGAGCTTCTACATGTATATGGGAGGCTACCTGAATTTTCTCAAATTTTTATAAAATATTTAGGTACCCAAAATAAATCCCCAAAAACCTACTAGTTTTAGAAAGGAAACAAAAGAAAACAGAAAAGGACTTGGTTGTAAATGGAAACAGAAGTTCAGGGGGCTATCAGGAAAATCATCATCCCCTTCTTGTAGCTCCAGTGGAGCTATGGCACTAGGCCGCCGTGTCGCCGCTCCGCGCTCGCCGCCCGGACCCTCCCCTCTCGTTCCTCTGCCGCGCGAAGGAGATAAGGAGGCCCCCCGGCTCTCCTCTGCTCTCTCTCGCCCCTCACACCTCCCCTGCTCCCTCTCTCTCTCTCTTATTTTTCCTCCATGGCACCGAACCCTAGCCGAGCTCGAGGTCGAGCGCCGCCGTTGATGGGGACCACCTGGAGTAGATCGAAGACCACCAGGAGGACCGCCTCGTCGTCCTCTCCCTCCTCGTCCAAGGAATCGTCGCGGGAAGCAACGAATCGAGCAGAGCATCGTCGTCCTCTTCCTCACTGGCCGCCACCTTTATAGCAAGATCGTGAGTGATTGCGTCCACCGTTCATCGCCATTCTTGCACCCTCGTGATCCCCTTCCCTTGCTCTACCTCGCAGACATCGCCATTTCCTTTGGGGTCGCCGGAGTTGCCGTAGCCGTCATCGCCGGAGCTCCAGCTCGCATCCTCGCGTCGCAGGTGTGTCGAGGAAGAAGAAGCCGACCCGTACCCCTTCGCCAGCGCATTGGGCCGGCCCAGCTCTGGTCGACTCAGATCCGGGCTGGATTTAGCCCGTTTCGTTTTTTCCCAGTAAATGTAATATATGATTTTAATTCCTGTTAAAATTTGCAATGTAGCTTTAAATCTTTTGTGATAAATCTGTGATAGCTATTGGAGTGATTCAAATTTTGTCGCATTCATATGTATTTTCTTAACCATGTGGCACTGACCAATTTCCAAAATGTGTAGTTATGTGTGTGCTAGAGTTAATCTAGTAAAAAGTATCTATTTCACTAATTATTCAATATCTAGAGTTTTATGTATCCAAATATTGCAAACTAAAATTCCCTGGAAAGCCTGAAGTGATACCTTTCCAGATCTGTTGGTCTTGTATGCAAATGAAACCTAAAACCAAAGTTCTATTCAATCTTGTAAACACACCAGTAGCACTTTGGTGATTTTTGTAGATTTTTGTGAGATGAATTTTGGAGTAAATCCAATTGACATGTCTTCTATATGTGTAGGAGAACATATCCCTAACTTGGTTTGAATTTAGGAGTCACTGATTGACTGTGGTGCTAATTATAGGGTTTAGACCTTTTCTGCCTATTTTTATTAGGCCTTTAATTAATTGTTGTATTATAACCTTATGGTTATAAATGTGTTTCCTAGCATGTGTAGAGTGGTAACCCACTGTTGTGGCATGTTTCCTTATTCTGCTAGCTTGTTAGGAGAGCTACTTGTGGGTCATGTATTTGTTAGGGATTTAGTCCCTATATAACTTCCCCTAGTAATTAGGAAGTGGTTAAGCTTGCTTATTTTTGATGTTGGATTATTGTGTGGGATTAAATGTATGCCTTGCTAGTTAATTATTGTGGTGGTACTGTTGCTTGTATGATATTGTTGTTTATCATGTTATAATATGTTAGTACTGTTAGTGGAATTTGTTAGGCAAATTGGTTGAGGATGTCTTTCTGCCCTCTTGTTTTGGCATGTGTATGGTGTTAGACTCTTGATTAGTATAATGCCCTTGTAAATGTAGATCTTAGTTTGTTGCTTGATTAAAATAGTGCTATGTTGTGGTTTGTTCCCTGTTTGTATACCACTTGTGGTTTGGTTGCTTATTGAGTGTTGTTTTATTTTCATGTTGCGACGCTAGAGATAAACGCTACCAGAGTGGTATTTGGAGAGGATTTATGGAAGAAGGATGAGAGTTTATTTCTTGATCAATGAGAAGAAGTCCAGGAGCATTATGCTGAAATCAGGCAAGCTATCCTCTGAGCTTGCATTTATATACATCTATTTTGGTTCACATGTTTTACTTATAAAGAGCATAAGTGATTTATGTGGTGTTTGCCACTAAAGCTATGATTTTGAAAACCCGTTGTTTTCAAAATACAAGTATATTATTTTGACACCCTATACGGAGATATTAGAGGGAAATTCTTTTTCAAACTATAGGATGGGAAAAATATTGTTTACTCAAAACTCCTTTGAAAATACTTGGTGGATATGGAATACCGAGATGTCGGTGTTGAAGTGGAGAAGTGGTGAATGGTGATGTTTATGAAAAATGCACATTGTGTCTTTGTACTATGACGACCAGCCGATAATCTGTGCGACCACATTTACCCACATATGGGAAAGGGCATAGTCATATAATTTGCTCATATTAGTACTGGATGCCTCAACAACGAGGATGACCTCGTTCCATGAGGGGATGGTTTGATGACGATGGTCTGGTGACAATGGTTTGGTGATAGTGGTTTGGTGACCTACCCCCTGACCTAGGTCCTAACACGTTGGTGGGAGGATTGAAGGGTTTGCTCGCCGGGCAGAACTACGAGTCCTCACACTTGGGGTTCCTATTGGGGAATTGGCCTGAGTGTCGATGGAAATTTTCGTAGCGGCAGGGTCCTATACTAGCATGAGCAAAGGACAGGCTATGGTCGGTGACTCAACTTCGCATACACCTTGTATGGCGGGACGTGGCTGACACGATGAGTTACCGGATGGGTGTGGGAAAAGCGTGCTACCTCTGCAGAGGGTAATAAACTATTCGAATAGCCGAGTCCTCGGATATGGACAGTTGGGAGGCTGTCCTCTGACCATGTGCAAGTTTTGGAAACGTTTTAAGATTTGAAAGGAAAATGGAGATGTTGTTTATGTGCAACTATACCGATGAGTCGGTATGAGGTTACTAGAAAAGAAGAGTACCCTGAGGGCTTTGATCGAGAAGTGCAAAGTTTTGTGTCCCGAAAGTGGAAAATGTTTTATGCAACTATACCAAGGGGTTGGTATAAGGTTGTTGGAAAAAAAGATTTGACCAGGAATAGTTTGGTCGGAAAAGGAGGAGTTTTGGAAGAATAAACAAATGGTGATTTTCAGGGAAAAATGTTTATTAAAGAGACTTCTTACCTTTTTCAACAAAGATGTATTTTCGGGAAAAAGTTTTAAAAGAGAATTCTTACAAAGATAGATTTATGGGAAAAAGTTCTCAAAGGCTTCTTTTCTTTTCAATAAAGATATAGAGATGTTTTAAAATAAATAAAAGTTTGAAAATTAAAAGGGTGCTGTTGCATGCTCATGTCAGGGGTAGTTTGCGAGTACTTAAATGTACTCATGGTTGTGTCCCTGGATATTCCCATGTCCAGAGTTCAAGAAGAAGTATGCTGAAGACCGAGAGATCAATGACGTCAATGCGAACTAGGGTGCTTCCCAGTCAGCTGCACGTGGGGTTATGGCAAATGACTTGGGCTCCACGTTGTTTGATGGTTTTCGCTGCAAGTATCTGTTGAAGTTACTGCTTCTATTTATTCGGTATTTATGGATATTCTTTTGATACCAGTTTGATTGTGCTCAGCGACAGACTGATCATGGGATCGCTGATGTTAAAGGTACCAGGGGTATTTCGGACAGCTAGTCCAGGGACCCCAACTGAACCTTTGTATCATGGACATGTAGAATTCCCTACATCGTAAACGCAATAAAAGTAGCAAGCAAATCTGGTTTTTCAAAAGACACTTGATCTTGTCTCATGAACCAATATGGGGAAGCGTCTCTTAGAAATCGACTTCTTGACTTGACCTTTATCACCAACGGATGGCAACCTTGAAGCCTATGATCTCTACGCTCACACAATCTTCTCCTTCAGGTCTATTGGTCAACCCTCTTTCGATGCTGGTCTAAGGGGTAGACGACGTGGGGCCCACGGGTCGAGCTTTGGGCCAAAACCGGCGCGCCGAAGTGTAACAGCCCAAAGTTCGGAAACCTAAAAACCCAAGTAAAATTTTCACTTTTGTGTTTCATGTGCATCATTGCATCTCATACATGCATCATTGCATCCATGTGTAATTGCTAAACAACACACTATTTGTTGTGGGCAACATTGAAAACCAAATTGCCAAATGCTACAACCAACTTTCACAACAATGAGTGCACTTACACTTGCAAAAACAAATACCTTGACATTGTATATTTGTCAGGAAGGTTTCAAGAGTTCAAAATAATATTTTGCCCTTGCTCTAAAAATTCCAATGTACTATTATTTTGGTTTTAGCAAAAATGCCATATTCAAACTCTGTGAACAAATGTTGTCAAAAACATTTTATTTTGAAACCCCAATTTTTGTGGGCCTTCTACTGGTTATGGGGAAGCCACACAAATTTTCTCGTAATTATTGAAAGTGTGTAAGTGCCTCAATAAAATCACTGAAATGCTGCTGGTTTTAAAAATTAAACTAGCCAAGGACCTATCCGTGATTGCAACCAGTTTTTCAGGGGGTTTTCTGAATTTTGCCGTCATCTCTCTCCTCTCTCCGTGCTGCCCTGGCGCCATGCCGCCGTGGCACTCGCACGCCGCACCGGCCCCCCTGCTCTCCTCTGCCTGCAAGGAGAAGAAGAGCATGCCCCACTGAGCCCCACTTGCCCTGCTCCCCCTCGCTCCTCTCTCACCTGCTCCCCAATCTTCTCTCCCCACGAGCCGCACCCGAGCTTGCCGTCTCCGCCGCATCGCCGACAATTGAGGACTCCCTGAGCCAAGCCGAGACCGCCGTGAGCTCCGCCGTGCCGTGCTGCTCCTCCACGCGGAAGGAATCGACCGGGGAAGCCTGAAAACGCCGCCGCCGTCCGAGTTCTTCTCCGTCCCCGACGCTGCTCCGCCGCCGCCTCCACGAGCGATTCCGGTCGACCCAGTCCATCTCGGGCCCTTCCGAGCCTACTCCCGAGTTCAGGGTAAGCCAGCGACCATCCCCGTGCCCTCCTCTTGATCTCGCGTGGTCCGTAGCTCGATTCCCGTTTGGGCTCGCCGTACCAACGCGTTCGTGCCGTGCTTCGGTTATTCCGCATCCACTCCGCACCGGATTTTCCAGTTTAGTCCAGTACTTCGAACCCCAGCAGTTTTCCTCCGTCGGATATTCCGGTTACGGTCCAGATCGGATAATCCTGTTATATCCAGTACGCTGTTTCTTCGAATCCTTAGCCAAATTTCCAGATATCAGTGTACATCGGATATTCCGGTTCCTCCAAATTCGGATATTCCGAATAAAGCCAGTACCTCAGGGTACTATTCCCCCTTTTTTCCTTAGCCATTTTCACTCCTCCTAGAATCATCGGATTATCCGATCTTTGCACAAATCGGAATTTCCGAGTAAGGCCAGTACGCATCTTCGTCGAGTCCTTAGCCAAATTTTTGAGCTACTGTTTGATTCGGATATTCCGAATTTAAATAATTCGGAAATTCCAAAATTACCCAGTACATAATAAATCTCCTAATTCTTTCTTTTCCTAAATAAGACAACTAATCTCACTTGTTGTTTAACATAATTTGTAAAAGGGAGATAATTTAAAGGAGGAATTAAAAGGTAATAATTTGTTTTACTCCAAAACATCAGAAAAGTGTGAAATAAGCGGGAGCATCTCCTTCGTGCATGCCTAATCACCGAAACCCTGCATCTCCCATATGATCATGTCATAAGCATCTACAAGTTATACCCTAGGGTTTCGACTACCGTAATCAACAAGTGAGACACTTCATGACCTAAATTCACGGATATCCGGGATGCGCCCCCCCTAAGCTCCCGAACTCCGTTTAATCGGAATAGTTGCATCATCCCCCTCCCGGGGATTTAAAATGTCATGTCATCATATGTTTGCGCATTGCATTTGTTGAGCATATGTGTGGTGATTGATTGTTCTCTCCCGATGTTTGTTTTCGTTAGATCAAGCAACCGGGGTTACTCCACAATACCCCGAAGACCCGTACTACCAGCACGTTGATCCAGGCAAGCGTAATCCCCCCTCTGAGCATATCTTATCCTATTTTCCGCAAAGATATTTTCTCCACTATAATATTGCATGCGGTTCCAAATGTCAATTTCTATTGGATTAGAGTATCCTATAGTTGCATTAAGTTTCCAATGCCAATTACCTGTTTTCCCTCCTATATCCATAGGTTTGTATTGTTGGCCGAGATACCTACTATGTTATGTTGATGCTTAGCCATGCTTAATTAATTGCATAGCTATACGATGGATGGTTCGTGTTGGTAACAGGTGTTGAGATGAGAATGATGGTGGAGAAATTGTGGTGACGGATAATAAAATGCTTAAAGGTGGGGATGAGAGGCCACTGTGGTTGTGGTGATTTGTCTCGTTCTCGCCGCCTAGGTGCAAGTTCTATACCTCTTGAACCAAGACTGAGCGTGCAACCATGCGTGAGGCCTATGCATTTGCAGGAACCCTCATAGACTAAATAACTCGAGCGGGGCTAGCCAGGGTCCTCTAGTTCGGGCTTCCATTTGCGCGTGCGTGATGATGGTGGGATGAACTGAGATGAGGATGGTAGTATCAGAAAAATAAGTGGCCGCGGGACAGGGTGCGAGAAGGTACCTCTTGTCCTACCGCCACTGATGATCCTGGGTTAGTCCTTAACGGGGAGAAGTCGACACCGCTCCCACCCAGCCGGCTCTCCAAGGAAGAGAGCTAAAAGCTAGGTAATGGGCCGGACGGTACGCGTGGCAAACATTTGTACACCCCTGCAGGGTTAAATCTTTTCGAAAAGCCGCGTCCGCGGTTATGGACGAACTTGGGAAGTGAAGGTAAGATCATAGAATAACTTTAACGGAATGATTAAAAACTGGGTACTAGAGGTACCAATCAAGATTGTAAGGTGAGCTTCCTCGAGGGTGATTCGGGGAGGTGCCTTTGTTAAACAGGTACAGTGGTTGATGTTGAGTGAGGTGATGAAAGAAAGGGTTACTTCTTACCTCTTTTGAAAATACTCTGAATAGTCGTTGCCTTTGAGTTATGTTTTCCATAAATAAAATCAGCTTTATGCAAAAGAGCCATATAACTTTGAAAGCATCATCGAGCATATATTAGCTCTTAATCTTGCGAGTTCGTCGAACTCAACGTCGTTTGTTTTGTTTCAGAGGAGGACTTCACCGACCTCGGAGGTGGGTTCTTTGTGGACGTCGACGAGTAGTGTGGGGTTCCCAGGTGGCAGCTTGGGACATCCTGGAACAGCTGGCGTTGTGATGTTTATCTGTAGGCCTCTTAGGCCATAATTTGGTTCTTGTTGTTTAGAACAACCTAATTCGCTTCCGCTTGATGTAATGTTGGGTCTGTGACCTCTGGTTGTCATTTGCTATCTTTCTCTGTATAAGAGTTGAACTATATGATTTTGTGTCGTAGAGTCTGTGATGTGCCAGTTGTTCCACAAGTCTTGATCTTACTATTATGCTTTGATAGTTGTGCCTGTGTTGAGGCATCAATCGGGGTGTTGCGTTGTCTGGAGTGAGGTGTACCCAGCAACGCCTGCCAAAGGTTTTGGCCGGGGATTGGTAAACCCGTAACCTCTGGTTGTATCGCTTAACCGGTGACACACAGCATCACTGTATAGCAGTCGGGTCAGGGCGCCACAAGTTGGTATCAGAGCAGTACTGCCTGTAGGAAACCCTTCTACTGGTCGATGTTAAGTCTAGTGTTTGTGAAAATTATTTTTAACCTAAAAATGAGTTGTGAAAACCATCTTAGGATTCTTTTTACTCCTTACCTGGTTACATTCTAATCTCGGAGCAACCTTACCTCGATTTGAGTTAAAAGTTTTACTCCCCGTCTGTTACTTCAAAACTATTAGGATCTCGGGGTTGGACTTCTCACCTGTTACTTGAGTGTTATGTGCCAGTTGCTCCCGCCGCACTACAATCCGAAGCTTCATGTGCCGAGAAACCATCTGGAGTACGACGAAAATTCCCATCAACTCAGTTGTTTACGGACCCTTGTATTCCTATCAGGTTTAATCTCTTAAATCCTTTCTTTTGGGTTCTAACCCAAGGACTTGAACATAAGGTCCCGGATTGTGCCAACTAGAGTGTGTTAAGTTGTGATTTCTTAACTCTCGCTAGTAGCACATGAAGCTGACCTTTAACCCAAGTCCTTTAGGTGGTCTGTGTGGTAAATGGTTGAACCTTAATTTCCCACACCTCAACTGGCTATGTAACTCCAACTCTTCCGTAGCCTTGTGTAGATTCTGTCTTGGAATCATCTGGGTTATGACCAGAATTCTTCTTGAGAATCCCCCATCTATTTTCGTGACTCTGCTGCATCTCTCCTTTTTGGGCATGGTTATCACAATTGAGTAATAACCGATGCATCTTCAACATCTTAGGATTTCTCCTGAGCATGTTTCTTACTCTGATCTGCTTTCTGACCTCTGTCTGTCTGTTGACAGTAAAGTTTCATCGTGCGTTGGTATGTTCCGATGCAAGTTACTCTTGTGGTCCGTCAAGATTTTCCCCTTCGTCTTGTTTGGAGAAAAAACTCCCGTACCTTGTCCATCTCTCGAACCAGGTCAAAGAATTGTAATCTTCAGAATGAGGGCCTCGTTTAGCTTTTGTTCTGCTCCACCTTAGAGTGTCACACTCTTTGATATCAGGGTATCGTGATAAGTATCATGATCCTCTTGATGAAGTGATGCTCTTACTCCTTGTTACTCTTCGATCCCCGAGTGACTTGTTACTCGAAGATGATGAGACGTGATCAATAATGTAACTATCGGACATTGTCAGCAGTTCTTACTGCACAAAAATCCAAGGACATCTCTTGTCCTCCTTAGCATGATTGGTTAGCAAATCAATAAGCTGAGTTTGACAGTGCTACCAAGTCAGTTGGCTTTGATGCACTCCCTCGGTCAAAGAGCTAGGGTCGCGCCGGAGCTCCTCGTTGTGCCTTAAATGGTATGATCCTCTCTCGAACTCAAGACATACCGGTGGATCGTGATATTCTAGTCAATAATGCAAATGCAGAAGATTCTTGGAATGGTATGTCGTGATATCCTATATGTGGATCGTGATATTCTGGAGGTCTTCCTAGAAGTATCGCCAGGTTGCCACCTGATCGTGATGTTCAACTTATGAGTAAGCTGGCTCTCTGAACAACTCCCTTCTCCAAGAAAATCGTACTGGATGTCCAGAATTATTCGGTTGAGCTTAAACGACTTGGAGAGTCGAAAGACAAGAGCTCTATCCCGATATAGTTCCTTTTCAATGGGATGTCTAATATGTCCGTGTTGAAGCTAGGTGGTATCTCCTTGTGGTTATGCTATCCTACAAATCTTTGATTTGAATTGGGCTATCGTCAAATCAAACTCAGACCGACCGACCTGAAATGTGTTAGTCTGACCAATACTGATGCCTAGTTCTGGTGAGATATGAGTCTACCGTCTTGGAGTATCTGGATAAGTTTGTGGTTGAGCCCATCAACTACCTTCCTATCTTCTCCATGTTTGGGGAGATTTATATTTGGATATTGGGCGTTAGCATTGGAAAATTGTTGGAACTAACTTTGTGCCTACACAAAGTATGCGTTCTGGAGTAGAAGTGACTTTCCTGGTTCACGTGCAAGTGCTGAAAGATGTCGCCGTGGATCTGAGTGGATTGTCTGGTTCCTCGAAGTTATCTCAACTTGATCATGCAGGTGTGGAATATTCTCGGAATAGTATGTTCTTACCTCCTATACTTGGGAATTGCATCTATGCATCCAAGCCACTGGTTGACTTGTTCCAGAAAGAGAGGAAGTCTGAGAACTTCTTTGTCTGCGAATGGTGTTTCCCATCAAGGACTAGATCGTGCCTCGTTGTAAGTAAACCAGGTAGGGCAGCTGTTCCCTCACAAGTTGCTAATACCTGAGTTCCGCAATCTCGTTCCTCCTTTGGAGTTTGACATTGTAGTCCAACTCTTGGGATCTCTAGCGATTGTATTCCGTTAGAATGCATTGCAAAGCTTCCTATTCCTACCTGTCGAGTCTGTAGTATCTCTACACCTAATCAGTTCTGAATCTCAATCAGAAGTGATAGGTGGGTGATCCTCAAGAAGCTTGTCCTCGATGTCTAGAATATCAAGAACTTCCCCGATACTAACGTTTCCGGAGTTTCTAAAGTTCTCTCGGTCCATCTTCTCGATCCTTCTCCTGTGATTCGAAATGCTCCTCCGTGAGGAAAGTTCTACTCAAGCTGTTTGGTAGAAGTTGCCTCTTCATCGGTTGGAAGCTTGTTTCGACACTCTCCCTCAGAAATTTTCGGCCTTGTGCAAAGTGCATATTCTGAATCTTTGGGAAACAGTTGTCTACCAACTGGAAGCTCCTTATCAATCTCCCGTCACCCGCATGTGCCTCCTAACTGTCAAATCAAGGGATGCTTGAATTTTCATCCTAAGTTCTACTAGGAGGTACTTGGTCGTTGTATATTCACCAAGATCCATCCTTCTGGTGAGGTTTCCTCCTTTCCTATGGTGTACGTGGATGATGAACTCGAAGTGAGGCCGATGAAGATCTTCATGATGCCCTCGATCAACATCTTCAAGAAAGAAGCCACCTGAAGAGAGAAGATCGTGTAGTACCGTTGTAACCCTTTTTCCCTCTTTCCTACGCTAAGAATCTCGGGACGAGATTCCTGTAAGGAGGGTAGATTTGTAACAGCCCAAAGTTCGGAAACCTAAAAACCCAAGTAAAATTTTCACTTTTGTGTTTCATGTGCATCATTGCATCTCATACATGCATCATTGCATCCATGTGTAATTGCTAAACAACACACTATTTGTTGTGGGCAACATTGAAAACCAAATTGCCAAATGCTACAACCAACTTTCACAACAATGAGTGCACTTACACTTGCAAAAACAAATACCTTGACATTGTATATTTGTCAGGAAGGTTTCAAGAGTTCAAAATAATATTTTGCCCTCGCTCTAAAAATTCCAATGTACTATTATTTTGGTTTTAGCAAAAATGCCATATTCAAACTCTGTGAACAAATGTTGTCAAAAACATTTTATTTTGAAACCCCAATTTTTGAGGGCCTTCTACTGGTTATGGGGAAGCCACACAAATTTTCTCGTAATTATTGAAAGTGTGTAAGTGCCTCAATAAAATCACTGAAATGCTGCTGGTTTTAAAAATTAAACTAGTTTTTCAGGGGGTTTTCTGAATTTTGCCGTCGTCTCTCTCCTCTCTCTATGCTGCCCTGGCGCCATGCCGCCGTGGCACTCGCACGCCGCACCGGCCCCCCCTGCTCTCCTCTGCCTGCAAGGAGAAGAAGAGCACGCCCCCACTGAGCCCCACTTGCCCTGCTCCCCCTCGCTCCTCTCTCACCTGCTCCCCAATCTTCTCTCCCCATGAGCCGCACCCGAGCTTGACGTCTCCGCCGCATCGCCGATGATTGAGGACTCCCTGAGCCAAGCCGAGACCGCCGTGAGCTCCGCCGTGCCGTGCTGCTCCTCCACGCGGAAGGAATCGACCGGGGAAGCCTGAAAACGCCGCCGCCGTCCGAGTTCTTCTCCGTCCCCGACGCTGCTCCGCCTCCATGAGCGATTCCGGTCGACCCAGTCCATCTCGGGCCCTTCCGAGCCTACTCTCGAGTTCAGGGTAAGCCAGCGACCATCCCCGTGCCCTCCTCTTGATCTCGCGTGGTCCGTAGCTCGATTCCCGTTTGGGCTCGCCGTACCAACGCGTTCGTGCCGTGCTTCGGTTATTCCGCGTCCACTCCGCACCGGATTTTCCGGTTTAGTCCAGTACTTCGAACCCCAGCAGTTTTCCTCCGTCGGATATTCCGGTTACGGTCCAGATCGGATAATCCTGTTATATCCAGTACGCTGTTTCTTCGAATCCTTAGCCAAATTTCCAGATATCAGTGTACATCGGATATTCCGGTTCCTCCAAATTCGGATATTCCGAATAAAGCCAGTACCTCAGGGTACTGTTCCCCCTTTTTTCCTTAGCCGTTTTCACTCCTCCTGGAATCATCGGATTATCCGATCTTTGCACAAATCGGAATTTTTGAGTAAGGCCAGTACGCATCTTCGTCGAGTCCTTAGCTAAATTTTTGAGCTACTGTTTGATTCGGATATTCCGAATTTAAATAATTTGGAAATTCCGAAATTACCCAGTACATAATAAATCTCCTAATTCTTTCTTTTCCTAAATAAGACAACTAATCTCACTTGTTGTTTAACATAATTTGTAAAAGGGAGATAATTTAAAGGAGGAATTAAAAGGTAATAATTTGTTTTACTCCAAAACATCAGAAAAGTGTGAAATAACCGGGAGCATCTCCTTCGTGCATGCCTAATCACCGAAACCCTGCATCTCCCATATGATCATGTCATAAGCATCTACAAGTTATACCCTAGGGTTTCGACTACCATAATCAACAAGTGAGACACTTCATGACCTAAATTCACGGATATCCGGGATGCGCCCCCCCTAAGCACCCGAACTCCGTTTAATCGGAATAGTTGCATCATCCCCTCCCGGGGATTTAAAATGTCATGTCATCATATGTTTGCGCATTGCATTTGTTGAGCATATGTGTGGTGATTGATTGTTCTCTCCCGATGTTTGTTTTTGTTAGATCAAGCAACCGGGGTTACTCCACAATACCCCGAAGACCCGTACTACCAGCACGTTGATCCAGGCAAGCGTAATCCCCCCTCTGAGCATATCTTATCCTATTTTCCGCAAAGATATTTTCTCCACTATAATATTGCATGCGGTTCCAAATGTCAATTTCTATTGGATTAGAGTATCCTATAGTTGCATTAAGTTTCCGATGCCAATTACCTGTTTTCCCTCCTATATCCATAGGTTTGTATTGTTGGCCGAGATACCTACTATGTTATGTTGATGCTTAGCCATGCTTAATTAATTGCATAGCTATACGATGGATGGTTCGTGTTGGTAACAGGTGTTGAGATGAGAATGATGGTGGAGAAATTGTGGTGACGGATAATAAAATGCTTAAAGGTGGGGATGAGAGGCCACTGTGGTTGTGGTGATTTGTCTCGTTCTCGCCACCTAGGTGCGAGTTCTATACCTCTTGAACCAAGACTGAGCGTGCAACCATGCGTGAGGCCTATGCATTTGCAGGAACCCTCATAGACTAAATAACTCGAGCGGGGCTAGCCAGGGTCCTCTAGTTCGGGCTTCCATTTGCGCGTGCGTGATGATGGTGGGATGAACTGAGATGAGGATGGTAGTATCAGAAAAATAAGTGGCCGCGGGACAGGGTGCGAGAAGGTACCTCTTGTCCTACCGCCACTGATGATCCTGGGTTAGTCCTTAACGGGGGAGAAGTCGACACCGCTCCCACCCAGCCGGCTCTCCAAGGAAGAGAGCTAAAAGCTAGGTAATGGGCCGGACGGTACGCGTGGCAAACATTTGTACACCCCTGCAGGGTTAAATCTTTTCGAAAAGCCGTGTCCGCGGTTATGGACAAACTTGGGAAGTGAAGGTAAGATCATAGAATAACTTTAACGGAATGATTAAAAACTGGGTACTAGAGGTACCAATCAAGATTGTAAGGTGAGCTTCCTCGAGGGTGATTCGGGGAGGTGCCTTTGTTGAACAGGTACAGTGGTTGATGTTGAGTGAGGTGATGAAAGAAAGGGTTACTTCTTACCTCTTTTGAAAATACTCTGAATAGTCGTTGCCTTTGAGTTATGTTTTCCATAAATAAAATCAGCTTTATGCAAAAGAGCCATATAACTTTGAAAGCCTCATCGAGCATATATTAGCTCTTAATCTTGCGAGTTCGTCGAACTCAACGTCATTTGTTTTGTTTCAGAGGAGGACTTCACCGACCTCGGAGGTGGGTTCTTTGTGGACGTCGACGAGTAGTCTGGGGTTCCCAGGTGGCAGCTTGGGACATCCTGGAACAGCTGGCGTTGTGATGTTTATCTGTAGGCCTCTTAGGCCATAATTTGGTTCTTGTTGTTTAGAACAACCTAATTCGCTTCCGCTTGATGTAATGTTGGGTCTGTGACCTCTGGTTGTCATTTGCTATCTTTCTCTGTATAAGAGTTGAACTATATGATTTTGTGTCGTAGAGTCTGTGATGTGCCAGTTGTTCCACAAGTCTTGATCTTACTATTATGCTTTGATAGTTGTGCCTGTGTTGAGGCATCAATCGGGGTGTTGCATTGTCTGGAGTGAGGTGTACCCAGCAACACCTGCCAAAGGTTTTGGCCGGGGATTGGTAAACCCGTAACCTCCGGTTGTATCGCTTAACCGGTGACACACAGCATCACTGTATAGCAGTCGGGTCAGGGCGCCACACGAAGCATCGGAATCTATGACCTACAATAGATTATTTGGGTTGAAACCCTATAATACAAAAATTAAACAAATTTCGTGTTCGAAATTTCTCAAAATAGTCCAATGCCTTATTGGTCATAGAGAATTTACGTAGAACCGAGAGAATACAGAATTCGATGCAAACACTGCACATAACTAACCGTTAACTTCGATTTTTATGCTATGATGTCAAAAAGATGTTTTCTCCGTAGATCATTACGCACGATTCTCTTATTTGCCATTTTCTCTACGCAGTGACACGAGCTTACTTTCATGCACGCCCAAACCCAGCAATACTCATTTTAACTCAAATTTTGTACATAAAGTCATCAATAAGTACCTTTTCTATGCCTTAATTGATTTTTTATCGTTTCGTAGACCGTTATACCTAACTTTCGTGTTTTCCCAGATATGACCTCCCAAGTCAAGAATTTAGATAACTTTTGCAAGGAAACTCCTATTGAGATGAAACTAATTTTGTTGGAAAGATAACCCTGAGAACTAACAGCAGAAAGTGGAATTCTTGGAAAGGAGCAATAGAGAAAATAACTAAAATGGAGAGGTGTGGCTGAACCTTTGTAACACACACATGTAGAATTCCCTACATCGTAAAAGCAATAAAAGTAGCAGGCAAATCTCGTTTTGCAAAAGACACTTGATCTTGTCTCGTGAATCAATATGGGGAAGCGTCTCTTAGAAATCGACTTTTTCACTTGACCTTTATCACCAACAGATGGCAACCTTGAAGCCTATGATCTCTATGCTCACACAATCTTCTCCATCGCGTCCATTGGACAACCCTCTTTCGATGCCGGTCAAAGGGGTAGACGACGTGGGGCCCACGGGTCGAGCTTTGGGCCAAAAACGGTGCGCCGAAGCATCGAAATCTATGACCTACAATAGATTATTTTGGTTGAAACCCTATAATACAAAAATTAAACAAATTTCGTGTTCGAAATTTCTCAGAACAGTCCAATACCTAATTGGTCATAGAGAATTTGCGTAGAACCGAGAGAATACACAATTCGATGCAAACACTACACATAACTCACCGTTAACTTCGATTTTTATGCTATGATGTCAAAAAGATGTTTTCTCCATAGATCATTATGCACGATTCTCTTATTTACCATTTTATCTACGCAGTGACACGAACTTACTTTCATGCACGCCCAAACTCAAGAATACTCATTCTAACTCAAATTTTGCACATAAAGTCATCAATAAGTACCTTTTGTATGCCTTGATTGATTTTTTATCGTTTCGTAGACTGTTATACCTAACTTTTGAGTTTTCCCAGATAAGACCTCCCCGGTCAAGAATTCAGATAACTTTTGCAATTAAACTCGGATTGAGATGAAACTAATTTTGTTGGAAAGATAATCCTGAGAACTAACCATCAGAAAGTGGAATTCTTGGAAAAGAGCAATAGAGAAAATAATAAAAATGGAGAGGTGTGGCTGAACCTTTGTATCACGGACATGTAGAATTCCCACACGTGATAAATGAATTTCCACGACGGTCAAAGGGGTAGACGACAAGGGGCCCACGGGTCGAGCTTTGGGCCAATATGGCACTCTAGATCATAATATATTACCTCCGTGAGAGTAATTGGACTGAGACCCTTTATTACTAATTTTACACAACTTTAGTGCTCAAATTTTTGTCAAAATAGCCCCGTATATGATCTGCCATAGAGAATTTGTGCCGAACCTTTAGAATACACACTTTGGTGCTCATTTTCTACACAAAATCGTTGATATCTACCATTTTAAAGTTGGGGTTGTACAGCTTTCTTCTCCGTAGACAAGGGCACACAACTTGTTGTTCAATGTTTTCTCCATTTTGTTACCCATATATATGTTCGTACACATACTGGACTCCCAAACCCTATAATCAATAAGTACCTTTTCTATGCCTTGATTGAATTGTTTTTCCTACCTAGACCATCATAGATGACCTCCCGTAATGTGTAGCGTACCTGCACTTAAAAATTGGCAAGGTACCTGTGTATAGTGCAAATCCCTGGATCGATTCATTTGCACACACAGTTTTAGATGAATATCACAACATTGTATCAATTATTACACGAATGATCCAGACTTGGAAAAATATATGGTTCGATACATCTTTGCATATCTTATAGCTAGCTTAAAACAATAAAGCAGCGGAAATAAATCTTCAATGAATCTCCATTCTTCATGATGCGCCACAGGCAAACACATGTTGGTTGTAGACTCGATACCCTTAACGTAAACTCACTCGTCATCAGAACAATCTGCAATAAATAAAATTTTGCAACAGAGTGGGTCAGATACCATTAAAATGGATCTGGCAAGTGACTCTATGTGGACACTTAATGGAATAACTCTAATAACCTATATGCATATTTGGCTGGTGGAGTTTCAAGGCTATTTTGCATAAAGCCAATTTTGCCTAACACTTTTTAAAACACTTTTCTTTTGTCAAAACAGGTATGGCATGAAAACCACCCTCTAGTCTACCTCTGTTCAACCCTCAAAATTTTAATTTAAGAAATTGGAATGATGGGAGCCTCCGTTGACGTCCTTGATCAGCTGCTCATATTGTCCGTAACCGGGGACACGGCTAAGTACTTAGTTTTAACTCTCGAGAGGTTGTGCACTTTCACCATGAGACCCAACAAACCCAAACTATCCTCAAGCACTCGATTTGTGCTAAGGAAAAGGAGAGAGTTGAGATGAGACCTTTGGGGAAAAGTCAAGGCAGAGCCATTATACCACATGGCTGCACTGGAAGCATCTTCACTTGGAGAAAACTTTGGTCCCTTTGTCCCTGGGTGGCCATCCTCAAGTGAACTCTCAGGTGAAACCCCCACATACCATGGTCCTAAGTATAGTAAACTATCTTAGGTGAAAACCCTCATGGACATGGTCCTGAGTAGCCACTCAACATAAACCATACAATACCACTTCCACCCAGATGATAAATTAACTTAGTAGAATTAAGCCTTTCAATAAAACACTTTTGCATAGTATCAATATTTCTACTAAGTTATCAATAGGATTCTAGACACAACTAGTGTAAAGGAGATAGTAGTTTAGCATAGCAATACTATCCTACACATGCATATAAAGAAATACACTAAGTCATGCATAGAAAAATACTTAGGAAATTTATGGGGGTGTGCCACTTGCCTTGGCAATAGGGAGTGCAGTAGTAGCAGTTGCAACTGCCTTCGTCCCTCTCCAAAATTTCTAACAATTCAAACAAGCCACAAATAAAACATACAATCATAAATGCAACACTTAGTAAAATATGATATGCATGAGATGCAGGATGACACAGTAATTATGATAAGAAGGACATGTAAACAAAATAAGGGAAAGACATAAATAACAATATCCCATTTAGCTAAGGCAAGGTCCAGGTTGAGCCTAAAGTAAACTTGATAAAACAAAAGTTGTAAGGTTATTCTAATTTTTCACAACTTTGGTCTTCAAATAATCTTCAACTCCTTTGTGGCTTCATTGATCTTCAATGGTCTTAAATTAGCACTCTAGGAACTTAGTCTTAAACACCAAGGACTTGGTCTATGTCCAAAGTGAGACAAAATAGAAATGAAGAGAAAATAGAAAGAAAGAAGTAGTTGGTCTTCCAAGAATCTTCTCCAGGCTTCCTTGTAGCTTTCTTCTTGGTGTGTTGACTTCATTTAATTCTGTAGACTTGATGGTTCTGAAGACTTGATGATGTTGGCAGCATCAAGGTTGGTCTTGAATATAACCTAGCTACCATGAAGTCTAAGAGTTGAAGGAAGAAAGGAAAAGAGAGAAAGACTTAGAAAAGTAGGATGGTTGGTCTTCATGAACTTCCTCTTGATTTCTCCTAAGTACTTTTCTTCTTGGAGATGCTCCCGAGTCTTGTTTTCTTGGCTAAGTCCTTCTTTGGTTTCCACTAATTCTACTTAGTGGTTTTTGACAAGGAGAGTCATAAGAGCTAACATACATCCTCAATTTTTCTAAGGAGGAAAAGTCATGTAAGAAGTACAAAATAATACTAAGGACTTAATATATGCCATGTTGTGAAAGATGTAAGGAAATGCAAGCAAGTAGGATGGTCCAAGTATAGCTAAGGACCAAAGGTTAAACAATAAGTCCAAATAATTTCTAAGGAAAAGTAAACAAAACATAGTTGCTAAATTTTCTAAGGAAAATACTTTAGAACAAAAGTTGATAAAATTTCTAAGGGCAAACATTTGTCGAAGCAAGTACTTAGAATATTTTCTAAGGAAAACAACTAAGTTTTCAAGATGCTAATTTTTCAAAGGGAAAGATTTAGCATTATCAAGATGTTGAAATTTTTCTAAGGAAAGTTTTGCCAAACTTATTTATCAAATATTCTCTAAGGAAAAAAATTACTTTGTTTGGAGAGGCAGAATATTTCTAAGTTCTTTTGTAACTAAGTTGATCAAAATATGACTAAGTCATTGTATTAGTCGAATAGATGAAGAAAATAATTTTTAAACATTAAGTATTATTAAAAATCCTCCTAAAAAGGAGATAAATACAAATAAAAAGTAATTCGCAGAAAAATATTCTACATAAACATTAGGAAGGTTCCTACGGTGAAAGATTAACTAAACAAAGTTATAGCAATTGGATTTGCCCAAAAATAATTTTTAAAACTCAAATTATGTCAAATTTACTTAAACAAACAATTTGAAAATTTGAACTTATTTAAATTTGTCAAAACATGAAACTAACTATACCGAAAGTTTCTACAAGTCATAAGCTTTCCAAAAATATTTTATTTACATATTATGGACTTATAGATTTAAAACTATTAATAAAATAATGTTTTACATGTTTCTGTAAATAAAAAGTTAGTGCACACTAAAATATATGTTTTTATTATTCTGCTGTATTCTACACGTTAATACGAATCCATAGACTACAAGAACATTAAAACGGAGTTACGGTTGAAGAGATATGGATTTTACAAGATCTAACAATTTTCTGAAACTTAAAACGAAAACAGAAAACATTAAAACACGTGGCAGCATCGGATAGGCCGGTAACCCTTCGTTTAAGTGAACTGATCTGAGATGTTGGATCAAGATCTAACGGTCGAGATCGAAAGGGGCTGGAAACGGTGGTTTCCTCACCGGAAACAGAGAAGACGACGTCCACGGGAGCTCGGATGCGGACGACGACGACGCTGTGTTGGTCTTCTGGGCTTGGCGACGGAGTCCGCGGGTGCGGCGTATCTCTCCGGTCCTCCTCGAGTACTCAGCTCCTCCTCTGCTTGCTCCGAATTGTGGCGGCGTTGAGCTCCGAGGCTGCGGCAATGGTGGCGGCGGCGGCGGAATTTTCCGAAGTTTTCGTGCTCGGTTTGAGGCTAGGGTTTCGAGAATTTGAGGGGACGGAATGCCACGGGTTCAGGGGTATTTATGGGGTGGATTTCGTGGCGAGGGGGCAACAACTTAAATGGAATCGGAAGATATTCCAGGATAGAATTCGCGTTCTGGAAAACACGTACAGAAGCTGGTTTCCGATTCGTTCTGGAAGAAGAGCTGACAGGTGGGGTACACATGTAAGTGAAGAAAAGGAAAAGGAAAAGAAAAACAAAAAAAAACAAAGGCGGTTCGGGAAAAGGGCCGAAATGCGGCCCGCTAGCGGCTGCGCGCGGGGAGATGGGCTCGGTTTCGGCCCAATTGGGTCGGCCGGCAATTTTTTTGTTCAAAACATTTTCCTTTATTCTTTTTCCTGTTTTCTTTATAACTTTTGAGTTTGAACTCGGAATCGAGTCAAACCAATTTTGAAAGATTTTTTAAATCAAAACCTGTCATTTTAAACAACAACAAACTTTTCCACACTTTTCAAAAATTCAATTTTTAAAATATGTTTAAAGCACAGTTGACACTTAATGCCGATTTTTTTAAAAAATAGGTTTTAAAACAAATCTTTTGTGACTTTAATGAAATCAAATAAAATACCACAAAAGTAAACATTTGAAAATATCTTATTTCCAATAAATACAATCATATCACAACAAATAAAAACTATAAAGTAAAAATAAAATAGATAGCATAAATGCTATTTTATTTTTAACATTTTCTCAATTAGGTTTTCAAGTGGAACTAATATTCCCACCTTTGAAATTTTCAAATGCAAACAATGCAAGAAGATGATGAATGCATGAATGAATTTTCTTTTTAAAGCAAAATACATAATAGTTTTCAAAAGTTTTAAATTTTTCTGATTTTTCAAAAAAATTGAAACTTGGGATGTTACATACTACCACCCTTAAAAGGAATCTCGTCCCGAGATTCGGGAAGGCTAGCAAAAGGTTTGACTGGGATATCTGGGTGGCTACCACCCTTAAAAGAAATTTGTGTTGGCAGTCAAACTTCAAGATGCAAACTCGATTGATAACGTACCGTTCACCAGGCTAGGTTCCTCAAACACCTCTTCCACATTGATGTGGTTCACATATCCTTTATCAAAAGGATTTGACTTGGCAGCTTCTTCGGCCTTCTTCTTTGCTGGGCACTCATTGGCGTAATGACCCTTGTTCTTGCATTTGTAGCAGAGCACCTGGCTGATATCTCTGTATTCAGGATTTGGACGGTGTTGTCCATTGTTATGGTTATGGCCAACTAGTCCATTTCCCTTGTGATCTCCATTGCTTCCCTTGGATCCACCATTGTGATCATGATGCTTGTGGTGAGTTCCTCCATTATGGTGATTCCCATGTTTGTGACCATTGTTCGCATCATGAACAAAGTGTTTCTTGAATGAGGGTTCAGAGTGGTGCTTGTTTGAATTCATCTTCCTCTTCCTGTTTTCAGCTTTCTTCAGGCTATCTTCAAGGGTAACTGCTTGATCAAGAAGTGTCTGATAGGTTGGAGCGTAAGCAA
Source organism: Poa pratensis (assembly GCA_947311845.1). Classification (NCBI taxonomy): domain Eukaryota; kingdom Viridiplantae; phylum Streptophyta; class Magnoliopsida; order Poales; family Poaceae; genus Poa; species Poa pratensis. Next base: position 515,337 of record CAMZMU010000052.1, on the reverse strand, counting down.
CAGTCAAAGGTATCTTCAGCTCATCACTTAGTCCCTTGAGAAATTTAGCCTTCCTCTTTGCATCTGTGTCAATGTCCTCAGGAGCATATCGAGACAAGGCAAGAAAGTCATCCATGTACTCCTTAAGACTTCTGTTCCCCTGACGCAGATTGCGAAACTCCTCCTGTTTCAGATTCATAATGCCTGTGGAGATATGAGCATTACGAAAACCTTCCTTGAAATCCGCCCAGGTCAAAGTGTCCAATGGGTGAGTAATCTGATAAGTTTCCCACCATTGGGCAGCAGGTCCTTCAAGCAGATGTGCAGTGAACCTAACTTTCTCAGCATCTTCACATTCAGTTGTCACCAGATCCTTTTGTACAGAACGCAGCCAGTCATCAGCCACAATTGGATCAGTTGTAGTTGAGAACTTGTTTGGCCTAAGCCTAAGGAACCTGGTAAGTCTGTCCACTTGGGGAGGAGGTGGTGGTGGAGGTCCATGTTGATTTGCCATGAATTGAGCCATCATGGTCATCAGCTGAGTTGGGCCGCCATCATCTGTTGCATCATAGCATCGTTGTTGTTGTTGTTGTTGTTTTCAGGTGCACGACGGGGAGGCATCTGTGGTTTAAGCATAGATAAGCAAAAGATAGATAGATCTAGGAGAATTATTTCTACCCATACAAGCAATTTGTCACAAACAACCACACATGATAAAAACTCACAAACTTTTGAGAAAACCAAACTAATCGTTTTTAATTGAATTACATCTAGGATATGAGGAAAACAATATGATAGTACTGCCATACCACAATTTGATAGGTCAATACATCAACATGGTTTCTTTATTCTAAAACATAAGGGGGTCTAGTCTATCTCCTTCTGAGTGCATCGAGTTCTCCTCTATTTCCTTGAGTTCATCAAGGTATTTCTGAGTGTTGTGGAGTCTAAATCGAAGTCTTCTTCCAAGGTTCTCGATGGCCTCCCATGCTGCACTTCTTGCTGAATCAAAGAATGATGTTCGAATTATTGGGTTTGTGAACATGCAGCAACCTTCGGTCTTGTGGTCATCGTCTTTGTTCTTGTATAGATGGAGTTGCACCCACCAGTACTCTTGACCTTCACCCATGAAAGGAAAACCTTTGTAGACTGCTGCTCCTTCAAGTCCATGCTCAACATGAGGTCCTTCAAAGCTTTTGGAAACTCAGTCTCACATTCCAAGGTCATGGTCATTGCTGGACCTTTCTTGAGTGATTCCAGGAGGCGGGACATCTATAAATAAGGAAGGCATTTAGAAGCGAATAGTTAAGAAGTTACAAGAATGATATCAAAAGTTTTAGACAAGACAAATAAATTTTTGTCCTATGGGCTTTCTTATTTCTAACCAGACTTAGGGTTTCGAACCTACAGGCAACACAGTGCTCTGATACCATCTGTAGCGTACCTGCACTTAAAAATTGGCAAGGTACCTGTGTATAGTGCAAACCCTGGATCGTTTCATTTGCACACACAGTTTAGATGAATATCACAACATTGTATCAATTATTACACGAATGATCCAGACTTGGAAAAATAAATGGTTCGATACATCTTTGCATAGCTTATAGCTAGCTTAAAACAATAAAGCAGCGGAAATAAATCTTCAATGAGTCTCCATTCTTCATGATGCGCCACAGGCGAACACATGTTGGTTGTAGACTCGATACCCTTAACGTAAACTCACTCGTCATCAGAACAATCTGCAAAAATAAAATTTTGCAACAGAGTGGGTCAGATACCATTAAAATGGATCTGGCAAGTGACACTATGTGGACACTTAATGGAATAACTCTAATAACCTATATGCATATTTGGCTGGTGGAGTTTCAAGGCTATTTTGCATAAAGCCAATTTTGCCTAACACTTTTTAAAACACTTTTCTTTTGTCAAAACAGGTATGGCATGAAAACCACCCTCTAGTCTACCTCTGTTCAACCCTCAAAATTTTAATTTAAGAAATTGGAATGATGGGAGCCTCCGTTGCATCCTTGATCAGCTGCTCAAATTGTCCGTAACCGGGGACACGGCTAAGTACTTAGTTTTAACTCTCGAGAGGTTGTGCACTTTCACCATGAGACCCAACAAACCCAAACTATCCTCAAGCACTCGATTTGTGCTAAGGAAAAGGAGAGAGTTGAGACGAGACCTTTGGGGAAAAGTCAAGGCAGAGCCATTATACCACATGGCTGCACTGGAAGCATCTTCACTTGGAGAAAACTTTGGTCCCTTTGTCCCTGGGTGGCCATCCTCAAGTGAACTCTCAGGTGAGAACCCCCACATACCATGGTCCTAAGTATAGTAAACTATCTTAGGTGAAAACCCTCATGGACATGGTCCTGAGTAGCCACTCAACATAAACCATACAATACCACTTCCACCCAGATGATAAATTAACTTAGTAGAATTAAGCCTTTCAATAAAACACTTTTGCATAGCATCAATATTTCTACTAAGTTATCAATAGGATTCTAGACACAACTAGTGTAAAGGAGATAGTAGTTTAGCATAGCAATACTATCCTACACATGCATATAAAGAAATACACTAAGTCATGCATAGAAAAATACTTAGGAAATTTATGGGGTGTGCCACTTGCCTTGGCAACAGGGAGTGCAGTAGTAGCAGTTGCGACTGCCTTCGTCTCTCTCCGAAATTTCTAACAATTCAAACAAGCCACAAATAAAACATACAATCATAAATGCAACACTTAGAAAAATATGATATGCATGAGATGCAGGATGACACAGTAATTATGATATGAAGGACATAAACAAAATAAGGGAAAGACATAAATAACAATATCCCATTTAGCTAAGGCAAGGTCCAGGTTGAGCCTAAAGTAAACTTGATAAAACAAAAGTTGTAAGGTTATTCTAATTTTTCACAACTTTGGTCTTCAAATAATCTTCAACTCCTTTGTAGCTTCATTGATCTTCAATGGTCTTCAATTAGCACTCTAGGAACTTAGTCTTAAACACCAAGGACTTGGTCTATGTCCAAAGTGAGACAAAATAGAAATGAAGAGAAAATAGAAAGAAAGAAGTAGTTGGTCTTCCAAGAATCTTCTCCAGGCTTCCTTGTAGCTTTCTTCTTGGTGTGTTGACTTCATTTAATTCTGTAGACTTGATTGTTCTAAAGACTTGATGATGTTGGCAGCATCAAGGTTGGTCTTGAATATAACCTAGCTACCATGAAGTCTAAGAGTTGAAGGAAGAAAGGAAAAGAGAGAAAGACTTAGAAAAGTAGGATGGTTGGTCTTCATGAACTTCCTCTTGATTTCTCCTAAGTACTTTCTTCTTGGAGATACTCCCGAGTCTTGTTTTCTTGGCTAAGTCCTTCTTTGGTTTCCACTAATTCTACTTAGTGGTTTTTGACAAGGAGAGTCATAAGAGCTAACATACATCCTCAATTTTTTAAGGAGGAAAAGTCATGTAAGAAATACAAAATAATACTAAGGACTTAATATGCATGCCATGTTGTGAAAGATGTAAGGAAATGCAAGCAAGTAGGATGGTCCAAGTATAGCTAAGGACCAAAGGTCAAACAATAAGTCCAAATAATTTCTAAGGAAAAGTAAACAAAACATAGTTGCTAAATTTTCTAAGGAAAATACTTTAGAACAAAAGTTGATAAAATTTCTAAGGGCAAACATTTGTCAAAGCAAGTACTTAGAATATTTTCTAAGGAAAACAACTAAGTTTTCAAGATGCTAATTTTTCAAAGGGAAAGATTTAGCATTATCAAGATGTTGAAATTTTTCTAAGGAAAGTGTTGCCAAACTTATTTATCAAATATTCTCTAAGGAAAAAAATACTTTGTTTGGAGAGGCAGAATATTTCTAAGTTCTTTTGTAACAAAGTTGATCAAAATATGACCAAGTCATTGTATTAGTCGAATAGATGAAGAAAAATAATTTTTAAACATTAAGTATTATTAAAAGCCCTCCTAAAAGGAGATAAATACAAATAAAAAGTAATTCGCAGAAAAATATTCTACAAAAACATTAGGAAGGTTCCTACGGCGAAAGATTAACTAAATAAAGTTATAGCAATTGGATTTGCCCAAAAATAATTTTTAAAACTCAAATTATGTCAAATTTACTTAAACAAACAATTTGAAAATTTGAACTTATTTAAATTTGTCAAAACATGAAACTAACTATACCGAAAGTTTCTACAAGTCATAAGCTTTCCAAAAATATTTTATTTACATATTATGGACTTATAGGTTTAAAACTATTAATAAAATAATGTTTTACATGTTTCTGTAAATAAAAAGTTAGTGCACGACTAAAATATATGTTTTTATTATTCTGCCGTATTCTACACGTTAATACGAATCCATAGACTACAAGAACATTGAAAACGGAGTTACGGTTGAAGAGATATGGATTTTACAAGATCTAACAATTTTCTAAAACTTAAAACGAAAACAAAAAGATTAAAACACGTGGCAGCATCGGATAGGCCGGTACCCCTTCGTTTAAGTGAACTGATCTGAGATGTTGGATCAAGATCTAACGGTCGAGATCGAAAGGGGCTGGAAACGGTGGTTTTCTCACCGGAAACAGAGAAGACGACGTCCACGGGAGCTCGGATGCGGACGGCGACGACGCTGTGTTGGTCTTCTGGGCTTGGCGACGGAGTCCGTGGGTGCGGCGTATCTCTCCGGTCCTCCTCGAGTACTCAGCTCCTCCACTCTTGCTCCGAATTGCGGTGGCGTCGAGCTCCCGAGGCTGCGGCAATGGTGGCGGCGGCGGCGGAATTTTCCGAGCTTTTCGCGCTCGGTTTGAGGCTAGGGTTTCGAGAATTTGAGGGGACGGAACGCCACGGGTTCGGGGGTATTGTAACATCCCCAAAGTTATTATCAGGATTATATTCCAAAAATGAGAGCCAACAAAAACTTTTTGTTGTTTATTGTATGATAAATGCTTTTGTTACTTGAGTTGTGGTTCTTGCTGATTGTGTGAGTGTTTGCTCTAGTGAACACTAGTAAGAAATAAAGAAAGCAAAATATAAAATCAAAGCAAGAAAAATAAAAGTGACAAGTTGTCACATGAAAATCTTCAAGTGACAAACTCAATTAATTTCAAACCAAAGTCAGTGGAGTTGTAATGTAAACACTCCCCACTTTGTTCCTACCACTTTCCCCTCTCAAATATTATTTTTGAATTAGTTTTAAAATTCTAAAATAAAAATAAATGGAAATAAATTCAAATAACTTAAACAAAGTACTATAAAAGAAAATGTTTCAAAACATTTTATTATTTTATGCCAATTTTTGTGGAGCTTCTGTACATTATGGGAAGGCCCCACAAATTTTTGCAAATTTTTCTAAAATGTTTACATGCCCTAATTAAATCCTAGAAAACCTTCTGGATTTGACAGAAGGACTAAAACAGAAATAAAAAGAAAGCAGAGAGGAGGCAGGGGGTTTTCTGCAAAAACCTCATCCCCTACCTCTCTCCCTCGCCCCGACGTGCCGTCGTGTCGCCACCGCCGTCATCGCCATTTCCGAGCCGCCCAGGCCCCCCCTGTGCGCGCGCCCGGTGCCTCTGCTGTCTCTGCGTGCAGGAGAGAACACTCGAGCCCCTCCCCGCGCCATTACGCCGCCCTTTGCCCCGATGCATCGCCGTGGCATCCGCGGCGTCGCCGGCCAAATTGGCCCAGCCCTCTGCGCCTCGACACGCACCGCTCGTCTAGATGCTTCTAGAACACGTCCGGACCCCGCTAAACATCACGCCGCCACGATCCCCTGCACCCTCGCCGCGGAATCGAGGAATCGATCACCTCGGGCGCGCCATGGCCGTCGCCGTGAACCGCGACCATCGTGGACCGCCCCGACCCTATAAGACCACCCCCGCACCCCTCTGGAACTCCACACCATCCCCACTCACTCTCCCTCGCTCCAATTTGATCGGTGCACCGCCAGAAGGGCGTGCACGGCCGCATCCGTCGCCGCCGTCCAGGTCGAGCATGGCCGCAACGCCACACCCCACCTTTGTCCCCTCTCTGCCCTGAACCTTGTTCTCCACCCTCACCGCACTCACCCGAGCTCTTTCTTCCTCGTTTTCATGCACAGACGAGTCGCCAGGAGCTCGCCGGAGTCCGCTGCCGAGGCCGTGGAAGTTCGGGAACTCACCGCCGACGAACCAACCCTCCCCAGCAAGCGCAAGTTCTTCCAACAGCCTCACCCGAGCCTCCGCCGTCGATCCACGCCTTCGCCGAGCCTCCCCGAGCCCCCTAGGTGAGCCATCCGTCCACCACCTCGCCGCCGGCGCGGCAGCGCCGCCAAATCTTGGTCGCCGTCGTCGCGTCGCACGTGGACCGTTGGATCTTGATCCAACGGTTGCGTACCGTTTCGTTTAAAAGTGAAAGAGAGAGAGACTGACGGGCGGGCCCCGCTCGTCAGGATTTTATTATTTTCCAACCACGCACTGTGTCGCTGACGTGTAGGCCCCACTAGTCAGCCTTTTCAACATTATCCAGAGGAGGGAATTTTCGAATTTCAAACTTCTCTGAATAATCAGTACTGGATCCAACTTTGAAATTCAATATCTCGAGATTTAGGAATCCAAATAAATCAAACTCAACTGTTCTGGAAAGCTTATGAAATTGTTTAACCAACACAATTGGTCTCATGTCATTTAATTATATAGTTAAAAAGTATTATTGAAAATTCCACAGAAGGTTTAAAATCTAAACTTGTTTGTTTCTGATACTCTGTTAGTCCAAATAATTCCAAACCAATTTTGCTAGCTTAGTACTGCCTTGTGTTAGCTCCCCTAATTTTGGTGGAATTAATTAAGCAGTGTTAATTGTTGACTTCAAGATAAACCCTTCTGGACTAAAAAAACAAATATGTTTATTGGTTGATCCAAATGAGTTAGGACCAATTTTGTTAGCTCACTTATAGCCATGTTTAGTTACCCCTAAAAGGGTTTAATTTTTGGAACAATAGAATTTAAATGGTAGCTAAAACTTGATTATTAAGCTACTGGATTCAGTCCAATGTGTAGGGAGTTTGGTAACTCCAAATGATCCAATTCAAATTGGGTTGTCTTCCACACATCAGTAGCTTTCTATAGAAATTTAGTTTGTATTTTTGTGACCAACAGAACTCAAGTTGTGGATTTTAACATGAATAACTAGTTCTGCCATAATTTAGAAGTAATTAAATATTGTTTAATTCAATTTCTTTTGAAAATCAAATTGTGTGGTTTGATGTGTGCAGTAGCTAATTGTGATGTTGATGATGGTTATGTTGAGATGATTGCTTGTATAGCTTAGTGATTGTTTGCATTGTTTGTTTATTAATTAGACGAGAACGTTGTCGGATATATCGAGGAAGGAGAGTTTGCTGAATTTGAAGAACAAGAGCAAGATCACTTTGCCAAGCAAGGCAAGCTATTCTCTGAGCTTGCACTACCAACATATGCATCTACTTTCATAACATGTTTTACTCTCAAAGCAAGATTTATTAAACACATTTCAAAAGTATATGGATATTATTTTGCCACCCTATGTAGTAGTTTATATAAAACTTTAGGATGGGAAAACAATGTTGTTTATTCAAAACTCCTTTGAAAATTCTTGAGAGTTTATGGAATGCCGAGATGTCGGTGTTGTATTGGAAAAGTGGAAAATGGTGATGTTTATGAAAAATGCACAGTGTCCTAGTACTATGGAAACCAATCCTACCCTGTGCGACCACATTTACCACATATGGGAAAAGGCGTAGTCATGTAGTTTGCTCTTATTAGTATGGGATACCTCATCGACGGAGATGACTCCGTTATGCATGAGGGGATGGTCCGAGGATCTACCCCCTGACCCGGGTCCTCACACAAGTTGGTGGGGAGGATAGAAGGTTCCACCATAAACCGCCGGACAAAACTATGAGTCCTCACACTTAGGGTTTCTGACGGGAAACCGGACTGGGTGTCGATGGAAAGTGTCATATGGGAAGGATCCTATACTAGCATGAGCAAATAAGAGGCTATGGCCGGCGGCTTACTTCGCATACACCTGGTATGGCGAGACGTGGCAGACACGATGAGTTGCCGGATGGATGTGGGTTTAAAAGCGTGCTACCTCTGCAGAGTGTTTAAAACTATTCGAATAGCCGAGTCCTCGGATATGGACAATTGGGAGACTGTCCTAAGACCATGTGCAAGTTTTAAAAAGACTTTGAGTTTTAAAAGAAAAATAAAGTGGAGATTGTTTCCTACACCTATACCAACGGATCGGTATGAGGTGGTTGGATGAAAGTGGACCATGACGGGCTATGGTCGGAAGAAGGGGGAGTTTTGGAAAAACAGATGAAAATGGTGACTTCTTTAAAGATAGTTACAAAACTCTTCTTACCTTTTTCAATAAAAATATAGAGATGTTTTAAATAAGAAAAGGTTGTCAACTAAAATAAAACTAGTGCATACTCATGTTGGGGTAGTTTGCGAGTACATTCAAATGTACTCATATTGGTTTCGTCCCTGGCTATTGACCTAGCCAGACTACGAGGAGGAGCACTACGCGAGCAAGAGTATGGCGACTTCTACGCCAACTAAGGATCTCCACAAGTCAGCTGCCTGTCGGGTCGTCATCGTTAGAATATGATGTCGATTACGCCGTAGCTTCCGCTGATATATTTGGTTTGGCCCATGAAGGCACCTATGTAAGAATTTGGTCTAAATGACCATTTATGTAAGACTTTTATTCGATACTGTAATGGATGTAAACTTTGGTATCCAACTCGGATTATGTGCAACGACAGACTGATCACGGGATCGTTGTGTTAAGCATAATCGGGTATTTCGGATAGCTAGTCCGGGAACCCACAGACTTGGTCGGGTGGGCCCCGCTCGTCAGGATTTTATTATTTTCCAACCACGCACTGTGTCGCTGACGTGTAGGCCCCACTAGTCAGCCTTTTCAACATTATCCAGCGGAGGGAATTTTCGAATTTCAAACTTCTCTGAATAATCAGTACTGGATCCAAATTTGAAATTCAATATCTCGAGATTTAGGAATCCAAATAAATCAAACTCAACTGTTCTGGAAAGCTTATGAAATTATTTAACCAACACAATTGGTCTCATGTCATTTAATTATATAGTTAAAAAGTATTATTGAAAATTCCACAAAGGTTTAAAATCTAAACTTGTTTGTTTCTGATACTCTGTTAGTCCAAATAATTCCAAACCAATTTTGCCAGCTTAGTACTGCCTTGTGTTAGCTCCCCTAATTTTGGTGGAATTAATTAAGCAGTATTAATTGTTAACTTCAAGATAAACCCTTCGAGACTAAAACAAACAAATGTGTTTATTGGTTGATCCAAATGAGTTAGGACCAATTTTGTTAGCTCGCTTATAGCCATGTTTAGTTACCCCTAAAAGGGTTTAATTTTTGGAACAACAGAATTTAAATGGTAGCTAAAACTTGATTATTAAGCTACTGGATTCAGTCCAATGTGTAGGGAGTTTGGTAACTCAAAATGATCCAATTCAAATTGGGTTGTCTTCCACACATCGTAGCTTTCTATAGAAATTTAGTTTGTATTTTTGTGACCAACAAACTCAAGTTGTGGATTTTAACATGAATAACTAGTTCTGCCATAATTTAGAAGTAATTAAATATTGTTTAATTCAATTTCTTTTGAAAATCAAATTGTGTGGTTTGATGTGTGCAATAGCTAATTGTGATGTTGATGATGGTTATGTTGAGATGATTGCTTGTATAGCTTAGTGATTGTTTGCATTGTTTGTTTATTAATTAGACGAGAACGTTGTCGGATATATCGAGGAAGGAGAGTTTGCTGAATTTGAAGAACAAGAGCAAGATCACTTTGCCAAGCAAGGCAAGCTATTCTCTGAGCTTGCACTACCAACATATGCATCTACTTTCATAACATGTTTTACTCTCAAAGCAAGATTTATTAAACACATTTCAAAAGTATATGGATATTATTTTGCCACCCTATGTAGTAGTTTATATAAAACTTTAGGATGGGAAAACAATGTTGTTTATTCAAAACTCCTTTGAAAATTCTTGAGAGTTTATGGAATGCCGAGATGTCGGTGTTGTATTGGAAAAGTGGAAAAATGGTGATGTTTATGAAAAATGAACAGTGTCCTAGTACTATGGAAACCAATCCTACCCTGTGCGACCACATTTACCACATATGGGAAAAGGCGTAGTCATGTAGTTTGCTCTTATTAGTATGGGATACCTCATCGACGGAGATGACTCCGTTATGCATGAGGGGATGGTCCGAGGATCTACCCCCTGACCCGGGTCCTCACACAAGTTGGTGGGGAGGATAGAAGGTTCCACCATAAACCGCCGGACAAAACTATGAATCCTCACACTTAGGGTTTCTGACGGGAAACCGGACTGGGTGTCGATGGAAAGTGTCATATGGGAAGGATCCTATACTAGCATGAGAAATAAGAGGCTATGGCCGGCGGCTTACTGCGCATACACCTGGTATGGCGAGACGTGGCAGACACGATGAGTTGCCGGATGGATGTGGGTTTAAAAGCGTGCTACCTCTGCAGAGTGTTTAAAACTATTCGAATAGCCGAGTCCTCGGATATGGACAATTGGGAGACTGTCCTAAGACCATGTGCAAGTTTTAAAAAGACTTTGAGTTTTAAAATAAAAATAAAGTGGAGATTGTTTCCTACACCTATACCAACGGATCGGTATGAGGTGGTTGGATGAAAGTGGACCATGACGGGCTATGGTCGGAAGAAGGGGGAGTTTTGGAAAAACAGATGAAAATGGTGACTTCTTTAAAGATAGTTACAAAACTCTTCTTACCTTTTTCAATAAAAATATAGAGATGTTTTAAATAAGAAAAGGTTGTCAACTAAAATAAAACTAGTGCATACTCATGTTGGGGTAGTTTGCGAGTACATTCAAATGTACTCATATTGGTTTCGTCCCTGGCTATTGACCTAGCCAGACTATGAGGAGGAGCACTACGCCGAGCAAGAGTATGGCGACTTCTACGCCAACTAAGGATCTCCACAAGTCAGCTGCCTGTCGGGTCGTCATCGTTAGAATATGATGTCGATTACGCCGTAGCTTCCGCTGATATATTTGGTTTGGCCCATGAAGGCACCTATGTAAGAATTTGGTCTAAATGACCATTTATGTAAGACTTTTATTCGATACTGTAATGGATGTAAACTTTGGTATCCAACTTGGATTATGTACAACGACAGACTGATCACGGGATCGTTGTGTTAAGCATAATCGGGTATTTCGGACAGCTAGTCCGGGGTACCCACAGGTATTTATGGGGTGGATTTCGTGGCGAGGGGGCAACAACTTAAACGGAATCGGAAGATATTCCATGATAGAATTCGCTTTCTGGAAAACACGTACAGAAGCTGGTTTCCGATTCGTTCCGGAAGAAGAGCTGACAGGTGGGGTACACATGTCAATGAAAGAAAAGGAAAAGGAAAAGAAAAACGAAAAAAAAACAAAGGCGGTTCGGGAAAAGGGCCGAAATGCGGCCCGCTAGCGGCTGCGCGCGCGGGAGATGGGCTCGGTTTCGGCCCAATTGGGTCGGCCGGCCATTTTTTTCTTCAAAACATTTTCCTTTATTCTTTTTCCTGTTTTCTTTATAACTTTTGAGTTTGAACTCGGAATCGAGTCAAACCAATTTTGAAAGATTTGTAAAATCAAAACCTGTCATTTTAAACAACAACAAACTTTTCCACACTTTTCAAAAATTCAATTTTTAAAATATGTTTAAAGCACAGTTGACACTTAATGTCGAATTTTTTTAAAAATAGGTTTTAAAACAAATCTTTTGTGACTTTAATGAAATCAAATAAAATACCACAAAAGTAAACATTTGAAAATATCTTATTTCCAATAAATACAATCATATCACAACAAATAAAAACTATAAAGTAAAAATAAAATAGATAGCATAAATGCTATTTTATTTTTAACATTTTCTCAATTAGGTTTCCAAGTGGAACTAATATTCCCACCTTTGAAATTTTCAAATGCAAAAAATGCAAGAAGATGATGAATGCATGAATGAATGATTTTTCTTTTTAAAGCAAAATACATAATAGTTTTCGAAAGTTTTAAATTTTTCTGATTTTTCAAAAAAAAATAAAACTTGGGATGTTACATAAACAATTTTGATGACTTTTGAAAAGAAACGCCGATTGAGATGAAACAAATTTTTTTTGAAAGATAATTGCGATAAGTACCCAGCAGAAAGTGAAAATCTTGAGAAGAATAAATAGAGAAAATACCACACATGAAGAGGTGTGGACCCTTTGTCAAACATGGACCGGTACATTTCTTCAACATCGAAAACGTAATAGACGAAAGTAGGCAAATCTCATTCTCGAAGGACATGAGCTTGTCATGATGAACAAGAAAAGCACCAAGGCTACACAATGATAAAGCAAAAATAGGAACCAATAAATATGATGCCAAGGATGCAAAGGTTTGAACTCTCTAGAACAATACGATCAAGCTACTCACTCGAGAGCCCTCTGGATAGCACGGTTGTCTATCCTATATAACCCGGTTTCCCAACAAACATCATGGGACCGGTAAAATAGAAACTAGTTCAAGGTCATACCTTTGCATCGCACAATCCACTTGAATTACTTGATGATGATCTTAGCCTCCTCAAGGTGAACCGCCTTTTCTTGATCACGCTTCGCTCGGTGAAGACTTCCAACTTACTCCCCGAGAAACAAATATGGGAAAGCTTCTCCTCGGACCGACTTCACTTGACCTTTATCTCTAGTGGATGGCATGCTTCGAGCACATGATCTCAACGAAATGACCATCTAGGACTTGCAAGATCCCACTTGGTAGCGTTGAACAACTCTTCGCACTATGACTTGATCAATCTTGTATCTTTCCATCTCTCATTATTATGATGATGTCATGAATGGTAAACATGATAGCTCACACAATCTCCTCCTTCAACTCCATTGGTCGACCCTGTATCGATGCCAGTCAAGTGTGGTCGAATAAGAAAGTATACACTAGCAAGCTCCCAAGTGTCCAGCTTCACACACATGTCTTACCATGTACGAAGATTACACACTTATATGGCTAGCTAAACTGCCACTTCAACGCAACTGGAGGAATTGTGAGACCGTGGGCTCAAACTCTGTTTTCCATCCTATGAGCTACCCTCAGTAGACAAGTAGAAAACTCACACGTGATAATGAATTTCCACGACGGTCAAAGGGGTAGACGACAGGGGGCCCACAGGTCAAGCTTTGGGTCAATATGGCGCTCCAGAGCATCATAATATATGACCTCCGTGAGAGTAATTGGACCGAGACCCTTTATTACTAATTTTACACAACTTTAGTGCTCGAATTTTTGTCAAAATAGTCCCGTATACGATCTGCCATAGAGAATTTGTGCCGAACCTTACACACTTTGGTGCTCATTTTCTACACAAACTCGTTGATATCTACCATTTTAAAGTTGGGGCTGTACAGCTTTTTTCTCCATAGACAAGGGCACACAACTTGTTGTTCAATGTTGTCTCCATTTTGTTACCTATATATATGTTCGTAGACATACTGGACTCCCAAACCCTATAATACCTATTTTAACTCAACATTTCACATAAACTCATCAATAAGTACCTTTTCTATGCCATGATTGAATTGATTTTCCTACCTAGACGATGACCTCCCGTAAAGAATTTTGATGACTTTTGAAAAGAAACGCTGATTGAGATGAAACTAATTTTGTTGGATAGATAATTGTGATAAGTACCCAGCAGAAAGTGAAAATCTTGAGAAGAAGAAATAGAGAAAATACCACACATGAAGAGGTGTGGACCCTTTGTCAAACATGGACCGGTACATTTCTTCAAGATCGAAAATGTAATAGACGAAAGCAGGCAAATCTTGTTCTCGAAGGACATGAGCTTGTCATGATGAACAAGAAAAGGCTACACAATGATAAAGCAAAAATAAGAACCAATAAATATGATGCCAAGGATGCAAAGGTTTGAACTCTCTAGAACAATACGATCAAACTACTCACTTGAGAGCCCTCTGGATAGCACTGTTGTCTATCCTATATAACCCGGTTCCTGAACAAACATCATGGGACTTGTAAAATAGAAACCAGTTCAAGGTCATACCTTTGCATCGCACAATCCACTTGAATTACATGATGACGATCTTATCCTCCTCAAGGTGAACCACCTTTTCTTGATCACGCTTCGCTCGGTGAAGACTTACAACTTACACCCCGAGAAACAAATATGGGAAAGTTTCTCCTAGGACCGACTTCACTTGACCTTTATCTCTAGTGGATGGCATGCTTCGAGCACATGATCTCAACGAAATGACTATCTAGAACTTGCAAATCTCAACAATTATGACCACCACCCACATATATCATCGGTTAGTTCACAAAAGCTATATGGACAACTACTTAACATACCACGAGATCACATGCATGATCCCACTTGGTAGCATTGAACAACTCTTCACACTATGACTTGATCAATCTTGTATCTTTCCATCCCTCCTTATTATGATGATGTCATGAATGGTAAACGTGATAGCTCACCCAATCTCCTCCTTCAACTCCATTGGTCGACCCTCTATCGACGCCGGTCAAGTGTGGTCGAATAAGAAAGTATACAATAGCAAGCTCCCAAGTGTCCAGCTTCACACACATGTCTTACCATGTACGAAGATTACACACTTATATGGCTAGCTAAACTGCCACTTCAACGCAACTGGAGGGATTGTGAGACCGTGGGCTCAATTTCTATTTTACAAATTCGTATTAGCTACCCTCAGTAGACAAGTAGGAAACTCACACGTGATAATGAATTTCCATGACTGTCAAAGGGGTAGACGACAGGGGGCCCACGGGTCGAGCTTTGGGAAAATATGGCGCTCAAGAGCATATGACCTCCATGAGAGAAATTGGACCGAGACCCTTTATTACTAATTTTACTCAACTTTAGTGCTCGAATTTTTGTCAAAATAGTCTCGTATATGATCTGCCAAAGAGAATTTGTGCCGAACCTTTAGAATACACACTTTGGTGCTCATTTTCTACACAAATTCGTTGATATCTACCATTTTAAAGTTTGTGCTGTACTGCTTTCTTCTCCGTAGACAAGGGCACACAACTTGTTATCTAATGTTTTCTCCATTTTGTTACCGATATATATGTTCGTACACATACTAGACTCCCAACCCCTATAATACCCTTTTTAACTCAACATTTCACATAAACTCATCAATAAGTACCTTTTCTATGCCTTGATTGAATTGTTTTTCCTACCTAGACCATCATAGATGACCTCCCGTAAAGAATTTAGATGACTTTTGAAAAGAAACGCCGATTGAGATGAAACTAATTTTGTTGGAAAGATAATTGCGATAAGTACCCAGCTGATGCATGTAAAATGCATACATGAACTTTACATTTTATTACATGTTATTCCATGTTATTTGCATCATATAAGGGTTATATTCATGATTTATATTGAGTTTTGGGGATAATTAACAATTTCCCCATTTTTCTGGAATTAACCCTGCATTGTCAGAAAACCCCTTTTTCTATATTTTTACGTTTCAGGCGACCAAATCACGTCATAATGACCTGAGATTTTACGGGGATGACTTTTTTTTGGAAGGAACGAAATGTAGGCGCAAAGGAAACAAAGAAACGGAGACCAGAAGGCCGAAAGAGGTGGGCCCACGCGGCCAGATTCCCTGACCGCGTGGGACCCACCAAAATGGCCCTCGGGCCTCCGCTGCCGTCGATCCTTCTTCCCGAAGCTTCGTCTTGACCTAAAAATGACTATATATAGACCCCCCAGGGCTTTCGCAAAAGAGAGCGTCGCCGAAACACAGAAACCATGAAACAGAGACCTGTAGCTGAAGATTGGAGGGGGAAAACTCCGGTGGGGCGCTGCCAGCTTGGTCTCCTTCTCCTCCAACAACATCTCCACCGACACCATGACGAAGAGGGAGTAGTCCACCCCTGGACTATGGGTTTGTGGAAGTAACTTATGTATCTCTCCTCTCTATGAGCTTCACTAATTAGTACCGTATGACCTGCTGAACATGATTACGGTCATCTATGTAATTCCTTTGTGGTGGATCCTTATTATGAGTTAATACATGTTTGAGATTGCAATCGTTTGGTTTCAGCTATGAAAGTAGATGCATATTATGTACCCCGTTCTTATTTACTTGTCATGATCAAGTATGTTTATGAGAGCATGTGAGGGGGAACATGTGCATTAGTTGGAGTAACGGGGGGTGGCTAGTGCAGTGAACGTGACAGATAGTTCTGCGATCCACTTGGGTTTTCTACCTTACTTTGTTGCCTCACTAGGGATAAACAAAAATACCATGCTACCAGAGAGTGGATGTGACCTTGGCCACTACCTCCATGACTAGATCTAGCATGTTCTTATTTTAACTTCATGTCATTGAACTTATTGCTATGCTCTGATATATCTTAATTACTAAGGTGTTATGATTTTATTCGCATCTTGGTGGAGCATAAGAGAGAGAACAACTTATACTTGAGATCTCTATGTTAGGACGTGATGCCCATATTATTAATAACTTGTCAAACCATGTCTTGCCATCTTACATGTTAATTTTAGTGTTCCATTGTCTACCACGTTATTAAAAGAGAGTGCATTTCTGAAACCATGAACCCCGGTTCATTTTTTATCATAAGAAACACCTTTCCAACACTTTTATCACCACTTTTGTTTGCTGCCATTTTTAATTCCGAAAATACAAAAAAAAATCACATCTTGCATACATTATAAAAAAACCAAAAATATCATTTACCATTGTTTCCACCATCATTGCATATTTATTTTACCATCATTGCATATTTACTACTGTTTGCATATTTATTTTATTATCATTCTCACACCTTGTGCTTGACAACCACTTGGTGAGGTTGAGGGCACAAAACAATTTATTTTGTTGCAGGTTCTCAAGAGAAGGATATGACCTGACCCACCAAAATGGCCCTCGGGCCTCCGCTGCCGTCGATCCTTCTTCCCGAAGCTTCGTCTTGACCTAAAAACGATTATATATAGACCCCCCAGGGCTTTGCGAAAGAGAGCGCCACCGTAACACAGAAACCACGAAAAAGAGGCCTGGAGCTAAAGATTGGAGGGGGAAAACTGTAACATCCCAAAATTAATAATAAGTATTATTAATTCAAAAAATGAGAGCCACAAAAACTTTTGTTAAATTATATGTGTTTGTTATGATGGTTGCTTGGGTTGTTTATTTCTTCTTGTTTGTGTTAGTTGCTTGCTCCATTTTTCAACTTGAAGAAAGGAAGAGAAATAAAATAAAAGCAAAACAAGAAAAATAAATGTGGCAAGTGCCACACAAATTCTCCAAGTGAGGATCTCAATTTGTTTCCAACAAAATTCAGTGGAGTGGTAATGCAAACACTCTCATTTCATCCCTACTACTTATCTCTCTCAAATAATATTTTACACATATTTTAAAATTTTCAAAGTAAAAACAATTGAAATAAACCAAATTACTATAATTAAAACCCTATGAACAAAAATGATTCAAAACATTTTATTTTGAAATGCCAAATTTTGTGGAGCTACTACATGCTATGTGGAAGCCTCACAAATATTTGTGAATTTTTCTAAATTGTTTAAGTGCCCCAAATAAATCCTAGAAAAGCTACTGAAATTAAAAAGAAATAAAAGAAGCAGCGGAGGACCTAGTTGCAAATGGAAAAGAAAGTCCAGGGGGTGTTCTGTGAAAACGCTGTCGTCTCCTACCCCTAGCTCCCTGTCGCCGTCGCCGTGTCGCCATGGTCATCGTCGCCATTCCCAGGCCCCCAGGGCCCCCTTGCTCGCGTTCTCCCTCGCCCCCGTGCCTCTGCACCCTCTGCAAGCAGAGGAGAGCCTCTCCCTCGCCATTACGCCCCTGTCCCCCGATGCCCGCCGTGGAGAGCTCGGACGGCGCCGTCCAAATTGGCCCCACCCGCTGCACCTCGACATGCACCCGATGCCATAGCTGCTCCCAGCTCGCTCCCGGACCCCCCCCCAGACCACTCTCCCTTGAGCTTCTCGCACGCGTCGCCGAGGAATCGAGAAAAGATCTCGCCGGTGCGCCGTGGACGCCGTCCATGCGCCCGTCCATGATACGCCGGCCCTCGCGCTATAAAGCCACCCCGAGCCCCTCTGGACACTCCACACCACTCCCTCGACCTCTCCCTCACTCCAATTGCACCGTGCACCGCCAGGAGGGCGGGCACTGCCGTAGCTCTGCCGCCATCAAGGTCGAGCACGGCCGCGATGCCACACTCTCCCATTCTCTTCTCTCTGGCCCGTACTCTCTTCCTTAGTGACACCGCACTCACCCGAGCCATTTTGTCCTCTTTTTCATGCACAGACATGACCGCAGGAGCTCGCCGGAGTTCGTTGCCGTGGCCGTGGAAGTTCGACGCGTCGCCGTCGCCACTACACGCTGTCCCAGCAAGTGCAACTCGTGCCACGACCTTCCCCGAGCCTCCGCCGACGATTCGCATCATCACCACGACCTCCCGAGCCCCCTAGGTGAGCCAACCATCCACCTCGCCATCGCCGGAGCTTCGGCGCCACTCGTTTTAGGTCGCCGGAGTTCGTCGACGACGTGGGCTAATGTGAGCCGTTGGATCTTGATCCAACAGCAGCGTACCGATTCATTTAGATTAGGAGTCACTGACGTGTGGACCCCACACGTCAGGTTTTTATTAATTTCCCTCGCGCACCCAGTGTCGCTGACATGTAGGCCCCACCTGTCATAGTTTTGAACATTATCCAGAATAGTAAACTTTTTGAATTTGAACTTCTCTGGAAATTCAGTACTGGACCTAACTTCAAAAATCAATAACTTGAAATTTAGGAATCCAAATAAATTAAATCCAATTGTTCTGAAAAGATTATGAAAATGTTTAAGCAACCCAATTGGTCTCATGTCATTTGAATAAATAGTTAAAAAGTTTTATTAAAAATACTACAGAAGGTTTAAATTCTAAAATTGTTTGTTTCTGATACTCTGTTAGTCCAAATAATTCCAAACCAATTTTGCTAGCTTAGTACTACCATGTGTTAGCTTCCCTAATTTGGGTAGAATTATTTGTGCAGTAGTATTTGTTTAGTATTGAGTTGAAGTTTAAACACCCTTCTGCACTCAAACATTTAAATATGTTTAATGGTTGACCCAAATGAGTTAGGACCAATTTTTTTAGCTCACATATAGCCATGTTTACTTACCCCTAAAAGGATTTAATTGTTGGAACAACAGAACTTATTTGATTGCCAAAACTTGATTATTAAGCTACTGGATTCAAACCTTTGTGTAGGGAGTTTAGGAACTCCAATGACTCCAAATCAAATGGGGTTGTCTTCTACACATCAGTAGCTTTCCATAGAATTTTAGTTTGTATTTTTGTGACCAACAGAACTCAAGTTGTGCAATTAAACATGTTCCACAAATTTTTGACATAATTAGGACATAAATAAATATTGTTTAATTCAATTATCTTGAAATCAAATTGTATTGTTTGATGTATGCAGTGGCTATTTAGAGCATTTAGGATTGTGATGTTGTTTGAGTAGTTTAGTGATTGCTTGTATTTGTTTGTTTATCGATTAGACGAGAACGTTGCTGGATTTATCGAGGAGGGGGAATTTGTTGAACCTGAAGATCAAGACCAAGTCCACTTTGCCGAGCAAGGCAAGCTACTCTCTGAGCTTGCACCTAAATACATATGCATCTACTTTGATCAAATGATTTACTCTTTAAAGCAATGGTTTACAAAACCTTTTCAAAAAGAATATGGAAATTATTTTGCCACCCTATGTAGTAGTTTATATAAAACTTTAGGATGGAAAACAATGTTGTTTATTCAAAACTCCTTTGGAAATACTTGTGTGGAGGTGAAATACCGAGATGTCGGTGTTGAATTGGAGAAGTGGATAATTGAGTTATTTGGGAAAAATGCACAGTGTGTCTTTGTACTTACGTCAACCAGCCGATACTCTGTGCGACCACATTCACCACATATGGGAAAGGGCTTAGTCATATAATTTGCTCTTATTAGTATGGGATACCTCATCGACGGAGATGACTCCGTTATGCATGAGGGGATGGTTAGTGAACTCCCCTGACCTGGGTCCTCGCTTAAACTCTATGGAAAGATAAGAAGGAGGATTGAAGACTTCATAAATGTGGTCGCCAGGAAAAACATATGAGTCCTCACACTTAGGGTTGCCGACGGGGACCTAACTGAGTGTCGATGGGAATTATCATATGGGTAGGATCCTATACTAGCATGAGCAAACGAGAGGCTATGGCCGGTGGCTCAACTTATGAGTTACCGGATGGATGTGGGATACAGGCGTGCTACCTCTGCAGAGGGTTAAAAACTATTCGAATAGCCGAGTCCTCGGATATGGACAGTTTGGAGGCCCTACTCTGACCTATGTGCAAGTTTTGAAAAGAGTTGAGTTTTAAAAAGAAAAATGAAATGAAGAAAGTTGTACCTATACCTATGGATCAGTATGAGGTTGTTGATGGAAAGTAGACCATGGTGGCTATGGTCGGAAAAGGAGGAGTTTTTGGAGAAACCGATAAAATGATGATTTTATTCAAAGATAGTTACAAAATTCTTCTTACCTTTTTCAACAAAGATATAGAGATGTTTTAAGAAAATAAAATTTGAAATTAAAATAAACTAGTGCATACTCATGTTGGGGTAGTTTGCGAGTGCATTCAAATGTACTCATATTGGTTTCGTCCCTGGCTAATGTCCTAGCCAGACTACGAGGAAGAGCACTACGCCGAGCAAGAGTATGGTGACTTCTATGCGAACTAAGGATCTCTACAAGTCAGCTGCCTATCAGGTCGTCATCATTAGAATATGATGTCTGCTATGCCGTAGCTTCCGCTGATATTTTGGTTTGGCCCATGAAGGCACCTATGTAAGAACTTGGTCTAAATGACCATTTATGTAAGGCTTTTAATTCGGTACTATAATGGATGTAAACTTTGGTATCCAATTCGGATTATGCGCAACGACAGACTGATCACAGGATCATTGTGTTAAGCATAATCGGGTATTTCGGACAGCTAGTCCAGGGTCCCCACAAAAACTCCGGCGGGGTGCTGCCGGCGTGGTCTCCTTCTCCTCCAACAACATCTCCACCGACACCATGATGAAGAGGGAGTAGTCCACCCTGGACTATGGGTTTGTGGAAGTAACTTATGTATCTCTCCTCTCTATGAGCTTCACTAATTAGTACCGTATGACCTGCTGAACATGATTACGGTCATCTATGTAATTCCTTTGTGGTGGATCCTTATTATGAGTTAATACATGTTTGAGATTGCAATCGTTTTGTTTCAGCTATGGAAGTAGATGCATATTATGTACCCCGTTCTTATTTGCTTGTCATGATCAAGCATGTTTATGAGAGCATGTGAGGGGGAACATGTGCATTAGTTGGAGTAACGGGGGTGGCTAGTGCAGTGAACGTGACAGATAGTTCTGCGATCCACTTGGGTTTTCTACCTTACTTTGTTGCCTCACTAGGGATAAACAAAAATACCATGCTACCGGAGAGTGGATGTGACCTTGGCCACTACCTCCATGACTAGATCTAGCATGTTCTTATTTTAACTTCATGTCATTGAACTTATTGCTATGCTCTGATATATCTTAATTACTAAGATTTTATGATTTTATTCGCATCTTGGTGGAGCATAAGAGAGAGAACAACTTATACTTGAGATCTCTATGTTAGGACGTGATGCCCATATTATTAATAACTTGTCAAACCATGTCTTGCCATCTTACATGTTAATTTTAGTGTTCCATTATCTACCACGTTATTAAAAGAGAGTGCATTTGTGAAACCATGAACCCCGGTTCATTTTTTATCATAAGAAACACCTTTCCAACACTTTTATCACCACTTTTGTTTGCTGCCATTTTTAATTCCGAAAATACAAAAAAAAATCACATCTTGCATACATTATAAAAAACCAAAAATATCATTTACCATTGTTTCCACCATCATTACATATTTATTTTACCATCATTGCATATTTACTACTGTTTGCATATTTATTTTATTATCATTCTCACACCTTGTGCTTGACAACCACTTGGTGAGGTTGAGGGCACAAAACAATTTATTTTGTTGCAGGTTCTCAAGAGAAGGATATGACCTGACCCACCAAAATGGCCCTCGGGCCTCCGCTGCCATCGATCCTTCTTCCCGAAGCTTCGTCTTGACCTAAAAACGACTATATATAGACCCCCCAGGGCTTCGCGAAAGAGAGCGCCACCGTAACACAGAAACCACGAAAAAGAGACCTGGAGCTAAAGATTGGAGGGGGAAAACTGTAACATCCCAAAATTAATAATAAGTATTATTAATTCAAAAAATGAGAGCCAACAAAAACTTTTGTTAAATTATATGTGTTTGTTATGATGGTTGCTTGGGTTGTTTATTTCTTCTTGTTTGTGTTAGTTGCTTGCTCCATTTTTCAACTTGAAGAAAGGAAGAGAAATAAAATAAAAGCAAAACAAGAAAAATAAATGTGGCAAGTGCCACACAAATTCTCCAAGTGAGGATCTCAATTTGTTTCCAACAAAATTCAGTGGAGCGGTAATGCAAACACTCTCATTTCATCCTTACTACTTATCTCTCTCAAATAATATTTTACACATATTTTAAAAATTTAAAGTAAAAACAATTGAAATAAACCAAATTACTATAATTAAAACCCTATGAACAAAAATGATTCAAAACATTTTATTTTGAAATGCCAAATTTTGTGGAGCTACTACATGCTATGTGGAAGCCTCACAAATATTTGTGAATTTTTCTAAATTGTTTAAGTGCCCCAAATAAATCCTAGAAAAGCTACTGAAATTAAAAAGAAATAAAAGAAGCAGCGGAGGACCTAGTTGCAAATGGAAAAGAATGTCCAGGGGGCGTTCTGTGAAAACGCCGTCGTCTCCTACCCCTAGCTCCCTGTCGCTGTCGCCGTGTCGCCATGGTCGTCGTCGCCGTTCCTAGGCCCCCCAGGGCCCCCTTGCTCACGTTCTCCCTCACCCCCGTGCCTCTGCACCATCTGCAAGCAGAGGAGAGCCTCTCCCATCGCCATTACGCCCCTGTCCCCTGATGCCCGCCGTGGGAGCTCGGACGGCGCCAGCCAAATTCGCCCCACCCGCTGCACCTCGACACGCACCCGACACCATACCTGCTCCCAGCTCGGTCCCGGACCCCCCCCAGACCACTCTCCCTTGAGCTTCTCTCACGCGTCGCCGAGGAATCGAGAAAAGATCTCACCGGTGCGCCGTGGATGCCGTCCATGTGCCCTGTCCATGATACGCCAGCCCTCACACTATAAAGCCACCCCGAGCCCCTCTGGACACTCCACACCACTCCCTCGACCTCTCCCTCGCTCCAATTGCACCGTGCACCGCCAGGAGGGCGGGCACTGCCGCAGCTCTGCCGCCATCAAGGTCGAGCACGGCCGCGATGCCACACTCTCCCATTCTCTTCTCTCTGGCCCGTACTCTCTTCCTTAGTGACACCGCACTCACCCGAGCCCTTTTGTCCTCTTTTTCATGCACAGACACGACCGCAGGAGTTCGCCGGAGTTCGTTGCCGTGGCCGTGGAAGTCCGACGCGTCGCCGTCGCCACTACACGCCGTCCCAGCAAGTGCAACTCGCGCCACGACCTTCCCCGAGCCTCCGCCGACGATTCGCATCATCACCACGACCTCCCGAGCCCCCTAGGTGAGCCAACCATCCACCTCGCCGTCGCCGGAGCTTCGGCGCCGCTCGTTTTAGGTCGCCGGAGTTCGTCGACGACGTGGGCTAATGTGAGCCGTTGGATCTTGATCCCACAGCAGCGTACCGATTCGTTTAGAATAGGAGTCACTGACGTGTGGACCCCACACATCAGGTTTTTATTAATTTCCCTCGCGCACCCAGTGTCGCTGACATGTAGGCCCCACCTGTCATAGTTTTGAACATTATCCAGAATAGTAAACTTTTTGAATTTGAACTTCTCCGGAAATTCAGTACTGGACCTAACTTCAAAAATCAATAACTTGAAATTTAGGCATCCAAATAAATCAAATCCAATTGTTCAGAAAAGCTTATGAAAATGTTTAACCAACCCAATTGGTCTCATGTCATTTGAATAAATAGTTAAAAAGTTTTATTAAAAATACTACAGAAGGTTTAAATTCTAAAATTGTTTGTTTCTGATACTCTGTTAGTCCAAATAATTCCAAACCAATTTTGCTAGCTTAGTACTACCATGTGTTAGCTTCCCTAATTTGGGTAGAATTATTTGTGCAGTAGTATTTGTTTAGTATTGAGTTGAAGTTTAAACACCCTTCTGCACTCAAACATTTAAATATGTTTAATGGTTGACCCAAATCAGTTAGGACCAATTTTTTTAGCTCACATATAGCCATATTTACTTACCCCTAAAAGGATTTAATTTTTGGAACAACAGAACTTATTTGATTGCCAAAACTTGATTATTAAGCTACTGGATTCAAACCTTTGTGTAGGGAGTTTAGGAACTCCAATGATTCCAAATCAAATGGGGTTGTCTTCTACACATCAGTAGCTTTCCATAGAATTTTAGTTTGTATTTTTGTGACCAACAGAACTCAAGTTGTGCAATTAAACATGTTCCACAAATTTTTGCCATAATTTGGACATAAATAAATATTGTTTAATTCAATTATCTTGAAATCAAATTGTATTGTTTGATGTATGCAGTGGCTATTTAGAGCATTTAGGATTGTGATGTTGTTTGAGTAGTTTAGTGATTGCTTGTATTTGTTTGTTTATCGATTAGACGAGAACGTTGCTGGATTTATCGAGGAGGGGGAATTTGTTGAACCTGAAGATCAAGACCAAGTCCACTTTGCCGAGCAAGGCAAGCTACTCTCTGAGCTTGCACCTAAATACATATGCATCTACTTTGATCAAATGATTTACTCTTTAAAGCAATGGTTTACAAAACCTTTTCAAAAAGAATATGGAAATTATTTTGCCACCCTATGTAGTAGTTTATATAAAACTTTAGGATGGAAAACAATGTTGTTTATTCAAAACTCCTTTGGAAATACTTGTGTGGAGGTGAAATACCGAGATGTCGTTATTGAATTGGAGAAGTGGATAATTGAGTTATTTGGGAAAAATGCACAGTGTGTCTTTGTACTTACGTCAACCAGCCGATACTCTGTGCGACCACATTCACCACATATGGGAAAGGGCTTAGTCATATAATTTGCTCTTATTAGTATGGGATACCTCATCGACGGAGATGACTCCGTTATGCATGAGGGGATGGTTAGTGAACTCCCCTGACCTGGGTCCTTGCTCAAACTCTATGGAAAGATAAGAAGGAGGATTGAAGACTTCATAAATGTGGTCGCCAGGAAAAACATATGAGTCCTCACACTTAGGGTTGCCGACGGGGACCTAACTGAGTGTCGATGGGAATTATCATATGGGTAGGATCCTATACTAGCATGAGCAAATGAGAGGCTATGGCCGGTGGCTCAACTTATGAGTTACCGGATGGATGTGGGATACAGGCGTGCTACCTCTGCAGAGGGTTAAAAACTATTCAAATAGCCGAGTCCTCGGATATGGACAGTTTGGAGGCCCTACTCTGACCTATGTGCAAGTTTTGAAAAGAGTTGACTTTTAAAAAGAAAAATGAAATGAAGAAAGTTGTACCTATACCTATGGATCGGTATGAGGTTGTTGATGGAAAGTAGACCATGGTGGCTATGGTCAGAAAAGGAGGAGTTTTTGGAGAAACCGATAAAATGATGATTTTATTCAAAGATAGTTACAAAATTCTTCTTACCTTTTTCAATAAAGATATAGAGATGTTTTGAGAAAATAAAAATTTGAAATTAAAATAAACTAGTGCATACTCATGTTGGGGTAGTTTGCGAGTGCATTCAAATGTACTCATATTGGTTTCGTCCCTGGCTAATGTCCTAGCCAGACTACGAGGAAGAGCACTACGCCGAGCAGGAGTATGGTGACTTCTATGCGAACTAAGGATCTCCACAAGTCAGCTACCTATCAGGTCGTCATCATTAGAATATGATGTCTGCTATGCCGTAGCTTCCGCTGATATTTTGGTTTGGCCCATGAAGGCACCTATGTAAGAACTTGGTCTAAATGACCATTTATGTAAGGCT
This sequence comes from Poa pratensis, assembly GCA_947311845.1. Taxonomy (NCBI): domain Eukaryota; kingdom Viridiplantae; phylum Streptophyta; class Magnoliopsida; order Poales; family Poaceae; genus Poa; species Poa pratensis. Next base: position 489,031 of record CAMZMU010000052.1, on the reverse strand, counting down.
TTTAATTCGGTACTATAATGGATGTAAACTTTGGTATCCAATTCGGATTATGTGCAACGACAGACTGATCACGGGATCATTGTGTTAAGCATAATCGGGTATTTCGGACAGCTAGTCCGGGGTCCCCACAAAAACTCCGGCGGGGTGCTACCGGCGTGGTCTCCTTCTCCTCCAACAACATCTCCACCGACACCATGATGAAGAGGGAGTAGTCCACCCCTGGACTATGGGTTTGTGGAAGTAACTTATTTATCTCTCCTCTCTATGAGCTTCACTAATTAGTATCGTATGAGCTGCTGAAAATGATTACTGTCATCTATGTAATTCCTTTGTGGTGGATCTTTATTATGAGGTAATACATGTTTGAGATTGCAATGTTTTTGTTTCAGTTATGAAAGTAGATGCATATTATGTACCCCGTTCTTATTTACTTGTCTTGATCAAGCATGTTTATGAGAGCATGTGAGGGGGAACGTGTGCATTAGTTGGAGTAACAGGGGGTGGCTAGTGCAGTGAATGTGACAGATAGTTCTGCGATCCACTTGGGTTTTCTACCTTACTTTGTTGCCTCACTAGGGATAAACAAAAATATGACCATGCTACTGGAGAGTGGATGTGACCTTGGCCACTACCTCCATGACTAGATCTAGCATGTTCTTATTTTAACTTCATGTCATTGAACTTATTGCTATGCTCTGATTTATCTTAATTACTAAGGTGTTATGATTTTGTTCGCATCTTGGTGGAGCATAAGAGAGAGAACAACTCATACTTGAGATCTCTATGTTAGGACGTGATGCCCATATTATTAATAACTTGTCAAACCATGTCTTGCCATCTTACATCTTAATTTTAGTGTTCCATTGTCTACCACGTTATCAAGAGAGAGTGCATTTGTGAAACCATGAACCCCGGTCCATTTTTTATCATAAGAAACACCTTTCCAACACTTTTATCACCATTTTTGTTTGCAGCCATTTTTAATTCCTAAAATACAAAAACACTTTCACATCTTGCATACATTATAAAAAAAACCAAAAATATCATTTACCATTGTTTCCACCATCATTGCATATTTATTTTACCATCATTGCATATTTACTACTGTTTGCATATTTATTTTATTATCATTCTCACACCTTGTGCTTGACAACCACTTGGTGAGGTTGAGGGCACAAAACAATTTATTTTGTTGCAGGTTCTCAAGAGAAGGATAAGGAGATAACACCTGAAATACTGGTTCCCCGAGAGTTCGATATTAAACCCTCGAGTCACCCTCGTGGGGAAAACTGTCTTCCACTACTACATACACTTATCCCCTCTTGGGGTGACTCGAGGGTTTAATATCGAACTCTCGGGGAACCAGTATTTCAGGTGTTATCTCCTTATCCATCTCTTGAGAACCTGCAACAAAATAAATTGTTGTGTGCCCTCAACCTCACCAAGTGGTTGCCAAGCACAAGGTGTGAGCATGATAATAAAATAAATATGCAAACAGTAGTAAATATGCAATGATGGTAAAATAAATATGCAATGATGGTGGAAACAATGGTAAATGATATTTTTGGTTTTTTTATAATGTATGCAAGATGTGATTTTTTTTGTATTTTCGGAATTAAAAATGGCAGCAAACAAAAGTGGTAATAAAAGTGTTGGAAAGGTGTTTCTTATGATAAAAAATGGACCGGGGTTCATGGTTTCACAAATGCACTCTCTTGATAACGTGGTAGACAATGGAACACTAAAATTAACATGTAAGATGACAAGACATGGTTTGACAAGTTATTAATAATATGGGCATCACGTCCTAACATAGAGATTTCAAGGATAAGTTGTTCTCTCTCTTATGCTCCACGAAGATGCGAACTAAATCATAACACCTTAGTAATTAAGATAAATCAGAGCATAGCAATAAGTTCAATGACATGAAGTTAAAATAAGAACATGCTAGATCTAGTCATGGAGGTAGTGGCCAAGGTCACATCCACTCTCCGGTAGCATGGTATTTTTGTTTATCTTTAGTGAGGCAACAAAGTAAGGTAGAAAACCCAAGTGGATCGCAGAACTATCTGTCACAATCACTGCACTAGCCACCCCGTTACTCCAACTAATGCACACGTTCCCCCTCACATGCTCTCATAAACATGCTTGATCATGACAAGTAAATAAGAACGGGGTACATAATATGCATCTACTTTCATAACTGAAACAAAACCATTGCAATCTCAAACATGTATTAACTCATAATAAAGATCCACCACAAAGGAATTACATAGATGACCGTAATCATGTTCAGCAGCTCATACGGTACTAATTAGTGAAGCTCATACACAGGAGAGATACATAAGTTACTTCCACAAACCCATAGTCCAGGGGTCGACTACTCCCTCTTCATCATGGTGTCGGTGGAGATGTTGTTGGAGGAGAAGGAGACCATGCCGGCAGCGCCCCACCGGAGTTTTCCCCTCCAATCTTCAGCTCCAGGTCTCTATTTCGTGGTTTCTGTGTTTTGGCGGCGCTCTCTTTCGCGAAAGCCCTGGGGGTCTATATATAGTCGTTTTTAGGTCAAGACAAAGCTTCGGAAAGAAGGATCGATGGCAGCGGAGGCCCGAGGGCCATTTTGGTGGGTCCCACGCGGTCAGGGAATCTGGCCGCCTAGGCCCACCTCTTTCGGCCTTCTGGTCTCCATTTCTTTATTTCCTTTGCGCCTACGTTTCGTTCCTTCCAAAAAAGTGATCCCCGTGAAATCTCAGGTCATTATGATGTGCAGGGTTAATTCCAGAAAAATGGGGAAATTGTTAATTATCCCCGAAACTCAATATAAATCATGAATATAACCCTTATATGGTGCAAATAACATGGAATAACATGTAATAAAATGTAAAGTTCATGTATGCATTTTAGATGCATCAGCTGGTTACTTATCGCAATTATATTTCCAACAAAATTAGTTTCATCTCAATCGGCGTTTCTTTTCAAAAGTCATCTAAATTCTTTACAGGAGGTCATCTATGATGGTCTAGGTAGGAAAAACAATTCAATCAAGGCATAGAAAAGGTACTTATTGATTAGTTTAAGTGAAATGTTGAGTTAAAATGGGTATTATAGGGGTTGGGAGTCTAGTATGTGTACGAACATATATATGGGTAACAAAATGGAGAAAATATTGGACAACAAGTTGTGTGCCCTTGTCTACGGAGAAGAAACAGTACAACACAACTTTAAAATGGTAGATATCAACGAGTTTGTGTAGAAAATGAGCACCAAAGTGTGTATTCTAAAGGTTCGGCACAAATTCTCTATGGCAGATCATATACGGGACTATTTTGACAAAAAATCGAGCACTAAAGTTGTGTAAAATTAGTAATAAGGGTCTCGGTCCAATTACTCTCACGGAGGTCATATGCTCTTGAGCGCCATATTGGCCCAAAGCTGACCCGTGGGCCCCCTGTCGTCTACCCCTTTGACAGTCATCGAAATTCATTATCACGTGTGAGTTTCCTATTTGTCTGCTGAGGGTAGCTAATACGAATATGTAGGACAAATTGAGCCCACGGTCTCACAATCTCTCCAGTTGTGTTGAAGTGGCAGTTTAGCTAGCCATATAAGTGTGTAATCTTCGTACATGGTAAGACATGTGTGTGAAGCTGGACACTTGGGAGCTTGCTATTGTATACTTTCTTATTCGACCACACTTGACCGGCGTCGATAGAGGGTCAACCAATGGAGTTGAAGGAGGAGATTGTGTGAGCTATCATGTTTACCATTCATGACATCATCATAATAAGGAGGATGGAAAGATACAAGATTGATCAAGTCATAGTGTGAAGAGTTGTTCAACGCTACCAAGTGGGATCATGCATGTGATCTGTGGTATGTTAAGTAGTTGTCCATATAGCTTTTGTGAATAACCGATGATATATGTGGGTGGTGGTCATAATTGTTGAGATTTGCAAGTTCTAGATGGTCATTTCGTTGAGATCATGTGCTCGAAGCATGCCATCCACTAGAGATAAAGGTCAAGTGAAGTCGGTCCTAGGAGAAACTTTCCCATATTTGTTTCTCGGGGTGTAAGTTGGAAGTCTTCACCGAGCGAAGCATGATCAAGAAAAGGTGGTTCACCTTGAGGAGGCTAAATCGTCATCATGTAATTCAAGTGGATTGTGCGATGCAAAGGTATGACCTTGAACTGGTTTCTATTTTACCAGTCCCATGATGTTTGTTCAGAAATCGGGTTATATAGGATAGACAACGTGCTATCCAGAGGGCTCTCGAGTGAGTAGCTTGATCGTATTGTTCTCGAGAGTTCAAACCTTTGCATCCTTGGCATCATATTTATTGGTTCTTATTTTTGCTTTATCGTTGTGTAGCTTTTCTTGTTCATCATGACAAGCTCATGTCCTTCGAGAACAAGATTTGCCTGCTATCGTCTATTACGTTTTCGATCTTGAAGAAATGTACCGGTCCATGTTTGACAAAGGGTCCACACCTCTTCGTGTGTGGTATTTTCTCTATTTCTTCTTCTCAAGATTTTCACTTTCTGCAGGGTACTTATCTCAATTATCTCCAACAAAATTAGTTTCATCTCAATCAGCGTTTCTTTTCAAAAGTCGTCAAAATTCTTTACGGGAGGTCATCTATGATGGTCTAGGTAGGAAAAATCAATTCAATCAAGGCATAGAAAAGGTACTTATTGATGTGTTTATGTGAAATGTTGAGTTAAAATGGGTATTATAGGGTTTGGGAGTCCAGTATGTGTACGAACATATATAGGGGTAACAAAATGGAGAAAACATTGAACAACAAGTTGTGTGCCCTTCTACGGAGAAGAAAGCTGTACAACCCCAACTTTAAAATGGTAGATATCAACGAGTTTGTGTAGAAAATGAGCACCAAAGTGTGTATTCTAAAGGTTCGGCACAAATTCTCTATGGCAGATCATATACGGGACTATTTTGACAAAAATTCGAGCACTAAAGTTGTGTAAAATTAGTAATAAAGGGTCTCGGTCCAATTACTCTCATGAAGGTCATATGCTCTGGAGCGCCATATTGGCCCAAAGCTCGACCCGTGGGCCCCCTGTCGTCTACCCCTTTGACCGTCGTGGAAATTCATTATCACGTGTGAGTTTTCTACTTGTCTGCTGAGGGTAGCTCATAGGAATATGGAAAACAGAAATTGAGCCCACGGTCTCACAATCCCTCCAGTTGCGTTGAAGTGGCAGTTTAGCTAGCCATATAAGTGTGTAATCTTCGTACATGGTAAGACATGTGTGTGAAGCTGGACACTTGGGAGCTTGCTAGTGTATACTTTCTTATTCGACCACACTTGACCGGCATCGATAGAGGGTCGATCAATGGAGTTGAAGGAGGAGATTGTGTGAGCTATCATGTTTACCATTCATGACATCATCATAATAATGAGAGATGGAAAGATACAAGATTGATCAAGTCATAGTGCGAAGAGTTGTTCAACGCTACCAAGTGGGATCATGCATGTGATCTCGTGGTATGTTAAGTAGTTGTCCATATAGCTTTTGTGAACTAACCGATGATATATGTGGGTGGTGGTCATAATTGTTGAGATTTGCAAGTTCTAGATGGTCATTTCGTTGAGATCATGTGCTCGAAGCATGCCATCCACTGGAGATAAAGGTCAAGTGAAGTCGGTCCGAGGAGAAGCTTTCCCATATTTGTTTCTCGGGGAGTAAGTTGGAAGTCTTCACCGAGCGAAGCGTGATCAAGAAAAGGCGGTTCACCTTGAGGAGGCTAAGATCGTCATCATGTAATTCAACTGGATTGTGCGATGCAAAGGTATGACCTTGAACTGGTTTCTATTTTACCGGTCCCATGATGTTTGTTGGGAAACCGGGTTATATAGGATAGACAACCGTGCTATCCAGAGGGCTCCGAGTGAGTAGCTTGATCGTATTGTTCTAGAGAGTTCAAAGCTTTGCATCCTTGGCATCATATTTATTGGTTCTTATTTTTGCTTTATCGTTGTGTAGCCTTGGTGCTTTTCTTGTTCATCATGACAAGCTCATGTCCTTCAAGATGAGATTTGCTGCTTTCGTCTATTATGTTTTCGATGTTGAAGAAATGTACCGGTCCATGTTTGACAAAGGGTCCACACCTCTTCGTGTGTGGTATTTTCTCTATTTCTTCTTCTCAAGATTTTCACTTTCTGCTGGGTACTTATCGCAATTATCTTTCCAACAAAATTAGTTTCATCTCAATCGGCGTTTCTTTTCAAAAGTCATCAAAATTCTTTACGGGAGGTCATCTATGATGGTCTAGGTAGGAAAAACAACTCAATCAAGGCATAGAAAAGGTACTTATTGATGAGTTTATGTGAAATGTTGAGTTAAAATGGGTATTATAGGGTTTGGGAGTCTAGTATGTATGGGTAACAAAATGGAGAAAACATTGAACAACAAGTTGTGTGCCCTTGTCTGGAGAAGAAAGCTGTACAACCCCAACTTTAAAATTGTAGATATCAACGAGTTTGTGTAGAAAATGAGCACCAAATTGTGTATTCTAAAGGTTCGGCACAAATTCTCTATGGCAGATCATATACGGGACTATTTTGAGAAAAAATCGAGCACTAAAGTTGTCTAAAATTAGTAATAAAGGGTCTCGGTCCAATTACTCTCACGGAGGTCATATGCTCTGGAGCGCATATTGGCCCAAAGCTCGACCCGTGGGCCCCCTGTCGTCTACCCCTTTGACCATCATGCAAATTCATTATCACGTGTGAGTTTCCTACTTGTCTACTGAGGGTAGCTAATGCGAATATGTAAAACAGAAATTGAGCCCACGGTCTCACAATCCCTCCAGTTGCGTTGAAGTGGCAGTTTAGCTAGGCATATAAGTGTGTAATCTTCATACATGGTAAGACTTGTGTGTGAAGCTAGACACTTGGGAGCTTGCTATTGTATACACTAGTACAGAACGACACATCGGAAACGGGCCAAAAACCCCTTCGGCAACGAGAGAAAGGGTCCGTGTCCCCGAACCTGTCACTGATGTGAAGGCTTCATCGGTAAGGGAGGCAAAAAACAGTCACCGATGAGGCCTAAGTTGGCTACGGTTGCCGACCAATCTCCATTTCTGATGTATCGGTGCATCAGTAAGGGAGATTTTATTTTACTCGTTTGCATTGAGATTTGTTCAGAAGCCTACAGCAGCAATGCGGTTGCCAATTGACATTTAAAATTTCACAGCAGAAGCACAAAAAGGCTAACAAATTCATTCATTCATAAGGTATAACAAATGTCACTGATACATTGCATCACAAGACAACCAATTACTTATCTTCATTGTCATGCCTCTCTAAATCTATCATTGACATGTCTAGCTAAATCTATCTATGTCATGCCTCTCTAAACTTATCCTTGTCATTTCCAACTTAATTTATCTTCATGACTTGCTGTTAGAGTTCATGAATTTAATCTTCTTCTTGGACGGTGTTGCCAAAATATAATCAACTCGCCGCTTTGTCCCCGACCTTGTATTTAGCTCATTTAAATGAGCTAAACGGATCAGCACCATGCTCTACACATAGTTGTAACAACCCCAAGTTTGTGAACCTAAAATGGGAACCAAATTTTCACTTTTGCTTCTCATACCTGCATCATGGCAAAATTTGTTTTATTGCTCAAGTTGAAATCAAGTGAGGAAAAAAAACAAATTAAAACAAACGGGAGCAATGTCACAAATTAAATTCAATCCTTGCAAGTCCAAATGTGCTTGCTTTGGCAAACCCAAATACAAATGCAAATCATTTTTGTCAAGGAAGTTCCAAGGGTTAAAGATTTAACACTTTGCGCTGGTTCAAAAATTCAAAAGCAAAGTCATTTTGGTTTTCCCAAAAATGCCATAAACAAACACTATGAACAAAAGTGTGGCAAAACTTTTTATTTTGCCAAACCAATTTTTGTGGTGCTTCTAAATGATATTGGGAGGCTCCCTGATTTTTCCCAAATTTTTATAAATTGTTTAAGTGCCTCAATTAAATGGTGGAAAAGCTACTGGACATTTGAAAGAAATAGAGAAGGGCTTTTTTGTAAATAGAAAAATTCAGGCGAGGGGGTTTCCGCAAAACCGTCTTCTCCTTCACGCTGTAGCGACGCACGCCACGGCCGAGCCGCACCGCCTAGCCGCCATGGCGACACGGCGATGCCAGGCCCCCTCCCCGCGCCTCGTCGCGCTTAAAGGAGCCGCCAGGCCCCCCCTGCTCCGTGCTCGACCGCTCCCTCGCTCCTCTGCCCTCCCTCTCCCCTTTCCTCGCGGCCATGGCCATGACCTAGCTTCGCACACCGCCGAGCTCGCCGCCGACGATTGGGAGCACCCCGTACAGATCGAAGCCCACCAGTTGCTCCGCCGCGTCTCCCTCTCCATCCTCGTTGAAGGAATCAAGGCGGGAAGCCATCGTTCGCAAGATCGCCGCCGTCTCCTTCCTCGCCGGCCGAAGCTCCGCCGCGCCATTGCCGCCCACCTCGACCTCCTCCGTCCACGCCAGTGGTTCCCACGCATCTAGGGTGAGCCTGCCGTCCTCGGGGACATCTTTTCCCTCACTCTCTCGCCGTCGTTCGTCGCTTCGCTGTTGAGCCGCCGCCGGCCGCCGCAAGTCACGGATGATTCGTCGCTCCGGCGACCATTAGGTGGCGGCACCGCCGTAGTCTTGCTCGCCGTGCCCGTGCGAGCCCGTAGCCGCCCGTAGATCCCTCCCTCGTGCCGTAGATCTTCGCGTCGTGCTCGACACCGCCGGCGATCACCGACGCGCGCGTCCGCGATGCCGTGCTCGGTCAAACCAGCCGCTGGGCCCGCGCGCTTTCGTGGCTGCCAGCGTGGCCCGGGACCCGCAGGTCAGCGGCAGTGGCTAGCACAGCCCTGAGTAGAAAACGTTTCGGGCATAATTTCTCTAAACGTTTAAAAACAGTGCAGAAATTTGAATAACTTGTAAAATCCATAACAAATTGAAAAATGCGCCAATTTGGATGATTCAAATTCCCACATGTTCAGGAAAGTGTGCTCGACATGTTTCTGTCATTTTGACACATGTTAGCTCAAAATAATTTGCCTCTTTAAATGAATTACAGAAAATGCAGAATAAATGGCAAACTTTGAAAATTCATAACTTTAGCTCTGAAACTCCAAATTGAGCAAATAAGGTGTCTAAAATTTTGCCTTAACACCCTTTACACATCCATATTTTATTTGGACATAATTGACCAATTTAAATCTTCTGTATGTCAAAAATACAAAAAATGGCAGTACTGAAATGCAACTTTGGAAATTCATATTTACTCCAAAAGAATTCCAAAAATGATGTGGAAAGGCTCTGAATGTTCAGCAAATCAATAACTAATCAGTAGCATCATTTACATGCATGTTTACATGGTTTCATAGCACAGGAAAGCATTAAAACCAAATATGGGACTTTCTTCTCCCTTGTCAAGTTAATTATTTTGCACCCCATTTAAATTGATACTTTGGGTATAGTAATTCCAGTGCATTTAAAATGTCATGCCATCATGTGGTTGTGCATTGCATTTGTTATGCATGAGTGGTTATTGATTGTGTTCTTTCTGGTGTTCTTATGCATCGATAGATCAAGCAGTCGGGGTTTCTCCACAATACCCTGACGACCCGTATTACCAGTCCGTCGAACAAGGCAAGCGTAATCCCCCCCTTTGAGCATGTCTCCTATGTTTTCCGCAGATATTTTCTCCACTATAATATTGCATGCGATTCCAAATGTCAATTTGGTTGGATTAGAGTATCCTATTAGATGCATTATGTTTTCCGATGCCATTACCTGTTTCCTCCTAATATCCATAGGATTGGTGTGTTGGCCTGAGATAATTATATCCGCTATGTTATGCTTAGCCATGCTTAGTGAAATGCTTAGTGTCCGGTGGATATGCTATTGTTGGAACTGTGTGGAATGATCGGATGATGGTGGAAAATGGTGGTGACATATAATAACATGTTTAAAGGCGGGGATGAGAGGCCACATGGAATGTGGTGGGTTGTCTCGTTCTCGCCGCCTAAGTGCGAGTTCTCCCCTTCGAGCCAAGACCGAGCGTGCACCCATGCGTGAGGCCTATGCAATTGCAGGAACCCTCATAGACTAAATAGCTCGGGCAGGGCTAGCCAGGGTCCTCTAGTTCGGGCTTTCAATTGCGCGTGCGTGATGATGGTGGTATGAACTGAGATGAGGATGGTGGTGTTAGGAAAATGAGTGGCCGTGGGGCGGGGTGATGTGATCCTGGCAGTCCTACCGCCACTGATGATCCTGGAAAGTCCTTAACGAGGGAGAAGTCGACACCAATCATCGAGCATATATTAGCTCTTAATCTTGCGAGTTCGTCGAACTCAACGTCGTTTGCTTATTTCAGGAGAGGACTTCACCGACCTCGAAGGTGGGTTCTTTGTGGACGTCGACGAGTAGTCTAGGGTTCCCAGGTGGCAGCTTGGGACATCCCGGAACAGCTGGCGCTGGATGTTTATCTATAGGCCTCTCAGGCCATATTTGGATCTTGTTGTTTAGAACAACTTATTTCGCTTCCGCATGATGTACTGTTGGGTCTGTGACCTCTGGTTGTAATATTTGCTATTTTTCTCTATTATAAGAGTTGAACTATAATGCTTTGTGTCGTAGAGTCTGTGATGTGCCAGTTGTTCCGCAAGTCTTGATCTCTCTATTATGCATTGAGGGTTGTGCCCGTGTTAAGTCATCACTCGGGGTGTTGCGTTGTTGGTGTGTGGTGTACCCAGCAACGCCTGCCAAAGGTTTTGGCCGGGGATTGGTAAACCCGTAACCTCCGTTTGTATCGCTTAACCGGTGACACACAGCATCACTGTATAGTAGTCGGGTCAGGGCGCCACAATAGTGCAATAAGCGAGTGCTGATGTACTGAAGGTGTCTCTTTTGTAAAGTGGTCACTGAAATGCAAAGAGAGAATATATGACTCCATGTTAGCTCACTATACATCTAGCATAAAGGACATACAACACAAAAGGATGCATAAGACAGAATAACAAACTTACAAATCCATTGCATAGTTGTTGTGTACCAACAATTATGCCGGACGACAAGCGCACCTTGGCTAAGGACCCGCTTTTTATATAGTGTCACCGAAATGTACATCTGTTTTGCAAAAGAGATAAGTCAGCCATGAGTTTCATACACTACCGATTTGTGCTAGTTATGTTCTTTTCGAGCGACACTACGTAGTCGTCCTCAGTGGCGGAGCTAGAACATATTAAACCAGGATGCACACATGTTACCACAATACATTTAAAACAATTTTTAGGGGTACATATGTGATGAAAAATTGCTAATTTACAAAGAAAAATTCCTTCTCCCGGTGTCGTGTGCACCCGGCTGGCTCAAGGTGGATCCGCCAGTGGTCGTCCTCATTGTCCTCGGATGTATTACAACCCTAGTTCTAGTTCTGTTCATGAGTGTCCTATGGAAGAAAACCTAAGCAGAACAATGACAACAACCCTAGTTCGTCGGCACGACGGCCGGTCACAAATAGATGTATTACGTTTGGATCTGGCGGCGGGAGTACTAGTCGTCCTCGGATCGACACGCCATGCGCCCTCCAGCTACAGATCAGGCGACGAGATCTGCTGGGTGGAGCAAAGAACGGGTACGCGCTGCCACGGTCGGAGGAGAGGAAGATGCGCGCCGATACGGTAGGAGGGAGGGAGATGTGCGCCGCCACGGTCGGAGGAGAAGAAGATGCGCGCCGCCACGGTTGGAGGGAGGGAGATGCGTGCCGCCACGGTCGGAGGAGAGGAAGATGCGCACCGCCACGGTCGGAGGGAGGGAGATGCGCGCCGCCACGGTCAGAGGGAGGGAGATGCGCGCCGCCACGGTCGGAGGGAGGGAGATGCGCGCCGCCACAGTGGAGCTCAGATTTGGTGCTGCGTGGAGGCGCCGCCACACTTTGAGAGTGAGGCTGAGAGTGAGAGCGATAGAGTTTAGGGCTGTGTGAAGGCCGCATTTATAGCAAAGTAGAACATCGAAAACGGAGGGTATAAATAACTGTTTCCTTTGATTTTTTCACAGACACACTGGGCTTATACTGATCTCTACTAGTATTGAAGTTGAAGAACATAAAAACAAATAACTATAACTACTCCTCGGCCTCTGCCTTCTCCTGCTCGTATGTGAGGAGAGCCGCGTAGTCGTCCGTGTCGTCGCGCGGCTCCTCGCCGACGATGTCATCGCCGCCCGTGCGCCCCTCCCACATCTCATCGTCGTCGTAGGTAGGATCGTCGCGCAGCTCCGGCGGGAGGAGGAGCCGGCGGCTCTGAAGCAGCTCAACTCTTTCCGGCGGCATAGGCACCGACGCGCGGTTGAGGTGCCAGCCACCGGGTAGCTGAACCTTTGACCATGGCACTGGCCTCCTATATTGCCAGTGCCGCTCTGCGACGGCCTGCCCGACGATGACGCGGTTCCATCCAGGCGACCGCGGACGAGCGTCTCTCCGCCGCAACGAGCGGCTGCGGTCGCGGGCGCCCGAGGATCCCGCGTCCTCTTCCGGCGGCATAGGCACCGTCCTGTGGTTGACGCGCCAGCCAGCGGGGAGGCTAACATTTGACCAGGGCACTGGCCTTCTATATTGCCAGTGCCTCTGCGCGACGGCCTCCGGCATGACGACGCGGTTCCAATTCAGCAAAAGCGGGAAACTGCTGCGGCGAACGCCCGAGGAGTTGCTAGGAGTATCCATGGCTGCGGCGAAGTGGCGTACTGAGATAGCAGGGAGATCGTGGGTTTTTAAGGAGTAGTGGGCGGTGCCGTGGCGTCACTACGCCACTACGCCATAGCAGTTACTTCGCTCGCATCGAATTCGACGAAGATGGAACGTGTCTACATTGCACACGGACACACAAAAATCTCCGTTGCTATAGAGGCACATATCGAAACGGAGTCAGAATTATGACCGTTGCCAATAATATGGGTAACGGAGTTAATACTTTCTCCATTACCTATGTTGACGGGCCAGCCACGGCCCAGGTCAGGTTTGTATGCACTGGCCGCGCGGAAAGCGCGATTCTCCCTCGCCTAACGCCTGCCGTTTCTGTCGGGGGAATGATAAATAGATTAACCCGCGGCCCTTCAAATAATGCGGCTTATAATCAAATGGGCTTGCACTGAGGTGGGCCGACACGAAGAGTCGCAGCACGGTGTAAGAAGAATCCAGAAGATCCAAGATGGCTTAACTTGGAAGGTAAGAAAAGTAGTCTCCAAGTAATTCCTTTGTAACCTAGCGAACCTCTGGATATATAAAGAGGACTCGCAGGACTAGTCAGACAAGTTCTAAAACCCTAGATCTCATACATCCAGAGATGGGCGACTCGACACATCGATCGCCAACCCCTTGTAACACCATATTCATATCAATACCAATCTAGGATAGGCATGACGTAGGTATTTACCTCACATTGAGGGGCCGAACATGGGTAAAAAACATTGTCTTCCTTGTGCCCTGCGATCTCAAGCTCGGAGATGTGACTCGCGTAATCCCACACCTACGAAGTCATCCATGACACCTGACGTGACAAACCCACGACAGTTGGCGCCCACCGTGGGGCCTGCGGTCAATAGCGTTAACTTCCGCGTTGGATCTGTGCCAGGGACGGAGGATCTCGTCGTTGATTCAATCTCGGCGACTTCAATAATCTCGGCGACTTGATTGCCGCGCCGTTTCAAGCTCGGCGATACCAACAACCACATCTACATCAAGATCTCCCTTAAGCTTGAGGAGAAAGCATGGAAAAATTCGACCACGGGATTCGGGGCTCAACTTCGACAACGCCCCTCACGTGCGGGTTACAGGACAGCGGCAACGTCCGTGTTGCGGACATCACCGACGGCGACGCGGAACTCATCTCGACGATCCCTTCGGTGGAAAGATGCACAATCGAGTTGTACAGCACCTGTTAAAAGCGCATCAAATTCCAACGGTTGGATCTCCCTGGCCTTCTCAAACACTGAAGCCCTATCCAAAACTGACGGAACTCCGCGCGACTTTGGGAAAACAATTATCGAGGTCGACTCGGACATCAATTCGAAGATCCATCCGGTGAAAACCTCCGGAATACAATCCAGAAGCCCTCCAACAAATATGAGACAATTCCAATGGTTAGATCTCCGTCAGCGACTCACGCACTGCAGCAAGTTTCAAATCTAGGCGAGTTCACGAATCCAAAACAAGGAATCCGTTTCGGAATCAATTTCGTGGACTCCCAAGACTATGACGCAGTCAACCTCAACCTTCTGGTCGCGACTTAAAAGAACTGAGGAAAATATGCCAGATTGGTGAGACTACGAGGCTACAAGCAGAAGACGGAAAGAAAAACAATTCCAATCAGATCAAGTTCTGATGTTCTCCACCCAAGCATGGTTCCAACAATAACCAAAAGCCTGACACTAATACTAGTATGTGCGGCTTATCGATATTACCAATGACGACGATTCATCGTCGGATCAGCGAGCGCCTGGACTCCTTCATCAATGTGGACGCGGGATTCATCATCAAACATTGTCGCCGCGCACACGTGTAGCTGGTTAAATTTTGAGAAGACAGGAAAGGATGTGAAACAGACACAATTGTCACCGTACTTATCTGGGAATCCAGCGACCAACAAATCCAATCATGAAAAAGCCGACCATCTCTAGCTTATGGTATTGGCATGCACGTACGCAAAAGATCGGTGCAAGGATTTCCCAGCGAGAAGACTAAAGGCCATGCACGTATTATCCGGCCATGCACAATACCTCAATCGAATCATCAATTATTGGTTGTATGCTAGTATGGAGCAACTCACACAAAGAGAAGCAGAGCAAACAAGGGACGATACACCAAGACAGCAGGAAAAGAGAATCTTGGACTTGTTTTGCGGCTTATAGCTCGACGTTAGCGCGGCGGCTCGAGGTTAACAATTCCTCCGCGTGCACCTCACAAAATCAACCGGATCATGTGGACGGGTGGGATAGTTCCTCGGCTGGATTGGTCTCCATGCGAACACAGATCAATCTCCAAAAATCAGGACTTCATATGGAGTTCAACAGGCGGTCCGCACGATCGGGAAACAGCGAGTTTCATCCAGCACCTCAAAGGGCCACGTCCGTATGACTACACACAATCGGATCAAAGGAAGTATTTTTAATCAATTTGGGCTGCAGCAGACCGACCCGATTCCCATGTTGGATCAAACAAGAAAAAAAAGAGAGAAAAATAACCGGGGAAGGTACGATCAGCTCAGAGATACTAGTGGTCGTCATTATCAGCGGCTTATCACGACTTCGAGCCGCGTACGGCTTTCAGATTCACGCGACTTCGTTCTCGCGGACCAACTCTAGCTCAGCACAACACTACGCCTCAGTTTAAACTCCATGCATGAATTTCATCGATAGAACCGCTGGGACGCACGGGGCTGGACATCAACATCGCCATCGTACACAGCTTGTCATTAAACATCTCTTCATCAGCAACAGTGTGACTCATTGTCGCATCACCCAGGCGACTCATGTGCCAGGAAATCCCCAAACGAACATCCATACGTAAGGAATTCAGCAGCGGCGGCAGAGCCTAATTTTGTCTCAGCTTTTGCTGGTGTCAGCGATTCGACCAGAAATCCAATACCGAGTGATCAGTTCAAGTTGATAAAAGATTATGTACTAGCTCAGCTAGTACTATATTGAGTCGCACATGAATCAAGAAAAGTTATCAAAGAGGGAAAGAAGCGATTGGAGCTGCCAGCTTATTGCTATGTTGTATGGACATCACATACATACGAAGATTTCAGGTGCAAGGACGTACGATCCAGGCTAATCGCATGAATCCATCACATGCATGGATTTCGCGGCTAGCGTGCTAACTAATGCATGGATTTGCCGGCAATCAGCATATCTCGGCTGGAACAGTCATCGACACAGCTATGGACAGATTTAACCTCACCCTGTCAAGGCAGGCCTCGCCAAGCATCATGAATATCTCTACCAACGAGCCGTGGTCGATTTCAAAATACCATCGCGGCCTACTTCGTCTTTGATGAATCGACATCTACGGTCCGTGATATTTGGCGATTCATTTGTCATTCTATAACTTATCATTATATCAATTTATGACTGATCGTTATATAATTTCATGATTTATCATCATATCATTTTATTAATCATTATCGACTTATTGTCATATCAATTTATGAGTCGCATAGCGATCTACCCCTATATCATTTTATGAGTCACAAATAGCTCATCATTACATCAGTTTATGAGTCATTAATGTATCATCGTCTTATCAATATTTGAGTTAAAACAGGTGACTCGCTGTACAACATTTACAGCTAATCAGAGCTGATTATCATCAAAGCTAATTAGAGCTCGTCACGGCTATTGCAGCCGATAAAAGTAATAATTCTGGTTATTCTCGCCTTAAGTCAAAAGTATCTCGCACTATGCGGCCAAAGTACTGGGGCGCGGCATCATTCATGAGACTGATGCCTATCATGGCTGCCTCTCATGGCCGTTCTCAACGACCCTGAACTCGCATTTACACCTGAGAAATACTGAGCCACGCGCAGACCTACTTAACGGTACCTTAAGTTAGAAGTATCTTTGCATTTTGTGGCCAAAGTACTGGGGTGTGGCGTCATTCATGAGTTTGATGCCTATCATGGACATTCTCGACCCTGAACACACATTACCGAGAAATACTGAGCTGCGCGAAGACCTGCTTAATGGTAACAGAGATAATTCGGAAGGACTAAAGTACCCGCGTGTGGCGTCAATCGAGTCTGAATGCCTATCATGGCCGTTCTCGATCCTGAACACACATTAAATCTGGGAAATACTGAGTCAAGTACCATATGCTATCATGCATCGTACAATATGCTATCATGCATCTTACCAGTTGCTATCATACAACTAAGTTGCTATTATGTAACCATTTGCTATCATGCAGATTACAACATGTTATCATGCGACATACCATTTGCTATCATGCAGATTATACTATGCTATCATGCAGGGTATCATATGCCATTATGCGGAGTACTAACTTTTTATCATAATTATTACCAGCCGCCAAGGCTAACATATTATTATCAAATTATCATCATTGCTTCCTTGGGGGCTTTGCCTTTTGATTTAACAGGAACCTATAACTCGGCCATACGAGTTTGAATTGGCATGGCCAATTTTTTTATGATTGAGATAATTATCTCATGATATTGGCTGATGAAGCCACCATTATTTATTCAACTACAGCCACATCAAGTGGAATTTATATCATTATTATCTTGCGGCAACAATATTTGTCAATCTGTTGTAGGATCAAATTGCAACGATATGCCATAAAGCAGGATAATGAAAGCATGCCTGCTTAATGCCCGGGGGCTAGGACAATTAAGTTTTTGTCTAAATTGAGATATTTTTGAGTCCCGAGCAGCAAGATCAAGCATGCAACCCGGCCCTCGGGGGCTACACATCCACCAGTATCCGGTGGTCTTTATTATATTCATATATCAGGTTTATATGCATGTCTCATTTTTTGCAGTGCATGGAAATATATATATATATACATCTGCGAGTCAAATTAGTGACTCACAAATTTTTAAATTCAATCAGTGGCCATATGCCTTTGAGCCGCCATGTTTCAACATGCATTCAGATGACTCATCATGATAACATGACAGATTATTATTCTAATGATTGACCAATGTCGGGGGAATAATAATCCCGCGACTCATCCAGATAAAGCGCGACTTATTTTACGGTCGCACTATACTTATTTATGCGTATGGTCTTTTTATGCTTCGATGTCTATGACTCAGCACCTTATACACATTTGGCTGATATATCTTGATACTCATAAGTTATTATTCTTATGATTTCAGCTCGGTCTTGCATCTAACAGGATATGGTGGTTTTCACCAAAGTCTCCACTAACGTTTTATATAATTTCAGTGGAGAACTTACCGCAATTGTCCAGCTTCAATGCGACCAAGACATAAGTGTTCAAAGGCTTATGATACTACATCAGCGGCCAAATAAGTCGCAAAGCTAGTGGCTCATCGTTTCTACATCAGCGGCTCAAGAAGCCGCAACACTTGCGACTCAACATCAGCGAGTCATCAAGCTCTACAATCGCAAGCCCACAAGATCATCATCAAGATAGAATCTTCTGCCTGATTCAACAATTCACCCAGAAGCTTGGGGGCTAATGTCGGGGGAATGATAAATAGATTAACCCGCGGCCCGCAAATAATGCGGCTTATAATCAAATGGGCTTGCACTGAGGTGGGCCGACACGAAGAGTCGCAGCACGGTGTAAGAAGAATCCAGAAGATCCAAGATGGCTTAACTTGGAAGGCAAGAAAAGTAGTCTCCAAGTAATTCCTTTGTAACCTAGCGAACCTCTGGATATATAAAGAGGACTCGCAGGACTAGACAGACAAGCTCTAAAACCCTAGATCTCATACATCCAGAGATGGGCGACTCGACACATTGATCGCCAACCCTTGTAACACCGTATTCATATCAATACCAATCTAGGATAGGCAGGACGTAGGTCTTTACCTCACATTGAGGGGCCGAACCTGGGTAAAAAACATTGTCTTCCTTGTGCCCTGCGATCTCAAGCTTGGAGATGCTTGACTCGCGTAATCGCACACCTACGAAGTCATTCATGACACCTGATGTGACAAACCCATGACAGTTTCCATAGAGGGGTATCCGATGTGTCGTTCTGTACTAGTGATACTTTCTTATTCGACCACACTTGACCAGCGTCGATAGAGGGTCGACCAATGGAATTAAAGTAGGAGATTGTGTGAGCTATCATGTTTACTATTCATGACATCATCATAATAAGGAGGGATGGAAAGATACAAGATTGATCATATCATAGTGCGAAGAGTTGTTCAACGCTACCAAGTGGGATCATGCATGTGATCTCGTGGTATGTTAAGTAGTTGTCCCTATAGCTTTTGTGAACTAACCGATGATATATGTGGGTGGTGGTCATAATTGTTGAGATTTGCAAGTTCTAGATGGTCATTTCGTTGAGATCATGTGCTCGAAGCATGCCATCCACTAGAGATAAAGGTCAAGTGAAGTCGGTCCTAGGAGAAACTTTCCCATATTTGTTTCTCGGGGTGTATGTTAGAAGTCTTCACCGAGCAAAGCGTGATCAAGAAAAGGCGGTTCACCTTGAGGAGGCTAAGATCGTCATCATGTAATTCAAGTGGATTGTGCGATGCAAAGGTATGAACTTGAACTGGTTTCTATTTTACTAGTCCCATGATGTTTGTTCAGAAACCGGGTTATATAGGATAGACAACAGTGCTATCCAGAGGGCTCTCGAGTGAGTAGCTTGATCGTATTGTTCTAGAGAGTTCAAACCTTTGCATCCTTGGCATCATATTTATTGGTTCTTATTTTTGCTTTATCGTTGTGTAGCCTTTTCTTGTTCATCATGACAAGCTCATGTCCTTCGAGAACAAGATTTGCCTGCTTTCGTCTATTACGTTTTCGATGTTGAAGAAATGTACCGGTCCATGTTTGACAAAGGGTCCACACCTCTTCGTGTGTGGTATTTTCTCTATTTCTTCTTCTCAAGATTTTCACTTTCTGCTGGGTACTTATCGCAATTATCTATCCAACAAAATTAGTTTCATCTCAATCGGTGTTTCTTTTCAAAAGTCATCTAAATTCTTTATGGGAGGTCATCTATGATGGTCTAGGTAGGAAAAACAATTCAATCAAGGCATAGAAAAGGTACTTATTGATGAGTTTATGTGAAATATTGAGTTAAAATGGGTGTTATAGGGGTTGGGAGTCTAGTATGTGTATGAACATATATATGGGTAACAAAATGGAGAAAACATTGGACAACAAGTTGTGTGCCCTTGTCTACGGAGAAGAAAACAGTACAGCACCAACTTTAAAATGGTAGATATCAACGAGTTTGTGTAGAAAATGAGCACCAAAGTGTGTATTCTAAAGGTTCGGCACAAATTCTCTATGGCAGATCATATACGGGACTATTTTGACAAAAATTCGAGCACTAAAGTTGTGTAAAATTAGTAATAAAGGGTCTCAGTCCAATTACTCTCACGGAGGTCATATATTATGATGCTCTGGAGCGCATATTGGCCCAAAGCTCGACCCGTGGGCCCCCTGTCATCTACCCCTTTGACCGTCGTGGAAATTCATTATCACGTGTGAGTTTTCGACTTGTCTGCTGAGGGTAGCTAATACGAATATGGAAAACAGAAATTGAGCCCACGGTCTCAAAAAACCTCCAGTTGTGTTGAAGTGGCAGTTTAGCTAGCCATATAAGTGTGTAATCTTCGTACATGGTAAGACATGTGTGTGAAGCTGGACACTTGGGAGCTTGCTATTTTATACTTTCTTATTCGACCACACTTGACCGGCGTCGATAGAGGGTCCACCAATGGAGTTGAAGGAGGAGATTGTGTGAGCTATAGTGTTTACCATTCATGACATCATCATAATAAGGAGAGATGGAAAGATACAAGATTGATCAAGTCATAGTGCGAAGAGTTGTTCAACGCTACCAAGTGGGATCATGCATGTGATCTCGTGGTATGTTAAGTAGTTGTCCATATAGCTTTTGTGAACTAACCGATGATATATGTGGGTGGTGGTCATAATTGTTGAGATTTGCAAGTTCTAGATGGTCATTTCGTTGAGATCATGTGCTCGAAGCATGCCATCCACTGGAGATAATGTCAAGCGAAGTTGGTCCTAGGAGAAACTTTCCCATATTTGTTTCTCGGGGTGTAAGTTGGAAGTCTTCACCGAGCAAAGCGTGATCAAGAAAAGGCGGTTCACCTTGAGGAGGCTAAGATCGTCATCATGTAATTCAAGTGGATTGTGCGATGCAAAGGTATGACCTTGAACTAGTTTCTATTTTACCAGTCCCATGATGTTTGTTCGGAAACCAGGTTATATAGGATAGACAATCGTGCTATCCAGAGGGCTCTCGAGTGAGTAGCTTGATCGTATTGTTCTAGAGAGTTCAAACCTTTGCATCCTTGGCATCATATTTATTGGTTCTTATTTTTGCTTTATCGTTGTGTAGCCGTGATGCTTTTCTTGTTCATCATGACAAGCTCATGTCCTTCGAGAACGAGATTTGCCTGCTTTCATCTATTATGTTTTCGATCTTGAAGAAATGTACCGGTCCATGTTTGACAAAGGGTCCACACCTCTTCGTGTGTGGTATTTTCTCTATTTCTTCTTCTCCAGATTTTCACTTTCTGCTGGGTACTTATCGCAATTATCTATCCAACAAAATTAGTTTCATCTCAATCGGTGTTTCTTTTCAAAAGTCATCTAAATTCTTTATGGGAGGTCATCTATGATGGTCTAGGTAGGAAAAACAATTCAATCAAGGCGTAGAAAAGGTACTTATTGATGAGTTTATGTGAAATATTGAGTTAAAATGGGTATTATAGGGGTTGGGAGTCTAGTATGTGTACGAACATATATATGGGTAACAAAATGGAGAAAACATTGGACAACAAGTTGTGTGCCCTTGTCAACGGAGAAGAAAACAGTACAACACCAACTTAAAAATGGTAGATATCAATGAGTTTGTGTAGAAAATGAGCACCAAAGTGTGTATTCTAAAGGTTCGGAACAAATTCTCTATGGCAGATCATATACGGGACTATTTTGACAAAAATTCGAGCACTAAAGTTTAGTAAAATTAGTAATAAAGGGTCTCAGTCCAATTACTCTCACAGAGGTCATATATTATGATGCTCTGGAGTGCCATATTGGCCCAAAGCTCGACCTGTGGGCCCCCTATCGTCTACCCCTTTGACCGTCGTGGAAATTCATTATCACGTGTGAGTTTTCGACTTGTCTGCTGAGGGTAGCTAATACGAATATGGAAAACAGAAATTGAGCCCACGGTCTCGAAATCCCTCCAGTTGCGTTGAAGTGGCAGTTTAGCTAGCCATATAAGTGTGTAATCTTCGTACATGGTAAGACATGTGTGTGAAGCTGGACACTTGGGAGCTTGCTATTTTATTGTGGTGCCCCGACCCGTCTGCTATACAGTGATACTGTGTCTCCGGTTATCCGACACCACCAGACACACTATCAAAGCATAATAGAGAGATCAAGACTTGTGGAACAACTGGCACATCACAGACTCTACGACACAAATCATTATAGTTCAACTCTTATAATAGAGAAAGATAGCAAATGACAACCAGAGGTCACAGACCCAACATTACAACATGCGGAAGCGAAGTGTGTTGTTCTAAACAACAAGAACCAAATTATGGCCTAAGAGGCCTACAAATAAACATCCAGCGCCAGCTGTTCTGGGATGTCCCAAGCTGCCACCTGGGAACCCCAGACTACTCGTCGACGTCCACAAAGAACCCACCTTTGAGGGCGGTGAAGTCCTCTCCTGAAAATAAGCAAACGACGTTGAGTTCGACGAACTCGCAAGATTAAGAGCTAATATATGCTCCATGATTGGCTTTCAAAGGTTTTATGGCTGTTTTGCATAAAGCTGATTTTATTTTAACAAGACATAACTCCATGGCATCGACTAATCAGATCATTTTGAAAAGGGGTAAGAAGTACTCTTCCTTTCATCACCTTTCTCAACAGCAACCATCACCAACCATTGTACCTGTTCATCACAGGCACCTCCCCGAATCACCCTCGAGGAAGCTCACCTTGCATTTGTGAGTGGTACCTCTAGTACCTAGTTTTTAATCATTCCGTTAAAGTTATTCTATGATCCTACCTTCACTTCCCAAGTCGTCCATAACCGCGGACACGGCTTTTCGAAAAGATTTATCCCTGTAGGGGTGTACAAAGTGGAAGTCCCCGGAGTCCCGAGGGGCCCCAGTTCCTTCGCCACGCGTACCGTCCGGCCCATTGCCTGTACAATTAGCTCTCTTCCTTGGAAAGCCGGCTGGGTGGGAGCAGTGTCGACTTCTCCCTCGTTAAGGACTTTCCAGGATCATCAGTGCCAGTAGGACAGGTTTGGTGACTCCTCCAACACCCTGTCCCGCGGACACTTATTTTCCTAATACCACAATCCTCATCTCAGTTCATCCCACCATCATCACGCACACGCAAATGGAAGCCCGAACTAGAGGACAGTCTTGGTTGCACGCTCAGTCTTGAGGGTTCCTGCACTACGAATGCATAGGCCTCACGCATGGTTGCACGCTCAGTCTTGGTTCAAGAGGTACAGAACTCGCACCTAGGCGGCGAGAACGAGACAAAACACCACAACCACAGTGGCCTCTCATCCCCACCTTTAAGCATTTTATTATCCATCACCACAATTTTCCACCATCAACATCACTGTCACAAGTCAACACCTGTTCCCAGCATGTACCACCATATTACCACTAGGCATTTAACTAAGCATGGCTAAGCATCAACTAGCATAGTTAAGTATTTCATGGCCAACAATCCAAACCTATGGTATTAGGAGGGGAAACAGGTAATTGGCATAGAGAATTTTAATGCAACTGTAGAATATTCTAATCCAGGCAAATTGACATTTGGAACCGCATGCAATATTATAGTGGAGAAAATATTTGTGGAAAATAGGATAAGATATGCTCAGAGGGGGGATTACGCTTGCCTTGTTGAGCGGAGGAGTCAAACTGCTCGTCGGAGTAATGATGCTCAACTCCGATCTCGTGATCTACCGGAGAGCACACTACACCGGAAAGCAACATCAACAATCAACACATGGCAATTGTGCAATGCATACCAAAATGATGATATGACATTTTAAATCCCCGGGAGGGGGATGATGCAACTATTCAGATTAAACGGAG
The DNA here is from genome assembly GCA_947311845.1 of Poa pratensis. Lineage (NCBI taxonomy): Eukaryota > Viridiplantae > Streptophyta > Magnoliopsida > Poales > Poaceae > Poa > Poa pratensis. The sequence continues at coordinate 465,155 of CAMZMU010000052.1, read as the reverse complement.
TTCGAGTGCTTAGAGGGGCGCATCCCAGATATCCCGTGAAATTAGGTCATGGATCATCGTTACTTGTTGATTAAGGAGGATGGAACCCTATGTTGCACTTGGATATAAGATGTCATGATCAGATGATGCAATGCGGGGTATCGGAGATTTAATAAACACGATAACCATTTAGACGGTTGGTTTACGAATTCCGGACATTTGGGTATATCACAACCTTTTATGGTAGACCGAGAGAATTACAAGTTAATACATTTTATTTCCTCTTTTAATTATGCCTGGTTATTATTTAAATCCAACACATTACCATCACTTAACCAAAATAGGAAGAAATAAAAAGAAACAGTACTATTTTTGGTGCTGGGCAAAATCGGAAAATCCAAATTTTCCTCCCTTGGAAAATCCGACTGAGAGAGCAGAGCCAAAATTCGGCTAAGGACTAGCGAGAGTCCAGCACTGGAACACTTCGGAAATTCCGAACTCTGCAGCATCGGATTATCCGATTGCTACAAAGGTGTGAAAAATTCTAAGGACCAAGCACTAGTGCGCACTGGGGAGACTCGGAAAAACCGAATTCCTTGGCGTCGGATTCTCCAAGCGAAGATGGAAAGCACGGCGTCGCACGGCAAACTTCAGTGAATCGAAGCTCCAGACCACGAACAAATGAGAGAAGGGCACGGGAAGGGTCATGTGCTCACCCTAAACTCGTGGCTGAGCTCAGGAGCGCCGAAGAGGAGCATGGACGGCCGGAATCATCCAGCGACGACGGCGACCGAAGGCAGAGGAGAAGTTGACGGCGGCGGTGATTCACGGGCTCCCAGCTCGATTCCTTCGCCCATAACGTAGAGGAGGACGCGGCAGTGCTTCCTGCGGTCCTGGCTCGACTCAGGGGATCCTCAATCGACGGCGATGCGGCGGGGACGGCGAGCTCCCGTGCGGCTTAGTGAAGAGGAGAGAAGAGGAACGGGAGGAGGAGCAGGTGTGAGGGATGGGGAGCAGAGGGCCCGCGTGCATGCTCTTCTTCTCCTTGCATGAGGAAACCGCGAGGAGGGGGGCCCCGGGCGAGCGCGTGTTGAGGCACGGCCACGGCGACATGGCGCGCGAGCATGGCGCCAGTGCCAGGAGAGAGACGGCGATTTTGCAAATTGGTCCCTGCAGATTTAATTCCTTCACGGATTGGTCCTTCTTCAGTTTCTTTCTAAAACCCTTTAGAACCAGCAGCACTTTAGGTAATTAATTGGGGCACAAAAACATTTTAGAAAAATGTGCAAAAAATTTTGTAGCCTCTTCGTACTATATAGAAGCTCCACAAAAATTGGCGATTAAAAATAAAAAGTTTTGAACACCAATTGTTCATAGGGTTCGAAAAGGTCATTTTTAATAATTTCCCAAAATATCTTTATTTGGAGTATTTGAGCGTTTCCAAAAATAGTGAAATTATTCATGGAGGCTTCCAATATAGTTATGAAGCTCCCCATGATTTTAGTTTGGAATTTTTGGAAAGCTGATATTGGTTCCAAAATAGAATTGAATTAAGCCAATTTTGGATTCTCAAATTTATTTCTTTGTATGACAGGAAAAACTACTTTGACAAGTATTTACAAAATATATCCTTGAGCTTCGTGGACAATTTGGGAACTCAAGAACAATTGGTTTTGCCAATTTGAGTAACGTATTTGGTTTGCAAATTCTTGGGGAAGGATTTGCTTCCTTTGTTTTACATTTCCCGGTGTTGCTTTATTCAACTCAAGCAATTTAAAATGAGTATGCCATGATGCAAAGCAAACAAAAAGTGGAAATTTTATTTGGGTTTTTAGATTCTGAACTTTGGGCTGTTACAATTCTACCCTCCTTACAGGAATCTCGTCCCGAGATTCTTAGAGTAGGAAAGAGGGAAGAGGGTTACAACGGCACTACGCGATCTTCTCTCTTCAGGAGGCTTCTTTCTTGAAGAGGTTGATCACGGGCATCATGAAGATCTCCATCAGCTTCACCTCGAGGTCACTATAAAGTTGTAGCGTACCTGCACTTAAAATATGGCAAGGTACCTGTGTATAGTGCAAACCCCTGGATCGTTTCATTTGCACACACAGTCTAAGATGTTGTATCACAACAAAGTATCATTATTACATCGAAGGATCCAGACTTGGTAAAATATTCATTACAACTTGCATAGCATATAGCTAGCTTGAAAGAGTAAAGCAGCGGAAATAATAATCTTCATGGAGTCCTCATCCTTTGCATGTGCCACAGGCGAAAACATGTTGGTTGCAGACTCGAAACCCTTAACGAAACTCACTCGTCGTCAGAACAATCTGCAACAAAATAAAATTTTGCAACAGAGTGGGTCAGATACCATTAAAAATGGATCTGGTAAGTGACACTATGTGGACACTTAATGGAATAACTCTAGTAGCCTATATGCATATTTGGCCGGTGGAGTTCAAGGCTGTTTTGCATAAAAGCCAATTTTTCCTGTCTCTTTATAAACACTTTTCTTTTGTCAAAACAGGTATGGCATGAAAACCACCCTCCTGTCTACCTTTATTCAACCTTCAATATTTTAACTTAAGAAATTGGAATGTCGGGAGCCTCCGTTGTCGTCCTTGATCAGCTGCTCAAATTGTCCGTAACCGGGGACACGGCTAAGTACTTAGATTTAACTCTCGAGAGGTTGTGCACTTTCACCACGAGACCCAACAAACCCAAACTATCCTCAAGCACTCAATTTGTGCTAAGGAAAAGGAGAGAGTTGAGACGAGACCATTGGGAAACAGTCCCCTGTTCCTCTGGCAGACCCATACAGACATTCATCCGCTAAGACCTGCCGGAATCAGGTTCCTATAACTTAGTCAAGGCAGAGCCATAATACCAAGTGGCTGCACTGGAAGCTTCTTCACTTAGACAAAACATTGGTCTTTAATACCCTGGGTGGCAACCACAAGTGACCATCCCTTAGAGGTCACCCCTAAGAGATGACACTCAACCTTTCCATCATCTTTTCATAACCAAGTCCACCCAGGCGATAAATTACTTAGTAGAATTAAGCTTTAAAGAAAGCACATTTGCATAGCATCAAATATTCTACTAAGTTATCAAAGGTTCTAGACACAACTAGTGTAAAGGTATGGTGGGTTGAGCATATAGCAATAATACTATCCAACACATGCATATAAAAAAATACACTAAGTAATGCATATAAAAATACTTAGGAAAATTCATGAGGGGTGTGCCACTTGCCTTGGCAAACAGAAGTGTAGTAGTAGCAGTTGCAACCACTTTCGTCTCTCTCCGGAATTTCTAAGAAGTCAAACAAATCACAAATAAACATACAATCATAAATGCAACACTTAGAAAAATATGATATGCATGAGATGCAGGATGACACAGTAATTAAGATATGAAAGACATGCAAACATAATAAGGGAAAGACATAAATAACAATATCCCATTTAGCTAAGGCAAGGTCAAGGCTAAGCAAACATAACATTGCTAAAACAACAACTTGAAAAGTTGTAAGGCTATCAAGCCTTCACATGTTTGATCTTCAAAATATCTTCAACTCCTTTGTAGCTTCATTGATCTTCAATTAGTACTCTATGAACTTAGTCTTAAACAAAGGACTTGGTCTATGTCCAAAGTGAAGGACAAAATTAGGAAGGAGGAAAAAGATAGAATGAAAGAGAAGATAGAAAGAAAGTAGTTGTCTTCCAAGAATCTTCTCCAGGCTTCCTTGTAGCTTTCTCCTTGGTGTGTTGACTTCATTTAATGCTGTAGACTTGATGGTTCTGAAGACTTGTTGATCTTGGCATCATCAGGGCTTGTCTTGAATGTAACTTAGCCACCATGAAGTTTAGGAGAAGAAGTAAGAAAGAGAGAAACGGGAAGAAAGACTTAGAAAATGTAGTTGGTTGGTCTTCATGAACTTTCTCTTGATTTCTTCTAAGTACTTTTCTTCTTGGAGGTGTTCCTGAGTCTTGTCTTCTTGGCTAAGTCCTTCTTTGGTTCCTGATTGTTTCCACTAATTTCTAACTTAGTGGTTTTAACTAGAGGGGTCAAAAGAGCTAACATGCATCCTCAAAATTTCTAAGGAGGAAGTCATGTGAAAAGTATAAAATAATACTAAGGACTTAATTATGCATGCCATGCTTATGTAAATGCTCTAAGGAAATGCAAGCAAACAAGATGGTCCAAAATGACTAAGGACCAAAGGTCAAACAATAAGTCCAAATAATTTCTAAGGAGAACTAAATTAAACATAGTTGCTAAATTTCCTAAGGAAAATACTTTAGAACAATAGTTGATAGAATTTCTAAGGACAAACACTTGTCAAACGATAACACTTAGGAAAATATTATAAAATAACTAAGTTTTCAAGATGCTAAATTTTCTAAGGAAAAAGATTTAGCACTTCTAAGATGTTGAAATTTTTCTAAGGAAAAGTGTTGTCAAAATTTTATTATCAACATTTTATAAGGAAGAAGTTACTCTATTTGGGGAGGTAGAATATTTCTAAGTACTTTCATAGCTAGGATGATCAAAACATGACTAAGTCATTTTATTGGCCGAATATATAAAGAAAATAATTTTAATCAATTTTTAATTATTAAATTACCACCTAAAAGCATTTAATCAATATTTTAAGAAAGATCATTGAAAATAATTTTACAAAAATAATAGAGTACTCCTACGGCCAATACTTAGGCATACAAAACTATAGCAAAAGAGTTTGCTCAAAAATCTATTTTTAAACTCAAATTATAGCCAAAATACTATTTAGTCCACTTTTAAAAATTATCTAATTTAATTTCGACAAAACATCAAATTAAGCATATAGAAAGTTTCTACACATTATAAGCTTTCCAAAAATATAAAGTTTGCAAAAATTGGACGAGCCAATAAAAAGATATGATAGATCTCATTTGCAGGGGCTTTTCTGCAAAATCGTCAAGATCCTCCACGTTGGCGCTGACTTGGCCTTTGACCGCTGACTGGCTGCTGACTGGACCGCTGACGTGGTTAAGTGAACTATCATGGGCCGTTGGATCTGGATCTAAAGGCCCAGATCTAACCGTACCGCTTCAAATAATGGATCTAATCGTGTGCGCTGAAAACAGATCGGACGGACGAGATGAGTTTGACCAAAACCTGGCGGCGGACTTCGTCGGAAAATGGCGTGGCGGCGGCGCTGGGCTCGGGCGGGTGGTGGCGAGGTCGCTCCGGTGGTCCTTGCGCTCGACGAAGGCCTCCACGTGTGCGGCGCGTCGCGGCCGAGGCGATGGGGACCACGGCGTCGACCGGGGTGCGTTGGAGCAGCGAGACGTCGAGGTCGTGCGCACTGGCGAGATTGAGCGAGCGTCAAACTCCTCGATGCTGCGATAAAAAAAATAAACACGGGCATGAGGTGGTGCGCCTGGACAAGGGGAAATGAATGGGGCCAGAAGGGGGTGCTGGGGACGACGGAGCTCACCGGAGTTTGAGAAATAGGGCGGCGGAAATGGCGGAACGGCGAGCTTGAGCATGAGCAGCCTGGCGGCTCGTTCCTGGATTTTTTTGAGGGGAAAGCAAGAGGGGCTCGGAGGGTATATATAGGCAAGAGGGATTTGGCTAGGGTTCGTTTAAACGAACGAATTTGACCCGGGGATTGAGCTGGATTCGGAGGCGATTTTCTCGGCTGGAGGTTGAAGGCGGTGATGTCACGGCTGACGTCATGGGCGGGGCCCACCTGGCAGTGAGAGAAAGGGGAGAGGCCGGGGTTGGGCTGGAGCTGGGCTGCTGCAGGGCACGCGCGCGAGAGAGAGGCAGTGGGCTCGGCCCATTTGCTCGGTTCCTCTCTTTTTTTTTCTTTCTCCTTTTCAATTTTTTTTTTGAAAACTTTTGTAACCTTTGATTTATAAATCCAAATCAAATCAAACCAACTCCTATAGTTTTATAAAATCATAGTCTTTGTTTTGAAACTTTCGAATGAAATTTTAAATATTATTTTGTCACAAGAATTTTTGAAATGTGGTAAAAAGGAATTTTGAAACTTAATGTCTATTTTAAAATATAGGTTTTGGAAATTTGTTTCTTAAATAAAACACCACACAAGTAAATTTGGGATTAAAATATTTTCTAAACAAGTACCATCAAGTCACCGCCAAAACAATAAAAGTCCAATTAATATATATAGGGCATAATTTGCCCTTTTATTATACTTTCTTAAGTATGATTTCCAGTGGAATTTTAATTCTCACTTTTGAAGTATCCAAATGCAATAATGCAATAAGATGATGAATGCATGCATTTTTTTTTCAAAGCCAAATACATAATAGTTTTCAAAAGTTTTAAATTTTTCTGATTTTTCAACTTTTTGAAAAACTTGTAATGTTACAGACTACCACCCTTAAAAGGAATCTCGTCCCCGAGATTCGAGAAGGCTAGCAAAAGGTTATGACGAGGATGACTTGGTGGCTACCACCCTTAAAAGAAATCCGTGTTGGTATTAAAATTCCTATGGCAATTATTACAACCTTATCATCATTTCATTGACTCTGGTCCTACTTGGCTAAACTTCTCCTGAAGTTTCTCTGGGTGCCTTCATTCCTGGTTTTACATTGATATCTGATCCGCTTTTTATCTGGTGTGGTGAGCGTGACCGCTTTGTTGGCTTGATCAATCTGACCATCATATTTAGATATCCAGTCCTTGCCTATGATTATATCAAAGCCTTGTAGGTCCAGCACAAACAACTCACTTGGGAAGTTATGTGTCTCAATTCCCAAGGTCATGTTTTGGCATACAGTGTTTGCTGGCATTTTTCCTTCTGTAGAGCTTACCGGATGGGTCTCCTAAGTCCTCGATTGGGGATCTTATTTTTACTCACAAAGTCCTTTGATATGAAGGAATGTGTTGCTTCAATATCAAAAAGTACTAAGGCAGGATAAGAGTTGATCATCAATCCTTCGATAACTGGGTCTGGTTTCTTGAGAACTCTCTCTATATTTATAGAAAACACATGCCCCTTTCGAAACTGAATTGGCTTGGTCCCATTGCCAGTCTTCTTTTCTGGACAGCGGTGGGAGTAGTGTCCCATTTTTTTGCATTTGAAACACTCTACCCGACTGAGGTCCTTCTTATTAGGTTTTGGGTGAAGATTCTGACTACTGTTTACTCCCATAAGGTGCTCATCTTCGAGGTCATAAACTTCTTCAGTATAAGCGGGGCTATGGTGACCATGGTTGAGGTGGTGGTCATCCTCTTCATGCAAGCCGTGTTCATTAATATTACGACAATGGTGGTTATGGTCTTCATGGTGGTTGGACTCAAAACAAACATGTTCCTCATGTGAAGTGCTCCATTCCTGCTCTGATGCTGAGTGATGGTTTTCCAATTCCTGCTTCCTCTTCTTGCTTGCATGTTGCTTCATTCTGCCTTCCAGGGTTATAGCTTTGTCAATCAGTGACCGGTAGTCAGGGGCATGGGCAATTGTTAAATAAATGGCTAATTTACCATCCAGACCATTTAGAAATCTCTTCCTCCTTTTGTCATCTGTATCAACCTCATCCGGTGCATAACGCGCTAGGTTATTGAACTCATTCATGTATTCATCTATAGTTCGATCACCTTGTCGAAGGTCGAGGAATTCCTCCTTCTTTAGATTCATCAGTCCTGATGACATATGTGCAGCACGAAATCCTTCTTGGAACAAATCCCATGTCATCTCTTCAATGGGGTAAGTGATCTGGTAGCTGTCCCACCAGTTTGCTGCAGGTCCTTCCAGTAGATATGCCGTGAGTCTAACCTTCTCAGCATTCGTGCATCCAATTGTGACTAAATCCTTACTTACTGAACGTAGCCAATCATCAGCCAAAATAGGTTCAGCAGTACTTGAGAATTTCCTTGGTCTAAGCTTCAAGAATTTGGTCAGCATATCCACTTGAGATGGGGGTGGTGCTGGAATGTCCTTGGTGTCTTCTTGGTTTTGGTTCATTAACAAGCTCAACTGATTCTGTGCTTCTATTATTTGATTTGTCATTGTCTTCAAATCAATGTTGGGGCTTTGGCGAGGCATCTGTTTGAGTTTAGCATAGATGAGTAAAAGATAGATAGATGCTAGGGGAGAATCCTACCCAACACAGCAGAAAGTCAAACATCTTACAAACAACATCTAACCAACAAAAACCACAAGGTTCAAAACACAGAAAAACAGTCTAGTATTGGCATACCACCTAAGTTGGTATGATCAATACCCTAACACGATGTCGTTGTTCTAATAAGGTGGTAGTTTCTAGTCTACCTCCATCTTGAGTGCTTCAAGTTCTTCTTCAGTTTTCTTCAAAATCTTCTAAGTGCTTGAACTCATAATCTGATTTCTTCCATGATCTTCCCTGTAGGTAGTGCTTCATGTTGAGTCGTAGCATTTCTTCATGAAGTATCAGACTTACTCTTGGCCATCACCAAACATGTCTTCATGGATACAAAGAAGTAGGTTATCTAGAATAAGATAAGAATTTTCTAGAAGGTTGATAGTAGATGAGAGTACTAGAAAGATAAAATGAAAAGTTTTTGTTTTTAGTAACCTGAATAAAAATAGATTTTAATCCTATGGTCAAACCTATTTCTATCCATGTCTAGGGTCTCGAATCTACAGGCAACACAGTGCTCTGATACCATCTGTAGCGTACCTGCACTTAAAATATGGCAAGGTACCTGTGTATAGTGCAAACCCCTGGATCGTTTCATTTGCACACACAGTTAAGATGTTGTATCACAACAAAGTATCATTATTACATCGAAGGATCCAGACTTGGTAAAATATTCATTACAACTTGCATAGCATATAGCTAGCTTGAAAGAGTAAAGCAGCGGAAATAATAATCTTCATGGAGTCCTCATCCTTTGCATGTGCCACAGGCGAAAACATGTTGGTTGCAGACTCGAAACCCTTAACGAAACTCACTCGTCGTCAGAACAATCTGCAACAAAATAAAATTTTGCAACAGAGTGGGTCAGATACCATTAAAAATGGATCTGGCAAGTGACACTATGTGGACACTTAATGGAATAACTCTAGTAGCCTATATGCATATTTGGCTGGTGGAGTTCAAGGCTGTTTTGCATAAAAGCCAATTTTTCCTGTCTCTTTATAAACACTTTTCTTTTGTCAAAACAGGTATGGCATGAAAACCACCCTCCTGTCTACCTTTATTCAACCTTCAATATTTTAACTTAAGAAATTGGAATGTCGGGAGCCTCCGTTGTCGTCCTTGATCAGCTGCTCAAATTGTCCGTAACCGGGGACACGGCTAAGTACTTAGATTTAACTCTCGAGAGGTTGTGCACTTTCACCACGAGACCCAACAAACCCAAACTATCCTCAAGCACTCAATTTGTGCTAAGGAAAAGGAGAGAGTTGAGACGAGACCATTGGGAAACAGTCCCCTGTTCCTCTGGCAGACCCATACAGACATTCATCCGCTAAGACCTGCCGGAATCAGGTTCCTATAACTTAGTCAAGGCAGAGCCATAATACCAAGTGGCTGCACTGGAAGCTTCTTCACTTAGACAAAACATTGGTCCCTTTAATACCCTGGGTGGCAACCACAAGTGACCATCCCTTAGAGGTCACCCCTAAGAGATGACACTCAACCTTTCCATCATCTTTTCATAACCAAGTCCACCCAGGTGATAAATTACTTAGTAGAATTAAGCTTTAAAGAAAGCACATTTGCATAGCATCAAATATTCTACTAAGTTATCAAAGGTTCTAGACACAACTAGTGTAAAGGTATGGTGGGTTGAGCATATAGCAATAATACTATCCAACACATGCATATAAAAAAATACACTAAGTAATGCATATAAAAATACTTAGGAAAATTCATGAGGGGTGTGCCACTTGCCTTGGCAAACAGAAGTGTAGTAGTAGCAGTTGCAACCACTTTCGTCTCTCTCCGGAATTTCTAACAAGTCAAACAAATCACAAATAAACATACAATCATAAATGCAACACTTAGAAAAATATGATATGCATGAGATGCAGGATGACACAGTAATTAAGATATGAAAGACATGCAAACATAATAAGGGAAAGACATAAATAACAATATCCCATTTAGCTAAGGCAAGGTCAAGGCTAAGCAAACATAACATTGCTAAAACAACAACTTGAAAAGTTGTAAGGCTATCAAGCCTTCACATGTTTGATCTTCAAAATATCTTCAACTCCTTTGTAGCTTCATTGATCTTCAATTAGTACTCTATGAACTTAGTCTTAAACAAAGGACTTGGTCTATGTCCAAAGTGAAGGACAAAATTAGGAAGGAGGAAAAAGATAGAATGAAAGAGAAGATAGAAAGAAAGTAGTTGTCTTCCAAGAATCTTCTCCAGGCTTCCTTGTAGCTTTCTCCTTGGTGTGTTGACTTCATTTAATGTTGTAGACTTGATGGTTCTGAAGACTTGTTGATCTTGGCATCATCAGGGCTTGTCTTGAATGTAACTTAGCCACCATGAAGTTTAGGAGAAGAAGTAAGAAAGAGAGAAAGGGGAAGAAAGACTTAGAAAATGTAGCTGGTTGGTCTTCATGAACTTTCTCTTGATTTCTTCTAAGTACTTTTCTTCTTGGAGATGTTCCTGAGTCTTGTCTTCTTGGCTAAGTCCTTCTTTGGTTCCTGATTGTTTCCACTAATTTCTAACTTAGTGGTTTTAACTAGAGGGGTCAAAAGAGCTAACATGCATCCTCAAAATTTCTAAGGAGGAAGTCATGTGAAAAGTATAAAATAATACTAAGGACTTAATTATGCATGCCATGCTTATGTAAATGCTCTAAGGAAATGCAAGCAAACAAGATGGTCCAAAATGACTAAGGACCAAAGGTCAAACAATAAGTCCAAATAATTTCTAAGGAGAACTAAATTAAACATAGTTGCTAAATTTCCTAAGGAAAATACTTTAGAACAATAGTTGATAGAATTTCTAAGGACAAACACTTGTCAAACGATAACACTTAGGAAAATATTATAAAATAACTAAGTTTTCAAGATGCTAAATTTTCTAAGGAAAAAGATTTAGCACTTCTAAGATGTTGAAATTTTTCTAAGGAAAAGTGTTGTCAAAATTTTATTATCAACATTTTATAAGGAAGAAGTTACTCTATTTGGGGAGGTAGAATATTTCTAAGTACTTTCATAGCTAGGATGATCAAAACATGACTAAGTCATTTTATTGGCCGAATATATAAAGAAAATAATTTTAATCAATTTTTAATTATTAAATTACCACCTAAAAGCATTTAATCAATATTTTAAGAAAGATCATTGAAAATAATTTTACAAAAATAATAGAGTACTCCTACGGCCAATACTTAGGCATACAAAACTATAGCAAAAGAGTTTGCTCAAAAATCTATTTTTAAACTCAAATTATAGCCAAAATACTATTTAGTCCACTTTTAAAAATTATCTAATTTAATTTCGACAAAACATCAAATTAAGCATATAGAAAGTTTCTACACATTATAAGCTTTCCAAAAATATAAAGTTTGCAAAAATTGGACGAGCCAATAAAAAGATATGATAGATCTCATTTGCAGGGGCTTTTCTGCAAAATCGTCAAGATCCTCCACGCTGGCGCTGACTTGGCCTTTGACCGCTGACTGGCTGCTGACTGGACCGCTGACGTGGTTAAGTGAACTATCATGGGCCGTTGGATCTGGATCTAAAGGCCCAGATCTAACCGTACCGCTTCAAATAATCGGATCTAATCGTGTGCGCTGAAAACAGATCGGACGGACGAGATGAGTTTGACCAAAACCTGGCGGCGGACTTCGTCGGAAAATGGCGTGGCGGCGGCGCTGGGCTCGGGCGGGTGGTGGCGAGGTCGCTCCGGTGGTCCTTGCGCTCGACGAAGGCCTCCACGTGTGCGGCGCGTCGCGGCCGAGGCGATGGGGACCACGGCGTCGACCGGGGTGCGTTGGAGCAGCGAGACGTCGAGGTCGTGCGCACTGGCGAGATTGAGCGAGCGTCAAACTATTCGATGCTGCGATAAAAAAAATAAACACGGGCATGAGGTGGTGCGCCTGGACAAGGGGAAATGAATGGGGCCAGAAGGGGGTGCTGGGGACGACGGAGCTCACCGGAGTTTGAGAAATAGGGCGGCGGAAATGGCGGAACGGCGAGCTTGAGCATGAGCAGCCTGGCGGCTCGTTCCTGGATTTTTTTGAGGGGAAAGCGAGAGGGGCTCGGAGGGTATATATAGGCAAGAGGGATTTGGCTAGGGTTCGTTTAAACGAACGAATTTGACCCGGGGATTGAGCTGGATTCGGAGGCGATTTTCTCGGCTGGAGGTTGAAGGCGGTGATGTCACGGCTGACGTCATGGGCGGGGCCCACCTGGCAGTGAGAGAAAGGGGAGAGGCCGGGGTTGGGCTGGAGCTGGGCTGCTGCAGGGCACGCGCGCGAGAGAGAGGCAGTGGGCTCGGCCCATTTGCTCGGTTCCTCTCTTTTTTTTTCTTTCTCCTTTTCAATTTTTTTTTGAAAACTTTTGTAACCTTTGATTTATAAATCCAAATCAAATCAAACCAACTCCTATAGTTTTATAAAATCATAGTCTTTGTTTTGAAACTTTCGAATGAAATTTTAAATATTATTTTGTCACAAGAATTTTTGAAATGTGGTAAAAAGGAATTTTGAAACTTAATGTCTATTTTAAAATATAGGTTTTGGAAATTTGTTTCTTAAATAAAACACCACACAAGTAAATTTGGGATTAAAATATTTTCTAAACAAGTACCATCAAGTCACCGCCAAAACAATAAAAGTCCAATTAATATATATAGGGCATAATTTGCCCTTTTATTATACTTTCTTAAGTATGATTTCCAGTGGAATTTTAATTCTCACTTTTGAAGTATCCAAATGCAATAATGCAATAAGATGATGAATGCATGCATTTTTTTTCAAAGCCAAATACATAATAGTTTTCAAAAGTTTTAAATTTTTCTGATTTTTCAACTTTTTGAAAAACTTGTAATGTTACAAAAGTACACCATAGGAAAGAAAGAAACCTGTCCGGAAGGATGGGTCTTGTGAAGATACAACGACCGGGTACCTCCTAGTAGAACTTAGGATGAGACCTCAATCAACTCTTGAATTGACAGTTAGGAGGCACAGGCGGGTGACGGGAGAGTGACAAGAAGTTTCCAGTTGGCGGACAACTGTTTCTCAAAGATTCAGAATATGAACTTTGCACAAGGCCTTAAGTCTCTGAGGGAGAGTGTTGAAACAAGATTCGAACAGGTGAAGAGGCAACTTCTACCCAAACAGGTTGAGTAGAACTTTCCTCACGGAGGAACATTCCGGATCACAGGAGAAGGATCGGGAAGATGGACCGAGAGAACTTTAGAAACTCTGGGAACGTTAGATAGGAGAACTTCTTGATGTTCCAGACATCGAATACAAGCTTCTTGAGGATCACCAACCGTCATTTCTGATTGCGATTCAGATCTGGTTAGGTGTGGGATACTTCAGACTTGACATGTATGAATCGGAAATTTTGCAAGGATAACAATGGATTACATTTGTTAGAAACCCAAGAGTTGGACTAGAAGGTCTAACTCCAAAGGAGGAACGAGATTGCGGAACCCACGGATTAGCAACTTGTCAGGAGACAGCTGCCCTCATTGAATATCTTGCAGCGAGACACGATTGAGTTTTTGATGGGAAACACCATAGAAGACAAAGAAGTTCTCAGACTTCCTCTCCTTCTGGAACAATTCGGTTATTGGCTTGGATGCATAGAGGAAATTCTCGAGGAATGGAGGTAACAACATACCATTCCGAGGATATTCTACACATGCACGATCGAGTTGAAATGATTCGGAGGGAAACTGGCCAATTTACTCAGATCCACGGCGACATCTTTCAGCAATTGCACGTGAACCAGGGGAAGTCACTTCTAACTCCAGAACACATACTTTGTGTAGACACAAAGTTAGTTCCAACAATTTTCCAGTGCTAACACCCAATATCCAATATAAATCTCCTCAAACATGGAGAAGATAGGAAAGTAGTTGATGGGCTCAACCACAAACTTATCCAGATACTCCAAGACGGTAGACCCATATTTCACCAGAACGAGGCATAAGTATTGGTCAGACTAACACGTTGTTAATCTGAGTTTAACCTACTGAATGTGTTAGTCTGAGTTTGATTTGACGATAGCCCAATTCAAATCAAAAGTTTTGGAGGTTAGCATATCCACAAAGGAGATACCAACTTGCTTCGACACGTAACACTAGACATCCCCTTGAGAATGAACTATATTAGATAGAGCTTTTGTCTTTTAACTCTCCAAGTTGTTTAAGTTCAACCGAATAATTCAGGACATCCAACACGATTTTTTTGGAGAAAGGAGTTGTTCAGAGAACCAGCTTACCCATAAGCTCAACATCACGGTCAGGTGACAACCTGGCGATACTTCTGGAAAGACCTACAGAATATCATGATCCCCATACACGATATCACGACATAGCGGTGGATCTTTGAGTTCGAGGGAGGATCATGCCTTACAAGGCACAACGAGGTGGTCTAGGGAGCTTCGGCGTGAACCTAGCTCTTTGACCGAGGGAGTGCATCAAAGCCAACGGACTTGGTAGCACTGTCAAACTCCACTTCTTGATCAGCTAACCAATCATTCTAAGGAGGATAAGGAACGTTCTTGGATTTCAGCGCAGTAAGAACTGCCGAGAATATCCGATAGCCACATCATTGCTCATGACTTATCCTTCTCGAGTAACAATTCACTCGGAGAACGAGGAGTAACAGAGTGTGAGAGCATCACTTCATCAAGAGGATCATGATACTTAGCACGATAGCACTCTTTTGATATCAAAGAGTGTGACACTCTAAGGTGGAGCAGAACAAAAGCTAGACGAGGCCCTTATTCTGCAGATTACATTATTTTGACCTGGTCCGAGAAGTGGACAAGGTACTAGAGTTATTTCACCAAACAAGACGAAGGGGAAAATCTCGACGGACCACAAGAGTAGCTTGCATCGGAACATACCAACGCACGATAAAACTTTACCGACAACCAACAGACAAAGGTTGGGAAACAGATCAGAGTACGAAACATACTCAGGAGAAACCCTAAGATGTTGAAGATGCACCGGTTATTACTCAGTTGTAATAACCATGCCCGAAAAGGAGAGATGCAGCAGAGTCACGAACATAGTTGGGAGACTTGCTAAGGGAATCTTTCTCATAACCCAGATGATTCCAAGACAGAATCTCCAGCTATGGCAGAGTTAAAGTTACATAGCCAGCTGAGGTGTGGGAAACTAAGGTTCAATCATTTACCACACAGACCACATGGAGGACTTGGATTAAAGATCAGCATCATGTGCTACTAGCAAGAGTTAAGAAATCACAACTTAACACACTCTAGTTGGCACAATCCGGGACCTTATGTTCAAGTCCTTGGGTTAAAACCCAAAAGAAAGGATTAAGAGATTAAACTTGATAGGAATACAAGGGTCCGTAGACAACTGAGTCGATAGGAATTTTCGTCGTACTCCAGATGGTTTCTCGGCACATGAAGCTTCGGATTGTAGCGCGGCGGTAGCAAGTGGGCCCATAACACTCAAGTAACAGGTGCGAAGTCCAACCCCGAGATTCCTAATCTTTAACTCAAATAGAGGTAAGATTGCCCCGAGATTAGAGGGTAACCAGATAAGGAGTAAAAAGAATCCTAAGATGGTTTTCACAACTCATTTTTAGGTTAAAAATATTTTCACAAACACTAGACTCAACATCAACCAGTAGAAGGGTTTCCTACAGGCAGTACCGCTCTGATACCAACTTGTGGTGCCCCGACCCGTCTGCTATACAGTGATACTGTGTCTCCGGTTATCCGACACCACCAGACACACTATCAAAGCATAATAGAGAGATCAAGACTTGTGGAACAACTGGCACATCACAGACTCTACGACACAAATCATTATAGTGCAACTCTTATAATAGAGAAAGATAGCAAATAACAACCAGAGGTCACAGACCCAACATTACAACATGCGGAAGCGAAGTGTGTTGTTCTAAACAACAAGAACCAAATTATGGCCTAAGAGGCCTACAAATAAACATCCAGCGCCAGCTGTTCCGGGATGTCCCAAGCTGCCACCTGGGAACCCCAGACTACTCGTCGACGTCCACAAAGAACCCACCTTCGAGGGCGGTGAAGTCCTCTCCTGAAAATAAGCAAACGACGTTGAGTTCAACGAACTCGCAAGATTAAGAGCTAATATATGCTCCATGATTGGCTTTCAAAGGTTTTATGGCTGTTTTGCATAAAGCTGATTTTATTTTAACAAGACATAACTCCATGGCATCGACTAATCAGATTGTTTTGAAAAGGGGTAAGAAGTACTCTTCCTTTCATCACCTTTCTCAACAGCAACCATCACCAACCATTGTACCTGTTCATCACAGGCACCTCCCCGAATCACCCTCGAGGAAGCTCACCTTGCATTTGTGAGTGGTACCTCTAGTACCCAGTTTTTAATCATTCCGTTAAAGTTATTCTATGATCCTACCTTCACTTCCCAAGTCGTCCATAACCACGGACACGGCTTTTCGAAAAGATTTATCCCTGCAGGGGTGTATAAAGTGGAAGTCCCCGGAGTCCCGAGGGGCCCCAGTTCCTTCGCCACGCGTACCGTCCGGCCCATTTCCTGTACAATTAGCTCTCTTCCTTGGAAAGCCGGCTGGGTGGGAGCGGTGTCGACTTCTCCCTCGTTAAGGACTTTCCAGGATCATCAGTGCCGGTAGGAAAGGTTTGGTGACTCCTCCAACACCCTGTCCCATGGACACTTATTTTCCTAATACCACAATCCTCATCTCAGTTCATCCCACCATCATCACGCACACGCAAATGGAAGCCTGAACTAGAGGACCCTGGCTAGCCCCGCTCGAGTTATTTAGTCTATGAGGGTTCCTGCACTGCGAATGCATAGGCCTCATGCATGGTTGCACACTCAGTCTTGGTTCAAGAGGTACATAACTCGCACCTAGGCGGCGAGAACGAGACAAAACACCACAACCACAGTGGCCTCTCATCCCCACCTTTAAGCATTTTATTATCCATGACCACAATTCTCCACCATCAACATCACTGTCACAAGTCAACACCTGTTTCCAGCATGTACCACCATATTACCACTAGGCATTTAACTAAGCATGGCTAAGCATCAACTAGCATAGTTAAGTATTTCATGGCCAACAATCCAAACCTATGGTATTAGGAGGGGAAACAGGTAATTGGCATAGGGAATTTTAATGCAACTGTAGGATATTCTAATCCAGGCAAATTGACATTTAGAACCGCATGCAATATTATAGTGGAGAAAATATTTGCGGAAAATAGGATAAGATATGCTCAGAGGGGGGATTACGCTTGCCTTGTTGAGCGGAGGAGTCAAACTGCTCGTCGGAGTAATGATGCTCAACTCCGATCTCGTGATCTACCGGAGAGCACACTACACCGGAAAGCAACATCAACAATCAACACATGGCAATTGTGCAATGCATACCAAAATGATGATATCACATTTTAAATCCCGGGAGGGGGATGATGCAACTATTCAGATTAAACGGAGTTCGGGTGCTTAGAGGGGCGCATCCCAGATATCCCGTGAAATTAGGTCATGGATCATCGTTACTTGTTGATTAAGGAGGATGGAACCCTATGTTGCACTTGGATATAAGATGTCATGATCAGATGATGCAATGCGGGGTATCGGAGATTTAATAAACACGATAACCATTTAGACGGTTGGTTTACGAATTCCGGACATTTGGGTATATCACAACCTTTTATGGTGGACCGAGAGAATTACAAGTTAATACATTTTATTTCCTCTTTTAATTATGCCTAGTTATTATTTAAATCCAACACATTACCATCACTTAACCAAAATAGGAAGAAATAAAAAGAAAAGTACTATTTTTGGTGTTGGGCAAAATCGGAAAATCCGAATTTTCCTCCCTCGGAAAATCCGACTGAGAGAGCAGAGCCAAAATTCGGCTAAGGACTAGCGAGAGTCCAGCACTGGAACACTTCGGAAATTCCGAACTCTGCAGCATCGGATTATGCGATTGCTACAAAGGTGTGAAAAATTCTAAGGACCAAGCACTAGTGCGCACTGGGGAGAATCGGAAAAACCGAATTCCTTGGCGTCGGATTCTCCGAGCGAAAATGGAAAGCACGGCGTCGCCCGGCGAACTTCAGTGAATCGAAGCTCCAGACCACGAACAAACGAGAGAAGGGCACGGAAGGGTCGTGTGCTCACCCTAAACTCGTGGCTGAGCTCGGGAGCGCTGGAGAGGAGCGTGGACGGCCGGAATCGTCCGGCGACGACGGCGACCGAAGGCGGAGGAGAAGTTGACGACGGCGGTGATTCACGGGCTCCTAGCTCGATTCCTTCGCCCATAACGTAGAGGAGGACGCGGCGGTGCTTCCTGCGGTCCTGGCTCGACTCGTGGGATCCTCAATCGACGGTGATGCGGCGGGGACGGTGAGCTCCCGTGCGGCTCAGTGAAGAGGAGAGAAGAGGAACGGGAGGAGGAGCAGGTGTGAGGGATGGGGAGCAGAGGGCCCGCGTGCGTGCTCTTCTTCTCCTTGCACGAGGAAACCGTGAGGAGGGGGGCCCCGGGCGAGCGCGTGTTGAGGCACGGCCACGGCGACATGGCGCCAGTGCCAGGAGAGAGATGGTGATTTTGCAAATTGGTCCCTGCAGATTTAATTCCTTCACGGATTGGTCCTTCTTCAGTTTCTTTCTAAAACCCTGTAGAACCAGCAGCACTTTAGGTAATTAATTGGGGAACAAAAACATTTTAGAAAAATGTGCAAAAATTTGTGTAGCCTCTTCGTACTAGATAGAAGCTCCACAAAAATTGGCGATTAAAAATAAAAAGTTTTGAACACCAACTGTTCATAGGGTTCGAAAAGGTCATTTTTAATAATTTCCCAAAATATCTTTATTTGGAGTATTTGAGCATTTCCAAAAATAGTGAAATTATTCATGGAGGCTTCCAATATAGTTATGAAGCTCCCCATGATTTTAGTTTGGAATTTTTGGAAAGCTGATATTGGTTCCAAAAATAGAATTGAATTAAGCCAATTTTGGATTCTCAAATTTATTTCTTTGTATGACAGGAAAAACTACTTTGACAAGTATTTACAAAATATATCCTTGAGGTTCCTGGACAATTTGGGAACTCAAGAACAATTGGTTTTGCCAATTTGAGTAACGTATTTGGTTTGCAAATTCTTGGGGAAGGATTTGCTTCCTTTGTTTTACATTTCCCGGTGTTGCTTTATTCAACTCAAGCAATTTAAAATGAGTATGCCATGATGCAAAGCAAACAAAAAGTGGAAATTTTATTCGGGTTTTTAGATTCTGAACTTTGGGCTGTTACATTTATACTTTCTTATTCGACCACACTTGACCGGCGTCGATAGAGGGTCGACCAATGGAGTTGAAGGAGGAGATTGTGTGAGCTATAGTGTTTACCATTCATGACATCATCATAATTTGGAGAGATGGAAAGATACAAGATTGATCAAGTCATAGTGCGAAGAATTGTTCAACGCTACCAAGTGGGATCATGCATGTGATCTCGTGGTATGTTAAGTAGTTGTCCATATAGCTTTTGTGAACTAACCGATGATATATGTGGGTGGTGGTCATAATTGTTGAGATTTGCAAGTTCTAGATGGTCATTTCGTTGAGATCATGTGCTCGAAGCATGCCATCCACTTGAGATAATGTCAAGTGAAGTCGGTCCTAGGAGAAACTTTCCCATATTTGTTTCTCGGGGTGTAAGTTGGAAGTCTTCACCGAGCAAAACGTGATCAAGAAAAGGCGGTTCACCTTGAGGAGGCTAAGATCGTCATCATGTAATTCAAGTGGACTATGCGATGCAAAGGTATGACCTTGAACTGGTTTCTATTTTACCAGTCCCATGATGTTTGTTCGGAAACCGGGTTATATAGGATAGACAACCGTGCTATCCAGAGGGCTCTCGAGTGAGTAGCTTGATCGTATTGTTCTAGAGAGTTCAAACCTTTGCATCCTTGGCATCATATTTATTGGTTCTTATTTTTGCTTTATCGTTGTGTAGCCTTGATGCTTTTCTTGTTCATCATGACGAGCTCATGTCCTTCGAGAACGAGATTTGCCTGCTTTCATCTATTACAGTTTTGATCTTGAAGAAATGTACCGGTCCATGTTTGACAAAGGGTCCACACCTCTTCGTGTGTGGCATTTTCTCTATTTCTTCTTCTCAAGATTTTCACTTTCTGTTGGGTACTTATAGCAATTATCTATCCAACAAAACTAGTTTCATCTCAATCAGCATTTCTTTTCAAAAGTGATCAAAATTATTTACGGGAGGTCAACTATGATGGTCTAGGTAGGAAAAACAATTCAATCAAGGCATAGAAAAGGTACTTATTGATGAGTTTATGTGAAATGTTGATTTAAAATGGGTATTATAGGGTTTGGGAGTCCAATATGTGCACAAACATATATATGGGTAACAAAATGGAGCAAACATTGAACAACAGAAAGCTGTGGCGCCCCGACCCGACTGCTATACAGTGATACTGTGTCCCCGGTTATCCGATACCACCAGACACACTATCAAAGCATAATAGAGAGATCAAGACTTGTGGAACAACTGGCACATCACAGACTCTACGACACAAATCATATAATTCAACTCTTATAATAGAGAAAGATAGCAAATAATAACCAGAGGTCACAGACCTAACATTACAACAAGCGGAAGCAAAATAGGTTGTTCTAAAAACAAGAACCAAATTATGGCCTAAGAGGCCTACAGATAAACATCCAGCGCCAGCTGTTCCGGGATGTCCCAAGCTGCCACCTAGGAACCCCAGACTACTCGTCGACGTCCACAAAGAACCCACCTTCGAGGTCGGTGAAGTCCTCCTCCGAAACAAAACAAACGACATTGAGTTCGACGAACTCGCAAGATTATAAATAGAGCTTTAGCTCGATGAGGCTTTCAAAGTCATATGGCTGTTTTGCATAAAGCTGATTTTATTTATGAAAAACATAACGCAAAGGCATCGACTACTAAGAGTAATTTTAAAAGAGGTAAGAAGTGACTCTTTCTTTCATCACCTTTCTCAACATAATCACCATCATCAACATTGTACCAGTTCATCAAAGGCACCTCCCGAATCACCCTCGAGGAAGCTCACCTTGCATTAGTGAGTGGTACCTCTAGTACCCAGTTTTTAATCATTCCGTTAAAGTTATTCTATGATCTCTGAATCCGTCACCAAGTCGTCCATAACCGCGGACACAACTTTTCGAAAAGATTTATCCCTGCAGGGGTGTACAATGTGAAAGTCGCCAGGTTCCCAAGGGACCTCCCAGCTTCTTATCCATGCGTACCGTCCGGCCCATTGCCTAGCTCTTAGCTCTCTTCCGGGGAAAGCCGGCTGGGTAGGAGCGGCTACGACCTTTACCTCGCTTAAGACTAACCCAGGATCATCAGTGGCGGTAGGACAAGAGGTACCTTCTCGCACCCTGTCCCGCGGCCACTTATTTTCCTGACACAACCATCCTCATCTCAGTCTTGGCCACCATCTTTAACACAAGCGCAAATGGAAAGCCAAACTAGAGGACCCTCGGCTAGTCAGCCACAAGTTAGTCGGTCGACGAGGTTCCATATGCCCACGCAGGGTTGCACGCTCAACTTGGCTCATAGGCGAGAACTCGCACTTAGGCGGCGAGAACGAGACAACCCACCACATCCCATGTGGCCTCTCATCCCCACCTTTAAGCATTTTATTATCCATCACCACAATTTCTCCACCATCATTCTCATCTCAAAACCTGTTTCCAACATGAAGTAACCATCGCACCGCTATACCAGTACTAAGCATGGCTAAGCATCCACATAGCATAGTAGATATCTCGGGCCAACAATACAAACCTATGGATAATAGGAGGGGAAACAAGTAATTGGCATCGGAATCTTAATGCAACTATAGGATACTCTAATCCAAGCAAATTGACATTTGGAACCGCATGCAATATTATAGTGGAGAAAATATTTGCGAAAAATAGGATAAGATATGCTCAGAGGGGGGGGGGGGGGGGGTTACGCTTGCCTGGCTCAATGTGCTGGTAGTACGGTTCTTCGGGGTATTGAGGTGTAACCCCGGCTGCTTGATCTATCGAAGCATACCAAGGATGAACAATCAATCACCACACGAAATTTAGCGAAAAGCAATGCGCAAACACATGATGACATGACCATTTTAAATCCCCAGGAAGAGGATGATTCAACTATTCAACATAAACGGAGTTCAGATGCTTAGAGGGCGCATCTCGAATATACCGCGGAGTTAGGTCATGATTCATTCTTACTTGTTAATTGGAATAGATGAACCTATTGCTAACTTGCATATGAATGACATGATCATGTGATGAAATGCAGGGTTTAGGGTGATTGTCACATCCCAAATTTGGAAACTAAGAAAAACTTAGTTTTTACAAGACCAAAATTTAGAACCAACAAAAACTTTTTGAAATGTTTCACTGATGTTTGTGTTTTCCTTCCCATTGCTATGTTTGAACTTGTGTGACTTGTTGTTTAAGTTGTTTGACTAGTAAATATCAGACCCAACCAATATAAAAATATATTTAACTTTGGTGATCATGTCATGATAAGAAAAATATTCAATGTATCTTTTCCATTCTTATTTTGGCCAACTCCATTTCAAATGCTACTTGGTTTGTCAACAACCAAAATCAATACCCATTATTTGAGAAAGTAAAGGTATTTCCAAAATTGTGTGTTTCCAAAATTATGGGGATCTATATGCTATCTCCTATCTATCTTTTAGCCTTGATATTTTGCATTTGTATGCAACTCCCATTTTATAAACTTTGATTATCACTTCCTTTTAAAAAGAACACCAGTGGGAAATATATTACCCCACATAATTCTCTTTATCAAATCTTTTGAAAACTATTAAGTTATGAGTTGAGATATTCTTTAAAATAGCATCTTGTCATAATTGAGTGTGATCATCTCTACAAGATAGTGTTGTTAATTGTGGAAATGGTGGTGTGATTTATTCTTGTGGTTTGAATTGTGTGGTCTTGATTGTGTTGTTGATGTTATTGTGTTGTTGATCTTTTGTGTATGTCACTGTTGATCTTGTTGTGTTTGTTGCTTGTGAGGGTAATTCCTCAGTTGTGCTTAATACTAGAATAAGACACACTTGACAACAAATTTGGTATGTGACTTGAATAAAAACAAACCCTCTAGAAGTATTCACACCTAATTAAAATCCTAAATTAAGGGAAATGATCTTATTTAATTTCCCTCTATCTCTATTCCTCTATTTTATGAAAACAATTATATTTCCTTATTCTAGGAATGAGATGAAATAATAATCATTTCAACCCCATCTCACTCCCTCCTCAAGTAAACATACTTTTCAATTTTAAACAAAACTCTCAAAGTATTTAAGAAAAAGGAAATTAAGATCATGATAAATAAATGATCTTAATAAATTATTTTCCCCTACTTAACTCTCTATTTTCTTCAAGCAAATATTTTCTCTATGAAAATATAAAGTATTTGAAGTTACAATAATTGTCAAGAAAGTTCCAAAAGTTCGAAACAATATTTTATCACTTGCTTTAAAATATACAAGAAATGTTAATTTAGTTTTACCAAAAATGATTTATTTAAACCCTATGAACAAATTATGTTCAAAACATTTTATTTTGAAAAACCAAATTTGGTGGAGGCTCTAATTGACAAGGGGAGCCTACCCAAATATTTTCAAATTTTTATAAAATGTTTTAGTGCCCCAAATAATTCCCTAAAACCCTATTGGATTTAAAAGGAAAACAGAAAAAGGACTTAAGTGTAAATAGGAAAAATAGCCCAGGGGGTTTTCTGCGAAACCCTCTTCTTCTCACTGTAGCTCCAGTAGAGCTATGGCGCTAGGTCGCCATGTCGCCCGCCCGTCGCCACGCTCCACCAGGCCCCCCCCCTCTCCTGCTGCTCGATGAGGAGATAAGAAGGCCACCGAGGCGCTCCTCTGCTCTCCCTGCCCGGATATTTTCCCTCTCCTCTCTTTCCTCTCCACCATGGCCGAAGAAGAGCTCGAGAGCGCCGCCACATCGCCGTCGTCTGAGACCTCCCGGAGCAAATCAAAGTGCACAGCCATCACCGCCTCGTCGTCCTCTGCACCCTGGTCCAAGGAATCGCCGCGGGGAGCCACGAATCGAGCAGCCCGTCTGCGTCTTCCTCCTCTCCGGCCGCCGCGCTTCGAGCAAGCTCGCCGCCGTTCCCGTCCACCTCAGCACCAACGGATCGCACCCACGCGTCGAGGGTGAGCAGGCGCACCTCCTGGACATCTCCATCCCCCACCTCTCCCGCTATCTCGTCGAGTGGGAGTAGCTCCTCCTTAGTCCGCCGCCGGCCGTCGTTCGTCGTTGTCGCTGCGGCGTCTCCGGTGACAGTTATGCAGCGGCGCCACCGTTGAAAGGTTCCCGTACCCCCCGCGAGCCGAACCCATCCAGTAGATCGTCCCCGCGCGTCCTCTGTCGTTGATCCCGTGCGCGTCGTCGCCGGTGGTCGCCGCGGTCCCGCACGTCGTCGCCGTGACCTGACCTCACCTCAAAACGATGCGCGCGCATACTCTAACAACAACACTGAGCCAGCCTAGTGGTACCGCACCGTGCCGCGCTCGCGCGCGACGCGACTTCGAACCCCCGCAGACGCAAGCGCGCTGCCCCTTTTTCCTTTTCTTTTCCTCGCTGACAGGCGGGCCCCACCGGTCAGTGACCGTGGCGGCCAGCACAGCCCGCACACGCCCAGTTAGCGCCAGCGTGGCCTCTGGCCCACTGGTCAGTGGTTGCGGCTAGCCCAGCCCTGAGTGAGGAAAGTTTCGGACGTGTTTTCTGAGAAATGAAATAAATAGACAAATTCAAATAAAACTTGTAAATTCTATATCTTTTTAAAAACTTGTCCAAAAATTTCAAACAAGATACCAAAATATTCAGAAAAATAATACCTGTCTTTTGGTATAATCACCTATCCAAATAAATTAGTTTATTTAATGTTTTATTAAAATAAAGAAAATGGCAGAATATAAAACAAATTAGGAAAATTGATATCTTTAAAAATAAGGATCCAAAAATTAAGTTTGACCACTTAAAATGTTCAGAAAATGATGACTTTCATGTTCCACCTTGTTTCCAAACATGGAAAATTATTTTGTAATGTTGTTTAAAACACATTAAAAAAAGGGCAGATTTAAAAAAGATTTTATAAATTAATCAGTAATAATTTTTGGAGCAAATCCAATTTTGCTAGGTTCCTAGTGTTTCACTTTATCACACCCTAACTTGGTGTGAAGGTTCCACTCATAGAGATTAATTAGTGGCCTAACTTTTGTCTGAAGTATTTCCTGTTCAACAGGAGGTGCTTGTTGTTAACCTTCGCCTCAGATAGTTTTGTGATCGATATACCTAGCTTGCGTATAGGTGATAGACTACTGACAAGTATAATGCCCTCGTAAGTGTAGATCCTAGCTGTTGCCCGAACGATTAGTTCGAACCTTACGGTTTGTTACTTGTCTATATACCCCTTGTGGTTTGGTTTGCTTAGTGATTGTTGTGTTATCCTCCTGTTTGCGACGCTAGATATAAACGCTACCGGAGTGGTCTTTGGAACGGAGTTATTGAGGAAGGGAATTCGTTGAACCTGGAGATCAAGACCAAGTTCACTTTGCCGAGCAAGGCAAGCTATCCTCTAAGCTTGCATTTTTATACATCTATTTTGTTTCACATGTTTTACTTATAAAGAGCATAAGTGATATATGTGGTGTTTGCCACAAAAGATATGATTTTGAAAACCCTTTTCCAAATTATAAGTATATTATTTTGACACCCTATATGGAGATATTAGCTAGAATTTCTTTTCAAACTATAGGATGGGAAAAATATTGTTTACTCAAAACTCCTTTGGAAAATACTGGTGTGGTTGTGGAATACCGAGATGTCGGTGTTGAAATCGAGAAGTGGTGAATGGTGATGTTTATGAAAATGCACATTGTGGCTTTGTACTATGACGACCAATCTTACCCTGTGCGACCACATTTACCACATATGGGAAAAGGCGTAGTCATGTAGTTTGCTCTTATTAGTATGGGATACCTCATCGACGGAGATGACTCCGTTATACATGAGGGGATGGTCCGAGGACCTACCCCTGACCCGGGTCCTCACACAAGTTGGTGGGGAGGATAGAAGGTTCCACCATAAACCGCCGGACAAAACTATGAGTCCTCACACTTAGGGTTTCTGATGGGAAACTAGACTAGGTGTCGACGGAAAGTGTCATATGGGAAGGATCCTGTTCTAGCATGAGCAAATGAGAGGCTATGGTCGGTGGCTCAACTTCGCATACACCTGGTATGGCGGGACGTGGCTAACAAGATGAGTTACCGGATGGGTGTGAGAAAAGCGTGCTACCTCTGCAGAGGGTTAAAACTATTCGAATAGCCGAGTCCTCGGATATGGACAATTGGGAGACTGTCCTCTGACCATGTGCATGTTTTGGAAATGTTTTAAGATTTGAAAATAAAATGGAGATGTGTTGTATCTGCAACTCTACCGACGGGCTGGTATGAGGTTGCTGGAGAATGATTGACCATGACGGGCTATGGTCGAGAAGTGCAGAGTTTTGTGATTCAAAAGTGGAAAATGTTTTATGCAACTATACCAAAGGGCCGGTATGCGGTTGTTGGGATTGAATGACCATGAAGGGTTATGGTCGAAAAAGGAGGAGTTTTGGGGAAATAAACAAAATGGTGATTTCCGGGAAAATATTTTAAAAGAGACTTTTTTTACAAAGACAGGTTTATGGAGAAAAAGTTCTAAAAGCCTTCTTTTCTTTTTCAAGAAAGTTATAGATATTTCAAAACAAAGTTTTAATAAACAAAAGTATATCCTTCTCTTTTCAACAAGGATATAGAGTTTTCAAAGCCAACGAAGTTCTATTTAAACAATAAAAGAGTAGTGCATGCTCATTCCGGTGGTAGTTTGCGAGTACATTCAAATGTACTCATATTGGTTTTGTCCCTGGCTATTGTCTTAGCTAGATTTTCAAGAAGAACAGTTCGAAGAAGAAGACTTGAATAATGTCAATGCGAACTAGGGCGCTTCCCAGTCAGCTGCCTGTAGGGTTGGCAAATAGCTTGGGCTCCACGTTGTTTGGTGATATCCGCTGCAAGTACCTGATGGAGTTATGGCTTCAGTCAAGTAAGTAATTTCATTTGGTAATTATGGGTGTTCTTTTGATACCAGTTTGATTGTGCTCAGCGACAGACTGATCATGGGATCGCTGATGTTGTAGGCACAAGGGTATTTCGGACAGCTAATCCGTGGTCCCCATAGACTTGGTATCAGAGCCATCCTGACTGTAACAGACCTTAGTTAGCATGGACGTTAGTTAGGAAAGAAATATTTTGTTAAAAATATATTGTTACCAAAAACATATTTTTATCCAAGGAAGTCCAAAAATAACTTCCACTCTTCTCACCATCTCAAATATTTCCGGGTCTCATCCCTCTATTTAAGATTTTTCAAGGATTTCTCTAATCCCTCTTACCCGTTCAAAATACTTAACGATGAACCCAAGTGAGACCTGATTAGCTTACACCTACGAGAAAAAGCTTCCATCTCAAATATTCAACATTCAGCATCAAGGTGATTGATCTGCAAATACCAAGATCGTCAGTATCAATAAAGCAAGAAACCTCGAAGACCTCAACTCAATATCGACAATTCCACTCAGTTACTACCTCGACAATCCCAAGTATTCCAGCTGAAGACTAAGGTGATAAAATGAAGACTTCAACAACCCTGTTTCACCAAGGCCCATATGAGAGAATCATTTTGGAAAGAAAAATATTACTACCTAAAATTACTTGTATCTAAGGAAGCCTAAGTGTAGCTTCCACTCTTTTCACCTTCCCAAATTATTCTAAACCTTTTCTCTTGTCTAAAGGTTTATCAAAAGTTTCCATCTGTTGTCTTACCTCCATTCAAACTTACATACTTGACGACACCCCAAACCAGACCTGGGTACTTAGCAACCCGAAGACTTCAACAGCAAGGCGATTTATATGCGAAGACCGATGATCCGTGCAACCTTCCAAAATCGCAGTAATTTCACCGCCAAAGTTTCCCACTTGGACAAGGTGAAGAAAATCCTCGAGATACAAAGACCCATAGGATCAATAGGATAAGCTCGTTTTACTTGAGCAAAACCCATCTTCCAAGGTATTAAACGCTTGTTGGTGCTAAAAGTGCCTTGATTGATCTTGCTTGTGTGTGGCATTCATGTGTGTTGTTTTCCTAATGTGTTTCACAAAACCCGTCTTGTTGGGAACCCAAAGTAACCACACTTTTATCTGTTGCTTTATTTTAGACTGTCAGCAACAAAACCTTTTTGCCTGGTTGGCCATAGATGTATTTTCGTACCCTCTCAAAAGTCCGACTTGGAAAACCCTTCAGAAAATTTTCTCCTAGTAAGAGGAGACAGGTATGGAATACTCTCTACCCCAAGACTCTGCGACCTTCTGCAAAACGGATAGTAGTCTTCATACGTCGTTTTGTACAACCACAGCAAGCCATCGAGAAAGATGAAGATTCAAGACCCGACGTTAGATAACACAAGTCGTGTCCCGTCGGACTAACAAAACAATATGAAAAACTAACATAACTAACATAATTTATCTAACTTTAGTTTCTCATCTAACCAATTTTTGCAAAATTACTAACTGCTTTTTCTAGACAAAGGAAAGAGGTGTCATAGGACGACTCAAAACTAGTTAGTAGAAAAGAGACTTTAGGAGGATATAAGAGTGTTGAACTATGAGTTTATTACTCAAAAGGATCATGATGAAATCAAAATTTGTTGGATAATGTTGGTAATGTCAAACATTTGAGGTTTAGAATAGGAGTGAAAACTTGGAGTGGATCGATAAATTAATTGGGTTTGGACAGATGATATATTTGATTAATACTCTGGGGCTAACCAGTTGTGGTCCCCAACCACTGGTGGTTATCTAGAGCTAGAAGACGTTACCCTTGATCTAAGGTTTAGAAATAAAAGTGAAAGTTATTGGATTTTTAGGAAGCACTTGCTGATAAAATGATGTTGGATTGGTTAGAAGCAAGTAAATTAAGAAGGATACTCCGGTGTTGGAATGTTTAGGGTGATCCCTAGCGCAAGTGACCTTGTACTAAATTCTTATGGAATTATAGGAAGTGGTCAAAAATGAGTTAGCAAATGAATAGATCGTTGTATGCAAGAAATAATTGGTGGAGGATAAGTGAATGTTTATCGGATTCTAGGAATCAATATGACGTGGTCTAGTAGCAAGACATTTTAGGTGACAGTAGTTTCCAGAGCTTGTCACGCTCTGTTTGGATTATTCTTAGAAAGATCGTTTATCTTTAATTATGAGATCAAGGCCCAAGAGTGTTGAGATAAAATCTGAATTTGGATTGAAAGTGGGTCGATTCTTGATGATATGACCACATGATTGCTGGATGCTTTATTTAGTTTTGATGATATGATCGTGGGAAAATGGCAATCTGAAAGAGTCAGATAATATGAGATATGCCTATCTGGATTGGTGGACCACTACGATTTTTGTGATGGAATGTAAAGGGAAGACTATGCCTAAAAGGTTCGATGGGTGTTTGATAGATTGAACTATATTATGATAAAGAGTTATGCCCGAAGAATATGATGGTGGACTAATGACTTTAACTTGGGTGAAAGCCATGATTCAGTAAACCAGTTGATAAGTAGTGGCCTTACCAGAGATATTGGAGTGGTATTTTGAAGACTCGAGAATTAGAGGCCTATGTAAAGTTGGTTGTTGTGGATTTTAGGTGTAAAAAGTTTGATGTTCAGAGTATAGCACCCCTACTCCCTTGAAAACTAACTTGAGCTCCTCAACCAGAAAGTTTCCCGGAAACCCTAACTGTTCTGGTGCACTCTAACTTACTTGTGAAGACCCCTGCGAAACTTCGTGAAGACCCAGAACCAAAGAAACCATTCAGGACCAGCCTTTTTCTCGCCAAGCCGAAGGAAGAAAAGTGTGAAGAAAATCTACCAGAAGTCACTAAAAAGAATCAAACAACGGAAGCACCTGATGTTGGCAACATCAACCACCAAGCAAGTTCAGACGCCCTTAGAAGTTATAACATTCTTCTACTAACTAGCAACTGGAGAGAGTCGAGTGCTCAGACTTGATGCATCCTGAGAACAACGCGCCCCCACCTGCGACCCTCGTAAGGAGACAATACCAGGAAATGATATCTGCACCGACCCAAACATCGAGGAATGACACCCAAGACAAAGATCGTCAAGCTACCTCGGAAGAATAATGTCCCCAATTCAACTCCAGCTGCAACCTTCAGGATGAACCTTCAAAACCCCTTTTTAAGGGGGGAAGACCTGCAATAGGTATACAAGAACGTGGTAATAATTAGATCCGTGCGCTTTCAGCCTTATAGTATCTAGAAGCAGCCAACCACGATTATCCCTCAGTGCTGATCATCAAGTCAACCCATCATCAAGGATCTGAACTCAGCATAGAAGATCATCGACAAAGAAAGCCTCGCAACATAAATTTGTCAAGATCTCACATGGTGACCATACTAAAGAAGCAATGACCTCAGAAGTATAGCCAGCCCAAAACCCGTGCCCTCGTACTCCCCTGTTACCACCGGGCAAATCTCGAGGACGAGATTTATTTTTTAAGGGGGGAAGAGCTGTCACATCCCAAATTTGGAAACTAAGAAAAACTTAGTTTTTACAAGACCAAAATTCAGAACCAACAAAAACTTTTTGAAATGTTTCACTGATGTTTGTGTTTTCCTTCCCATTGCTATGTTTGAACTTGTGTGACTTGTTGTTTAAGTTGTTTGACTAGTAAATATCAACCCAACCAATATAAAAATATATTTAACTTTGGTGATGATGTCATGACAAGAAAAATATTCCATGTATCTTTTCCATTCTTATTTTGGCCAACTCCATTTCAAATGCTACTTGGTTTGTCAACAACCAAAATCAATACCCATTATTTGAGAAAGTAAAGGTATTTCCAAAATTGTGTGTTTCCAAAATTATGGGGATCTATATGCTATCTCCTATCTATCTTTTAGCCTTGATATTTTGCATTTGTATGCAACTCCCATTTTATAAACTTTGATTATCACTTCCTTTTAAAAAGAACACCAGTGGGAAATATATTACCCCACATAATTCTCTTTATCAAATCTTTTGAAATCTATTAAGTTATGAGTTGAGATATTCTTTAAAATAGCATCTTGTCATAATTGAGTGTGATCATCTCTACAAGATAGTGTTGTTAATTGTGGAAATGGTGGTGTGATTTATTCTTGTGGTTTGAATTGTGTGGTCTTGATTGTGTTGTTGATGTTATTGTGTTGTTGATCTTTTGTGTATGTCACTGTTGATCTTGTTGTGTTTGTTGCTTGTGAGGGTAATTCCTCAGTTGTGCTTAATACTAGAATAAGACACACTTGACAACAAATTTGGTATGTAACTTGAATAAAAACAAACCCTCTAGAAGTATTCACACCTAATTGAAATCCTAAATTAAGGGAAATGATCTTATTTAATTTCGCTCTATCTCTATTCCTCTATTTTATGAAAACAATTATATTTCCTTATTCTAGGAATGAGATGAAATAATAATCATTTCAACCCCATCTCACTCCCTCCTCAAGTAAACATACTTTTCAATTTTAAACAAAACTCTCAAAGTATTTAAGAAAAAGGAAATTAAGATCATGATAAATAAATGATCTTAATAAATTATTTTCCCCTACTTAACTCTCTATTTTCTTCGAGCAAATATTTTCTCTATGAAAATATAAAGTATTTGAAGTTACAATAATTGTCAAGAAAGTTCCAAAATTTCGAAACAATATTTTATCACTTGCTTTAAAATATTAAAGAAATGTTAATTTAGTTTTACCAAAAATGATTTATTTAAACCCTATGAACAAATTATGTTCAAAATATTTTATTTTGAAAAACCAAATTTTGTGGAGGCTCTAATTGACAAGGGGAGCCTACCCAAATATTTTCAAATTTTTATAAAATGTTTTAGTCCCCAAATAATTCCCTAAAACCCTACTGGATTTAAAAGGAAAACAGAAAAAGGGTAAATAGGAAAAATAGCCCAGGGGGTTTTCTGCGAAACCCTCTTCTTCTCCCTGTAGCTCCAGTAGAGCTATGGCGCTAGGTCGCCGTGTCGCCCGCCCGTCGCCGCGCTCCACCAGCCCCCCCCCCCCCCTCTCCTGCTGCTCGATGAGGAGATAAGAAGGCCACCGAGGCGCTCCTCTGCTCTCCCTGCCCGGATATTTTCCCTCTCCTCTCTTTCCTCTCCACCATGGCCGAAGCCGAGCTCGAGAGCGCCGCCACATCGCCGTCATCTGAGACCTCCCAGAGCAAATCGAAACGCACAGCCATCACCGCCTCGTTGTCCTCTGCACCCTGGTCCAAGGAATCGCCGCGGGGAGCCGCGAATCGAGCAGCCCGTCTGCGTCTTCCTCCTCTCCGGCCGCCGCGCTTGGAGCAAGCTCGCTGCCGTTCCCATCCACCTCAGCACCAACGGATCGCACCCACGCGTCGAGGGTGAGCAGGCGCACCTCCTGGACATCTCCATCCCCCATCTCTCCCGCTATCTCGTCGAGTGGGAGTAGCTCCTCCTTAGTCCGCCGCCGGCCGTCGTTCGTCGTTGTCGCTGCGGCGGCTCCAGTGACAGTTATGCAGCGGCGCCGCCGTAGAAAGTTTCCCCGTACCACCCGCGAGCCGAACCCATCCAGTAGATCGTCCCCGTGCGTCCTCTGTCGTCGATCCTGTGCGCATCGTCGCCGGTGGTCGCCGCGGTCGCGCACGTCGTCGCCGTGACCTAACCTCACCTCAAAACGATGCGCGCGCATACTCTAACAACAGCACCGAGCCAGCCCAGTGGTACCGCGCCGTGCCGCGCTCGCGCGCGACGTGAGTTCGAACCCCCGCAGACGCAAGCGCGCTGCCCCTTTTTCCTTTTCTTTTCCTCGCTGACAGGCGGGCCCCACCGGTCAGTGACCATGGCGGCCAGCGCAGCCCGCACACACCCAGTCAGCGCCAGCGTGGCCTCTGGCCCACTGGTCAGTGGTTGCGGCTGGCCCAGCCCTGAGTGAGAAAAGTTTCGGACGTGTTTTCTGAGAAATGAAATAAATAGACAAATTCAAATAGAACTTGTAAATTCTATATCTTTTTAAAAACTTGTCCAAAAAATTCAAACAAGATACGAAAATATTCAGAAAAATAATACCTGTCTTTTGGTATAACTCACCTATCCAAATAAATTAGTTTATTTAATGTTTTATTAAAATAAAGAAAATGGCAGAATATAAAACAAATTAGGAAAATTCATATCTTTAAAAATAAGGATCCAAAAATTAAGTTTGACCACTTAAAATGTTCAGAAAATGATGACTTTCATGTTCCACCTTGTTTCCAAACATGGAAAATTATTTTGTAATGTTGTTTAAAACACATTAACAAAAGGGCAGATTTAAAAAAGATTTTATAAATTAATCAGTAATAATTTTTGGAGCAAATCCAATTTTGCTAGGTTCCTAGTGTTTCACTTTATCACACCCTAACTTGGTGTGAAGGTTCCACTCATAGAGATTAATTAGTGGCCTAACTTTTGTCTGAAGTATTTCCTGTTCAACAGGAGGTGCTTGTTGTTAACCTTCGCCTCAGATAGTTTTGTGATCGATATACCTAGCTTGCGTATAGGTGATAGACTACTGACCAGTATAATGCCCTCGTAAGTGTAGATCCTAGCTGTTGCCCGAACGATTAGTTCGAACCTTACGGTTTGTTACTTGTCTATATACCCCTTGTGGTTTGGTTTGCTTAGTGATTGTTGTGTTATCCTCCTGTTTGCGACGCTAGATATAAACGCTACCGGAGTGGTCTTTGGAACGGAGTTATTGAGGAAGGGGAATTCGTTGAACCTGGAGATCAAGACCAAGTTCACTTTGCCGAGCAAGGCAAGCTATCCTCTGAGCTTGCATTTTTATACATCTATTTTGGTTCACATGTTTTACTTATAAAGAGCATAAGTGATTTATGTGGTGTTTGCCACAAAAGATATGATTTTGAAAACCCTTTTCCAAATTATAAGTATATTATTTTGACACCCTATATGGAGATATTAGCTGGAATTTCTTTTCAAACTATAGGATGGGAAAAATATTGTTTACTCAAAACTCCTTTGGAAAATACTGGTGTGGTTGTGGAATACCGAGATGTCGGTGTTGAAATCGAGAAGTGGTGAATGGTGATGTTTATGAAAATGCACATTGTGTCTTTGTACTATGACGACCAATCTTACCCTATGCGACCACATTTACCACATATGGGAAAAGGCATAGTCATGTAGTTTGCTCTTATTAGTATGGGATACCTCATCGACAGAGATGACTCCGTTATGCATGAGGGGATGGTCCGAGGACCTACCCCCCGACCCGGGTCCTCACACAAGTTGGTGGGGAGGATAGAAGGTTCCACCATAAACCGCCGGACAAAACTATGAGTCCTCACACTTAGGGTTTCTGACGGGAAATTGGACTGGGTGTCGACGGAAAGTGTCATATGGGAAGGATCCTGTACTAGCATGAGCAAATGAGAGGCTATGGTCGGTGGCTCAACTTCGCATACACCTGGTATGTCGGGACGTGGCTGACACGATGAGTTACCGGATGGGTGTGGGAAAAGCGTGCTACCTCTGCAGAGGGTTAAAACTATTCGAGGGAGACTGTCCTCTGACCATGTGCAAGTTTTGGAAATGTTTTAAGATTTGAAAATAAAATGGAGATGTGTTGTATCTGCAACTCTACCGACGGGCTGGTATGAGGTTGCTGGAGAATGATTGACCATGACGGGCTATGGTCGAGAAGTGCAGAGTTTTCTGATTCAAAAGTGGAAAATGTTTTATGCAACTATACCAAAGGGCCGGTATGCGGTTGTTGGGATTGAATGACCATGAAGGGTTATGGTCGAAAAAGGAGGAGTTTTGGGGAATAAACAAAATGGTGATTTCCGGGAAAATATTTTAAAAGAGACTTTTTTTACAAAGACAGGTTTATGGGGAAAAAGTTCTAAAAGCCTTCTTTTCTTTTTCAAGAAAGTTATAGAGATTTCAAAACAAAGTTTTAATAAACAAAAGTATATCCTTCTCTTTTCAACAAGGATATAGAGTTTTCAAAGCCAACGAAGTTCTATTTGAACAATAAAAGAGTAGTGCATGCTCATTCCGGTGGTAGTTTGCGAGTACATTCAAATGTACTCATATTGGTTTCGTCCCTGGCTATTGTCTTAGCCAGATTTTCAAGAAGAACAGTTCGAAGAAGAAGACTTCAATAACGTCAATGCGAACTAGGGCGCTTCCCAGTCAGCTGCCTGTAGGGTTGGCAAAAGGCTTGGGCTCCATGTTGTTTGGTGATATCCGCTGCAAGTACCTGATGGAGTTATGGCTTCAGTCAAGTAAGTAATTTCATTTGGTAATTATGGGTGTTCTTTTGATACTAGTTTGATTGTGCTCAGCGACAGACTGATCATGGGATCGCTGATGTTGTAGGCACAAGGGTATTTTGGACAGCTAATCCGGGGTCCCCACAGTGATTAACATCACTGTAACAAGTATGAAGAGTGAAAAGAAGATTGGCATGCATTACAGAAGGAAATAGGGGAAACTGGGGTTTTCCGGATCCCAGTCCGGAAATTTCCGGGTCTGGCACCGAGTGCAGATCCGGTTTCAGATCCGGTGAAATATGGGTTTTGCACCGGAATTTAATTCATCCGGAAATATTTCCGGGTGTAAACCGGGTGTATTCCGGGCGAAAACAATTGAGTCCAGTAGCTATTTCGCTAATCCGGTATACATTCTGGAAAAATCTGGGTCTGATACCGGATTTTCCAAACGCGACTGAACGTGCTACTCCTACTGCGATTCGACCAACTAGCGAGTAATCGAGGGAATGGAGATGTCCTTTTGGACCGCAAACTCACCCTAAACTCGTGGGAGGGCTTGGCGAGGTCGGAGAGGAACGGGAACGGCGGCGATGAGATCGTCCAGCAAAGCGGTAGCCGGAGAGGAGGAAGACGAAGACGAAGAGCTCGATTCCCGGGAATGTGCGGCGTCTCGGCTCGATTCCTTCGGCAGGGACGGAGAGGACAACACGGCGGAGCTTCGGGTGGTCTTCGATTTGCTCGGGAACTCCTCAGTCGACGCCGACGCACGGCGGCAGCTCGGCGGCCATGGCGGCTTGGTGGGAGCTCGTGAGGAGAAGAGGAGAGAGCCGGGAGCAAGTGGAGGAGTGGATAGGGGTGGGAGCAGTGGGCCTCGTGTGCTCCTCTTCTTGCAGGTAGAGGCATGGAGTAGGGGGGGCCCGGGTGGAGCTGGTGCGGCCCGACCATGGCGCGGTCGCAACAGCACGAAGAAGATGCCTTTCTGGCTCATCCGGTATGGATTCCGGAACATTCCGGTTCTGGCACCGGGTGAGATCCGGGTTCAGGTCCGGATGATTCCGGATCTGCTACCGGATTCCCTGAATTCTCAGAACTTCCTTGACAAAGATAAGATGTCAAAGTATGTTGTTTTTGCAACTTTGAGGGCTTTCATGGTTTTGAAATTTTGTTGAAGCAAAATTGGCATTTTGTTTGAAGTGGTGTCAAACCACAACAATTCCCTAGCAACAACAACAATGATGCATGATGCCATGATGCAATGAACACAAAAGTGGAAAATTTACACCGGTTTTCAGGTTTTCAACTTTGGGCTGTTACAATTCTACCCCTTACAGGAATCTCGTCCCGAGATTCTAAGGTTGCGGAAAGAAGTCGGGATACTCCTCACGAAGACTAGACTCTCTTTCCCACGTTGCTTCTTCCTCGGAATGATGAGACCACTGAATTTTGAGAAACTTGGTGGTCTTGTTACGAGTCTTTCTTTCGGCTTCATCCAGGACACGGATAGGATGCTCGCGATAAGTGAGATCTTCCTGGAGATCCAGTTCCTCATGATTGACCCCATGGATAGGATCCTTGAAACACCGGCGAAGTTGAGAGACATGAAACACATCATGTACATTCGAGAATTTGCCCGGTAACTCCAATTGATACGAAAGATCTCCTCGCTTGGCCAGAATGGTGAAAGGGCCAACATAGCGAGGGGCCAATTTCCCTTTTATTCCGAAGCGGCGAACGCCGAAGGGGAGAGACATGGAGATAAGCTTTATCACCAATTTCATAGTGAATTTCCTGATGGTGCTTATCATAGTAGCTCTTCTGCCTAGACTGAGCAATCTTCAGATTCTCTCTTATGATTCGAACCTTCTCCTCAGCTTCATTGATCACATCCGGACCAAAGAGTGCTCTCTCTCCGGTCTCGGACCAATTCAGAGGAGTACGGCATTTTCTTCCATAGAGAACCTCAAATGGAGCCATGCCCAGACTAGCTTGATAGCTATTGTTGTAGGAGAACTCCGCGAAAGGGAGATACTTTTCCCAACCCTTGCCAAAAGAGATTACACATGCCCTAAGCATGTCTTCCAGACTTGGTTCACTCTTTCGGTCTGTCCATCAGTTTGAGGATGGAAAGCGCTGCTAAGTTGAGACGGGTTCCCATAGTAGTTTGGAAACTAGCCCAAAACTTAGAGGTGAAAAGGCTTCCACGATCAGAAATTATCTTCTTGGGAATACCGTGAAGTACAACGATCGAGAAACATACAGGTCTGCCAACCTGGCAGCTGTAATGTCAACACGAACGGGGAGGAAGTGAGCCACTTTTGATAGTCGATCAATGATGACCCAAATGGCATCATTTCCCTTTGGAGACTTCGGCAGACCAGTAATGAAGTCCATACCAATTTCATCCCATTTCCACTGGGAGTAGTAATAGGGCGAAGGTGCCGGCAGGCCTTTGATGTTCAGCCTTTACCCGTCGACAGGTGTCGCATTCAGCAACATACTAGCAATTTCTCGTTTCATCGAGTCCACCAGAATTGTGGTCGAAGGTCTTGGTACATTTTGGTACTACCGGGATGAATAGAGAGAGGTGATTCATGAGCTTCTTGGAGGATGAGCTCCCTCAAATTCCGTTCTTTGGCACTACAAGCGGTCACCAAAATAAACAACTCCGGATTCATCTTCCGAGAAACATTTGGCCTTTCCGCTAGCAATGTTCTTCTTGATATTCAGAATACCCTCATCCAGCTTCTGAGCATCCTTAATCTGGTCTACAAGAGTAGCTTTGATCTCCAGATTTGCAAGGTAGCCAGAAGGAACAATTTCCAAGTTCAAACGAGAGAACTCTTCATGAAGAGCAGGTTGGGCCTTTTCAATCATCAGATTGTTGCAATAGGACTTCCGACTTAGCGCGTCAGCCACGACGTTTGCTTTGCCGGGTTGATAGTTCAGACTCACATTATAGTCCTGATTAACTCAACAACGCCTTTGCCTGAGATTTAAATCCGGCTGGGTGAAGAGGTACTTCAGACTCTTGTGATCCGAGAAATCTCACAACGGTTACCAAACAGGTATGGTCTCCATTGCTTCAAAGCATAAACCACAGCGGCAAGTTCTAGATCATGAGTTGGGTAGTTGAGCTCATGCGGCTTAAGTTGGCGAGAAGCATATGCCACCACATGGCCATCTTGCATTAGCACACAGCCCAAGCCTTGCAAGAGGCGTCACAGAAGACGACGAAATCCTTGCTTGTGTCCGGCAGGACAAGCACAGGAGCGGAGGAGTTTGGCTTTCAGTGTTTTGAAGCTCTCTTCAGCTTCGGCCGACCATACAAACTTTTTATCCTTCTTGAGAAGGTCAGTCAGGGCCTTGGCTATCTTGGAGAAACCTTCGATGAATCGGCGGTAGTAACCCGCCAATCCGAGAAAGCTTCGAATGTCCTTGACTGACATTGGAGTTTTCCAATCCAGAATGGACTGAATCTTGTCAGGAATGACTTCCACACCATTTGCGGATATACATGACCAAGGAAGACAAGTTTATCCAACCAAAACTCACACTTGGAGAACTTGG
Source organism: Poa pratensis (assembly GCA_947311845.1). NCBI lineage: Eukaryota > Viridiplantae > Streptophyta > Magnoliopsida > Poales > Poaceae > Poa > Poa pratensis. Next base: position 425,899 of record CAMZMU010000052.1, on the reverse strand, counting down.
CATAAAGACGGTGTTCACGAAGCCGTGTCAGAACCAACCGAAGGTGTTCCTCATGCTCTTCGTCGGTTTTAGAATAGATAAGGATGTCATCGATGTAAATGACGACAAACTTATCAAGATAATCCATGAAGATGGAGTTCATGAGCCTCATGAAAGTAGCTGGAGCATTGTGAGACCAAAGGACATGACGGTATACTCATATGAGCCATAACGAGTAACAAATGCCGTCTTTGGAATATCCTCCTTTCTGATTTTATCTGATGGTAGCCTGACCTCAGATCCATCTTGGAGAATACGTTGCACCAGCTAACTGATCCAACAGATCATTGATGCGAGGAATAGGATACTTGTTCTTGATTGTCACCGCATTCAACGGTCTATAGTCAGAGACTAGACGAGGCACGGTAGAATCCCTCTTCTTGACAAAGAGTACCGGACAACCCCAAGGTGAACTGCTAGGCTGGATGAACTCCTTCGCTAACAGTGATCAATTTGCTCTTTCAACAGAGCCAACTCTTCCACCGGCATACGGTAGGGCTTCTTGGAAATTGGAGAGTACCGGGAAGTAGATCTATGACAAACTCCACACTTCGGTCAGGAGGCATGCCAGGCAACTCTTCCGGGAACACATCCGGGAAGTCACACACCACGTGTATGTCCTGGATTTCAGGAGGGGATTCGCCTTCCATAAAGCAAAGGAGAATCTCAGGTGAGTTGGGTATGACTGAGATGGAGGTCTTGACAATGCAGACCAATACTTCACACTTCACCAGAGGAATTGGTCACGGTGACGGTCTTGGCAGCACAGTCGAGATTAGCCGGTATTTGGCTAGCCAGTTCATGCCCAATGACATCAATGCCATTTGACCTCAGAGCTACAAAGCAAAGGAAAAGAGTAGTAACCGATAGTAATCTGGACCTCAGGAGTAACCCCATCGGTTTGCCATTTGGAGCCAGGAGTGGAGATCTCCAAGGGACGGCTCATTTTCTCAAACGGTATTTTGTGGTCTTTTGCAAAGCTATGGATATGAATGAATGCGATGCTCCAGAATCAAACAAAACTGTAGCACGATTGTTGTTGATTCGAAGCTCACCCATAAGAACGCCGGGGTCATCTTCAGCTTCTTCAAGAGACGTGGTTCAGGCGACCACGCACAATAGGTCCAGCCTTGCCAGCAGTGGCAGGGGCTCGTGCAGGAGTTATCGCGAGAGGTGCCTTCTGGGGGCACTCCCTGGAGTAGTGGCCAGCCTGGCCACAGGTGTAGCAAGTGACTCCAGGTGGAGCAGGTAGCATAGGACGGTACCCACTCCCGCCTACCCCAAGTGTCGAAGTAGTGGGGCGCGGAGGGGTGGCCTATATCCTGCTGCCCTCGGCATGAAGGAGCACGAGGTACGGCGCTGTAGGGACAAACACCCTGCGCTTCTTGCTCTCAGAACCCGAGGAACTCTGGTGGTCCCCATGTGCGGGCCTCTTGGAAGCCTCAAGTTCCTTTCTTCCTTGCTCAAGAGTAAAAGCCTGGTTGAACAGCTCCTGATAGGTCTGGAACCTGAAGGGCAACAACTCATAGCGGAGCTGCGGAGTAAGACCCTTGCGGAACAGCTCTTGCTTGTCAGCATCATTGGTCACGTCCCTTGGGGCGTAACGAGAGATATGGTTGAACTCACGACCATAAGTGCGGAGGTCCATCCGTCCCTGTTGCAAGTCCAGGAACTCCCTCCTCTTCAATCCATGATAGGCTGGGGAATGTACTCCGCACGGAAGGCAGTGCGAAAATCAGCCCAGTGAAGACATGGTTGGCTGGAAACAAAGCCACATGGCTCTCCCACCAACAGCCAGCAGCACCAACCAAGAGAGGTGGTGAAAGTTGACTTGCTCAGCCACTGGGACATGCAGCGCGGAGAACTTGCGCTCCAGAGCACGAAGCCAATCATCAGCTTCCAGTGGCTCCTTAGCATCAGCAAAGGTGGGTGGCTGGGAACGCAGGAACTCAGTGAGAGTGTTGCACTCGTTCCTCTGTGCATTCTGCTGCACCAACTGCTCAAGCAAGCGCTCATTGCCCCACGGTTCTCCTCAATGGCCATCAAGACTTGAGCCATCGAGGGTGGTGGCGGCAGATCATCCTCATCATCATGTGGTTACCGCGACCACCACGGCCTCCACGACCTCCTCGAGCCATTCTGGAGATTTGACAATGACACGGTTAGTATCTTTCTCCGAATGGTCGAACAATAGCATTAGCGTCTACACAAGTACACAGACTAGGGACGATAATACTTTGCGAGAAGGAAAACAACAAGATAGAACTTGGGTCAAAGATCAGCATCATGTGCTACTAGTGAGAGTTAAGAAATCACAACTTAACACACTCTAGTTGACACAATCCGGGACCTTATGTTCAAGTCCTTGGGTTAAAACCCAAGAAAGGATCAAATGATTTGACTCGGTAGAAACATCTGAGTTGATTTGGATTACACGCAGCGGGAGCAACTGGACACATAACACTAAAGGTAGAACCCACCCACGTTTCTAATCATTTTGAAGTAACAGATGAGAAGTAAAACCTTTAAGTCAAATCGAGGTAAGATTGCTCCGAGATTAGAGGGTAACCAGATAAGGAGTAAAAAGAATCCTAAGATGGTTTTCACAACTCATTTTTAGGTTAAAAATATTTTCACAAACACTAGACTCAACATCGACCAGTAGAAGGGTTTCCTACAGGCAGTACTGCTCTGATACCAACTTGTGGCGCCCGACCCGACTGCTATACAGTGATACTGTGTCCCCGGTTTCCGATACCACCAGACACACTATCAAAGCATAATAGAGAGATCAAGACTTGTGGAACAACTGGCACATCACAGACTCTTATAATAGAGAAAGATAGCAAATGACAACCAGAGGTCACAGACCTAACATTACAACAAGCGGAAGCAAAATAGGTTGTTCTAAACAACAAGAACCAAATTATGGCCTAAGAGGCCTACAGATAAACATCCAACGCCAGCTGTTCCGGGATGTCCCAAGCTGCCACCTGGGAACCCCAGACTACTCGTCGACGTCCACAAAAACCCACCTTCGAGGTCGGTGAAGTCCTCCTCTGAAACAAAACAAACGACGTTGAGTTCGACGAACTCGCAAGATTATAATAGAGCTTTAGCTCGATGAGGCTTTCAAAGTCATATGGCTTTTTGCATAAAGCTGATTTTATTTATGAAAAACATAACCAAAGGCATCGACTACTCAGAGTAATTTTAAAAGAGGTAAGAAGTGACTCTTTCTTTCATCACCTTTCTCAACATAATCACCATCATCAACATTGTACCTGTTCATCAAAGGCACCTCCCCGAATCACCCTCGAGGAAGCTCATCTTGCATTAGTGAGTGGTACCTCTTGTACCAGTTTTTAATCATTCCGTTAAAGTTATTCTATGATCTCTGAATCCGTCACCAAGTCGTCCATAACTGCGGACACGGCTTTTCGAAAAGATTTATCCCAGCAGGGGTGTACAATGTGAAAGTCGCCAGGTTCCTGAGGGACCTCCCAGCTTCTTAACCATGCGTACCGTCCGGCCCATTGCCTAGCTCTTAGCTCTCTTTCGGGGAAAGCCGGCTGGGTGGGAGCGGCTACGACCTTTACCTCACTTAAGACTAACCCAGGATCATCAGTGGCGGTAGGACAAGAGGTACCTTCTCGCACCCTGTCCCGCGGCCACTTATTTTCCTGACACAACCATCCTCATCTCAGTCTTGCCACCATCTTCAATGCACGCGCAAATGGAAAGCCAAACTAGAGGACCCTCGGCTAGTCTGCACAAGTTAGTCGGTCGACGAGGTTCCATATGCCCACGCAGGGTTGCACGCTCAACTTGGCTTAGGGAGAACTCGCACTTAGGCGGCGAGAACGAGACAACCCACCACATCCCATGTGGCCTCTCATCCCCACCTTTAAGCATTTTATTATCCATCACCACAATTTCTCCACCATCATTCTCATCTCAACACTTGTTTCCAACATGAAGTAACCATCGCACCACTATACCATTACTAAGCATGGCTAAGCATCCACATAGCATAGTAGATATCTCGGGCCAACAATACAAACCTAAGGATAATAGGAGGGGAAACAGGTAATTGGCATCGGAATCTTAATGCAACTATAGGATACTCTAATCCAAGCAAATTGACATTTGGAACCGCATGCAATATTATAGTGGAGAAAATATTTGCGGAAAATAGGATAAGATATGCTCAGAGGGGGGGGGGTTACGCTTGCCTGGCTCAACGAGCTGGTAGTACGGTTCTTCGGGGTATTGAGGTGTAACCCCGGCTGCTTGATCTATCGAAGCATAACAAGGATGAACAATCAATCACCACACGAGATTTAGCGAAAAGCAATGCCCAAACACATGATGACATGACCATTTTAAATCCTCGGGAAGAGGATGATTCAACTATTCAACTTAAACGGAGTTCGGATGCTTAGAGGGCGCATCTCGAATATACCGCGGAGTTAGGTCATGATTCATTCTTACTTGTTAATTGGAATAGATGAACCTATTGTTAACTTGCATATGAATGACATGATCATGTGATGAAATGCAGGGTTTAGGGTGATTAACATCACTGTAACAAGTATGAAGAGTGAAAAGAAGATTGGCATGCATTACAGAAGGAAATAGGGGAAACTGGGGTTTTCCGGATCCCAGTCCAGAAATTTCCGGGTCTGGCACCGAGTGCAGATCCGGTTTCAGATCCAGTGAAATCCGGGTTTTGCACCGGAATTTAATTCATCCGGAAATATTTTCGGGTGTAAACCGGGTGTATTCCGGGCAAAAACAATCGAGTCCAATAGCTATTTCGCTAATCCGGTATAGATTCCGGAAAAATCCGGGTCTGATACTGGATTTTCCAAACGCGACTGAACGTGCTACTCCTACTGCGATTCGACGAACTAGCGAGTAATCGAGGGAATGGAGATGTCCTTTTGGACCGCAAACTCACCCTGAACTCGTGGGAGGGCTTGGCGAGGTCGGAGAGGAACGGGAACGGCGGCGACGAGATCGTCCGGCGAAGCGGCAGACGGAGAGGAGGAAGACGAAGATGGAGAGCTCGATTCCCAGGAATGTCCGGCGTCTCGGCTCGATTCCTTCGGCAGGGACGGAGAGGACAACACGGCGGAGCTTCGGGCGGTCTTCAATTTGCTCGGGAACTCCTCAGTCGACGGAGATGCATGGTGGCAGCTCGGCGGCCATGGCAGCTCGGTGGGAGCTCGTGAGGAGAAGAGGAGAGAGCAGGGAGCAAGTGGAGAAGTGGATAGGGGTGGGAGCAGTGGGCCTCGTGTGCTCCTCTTCTTGCAGGTAGAGGCATGGAGCAGGGGGCCCGGGTGGAGCTGGTGCGGCCCGACCATGGCGCGGTCGCTACAGCACAAAGAAGATGCCTTTCTGGCTCATCCGGTATGAATTCCGGAATATTCCGGTTCTGGCACCGGGTGAGATCCGGGTTCAGGTCCGGATGATTCCGGATCTGCTACCGGATTCCCTGAATTCTCAGAACTTCCTTGACAAAGATAAGATGTCAAAGTATGTTGGTTTTGCAACTTTGAGGGCTTTCATGGTTTTGAAATTTTGTTGAAGCAAAATTGGCATTTTGTTTGAAGTGGTGTCAAACCACAACAATTCCCTAGCAACAACAACAATGATGCATGATGCCATGATGCAATGAACACAAAGTGGAAAATTTACACCGGTTTTCAGGTTTTCAACTTTGGGCTGTTACAAAAGCTGTACAACCCCAACTTTAAAATGGTAGATATCAATGAGTTTGTGTAGAAAATGAGCTCCAAAGTGTGTATTCTTAAGGTTCGGCACAAATTCTCTGTGGCAGATCATATACGGGACTATTTTGACAAAAATTCGAGCACTAAAGTTGTGTAAAATTAGTAATAAAGGGTCTCGGTCCAATTACTCTCACGGAGGTCATATGCTCTGGAGCGCCATATTGGCCCAAAGCTCGACCCATGGGCCCCCTGTCGTCTACCCCTTTGACCGTCATGGAAATTCATTATCACATGTGAGTTTCCTACTTGTCTGCTGAGGTAGCTAATATGAAGATGGAAAACAGAAATTGAGCCCACGGTCTCACAATCCCTCCAGTTGCGTTGAAGTGGCAGTTTAGCTAGCCATATAAGTGTGTAATCTTCGTACATGGTAAGACATGTGTGTGAAGCTGGACACTTGGGAGCTTGCTATTGTATACTTTCTTATTCGACCACACTTGACCGGCGTTGATAGAGGGTCGACCAATGGAGTTGAAGGAGGAGATTGTGTGAGCTATCATGTTTACCATTCATGACATCATCATAATAAGGAGAGATGGAAAGATACAAGATTGATCAAGTCATAGTGCGAAGAGTTGTTCAACGCTACCAAGTGGGATCATGCATGTGATCTCGTGGTATGTTAAGTAGTTGTCCATATAGCTTTTGTGAACTAACCGATGATATATGTGGTGGTGGTCATAATTGTTGATATTTGCAAGTTCTAGATGGTCATTTCGTTAAGATCATGTTCTCGAAGCATGCCATCCACAGGAGATAAAGGTCAAGTGAAGTCGGTCCTAGGAGAAACTTTCCCATATTTGTTTCTCGGGGTGTAAGTTGGAAGTCTTCACGAGCGAAGCGTGATCAAGAACAGGCGGTTCACCTTGAGGAGGCTAAGATCGTCATCATGTAATTCAAGTGGATTGTGCGATGCAAAGGTATGACCTAAACTGGTTTCTATTTTACCAGTCCCATGATGTTTGTTCGGAAACCGGGTTATATAGGATGGACAACCGTGCTATCCAGAGGGCTCTCGAGTGAGTAGCTTGATCGTATTGTTCTAGAGAGTTCAAACCTTTGCATCCTTGGCATCATATTTATTGGTTCTTATTTTTGCTTTATCGTTGTGTAGCCTTGATGCTGTTCTTGTTTATCATGACAAGCTCATGTCCTTCGAGAACGAGATTTGCCTGCTTTCGTCTATTACGTTTTCGATGTTGAAGAAATGTACCGGTCCATGTTTGACAAAGGGTCCACACCTCTTCGTGTGTGGTATTTTCACTATTTCTTCTTCTCAAGATTTTCACATTCTGCTGGGTACTTATCACAATTATCTTTCCAACAAAATTAATTTCATCTAAATCGATGTTTCTTTTCAAAAGTCATCAAAATTCTTTACGGGAGGTCATCTATGATGGTATAGGGAGGAAAAACAATTCATCAAGGCATAGAAAAGGTACTTATTGATGAGTTTATGTGAAATGTTGAGTTAAAATGGGTATTATAGGGTTTAGGAGTCCAGTATGTGTATTAACATATATATGGGTAACAAAATGGAGAAAACATTAAACAACAAGTTGTGTGCCCTTGTCTACGGAGAAGAAAGCTGTACAACCCCAACTTTAAAATTGTAGATATCAACGAGTTTGTGTAGAAAATGAGCACCAAAGTGTGTATTCTAAAGGTTCGGCACAAATTCTCTATGGCAGATCATATACGGGACTATTTTGACAAAAATTCGAGCACTAAAGTTGTGTAAAATAATAATAAAGGGTCTCGGTCCAATTACTCTCACGAGGTCATATATTATGATGCTCTGGAGTGCCATATTGGCCCAAAGCTCGACCCGTGGGCCCCTGTCATCTACCCCTTTGACCGTCGTGGAAATTCATTATCACGTGTGAGTTTTCTACTTGTCTGCTGAGGGTAGCTCATAGGAATATGGAAAAAAAAATTGAGCTCACGGTCTCACAATCCCTCCAGTTGCATTGAAGTGGCAGTTTAGCTAGCCATATAAGTGTGTAATCTTCGTACATGGTAAGACATGTGTGTGAAGCTGGACACTTGGGTGCTTGCTAGTGTATACTTTCTTATTCGACCACACTTGACCGGCATCGATAGAGGGTCGACCAATGGAGTTGAAGGAGGAGATTGTGTGAGCTATCATGTTTACCATTCATGACATCATCATAATAATGTGAGATGGAAAGATACAAGATTGATCAAGTCATAGTGCGAAGAGTTGTTCAACGCTACCAAGTGGGATCATGCATGTGATCTCGTGGTATGTTAAGTAGTTGTCCATATAGTTTTTGTGAACTAACCGATGATATATGTGGGTGGTGGTCATAATTGTTGAGATTTGCAAGTTCTAGATGGTCATTTCGTTGAGATCATGTGCTCGAAGCATGCCATCCACTGGATATAAAGGTCAAGTGAAGTCGGTCCGAGGAGAAGCTTTCCCATATTTGTTTCTCGGGGAGTAAGTTGGAAGTCTTCACCGAGCGAAGCGTCATCAAGAAAAGGCGGTTCACCTTGAGGAGGCTAAGATCGTCATCATGTAATTCAAGTGGATTGTGCGATGCAAAGGTATGACCTTGAACTGGTTTCTATTTTACCGGTCCCATGATGTTTGTTGGGAAACCGGGTTATATAGGATAGACAACCGTGCTATCCAGAGGGCTCTCGAGTGAGTAGCTTGATCGTATTGTTTAGAGAGTTCAACCTTTGCATCCTTGGCATCATATTTATTGGTTCTTATTTTTGCTTTATCGTTGTGTAGCCTTGGTGTTTTTCTTGTTCATCATGACAAGCTCATGTCCTTCGAGAACAAGATTTGCCTGGTTTCGTCTATTACGTTTTCGATGTTGAAGAAATGTACCGGTCCATGTTGACAAAGGGTCCACACCTCTTCGTGTGTGGTATTTTCTCTATTTATTCTTCTCAAGATTTTCACTTTCTGCTGGGTACTTATCGCAATTATCTTTCCAACAAAATTAGTTTCATCTCAATCGGCGTTTCTTTTCAAAAGTCATCAAAATTCTTTACGGGAGGTCATCTATGATGGTCTAGGTAGGAAAAACAATTCAATCAAGGCATAGAAAATGTACTTATTGATGAGTTTATGTGAAATGTTGAGTTAAAATGGGTATTATAGGGTTTGGGAGTCCAGTATGTGTACGAACATATATATGGGTAACAAAATGGAGAAAACATTGAATAACAAGTTGTGTGCCCTTGTCTACGGAGAAGAAAGCTGTACAACCCCAACTTTAAAATGGTAGATATCAACGAGTTTGTGTAGAAAATGAGCACCAAAGTGTGTATTCTAAAGGTTCGGCACAAATTCTCTATGGCAGATCATATACGGGACTATTTTGACAAAAATTCGAGCACTAAAGTTGTGTAAAATAAGTAATAAAGGGTCTCGGTCCAATTACTCTCACGAGGTCATATATTATGATGCTCTGGAGCGCCATATTGGCCCAAAGCTCGACCCGTGGGCCCCCTGTCGTCTACCCCTTTGACCGTCGTGAAAATTCATTATCACGTGTGAGTTTTCTACTTGTCTGCTGAGGGTAGCTCATAGGAATATGGAAAACAGAAATTGAGCCCACGGTCTCACAATCCCTCCAGTTGCGTTGAAGTGGCAGTTTAGCTAGCCATATAAGTGTGTAATCTTCGTACATGGTAAGACATGTGTGTGAAGCTGGACACTTGGGAGCTTGCTATTGTATACTTTCTTATTCGACCACACTTGACCGGCATCGATAGAGGGTCGACCAATGGAGTTGAAGGAGGAGATTGTGTGAGCTATCATGTTTACCATTCATGACATCATCATAATAATGAGAGATGGAAAGATACAAGATTGATCAAGTCATAGTGCGAAGAGTTGTTCAACGCTACCAAGTGGGATCATGCATGTGATCTCGTGGTATGTTAAGTAGTTGTCCATATAGTTTTGTGAACTAACCGATGATATATGTGGGTGGTGGTCATAATTGTTGAGATTTGCAAGTTCTAGATGGTCATTTCGTTGAGATCATGTGCTCGAAGCATGCCATCCACTGGATATAAAGGTCAAGTGAAGTCGGTCCGAGGAGAAGCTTTCCCATATTTGTTTCTCGGGGAGTAAGTTGGAAGTCTTCACCGAGCGAAGCGTGATCAAGAAAAGGCGGTTCACCTTGAGGAGGCTAAGATCATCATCATGTAATTCAAGTGGATTGTGCGATGCAAAGGTATGACCTTGAACTGGTTTCTATTTTACCGGTCCCATGATGTTTGTTGGGAAACCGGTTATATAGGAAGACAACCGTGCTATCCAGAGGGCTCTCGAGTGAGTAGCTTGATCGTATTGTTCTAGAGAGTTCAAACCTTTGCATCCTTGGCATCATATTTATTGGTTCTTATTTTTGCTTTATCGTTGTGTAGCCTTGGTGCTTTTCTTGTTCATCATGACAAGCTCATGTCCTTCGAGAACGAGATTTGCCTGCTTTCGTCTATTATGTTTTCGATGTTGAAGAAATGTACCGGTCCATGTTTGACAAAGGGTCCACACCTCTTCGTGTGTGGTATTTTCTCTATTTCTTCTTCTCAAGATTTTCACTTTCTGCTGGGTACTTATCGCAATTATCTTTCCAACAAAATTAGTTTCATCTCAATCGGCGTTTCTTTTCAAAAGTCATCAAAATTCTTTACGGGAGGTCATCTATGATGGTCTAGGTAGGAAAAACAATTCAATCAAGGCATAGAAAAGGTACTTATTGATGAGTTTATGTGAAATGTTGAGTTAAAATGGGTATTATAGGGTTTGGGAGTCCAGTATGTGTATGAACATATATATGGGTAACAAAATGGAGAAAACATTGAACAACAAGTTGTGTGCCCTTGTCTACGGAGAAGAAAGCTATACAAGCCCAACTTTAAAATGGTAGATATCAACGAGTTTGTGTAGAAAATGAGCACCAAAGTGTGTATTCTAAAGGTTCGGCACAAATTCTCTATGGCAGATCATATACGGGACTATTTTGACAAAAATTCGAGCACTAAAGTTGTGTAAAATTAGTAATAAAGGGTCTCGGTCCAATTACTCTCACGGAGGTCATATATTATGATGCTCTGGAGCGCCATATTGGCCCAAAGCTCGACCCGTGGGCCCCCTGTCGTCTACCCATTTGACCGTCGTGAAAATTCATTATCACGTGTGAGTTTTCTACTTGTCTGCTGAGGGTAGCTCATAGGAATATGGAAAACAGAAATTGAGCCCACGGTCTCACAATCCCTCCAGTTGCGTTGAAGTGGCAGTTTAGCTAGCCATATAAGTGTGTAATCTTCGTACATGGTAAGACATGTGTGTGAAGCTGGACACTTGGGCGCTTGCTAGTGTATACTTTCTTATTCGACCACACTTGACCGGCATCGATAGAGGAATGGGTTGAAGGAGGAGATTGTGTGAGCTATCATGTTTACCATTCATGACATCATCATAATAATGAGAGATGGAAAGATACAAGATTGATCAAGTCATAGTGCGAAGAGTTGTTCAACGCTACCAAGTGGGATCATGCATGTGATCTCGTGGTATGTTAAGTAGTTGTCCATATAGTTTTTGTGAACTAACCGATGATATATGTGGGTGGTGGTCATAATTGTTGAGATTTGCAAGTTCTAGATGGTCATTTCGTTGAGATCATGTGCTCGAAGCATGCCATCCACTGGATATAAAGGTTAAGTGAAGTCGGTCCGAGGAGAAGCTTTCCCATATTTGTTTCTCGGGGAGTAAGTTGGAAGTCTTCACCGAGCGAAGCGTGATCAAGAAAAGGCGGTTCACCTTGAGGAGGCTAAGATCGTCATCATGTAATTCAAGTGGATTGTGCGATGCAAAGGTATGACCTTGAACTGGTTTCTATTTTACCGGTCCCATGATGTTTGTTGGGAAACCGGTTATATAGGAAGACAACCGTGCTATCCAGAGGGCTCTCGAGTGAGTAGCTTGATCGTATTGTTCTAGAGAGTTCAAACCTTTGCATCCTTGGCATCATATTTATTGGTTCTTATTTTTGCTTTATCGTTGTGTAGCCTTGGTGCTTTTCTTGTTCATCATGACAAGCTCATGTCCTTCTAGAACGAGATTTGCCTGCTTTCGTCTATTACCTTTTCGATGTTGAAGAAATGTACCGGCCCATGTTTGACAAAGGGTCCACACCTCTTCGTGTGTGGTATTTTCTCTATTTCTTCTTCTCAAGATTTTCACTTTCTGCTGGGTACTTATCGCAATTATCTTTCCAACAAAATTAGTTTCATATCAATCGGCGTTTCTTTTCAAAAGTCATCAAAATTCTTTACGGGAGGTCATCTATGATGGTCTAGGTAGGAAAAACAATTCAATCAAGGCATAGAAAATGTACTTATTGATGAGTTTATGTGAAATGTTGAGTTAAAATGGGTATTATAGGGTTTGGGAGTCCAGTATGTGTACGAACATATATATGGGTAACAAAATGGAGAAAACATTGAACAACAAGTTGTGTGCCCTTGTCTACGGAGAAGAAAGCTGTACAAGCCTAACTTTAAAATGGTAGATATCAACGAGTTTGTGTAGAAAATGAGCACCAAAGTGTGTATTCTAAAGGTTCGGCACAAATTCTCTTTGGCAGATCATATACGGGACTATTTTGACAAAAATTCGAGCACTAAAGTTGTGTAAAATTAGTAATAAAGGGTCTCGGTCCAATTACTCTCACAGAGGTCATATATTATGATGCTCTGGAGCGCCATATTGGCCCAAAGCTCGACTCGTGGGCCCCCTATCGTCTACCCCTTTGACCGTCGTGAAAATTCATTATCACGTGTGAGTTTTCTACTTGTCTGCTGAGGGTAGCTCATAGGAATATGGAAAACAGAAATTGAGCCCACGGTCTCACAATCCTTTCAGTTGCGTTGAAGTGGCAGTTTAGCTAGCCATATAAGTGTGTAATCTTCGTACATGGTAAGACATGTGTGTGAAGCTGGACACTTGGGAGCTTGCTAGTGTATACTTTCTTATTCGACCACACTTGACCGGCATCGATAGAGGGTCGACCAATGGAGTTGAAGGAGGAGATTGTGTGAGCTATCATGTTTACCATTCATGACATCATCATAATAATGAGAGATGGAAAGATACAAGATTGATCAAGTCATAGTGCGAAGAGTTGTTCAACGCTACCAAGTGGGATCATGCATGTGATCTCGTGGTATGTTGAGTAGTTGTCCATATAGCTTTTGTGAACTAACCGATGATATATGTGGGTGGAGGTCATAATTGTTGAGATTTGCAAGTTCTAGATGGTCATTTCGTTGAGATCATGTGCTTGAAGCATGCCATCCACTGGAGATAAAGGTCAAGTGAAGTCGGTCCGAGGAGAAGCTTTCCCATATTTGTTTCTCGGGGAGTAAGTTGGAAGTCTTCACCGAGCGAAGCGTGATCAAGAAAGGCGGTTCACCTTGAGGAGGCTAAGATCGTCATCATGTAATTCAAGTGGATTGTGCGATGCAAAGGTATGACCTTGAACTGGTTTCTATTTTACCGGTCCCATGATGTTTGTTGGGAAACTGGGTTATATAGGATAGACAACCGTGCAATCCAGAGGGCTCTCGAGTGAGTAGCTTGATCGTATTGTTCTAGAGAGTTCGAACCTTTGCATCCTTGGCATCATATTTATTGGTTCTTATTTTTGCTTTATCGAGAGAATTTGTGCCGAACCTTTAGAATACACACTTTGGTGCCCATTTTCTACACAAACTCGTTGATGTCTACCATTTTAAAGCTGGGGTTGTACAGCTTTCTTCTTCGTAGACAAGGGCACACAACTTGTTGTTCAATGTTTTCTCCATTTTCTTACCCATATATATGTTTGTACACATACTGGACTCCCAAACCCTATAATACCCATTTTAACTCAACATTTCACATAAACTCATCAATAAGTACCTTTTCTATGCCTTGATTGAATTGTTTTTCCTACCTAGACCATCATAGATGACCTCCCGTAAAGAATTTTGATGACTTTTGAAAAGAAACGCCGATTGAGATGAAACTAATTTTGTTGTAAAGATAATTGCGATAAGTACCCAGCAGAAAGTGAAAATCTTGAGAAGAAGAAATAGAGAAAATACCACACACGAAGAGCTGTGGACCCTTTGTCAAACATGGACCGGTACATTTCTTCAACATCGAAAACGTAATAGACGAAAGCAGGCAAATCTCGTTCTCGAAGGACATGAGCTTGTCATGATGAACAAGAAAAGCACCAAGGCTACACAACGATAAAGCAAAAATAAGAACCAATAAATATGATGCCAAGGATGCAAAGGATTGAACTCTCTAGAACAATACGATCAAGATACTCACTCGAGAGCCCTTTGGATAGCACGGTTGTCTATCCTATATAACCTGGTTTCGCAACAAACATCATGGGACCGGCAAAATAGAAACCAGTTCAAGGTCATACCTTTGCATTGCACAATCCACTTGAATTACATGATGACGATCTTAGCCTCCTCTAGGTGAACCGCCTTTTCTTGATCACGCTTCGCTCGGTGAAGACTTCCAACTTACTCCACGAGAAACAAATATGGGAAAGCTTCTCCTCAGACCGACTTCACTTGACCTTTATCTCCAGTGGATGGCATGCTTCGAGCACATGATCTCAACGAAATGACCATCTAGAACTTGCAAATCTCAACAATTATGACCACCACCCACATATATCATCGGTTAGTTCACAAAAGCTATATGGATAACTACTTAACATACCACGAGATCACATGCATGATCCCACTTGGTAGCGTTGAACAACTCTTCGCACTATGACTTGATCAATCTTGTATCTTTCCATCTCTCATTATTATGATGATGTCATGAATGGTAAACATGATAGCTCACACAATCTCCTCCTTCAACTCCATTGGTCGACCCTCTATTGATCCCGGTCAAGTGTGGTCGAATAAGAAAGTATACACTAGCAAGCTCCCAGGTGTCCAGCTTCACACACATGTTTTACCATGTACGAAGATTACACACTTATATGGCTAGCTAAACTGCCACTTCAACGCAACTAGAGGGATTGTGAGACCGTGGGCTAAATTTCTGTTTTCCATATTCCTATGAGCTACCCTCAGCAGACAAGTAGAAAACTCACACGTGATAATGAATTTCCACGACGATCAAAGGGGTAGACGACAGGGGGCCCACGGGTCGAGCTTTGGGCCAATATGGCGCTCCAGAGCATCATAATATATGACCTCCGTGAGAGTAATTGGACCAAGACCCTTTATTACTAATTTTACAGAACTTTAGTGCTCGAATTTTTGTCAAAATAGTCCCGTATATGATCTACCATAGAGAATTTGTGCCGAACCTTGAGAATACACTTTGGTGCTCATTTTCTACACAAACTCGTTGATATCTACCATTTTAATGTTAGGGATTTACAGCTTTCTTCTCCGTAGACAAGGGTACACAACTTGTTGTTCAATGTTTTCTCCATTTTGTTACCCACATATATGTTCGTACACATACTGGACTCCCAAACCATATAATATCCATTTTAACTCAACATTTCACATAAACTCATCAATAAGTACCTTTTCTATGCCTTGATTGAATTGTTTTTCCTACCTATACCATCATAGATGACCTCCCGTAAAGAATTTTGATGACTTTTGAAAAGAAACACGATTGAGATGAAACTAATTTTGTTGGAAAGATAATTGCGATAAGTACCCAGTAGAAAGTGAAAATCTTGAGAAGAACAAATAGAGAAAATACCACACACGAAGAGGTGTGGACCCCTTGTCAAACATGGACCGGTTGATGGCCCTTCACGTAGTTACCCCACAACGGCGCCAGAAAACAGTTGCTAGCCCCTTCGCGTGGTACCTGCGTGAAAAGTAAATGGGTTAGGTTGAGACTCCAAGTGCAGAGTGTATGTAGTAGTGGAAGACTGTTTTCCCCACGAGGGGTGACTCGAGGGTTTAATATCGAACTCTCGGGAAACCAGTATTTCAGGTGTTATCTCCTTATCCTTCTCTTGAGAACCTGCAACAAAATAAATTGGTTTTGTGCCCTCAACCTCACTAAGTGGTTGTCAAGCACAAGGTGTGAGAATGATAATAAAATAATATGCAATGCAAACAATAAGTAAATATGCAATGATGGTAAATAAATATGCAAGGATGGTGGTAGGAATGATAAATGATATTTTTGGGTTTTTTTATGATGAATGCAAGATGTAAAAGTGTTTTTGTATTTTCGGATTTAATAATGGCAGCAAACAAAAGTGATGATAAAAGTATTGGAAAGGTATTTCTTATGATTAAAAATGGACAGGGGTTCATGGTTTCACAAATGCACTCTCTCTTGATAACGTGGTAGACAATGGAACACTAAAATTAACATGTAAGATGGCAAGACATGGTTTGACAAGTTATTAATAATATGGGCATCACGTCCTAACATAGAGATCTCAAGTATAAGTTGTTCTCTCTCTTATGCTCCACCAAGATGCGAACTAAATCATAACACCTTAGTAATTAAGATAAAACAGAGCATAGCAATAAGTTCAATGACATGAAGTTAAAATATGAACATGCTAGATCTAGTCATGGAGATAGCGGCCAAGGTCACATCCACTCTCCAGTAGCATGGTATTTTTGTTTATCCCTCGTGAGGCAAGAAAGTAAGGTAGAAAACCCAAGTGGATCGCAGAACTTTCTCTCACGTTCACTGCACTAGCCACCCCCCGTTACTCCAACTAATGCACACGTTCCCCCTCACATGCTCTCATAAACATGCTTGATCATGACAAGTAAATAAGAACGGAGTACATAATATGCATCTACTTTCATAACTGAAACAAAACCATTGCAATATCAAACATGTATTAACTCATAATAAATATCCACCATAAAGGAATTACATAGATGACCGTAATCATGTTCAACAGCTCATATGGTACTAATTAGTGAAGCTCATAGAGAGGAGAGATACATAAGTTACTTCCACAAACCCATAGTTCAGGGGTGGACTACTCCCTCTTCATCATCGTGTCGGTGGAGATGTTGTTGGAGGGGAAGGAGACCACACTGGCAGCGCCCCACCGGAGTTTTCCCCCTCCAATCTTCAGCTCCAGGTCTCTGTTTCGTGGTTTCTATGTTTCGGCGGCGCTCCCTTTCGCGAAAAACCTGGGGGTCTATATATAGTAGTTTTTAGGTCAAGACGAAGCTTCGGGAAGAAAGATCGACGGCAGCGGAGGCCCGAGGGCTAGGATGGGGGACCCCACGTGGTCAGGGAATCTGGCCGCGTGGGCCCACCCCTTTCTGCCTTCTGGTCTCCATTTCTTTGATTCCTTTACGCCTACGTTTCGTTCCTTCCAAAAAAGTGATCCCCGTAAAGTTTCAGGTCATTTGGACGTCGTTTGGGTCCCTGAAACATCAAAATATAGAAAAAGGGGTTTTCTGACCGCGCAGGGTTAATTCTAGAAAAATGGGGAAGTTGTTAATTATCCCCAAAGCTTAATATAAATCATGAATATAACCCTTATATGATGCAAATAACATGGAATAACATGTAATAAAATGTAAAGTTCATGTATGCATTTTACATGCATCAACATCCCCAAGTTTAACCCATGCTCGTCCCAAGTATGAAGGTGATAAAACTAACATGGACTTTGCATTTAATACTATCAATGGATATCAAAGGTGATTACTATTGCTACATAGAGTCAAATGATTCATTCTTCAAAGGAATAACAATATGCAAGATAAATTATGAAGTGATATCAAATACTCAATGTAAAGATGTTCAATGATAAATTCACAAAGTGTAATATAGAAGAAAGTACTATGGACCAAATGTATGCATAATGAAAAGTAAAAAAAATCCTATGGTGGTCATAGAGTACTTCTTATGAAAACTGAATATAAAAGGTGGACACTTTGGATAGATAAATAAGTAGAGGTAAAGCTTGAATAAGTTTCATCTAACTTCCAAACACTTCTACTTAAGTTAATGCTTGTAAGGTGGTAGTCATTGGTTTGGAGCTCTCATTACCCCTATCATAGCATCTTGAACGATTAATGTTTAAAGTGAAAGCAAATATGAGTGGTGTGCTTGACAATGTATTGGTTGAATATCTCATGCCCCTTGAATACAAGTACTTACACCATGTGTTACTCACTTTGGTCCACAAAGTAAATTCAAATAAAGGTCATTGCAAGTAATAATAGTATCATCAAGAACTGCACTGGGGTACCTCTTGCCCCATGACATGAACAAGCCCATGTCAAAATAACAAGACAAACAGACAATGAACAATCTCAGCACTCTTTTATTTACTATGGGTATAGCTTTTTATTATGAGGTGCATCACTGAATGAACATTATGGTTGTGCTATAAATTTCCACCATGAATGATGCATGGCTTAGATTAGTGGCCCAGACATTTCTCTAACCATTTATACAAACTCTTTGAACTTACTTAGTATCCACATTCATTTCACCCATGACAGGCATCCATAAACAAAAGTACATGGCATCAACTAAATATAAATAAGTGCAATGTTGAAAGCTAGCCATGTGACAGCACATATGGGCTAACTCCCAACCAAAACAATTGTCAAGCCCACAACTTCATAATTTTAATCACAATGGTTCAAGCTTATTAAATGCAATAAAAGTAAATTGTGCATCAAGTTCATGAGAGCTTTTAGCCAAATTTTCCCATGACAATCAATAACATAAGCATTTAAATTCAGAAATGTAGATAACACAATATAACATGATAAACATACATGGAATAACATAAACCTAATAGGTAGATATGGTGGACTCACTGAAAAACTTTGGTTGAAGGTGTTGGGAAACAAGCTTTTTACTTGTTGTAATTTTTGGGCTAGCAATAGGGAGAAAGTTGACCATCTAAATGCATGCATAAGTGTCCATAGAACTAATCAATCCATGTTAAACCAAGTAAAGTTAAAATTCAACATCTAAACATGGTAAAAGATAGCTCTTGACAATGCAGTTGCAAATTAACATTCATTCAAAGCACGTGAATTATGCAACTATATGTATCTTTTAAAATCAACTCAAACATCCCTATCCCAATATATTTAATAGCATCCAACATAATTCAACCCAAACTTCCAGTAGCTCTCTCATATATAAATGATAGTGGTGGTCTCAAAAAAATAAAAATCAAACCGAAATAACGAAAGCAAAAGAAAATAGACGCTCCAAGTTTATACGATAAAGTGCTTTGATCGAAAAATAGAAGTTAGAGGTGTGCAAACCGAGAGTGTGTAGGTCCAGTGGGGTTGTCTTGTGTAACATCCCTAGTTTTCAAAAAGTTGAAAAATCAGAAAAATTCAAAACTTTTTAAAACTATTATGTATTTGCTTTGAAAAGAAAATTCATGCATGCATTCAACATCATATAGCATTGTTTGCATTTGGTTATTTCAAGAGTGGGAAATAAATTTCCACTTGAAAACATATTTAAGAAAATATATTAGTAGAGCAATTATGCTCCAATTTTTCTTTTGACTTTTATATATTGTTCTTTTAATAATTGCTTGTGATTGTTTGTATTTGTTGAAATATATTTTTGCAAAATGTGTATCTTGTGGTAATTAAGTCTTATTCAAGCCACATTTGATTTGTTTTAAACCTATTTTATTTTAGATATCAAGTGTCATATTGTTCATTAAAAACTTAGTTTGGAAATCAAAATGATTTTTACTTAAAAAGTGTGTTTGGTTGTGAATTGTTTGTTTGTATGGGAATTATTCTATTACTTACCTATTCTCTATTTTCAAATTTATAGTTTTGCTTTTAAAAGAAAATGTTTATTTGGATTTTAAAATGAATTTTGAATTCATTTTGAATTATCAAACCCTTTTTAAACAAGATGAGTTTTATGCAAATTATCCTTTGAGTGATATGTAATATTATTACTCATATTTTGCCTTGGTTTAAAATATAATTTCAAAAGGAATTTATAAAACCCTATAGTTTTCAAAAGACATTAATATGTCCAAAATTCATTTAAACATATTTCAAAATTTTAGTAGACAAAATGTATTGGAAAATATTATTTGAGGTTCTCAAATTAAAGAGTTGGTTTTTACAAAACTATAGAAATTGGTTTGACTTAATTTGGTTTTGTATTTAAAAAGTTATTAAAGTTCTTAGGAAAAGAAAAGAAAAGCTTTTGAAAAAAAAAGGGGAACCCTAGCTAATTGGGCCGAAGCCCAACTTCTAAACCTCTTCTCTACCGCACGCGCAGCGTACAACAGCCCAGCCCAGTTCTCCCCTCTATCTCACCGACATGCGGGCCCCGCCCATGACGCCAGCCATGACGTCACGCGTCTTCAACCTCTCGTGCAAGCAAGGAACTCCCGAAACCTAACCTAATCCAACCCAAATCCGTTACGATTCGCTGCGAATCTCCCGAATCCTCTGCCCATATATAATCTCCACGACCTCCTCTCTCTTTTGCCCCATAAACCAGAACCCGAGAGCCCCCAGGCTGCTCGAGATCATCCACGGAGCGCCGCCACGGCCGCCGGCGAACTCCATCGATCCCGGCGAGTACAGGACACCCCGAGCCCTACCATCTATCTCTTTCTTCTTATTTCATCGCTGCGCATCGATCTGACCCTGTCCCGAATTTTTGCGTGCACCAGAACGTCATATCCATCCTCGACAGGAGCTCGCCGCCGCTTCCTCGACTCCGGCGAGCAATCCTGGGCCAGCCGGAGCACCCCGACACCGCCAGCTTCGTCATCGTCTCCGCCACGCCTTTCTGCATCCGTAGGTATAAGACACGCTTCCCCGCTCTCTCTGTAGCGCTAGAACACCAACTCCGGCCATGGCGCGCCGCGGAAGCTAGGTTTCCGGCGAACAGCGCCGCTCGTTTTAGGTCAAACGAATCTCGGCCGTCCGATCTCGTTTTAACGCGTGAGATTAGATCCATCCGATGAACCGGTACCGGCGAATCAGAGCGCGCCACGTCGACAGCCCAGTCAGCAGCAGCGTCAGCAGCACAGTCAGCAGCTCCGCACCAACCAGAAGATGCCACGTCGACGAAGGACTTCATCGCGAAGATCTTTTCAGTTTTCTTTACGTTCTAGCCCCTGCGCGTCACAGATTAGTCCCTGGATTTTTGATTCATTATTAATTTTTATTCCTTTAGCCAAAATTTATGAAATTTATATTTTTGGAAAGCTAATAATGTGTAGAAACTTTCTGTATGCTTAATTTGAGGTTTGGACGAAATTAATTTAGATAAATTTTAAAAATGGTTTAATTGATATTTTGGCTATAATTTAATTATAAAAATTGATAATTGAGCAAAATATTTTGCTATATTTTTGTTTGTATAAATAATGGCCGTAGCATTGCTCTGTATTTTTGTAGAAGTGTTTTTATGTGTTTTTGCATGTAAATTGTTTTTATTGCTTTTTAGGTGTTATTTTAATAAGTAAATTATATTAAAATTGTTTTCCACATTAATTTCGAATAGAAATTTTAGCTAAGTCATGATGATCATGTTAGATGCAAAATAACTTAGAAATATTTCACCTCTCCCACAAAAGTGTTATTTCTTCCTTAGAAAATTTTGAGTAATAAAATTTTGACAACACTTTTCCTTGGAAAATTTCCTTAGAAAATATTTGATAATTATTTTGACAACCCTATTTCCCTTAGAAAATTTCAACATCTTAAAAGTGTTAAATCTTTTCCTTAGAAAAATTTAGCATCTTGAAAACTTAGTGGTTTTAGAATATTTTCCTAAGTGTTATTTTTGACAAGTGTTTGTCTTTAGAAAGTTTATCAACTATGGTTTTAAAAAGTATTTTTCCTTAGAAAAATACCAACACCTTATTTTATGAACTTTTACTTAGAAATTATTTTGACTTATTGTTTGACCTCTTTGGTCCTTAGTTATTTTTGGAACATCTTGTTTGCTTGCATTTCCTTAGAGCTTTTACATAAGCATGGCATGCATAATTAAGTCCTAAGTATTATTTTATAATTTCACATGACTTCCTCCTTAGAAATTTTGAGGATGCATGTTAGCTCTTTTGAACTCTCTAGTCAAAACCACTAAGTTAGAAATTAGTGGAAACAATGAAGAAACAAAGTAGGACTTAGCAAGAAAACAAGACTCCAGAAGCATCTCCAAGAAGAAAGTACTTAGAAGAAATCAAGAGGAAATTCATGAAGACCAACCAGCTACATTTTCTAAGTCTCCCTTCTCTTTCTCTCTTTTCCTTCTTTCTTCTCCTAGACTTCATGGTGACTAAGTTATATTCAAGACCCATCCTGATGCTGCCAACAATCAAGTCGTCAGAACCGTCAAGTTTACAATTTTTCAATGAAATCAGCACAAGGAGAAAGCTACAAGGAAGCAAGGAGAAGATTCTTCGAGGACCAACTACTTCATGTTGTCTATCTTTTCTACCTTCTATTTTTGTCTCACTTTGGACATAGACCAAGTCCTTGGAGTTTAAGACTAAGTCCCTAAAAGTGCTAATTGAAGATCATTGAAGAACAATGAAGCTACAAAGGGGTTGACGATTAATTGAAGATCAAACTTGTGAAGATTTAGAATAGCCTTACAACTTTTGTCAAGTTGTTTGATCAAGTTTACTTTGAGCTTGACCTTGCCTTAGCCGTTTGGATTAAGTTAGTTTATGTCTCCTTCCTTATTTATTTGTTTGTCTTGCATACCATAACTCTTTGTATCATCCTGCATCGCATACACATCATAATTTTTCTAAGTGTTGCATTTATGATTGTATGTTTATTTGTGGTTTGTTTGACTTGTTAGAAATTCCGGAGAGAGACGAAAGTGGTTGCAACTGCTACTACTACACTTCTGTTTGCCAAGGCAAGTGGCACACCCCCATGAAGTTTTCCTAAGTATTTTATATGCATTACTTAGTGTATTTCTTATATGCATGTGTTGGATAGAAGTATAGCTATATGCTAAACCCACCATACCTTTACACTAGTTGTGTCTAGAACCCTTTGATAACTTAGTAGAATATTTGATGCTATGCAAATGTGGTTTTCTTTAAAGCTTAATTCTACTAAGTAATTTATCACCTGGGTGGACTTGGTTATGAAAAGATGATGGAAAGGTTGAGTGTCATCTCTTAGGGGTGACCTCTAAGGGATGGTCACTTGTGGTTGCCACCCAGGGTATCAAGGGGCCAATGTTTTCTCTAAGTGAAGATTGCTTACCGTGCAGCCATTAGTCATATGGGCTCTGGCTAGATGGATTAAGTTGCGTGGACTCGTCCCGACTTGACAGGTGGTGGTAGAATGGTTAGAATGGGAGCGCGTCAAGTCGGTATGGGATGGGAAAATGCTTCTGAAAAGTCTCGTCTCAACTCTCTCCTTTTCCTTAGCACAATTTGAGTGCTTGAGGATAGTTTGGGTTTGTTGGGTCTAATGGTGAAAGTGCACAACCTCTGCAGAGTTAAAAACTAAGTACTTAGCCGTGTCCCCGGTTACGGACAATTTGAGCAGCTGATCAAGGATTCAACGGAGGCTTCATCATTCCAATTTCGAAAGTAAAACTTGATGGTGAACAAGGGTAGATGAGACTATGGTCTTATACCATATCGTCTCCAACTTTTGAAGAAAATGTTTTGCAAAGTGTTAGGCAAAATTGGCTTTTATGCAAAATAGCCTTGAAACTCCACCAGCCAAATATGCATATAGGCTATTAGAGTTATTCCATTAAGTGTCCACATAGTGTCACTTGCCAGATCCATTTTTAATGGTTCTGACCCACTCTGTTGCAAATTTTTATTTGTTGCAGATTGTTCTGACGACGAGTGAGTTTCGTTAGGGGGTTTCGAGTCTGCAACCAACATGTTTCGCCTGTGGCACATGCAAAGGATGAGGACTCCATGAAGATTATTATTTCCGCTGCTTTACTTTTTCAAGCTAGCTATATGCTATGCAAGTTGTAATGAATATTTTACCAAGTCTGGATCATTCGATGTAATAATGATACTTTGTTGTGATACTACATCTTAAACTGTGTGTGCAAATGAAACGATCCAGGGGTTTGCACTATACACAGGTACCTTGCCAATTTCTAAGTGCAGGTACGCTACAGATGGTATCAGAGCACTGTGTTGCCTGTAGGTTCGAAACCCTAAGTCTGGATAGAAATAGGATGGCCATAGGAATTAAAAGCTAATTTACTCTACTATAAAAGTTTAATCTTGTTTCTTCCTTTTCTTTTGAACTTATTCTAGTAACACTTGATCTAATCTTGTTTCCTCAAATTCTGTTTAGATGGTCCCCTTCACCTTCAAGGAGATTCCGAGAGACAGCGTGACTTGTCCTTTTGGAGTTCAACTGAATGGTATCTGCAAAGATCTTGATTTGGTTCCCGCAACCTTCAAAATAAGGACGATACCCTCAGAGATAACCAATAAGCAACGCTGGGAGATTGAGACAGAGATCCTACCTGGTACTACCAGGATTCCCACCGAGGCAATTGTCTACAAGAGGGTGTACCCCACCTGGGAGACTGGTCTTCTGCTAGCAAAACATGAGGCACTATCACGTATCTGTGAGGAATTCTACGAGATGCTGCCCCAAAACTCTCCCTACCGTCGCTTCGGGAGGCGTAATGCTAATGGACTACCCCACTGGAGTGGAAAGGATCGCGAGAAGCTAAACCCTACAGAGCTACAAATGGAAGATCTGGAGTTA
This sequence comes from Poa pratensis, assembly GCA_947311845.1. NCBI lineage: Eukaryota > Viridiplantae > Streptophyta > Magnoliopsida > Poales > Poaceae > Poa > Poa pratensis. The sequence continues at coordinate 401,288 of CAMZMU010000052.1, read as the reverse complement.
GCAACACATATAGCTGCCACTGCACTCCATGCTGAGATGAAGATGACGGACGAGGCCAAGGAGTTGATTGAGGAGCAGAGGAAGGAGATCGAGACCACTATAGAAATAATAGTCTCCGAAGAATTGCAGAAGCAGAAGCTTGAGACGACCAATCAAAGACTTGAAGCTGAAAATCTGAAGCTTCTAAACAAGGTCGACCGACAGGAAGCAACGATAGCAGCCCTTCGGGAGCAATGTGCCCAACTCGCAAGGGAGTCATTCGAAGAGGAGAACTCAAGGATGAAGCGCCCTAAGACTAAGGCCTCCACCGAGTGTTCCAGCAAGAACCAGAGAGAGTAGTCACCCACCAACCCTAGAATTTTGTCAGACGACGTTAGTTTCATTATTGACCAACCAAAATTGTGGTATGGCAGTACTTAGGCTTGTATTTACAGAATATCCGTTGTTACCTGGGTTTGAAGTCAAGAGAAAAGTTTGAAAGTTTAAAGTTTGTTTTGAGCTTGTTTGTGTTGTGTTATGTGAATGCTTGTATGGGTAGAAATATTTCCCTTAGAATCTGTCTATCTTATACTTATCTATTCTAAAACCCACAGATGTCTCCCCAGAGTGCACCTGAAGACAACAACAACATCAGCACCAACAACGTTGAAACAATGTTGCAGAAGATGATGGCAACACAAGCCCAGCTGATGACCATGATGACCCAGATCAAAGCAAATCAAAGTGAACCACCACCACCCCTAACCCATATGGATAGACTTGTCAAATTTTTAAGTCTTGAACCCAACACGTTCCACCCTACAAATGATCCAATTATGGCAACCGACTGGCTACGATCCATAGAGAAGGATCTGATACTTTGTGAGTGCACCGACACAGAGAAAGTGAGTTTTGCATCTTATTTCTTGGAAGGACTTGCGGCTAAATGGTGGAGAACTTATCATAGCACTCACACATGTGATACTTTAACCTGGAAAGAGTTCAAGGAAGGGTTTTGTAGTGTTTACAATTCCCCTGACATGTGGAACATGAAGCAAGAAGAGTTCCTAAACCTGAGGCAAGGGGACAGGACGCTCAAGGAGTATAGAGATGATTTCTATGCACTGTCTCGTTATGCCCCTGAAGGCATAATTATCGAGGAAGAGAGGGAGGAAAGTTTTCTCAAGAGACTATGTGATGAGATGAAAGTCCCTTTCACAGTCACACACGCTTGGGAGTATCAGGCCTTACTGGACCAAGCACTCATACTGGAGGATGATATCAGGAAGACTGGAAATCTGAAGAGAAAGCTAAGTATCAACAAACATCATTCTGAGCCTTCATTCAAAAGACACCATACTCCTGAGGTGAACCATAGCCACAAACAGGGGAATCACCATAATAAAGGGAGTCACCTCAAACATCCTGATCGCAATGGTGGGTCCAAAGGAAGCAATGGAGACCGGAAGGGAAATGGACATGATGACCATAACCATAACAATGGACAGCATCGCCCAAATCCAGAACTCAAGAAAGATAACAGCCAAGTGCTCTGCTTTAAATGCAATAATAAGGGCCATTATGCCAATAAGTGCCCGGAAAATAAACTCCAGAACAACCCTCCCCAGAAAGACATCAGCAAGGTGATGTGCTTCAAATGCAAGAACATGGGTCATTACGCCAATAAATGCCCAGCTAAGATGAAGACCGAAGATGTTGCTAAGACAAAGCCTTTTGGTAAAGGATATATGAACCACACTAATGTGGAAGAAGTGATTGAGGAACCTAGCTTGGAGAATGGTACGTTATCAATCAAGTTTACAGTTTGAAGTGTGACTGCCAACACAATTTTCTTTTAAGGGTGGTAGCCCACCGAGTAATCCCAGTCACAACCTTTTGCTAGCCTTCCCGAATCTCGGGACGAGATTCCTTTTAAGGGTGGTAGTCTGTAACATCCCTAGTTTTCAAAAAGTTGAAAAATCAGAAAAATTCAAAACTTTTTAAAACTATTATGTATTTGCTTTGAAAAGAAAATTCATGCATGCATTCAACATCATATAGCATTGTTTGCATTTGGTTATTTCAAGAGTGGGAAATAAATTTCCACTTGAAAACATATTTAAGAAAATATATTAGTAGAGCAATTATGCTCCAATTTTTCTTTTGACTTTTATATATTGTTCTTTTAATAATTGCTTGTGATTGTTTGTATTTGTTGAAATATATTTTTGCAAAATGTGTATCTTGTGGTAATTAAGTCTTATTCAAGCCACATTTGATTTGTTTTAAACCTATTTTATTTTAGATATCAAGTGTCATATTGTTCATTAAAAACTTAGTTTGGAAATCAAAATGATTTTTACTTAAAAAGTGTGTTTGGTTGTGAATTGTTTGTTTGTATGGGAATTATTCTATTACTTACCTATTCTCTATTTTCAAATTTATAGTTTTGCTTTTAAAAGAAAATGTTTATTTGGATTTTAAAATGAATTTTGAATTCATTTTGAATTATCAAACCCTTTTTAAACAAGATGAGTTTTATGCAAATTATCCTTTGAGTGATATGTAATATTATTACTCATATTTTGCCTTGGTTTAAAATATAATTTCAAAAGGAATTTATAAAACCCTATAGTTTTCAAAAGACATTAATATGTCCAAAATTCATTTAAACATATTTCAAAATTTTAGTAGACAAAATGTATTGGAAAATATTATTTGAGGTTCTCAAATTAAAGAGTTGGTTTTTACAAAACTATAGAAATTGGTTTGACTTAATTTGGTTTTGTATTTAAAAAGTTATTAAAGTTCTTAGGAAAAGAAAAGAAAAGCTTTTGAAAAAAAAAGGGGAACCCTAGCTAATTGGGCCGAAGCCCAACTTCTAAACCTCTTCTCTACCGCACGCGCAGCGTACAACAGCCCAGCCCAGTTCTCCCCTCTATCTCACCGACATGCGGGCCCCGCCCATGACGCCAGCCATGACGTCACGCGTCTTCAACCTCTCGTGCAAGCAAGGAACTCCCGAAACCTAACCTAATCCAACCCAAATCCGTTACGATTCGCTGCGAATCTCCCGAATCCTCTGCCCATATATAATCTCCACGACCTCCTCTCTCTTTTGCCCCATAAACCAGAACCCGAGAGCCCCCAGGCTGCTCGAGATCATCCACGGAGCGCCGCCACGGCCGCCGGCGAACTCCATCGATCCCGGCGAGTACAGGACACCCCGAGCCCTACCATCTATCTCTTTCTTCTTATTTCATCGCTGCGCATCGATCTGACCCTGTCCCGAATTTTTGCGTGCACCAGAACGTCATATCCATCCTCGACAGGAGCTCGCCGCCGCTTCCTCGACTCCGGCGAGCAATCCTGGGCCAGCCGGAGCACCCCGACACCGCCAGCTTCGTCATCGTCTCCGCCACGCCTTTCTGCATCCGTAGGTATAAGACACGCTTCCCCGCTCTCTCTGTAGCGCTAGAACACCAACTCCGGCCATGGCGCGCCGCGGAAGCTAGGTTTCCGGCGAACAGCGCCGCTCGTTTTAGGTCAAACGAATCTCGGCCGTCCGATCTCGTTTTAACGCGTGAGATTAGATCCATCCGATGAACCGGTACCGGCGAATCAGAGCGCGCCACGTCGACAGCCCAGTCAGCAGCAGCGTCAGCAGCACAGTCAGCAGCTCCGCACCAACCAGAAGATGCCACGTCGACGAAGGACTTCATCGCGAAGATCTTTTCAGTTTTCTTTACGTTCTAGCCCCTGCGCGTCACAGATTAGTCCCTGGATTTTTGATTCATTATTAATTTTTATTCCTTTAGCCAAAATTTATGAAATTTATATTTTTGGAAAGCTAATAATGTGTAGAAACTTTCTGTATGCTTAATTTGAGGTTTGGACGAAATTAATTTAGATAAATTTTAAAAATGGTTTAATTGATATTTTGGCTATAATTTAATTATAAAAATTGATAATTGAGCAAAATATTTTGCTATATTTTTGTTTGTATAAATAATGGCCGTAGCATTGCTCTGTATTTTTGTAGAAGTGTTTTTATGTGTTTTTGCATGTAAATTGTTTTTATTGCTTTTTAGGTGTTATTTTAATAAGTAAATTATATTAAAATTGTTTTCCACATTAATTTCGAATAGAAATTTTAGCTAAGTCATGATGATCATGTTAGATGCAAAATAACTTAGAAATATTTCACCTCTCCCACAAAAGTGTTATTTCTTCCTTAGAAAATTTTGAGTAATAAAATTTTGACAACACTTTTCCTTGGAAAATTTCCTTAGAAAATATTTGATAATTATTTTGACAACCCTATTTCCCTTAGAAAATTTCAACATCTTAAAAGTGTTAAATCTTTTCCTTAGAAAAATTTAGCATCTTGAAAACTTAGTGGTTTTAGAATATTTTCCTAAGTGTTATTTTTGACAAGTGTTTGTCTTTAGAAAGTTTATCAACTATGGTTTTAAAAAGTATTTTTCCTTAGAAAAATACCAACACCTTATTTTATGAACTTTTACTTAGAAATTATTTTGACTTATTGTTTGACCTCTTTGGTCCTTAGTTATTTTTGGAACATCTTGTTTGCTTGCATTTCCTTAGAGCTTTTACATAAGCATGGCATGCATAATTAAGTCCTAAGTATTATTTTATAATTTCACATGACTTCCTCCTTAGAAATTTTGAGGATGCATGTTAGCTCTTTTGAACTCTCTAGTCAAAACCACTAAGTTAGAAATTAGTGGAAACAATGAAGAAACAAAGTAGGACTTAGCAAGAAAACAAGACTCCAGAAGCATCTCCAAGAAGAAAGTACTTAGAAGAAATCAAGAGGAAATTCATGAAGACCAACCAGCTACATTTTCTAAGTCTCCCTTCTCTTTCTCTCTTTTCCTTCTTTCTTCTCCTAGACTTCATGGTGACTAAGTTATATTCAAGACCCATCCTGATGCTGCCAACAATCAAGTCGTCAGAACCGTCAAGTTTACAATTTTTCAATGAAATCAGCACAAGGAGAAAGCTACAAGGAAGCAAGGAGAAGATTCTTCGAGGACCAACTACTTCATGTTGTCTATCTTTTCTACCTTCTATTTTTGTCTCACTTTGGACATAGACCAAGTCCTTGGAGTTTAAGACTAAGTCCCTAAAAGTGCTAATTGAAGATCATTGAAGAACAATGAAGCTACAAAGGGGTTGACGATTAATTGAAGATCAAACTTGTGAAGATTTAGAATAGCCTTACAACTTTTGTCAAGTTGTTTGATCAAGTTTACTTTGAGCTTGACCTTGCCTTAGCCGTTTGGATTAAGTTAGTTTATGTCTCCTTCCTTATTTATTTGTTTGTCTTGCATACCATAACTCTTTGTATCATCCTGCATCGCATACACATCATAATTTTTCTAAGTGTTGCATTTATGATTGTATGTTTATTTGTGGTTTGTTTGACTTGTTAGAAATTCCGGAGAGAGACGAAAGTGGTTGCAACTGCTACTACTACACTTCTGTTTGCCAAGGCAAGTGGCACACCCCCATGAAGTTTTCCTAAGTATTTTATATGCATTACTTAGTGTATTTCTTATATGCATGTGTTGGATAGAAGTATAGCTATATGCTAAACCCACCATACCTTTACACTAGTTGTGTCTAGAACCCTTTGATAACTTAGTAGAATATTTGATGCTATGCAAATGTGGTTTTCTTTAAAGCTTAATTCTACTAAGTAATTTATCACCTGGGTGGACTTGGTTATGAAAAGATGATGGAAAGGTTGAGTGTCATCTCTTAGGGGTGACCTCTAAGGGATGGTCACTTGTGGTTGCCACCCAGGGTATCAAGGGGCCAATGTTTTCTCTAAGTGAAGATTGCTTACCGTGCAGCCATTAGTCATATGGGCTCTGGCTAGATGGATTAAGTTGCGTGGACTCGTCCCGACTTGACAGGTGGTGGTAGAATGGTTAGAATGGGAGCGCGTCAAGTCGGTATGGGATGGGAAAATGCTTCTGAAAAGTCTCGTCTCAACTCTCTCCTTTTCCTTAGCACAATTTGAGTGCTTGAGGATAGTTTGGGTTTGTTGGGTCTAATGGTGAAAGTGCACAACCTCTGCAGAGTTAAAAACTAAGTACTTAGCCGTGTCCCCGGTTACGGACAATTTGAGCAGCTGATCAAGGATTCAACGGAGGCTTCATCATTCCAATTTCGAAAGTAAAACTTGATGGTGAACAAGGGTAGATGAGACTATGGTCTTATACCATATCGTCTCCAACTTTTGAAGAAAATGTTTTGCAAAGTGTTAGGCAAAATTGGCTTTTATGCAAAATAGCCTTGAAACTCCACCAGCCAAATATGCATATAGGCTATTAGAGTTATTCCATTAAGTGTCCACATAGTGTCACTTGCCAGATCCATTTTTAATGGTTCTGACCCACTCTGTTGCAAATTTTTATTTGTTGCAGATTGTTCTGACGACGAGTGAGTTTCGTTAGGGGGTTTCGAGTCTGCAACCAACATGTTTCGCCTGTGGCACATGCAAAGGATGAGGACTCCATGAAGATTATTATTTCCGCTGCTTTACTTTTTCAAGCTAGCTATATGCTATGCAAGTTGTAATGAATATTTTACCAAGTCTGGATCATTCGATGTAATAATGATACTTTGTTGTGATACTACATCTTAAACTGTGTGTGCAAATGAAACGATCCAGGGGTTTGCACTATACACAGGTACCTTGCCAATTTCTAAGTGCAGGTACGCTACATCTTGACATCCCCAAGCTTATGGTCTTCACCATCCTTGGATAGCTCTTGGTGCAGCTCCTCTAATCCCTGTGAAAAAACTTCAAAACACCGTTTCTCCCATTTCTTTTCTGTGGGGTGATATTAGTAGTGATAAACAAATAGGTTCCTTGCTGCATAAAATCCTTAGGAAAAAAATCATATGAATGTCCAGAGAGTATATAATGTTTTATGCCTACTCATAAACTCAATTGAATCAAAAAGATTCTAGCAAAAAGCTAAATGAATGCATCAAACAATATCAAGACAGAATCTGTCTAGAAAAATAGCAGCAGCAAAACGCATTTTTCTACCCTACTTAAACTCATCAGAAAAACCTGCAAACAATCACATATACAGAGAATGAAAAGTTGAAGCTACAGTTCAAATTACACCTCAATCGGAGTTACAGATAAAAAATGAAAAATCAAACCGTGCACAGACTTTGTGCAGGCAGAAAACTCTCCGAAAATGAATAGGAACTTTTCAAACCCAAAATAAGTAAAACTTGGTTCTTTATTAAAAATCACAGAAACAAAACTAACAAACTACTCTCTTGTTACAGCAAGAGGACTCAAAGAATATCTCAAACAAAAACAACCGGGTTGCCTCCCGTAAAGCGCTTTCTTTATAGCCATATAGCTAGGCTTACTTACTTGATAATCAAAGGGGACGTAGCTCATGAGGGAGCTTGAACCTTGGTGTGTCCCTCTTCCTTGGGAAGGGTTCCATGCCCTTCTTGTGTGGAAACTTAAACTTCACATCCCTTCCTTTGAATCAATAATGGCACCTGTAGTACGAAGAAAAGATCTTTCCAAAATAATAGGACTAGAGGTTTTATTCCCCATGTCCATGATTAGAAAATCAACAGGCACAAAAGTCATGTGTAACTCTACCATAACATCACTTACTTTTCCTAGAGCATGTCTAATGGAATCATTAGCAAGTGCAAGTTCAATAGAGCATTTCTCAATATTTTTAAGTTCAAGGACTTCATATAGTTCTTTAGATAATATAGAGACACTAGATCCTAGATCAAGTATAGCATGGTGTGTCTCTTTTCCAATGGTTACTAGGACTTTGGGGATCCATATATCCCCAAGCTTAGGTGGTATCATAGCCTCTTGGTTGTACATAGCAATCTTTTCTTTTACGACATGATTATCAATATAGGAACCAAAACCAGCCTGGTTAACATTAATGGAAGGATCACTTGCAAATTTTTGTAAGATAGAAATTAATTCATGCAAGCTACACTTCTCTAAATCAACAAATGGTTCCTTAACTTCACTAAGCATTTTAACTTCCTCAACTTTTTTCTATTTTTTAATCCAAACTTGTTTCTTAATAGGAACTTCCTTCACATGTTGAAATGATGGGTTTTTCTTTAATAAATCACTAACACAAACCAACTTTTCCTCAATACTGTTGAGACTAATATTTTTTTCAAGAAATTCTTTCTCACATAGTCTTAGTTTATGCATGACATTAACTAATTCATCATTTATCTTAGGAATAATATTTTTAGTAACAGATGCTAATTGTTCAAAATCCTCTTTACTTGGTAGTTTCTCTAAACCAGCTCCGAATTTATCTTTAGACAAAGCAAGTGCTACTGTGGTATCCTCTACCTTTTTCTTTCTACCAACAAAGTTACCAAAAATTCTTCTAAGTGTCATGGCCGCACAGGATGGTGTTGACAGGACAAAACTTCCACATGTAGCCCCATCTAAAGCATTTTGATACCAAGGATCTATTCCATAATAAAAGTAAAGATCTACCTTTTCATCTTCACAAGGTGTAGGATCTTCATAGTGCATCCTATCAATTCTAACCCAGGCATATTTTAATGTTTCTCTAGGTTGTTGTTTAAAACTAGAAATGGAACTTAAAGGAATACTCACTTTCTTTTTGTTTTCAAGACACATGATTGCAAGTTTTTATGTGTTTTTAATTTTTTTATGCAAAAATGAAAATAAAATGACACTAATGCAACTCGAAATAACAAATGCAACACAAAAATGCAAAACTGAATATAAAAATGCAAACCGAAATATAAAGATGATATGCAAGACAAGAACAAAACAAAATAAAATGATTGTAGGTAAGGATGGATAAGATGATGCTCACGTAGGTGCAACCTCCCCAAGCTTAGTTTGTTACACAAGTTGGGGATGAAGTTGACTTGATGTGAGTGATCCTTGGATAAACCTTTCAGCTATGGTTCCCCGGCAACGGCACCAGAAAACATCTTGATGGCCCTTCACGTAGTTACCCCACAATGGCGCCAGAAAACAGTTGCTAGCCCCTTCGCGTGGCACCTGCGTGAAAAGTAAATGGGTTAGGTTGAGACTCCAAGTGCAGAGTGTATGTAGTAGGGGAATACTATTTTCCCCACGAGGGGTGACTCGAGGGTTTAATATCGAACTCTCGGGGAACCAGTATTTCAGGTGTTATCTCCTTGACCTTGTCTTGAGAACCTGCAACAAAATAAATTATTTGTGCCCTCAACCTCACCAAGTGGTTGTCAAGCACAAGGTGTGAGAATGATAATAAAATAATATGCAATGCAAACAATAAGTAAATATGCAATGATGGTAAATAAATATGCAAGGATGGTGGTAGCAATGATAAATGATATTTTTGGGTTTTTTATGATGAATGCAAGATGTAAAAGTGTTTTTGTATTTTCGGATTTAATAATGACAGCAAACAAAAGTGATGATAAAAGTGTTGGAAAGGTGTTTCTTATGATAAAAATGGACCGGGGTTCATGGTTTCACAAATGCACTCTCTCTTGATAACGTGGTAGACAATGAAACACTAAAATTAACATGTAAGATGGCAAGACATGGTTTGACAAGTTATTAATAATATGGGCATCACGTCCTAACATAGAGATCTCAAGTATAAGTTGTTCTCTCTCTTATGCTCCACCAAGATGCGAACTAAATCATAACACCTTAGTAATTAAGATAAATCAGAGCATAGCAATAAATTCAATGACATGAAGTTAAAATAAGAACATGCTAGATCTAGTCATGGAGATAGTGGCCAAGGTCACATCCACTCTCCGGTAGCATGGTATTTTATTTATCCCTAGTGAGGCAACAAAGTAAGGTAGAAAACCCAAGTGGATCGCATAACTTTCTCTCACGTTCACTGCACTAGCCACCCCCCGTTACTCCAACTAATGCACACGTTCCCCCTCACATGCTCTCATAAACATGCTTGATCATGACAAGTAAATAACAACGGGGTACATAATATGCATCTACTTTCATAACTGAAACAAAACCATTGCAATCTCAAACATGTATTAACTCATAATAAAGATCCACCACAAAGGAATTACATAGATGACCGTAATCATGTTCAGCAGCTCATATGGTACTAATTAGTGAAGCTCATAGAGAGGAGAGATACATAAGTTACTTCCACAAACCCATAGTCCAGGGGTGGACTACTCCCTCTTCATCATGGTGTCGGTGGAGATGTTGTTGGAGGGGAAGAAGACAACACCGGCAGCGCCCCGCCGGAGTTTTCCCCCTCCAATCCTCAGCTCCAGGTCTCTGTTTCATGGTTTCTGTGTTTCGGTGACGCTCCCTTTCGCGAAAGCCCTGGGGGGTCTATATATAGTCATTTTTAGGTCAAGACAAAGCTTCGGGAAGAAAGATCGACGGTAGCGGAGGCCCGAGGGCCAGGATGGGGGACCCCACGTGGTCAGGGAATCTGGCCACGTGGGCCCACCCCTTTCTGCCTTCTGGTCTCTGTTTCTTTGATTCCTTTGCGCCTACATTTCGTTCCTTCCAAAAAAATGATCCCCATAAAGTTTCAGGTCATTTGGACGTCGTTTGGGTCCCTGAAACATCAAATCATAGAAAAAGGGGTTTTCTGACAGCGCGGGGTTAATTCCAGAAAAATGAGGAAGTTGTTAATTATCCCCAAAACTTAATATAAATCATGAATATAACCCTTATATGACGCAAATAACATGGAATAATATGTAATAAAATGTAAAGTTCATGTATGCATTTTACATGCATCACCGGTACATTTCTTCAAGATCGAAAACGTAATAGACGAAAGCAGGCAAATCTTGTTCTCGAAGGACATGAGCTTATTATGATGAACAAGAAAAGCACCAAGGCTACACAACGATAAAGCAAAAATAAGAACCAATAAATATGATGCCAAGGATGCAAAGGTTTGAACTCTCTAGAACAATACGATCAAGCTACTCACTCGAGAGTCCTCTAGATAGCACGGTTGTCTATCCTATATAACCCGGTTTCCCAACAAATATCATGGGACCGGTAAAATAGAAACTAGTTCAAGGTCATACCTTTGCATCGCACAATCCACTTGAATTACATGATGACGATCTTAGCCTCCTCAAGGTGAACCGCCTTTTCTTGATCACGCTTCGCTCGGTGAAGACTTCCAACTTACTCATCGAGAAACAAATATGGGAAAGCTTCTCCTCGGACCGACTTCACTTGACCTTTATCTCCAGTGGATGGCATGCTTCGAGCACATGATCTCAACTAAATGACCATCTAGAACTTGCAAATCTCAACAATTATGACCACCACCCACATATATCATCGGTTAGTTCACAAAAGCTATATGGACAACTACTTAACATACCACGAGATCACATCCATGATCCCACTTGGTAGCGTTGAACAACTCTTCGCACTATGACTTGATCAATCTTGTATCTTTCCATCTCTCATTATTATGATGATGTCATGAATGGTAAACATGATAGCTCACACAATCTCCTCCTTCAACTCCATTGGTCGACCCTCTATCGATGCCGGTCAAGTGTGGTCGAATAAGAAAGTATACACTAGCAAGCTCCCAAGTGTCCAGCTTCACACACATGTCTTACCATGTACGAAGATTACACACTTATATGGCTAGTTAAACTGCCACTTCAACGCAACTGGAGGGATTGTGAGACGTGGGCTCAATTTCTGTTTTCCATATTCCTATGAGCTACCCTCAGCAGACAAGTAGAAAACTCACACGTGATAATGAATTTCCATGACGGTCAAAGGGGTAGACGACAGGGGGCCCACGGCTCAAGCTTTGGGCTAATATGGCGCTCCAGAGCATCATAATAAATGACCTCCGTGAGAGTAATTGGACCGAGACCCTTTATACGACCTCCGTGAGAGTAATTGGACCGAGACCCTTTATTACTAATTTTACACAACTTTAGTGCTCGATTTTTTGTCAAAATAGTCCCGTATATGATCTGCCATAGAGAATTTGTGCCGAACCTTTAGAATACACACTTTGGTGCTCATTTTCTACACAAACTCGTCGATATCTACCATTTTAAAGTTGGGGTTGTACAACTTTCTTCTCCGTAGACAAGGGCACACAACTTATTGTTCAATGCTTTCTCCATTTTGTTACCCACATATATGTTCGTACACATACTGGACTCCCAAACCCTAGAATACCCATTTTAACTCAACATTTCACATAAACTCATCAATAAGTACCTTTTCTATGCCTTGATTGAATTGTTTTTCCTACCTAGACCATCATAGATGATCTCCCATAAAGAATTTTGATGACTTTTGAAAAGAAACGCCGATTGAGATGAAACTAATTTTGTTGGAAAGATAATTGCGATAAGTACCCAGCAGAAAGTGAAAATCTTGAGAAGAAGAAATAGAGAAAATACCACACACGAAGAGGTGTGGACCCTTTGTCAAACATGGACCGGTACATTTCTTCAACATCGAAAACGTAATAGACGAAAGCAGGCAAATCTCGTTCTCGAAGGACATGAGCTTGTCATGATGAACAAGAAAAGCACCAAGGCTACACAACGATAAAGTAAAAATAAGAACCAATAAATATGATGCCAAGGATGCAAAGGTTTGAACTCTCTAGAATAATACGATCAAGCTACTCACTCGAGAGCCCTCTGGATAGCACGGTTGTCTATCCTATATAACCCGGTTTCCCAACAAACATCATGGGACCGATAAAATAGAAACCAGTTCAAGGTCATACCTTTGCATCGCACAATCTACTTGAATTACATGATGACGATCTTAGCCTCCTCAAGGTGAACCACCTTTTCTTGATCACGCTTCGCTCGGTGAAGACTTCCAACTTACTCCCCGAGAAACAAATATGGGAAAGCTTCTCCTCGGACCGACTTCACTTGACCTTTATCTCCAGTGGATGGCATGCTTCAAGCACATGATCTCAATGAAATGACCATCTAGAACTTGCAAATCTCAACAATTATGACCACCACCCACATATATCATCAGTTAGTTCACAAAAACTATAAGGATAACTACTTAACATACCACGAGATCACATGCATGATCCCACTTGGTAGCGTTGAACAACTCTTCGCACTATGACTTGATCAATCTTGTATCTTTCCATCTCTCATTAATATGATGATGTCATGAATGGTAAACATGATAGCTCACACAATCTCCTCCTTCAACTCCATTGGTCGACCCTCTATCTATGCCGGTCAAGTGTGGTCGAATAAGAAAGTATACACTAGCAAGCTCCCAAGTGTCCAGCTTCACACACATGTCTTACCATGTACGAAGATTACACACTTATATGGCTAGCTAAACTGCCACTTCAACGCAACTGGAGGGATTGTGAGACCGTGGGCTCAATTTCTGTTTTCCATATTCCTATGAGCTACCCTCAGCAGACAAGTAGAAAACTCACACGTGATAATGAATTTCCACGATGGTCAAAGGGGTAGACGACAGGGGGCCCACAGTTCGAGCTTTGGGCCAATATGGCGCTCCAGAGCATCATAATATATGACCTCCGTGAGAGTAATTGGACCGAGACCCTTTATTACTAATTTTACACAACTTTAGTGCTCGATTTTTTGTCAAAATAGTCCCGTATATGATCTGCCATAGAGAATTTGTGCCGAACCTTTAGAATACACTTTGGTGATCAATTTCTACACAAACTCGTTGATATCTACCATTTTAAAGTTGGGGTTGTTTACCTTTCTTCTCCGTACACAAGGGCACCCAACTTGTTGTTCAATGTTTTCTCCATTTTGTTACCCACATATATGTTCGTACACATACTGGACTCCCAAACCCTATAATACCCATTTTAACTCAACATTTCACATAAACTCATCAATAAGTACCTTTTCAATGCCTTGATTGAATTGTTTTTCCTACCTAGACGATCATAGATGACCTCCCGTAAAGAATTTTGATGACTTTTGAAAAGAAACACCGATTGAGATGAAACTAATTTTGTTGGAAAGATAATTGCGATAAGTACCCTAGATTATTTGGGTTGAAACCCTATAATACAAAAATTAAACTAATTTCGTGATCGAAATTTCTCAAAACAGTCCAATACCTTATTGGTCATAGAGAATTTGCGTAGAACCGAGAGAATACACAATTCGATGCAAACACTGCACATAACTCACCATTAACTTCGATTTTTATGCTATGATGTCAAAAAGATGTTTTCTCCATAGATCATTACGCACGATTCTCTTATCTGCCATTTTCTCTACGCAGTCACACAAACTTACTTTCATGCACGCCCAAACCCAAGAATACTCATTTTAACTCAAATTTTGCACATAAAGTCATCAATAAGTACCTTTTGTATGCCTTGATCGATTTTTTATCGTTTCGTAGACCGTTATACCTAACTTTCATGTTTTCTCAGATATGACCTCCCCGGTCAAGAATTTAGATAACTTTTGCAAGGAAACTTCGATTGAGATGAAAATAATTTTGTTGGAAAGATAACCCTGAGAACCAACTAGCAGGAAGTGGAATTCTTGGAAAAGAACAATAGAGAAAATAACTAAAACGGAGAGGCGTGGCTGAACCTTTGTAACACGGACATGTAAAATTCCTACATCGTAAACGCAATAAAAGTAGCAGGCAAATCTCATTTTTCAAAAGACACTTGATCTTGTCTCGTGAACCAATATGGGGAAGCGTCTCTTAGAAATCGACTTCTTCACTTGACCATTATCACCAACGGATGGCAACCTTGAAGCCTATGATCTCTACGCTCACACAATCTTCTCCTTCAGGTCTATTGGTCAACCCTCTTTCGATGCCGGTCAAAGGGGTAGATGACGTGGGGCCCACGGGTCGAGCTTTGCGCCAAAAACGGTGCGCCGAAGCATCGGAATCTATGACCTACAATAGATTATTTGGGTTGAAACCCTATAATACAAAAATTAAACTAATTTCGTGTTCAAAATTTCTCAAAACAGTCCAATACCTTATTGGTCATAGAGAATTTCCGTAGAACTGAGAGAATACACAATTCGATGCAAACACAGCACATAACTCACCGTAAACTTCGATTTTTATGCTATGATGTAAAAAAGATGTTTTCTCCAAAGATCATTACGCACGATTCTCTTATTAGCCATTTTCTCTACGCAGTGACACAAACTTACTTTCATGCACGCCCAAACCCAAGAATACTCATTTTAACTTAAATTTTGCACATAAAGTCATCAATAAGTACCTTTTGTATGCCTTGATCGATTTTTTATCGTTTCGTAGACCGTTATACCTAACTTTCGTGTTTTCCCAAATATGACCTCCCGGTCAAGAATTGAGATAACTTTTGCAAGGAAACTCCGATTGAGATGAAACTAATTTTGTTGGAAAGATAACCCAGAAAACTAACCAGCAGAAAGTGGAATTCTTGAAAAAGAGCAATAGAGAAAATAACTAAAACAGAGAGGTGTGACTGAACCTTTGTAACACGGACATCTAGAATTCCCTACATCGTAAACACAATAAAAGTAGCAGGCAAATCTCGTTTTTCAAAAGACACTTGATCTTGTCTCGTGAACCAATATGGGGAAGCGTCTCTTAGAAATCGACTTCTTCACTTGACCTTTATCACCAACGGATGGCAACCTTGAAGCCTATGATCTCTATGCTCACACAATCTTCTCCTTCAGGTCCATTGGTGTAACATCCCAAAATTATTATCAGGATTATGTTCCAAAAATGAGAGCCAACAAAAACTTTTGTTAATTATTATGTGTTGTTTGCAAATTATTGCCTGTGGTAATTAATTCTTGTTACTTGTGTTATTCCTTCTTGCTAATTATGTTGCTTGCTCTAAATAAAAACAAGAAGAAAAGAAAAGAATGGAAATAGCAAATAAAGCAAGAAAAATAAAAGTGACAATTGTGTCCCACAAATTCTCCAAGGGGAGAAACTAAAATGGTTTCAAATAAAATTGAGAGGAGAAGTTATATAAACTCTCCCAATTTTTATTCCTATAACTTTTCCCTCTCAAAAAATTTAATTTAAAAACCTAAATTTAAATTCTATTTAATTTCTTTATTAAATTCAAATCACAAAGTGTGCTATGTTGCACTTGTCCCATGAAATGCAACACAGCACCACAAATACCTATACATATTTTTGAAGCAAAGTATGAAATCAAAATTCAGAAATTAAAAATTAAAAATGAGGTGCACATTTCATCGAACACATGGTGGGCAGGATTCGTGTTCTTCACCGATTCCTCAAATCCGAAGTTGAATTGCTCGAATTCGAAGTTAATTCTTCGATTTGGCGCCAGCCCTCACCCCCTCTCACCTCACTGACCTCGCCGCGCTCGAAATCGAAGAAGAGGGAGGGCCAGAGCATGGAGGAGCAGCAGGAGGCGGCAGCTGGCGCCCTGCGCCATGATCTCCACCGAGGCCGACGCGCTGTCGTCGCCATGGACGTCGCACCCGTGCCCCCCCACTCTCTCCTTGCTTCACATAACTCCCTCGCAGAGACACCGCACCCAGACACGCCTCGAGCCACCATTTGCTCGATGCCCGTGCGCCGCCGAGCGTGCCCATGGCCGTCCCACGCCGCGAGCTCGCTCTGCTCGTGACACGCGCTGGCTTCTGCGCCCAGGACCCCCAGCAACATCACCACACACCACTGCCCCCTATGGCTAGCCCGGCGATGCCCTGGTCGCCCCCTTGCACCCAGTCCACCATACGCCGCCGCCGAGCCTATTTAAGCTCGCCCTGAGCTCACTTCTCTCCACACCGCACCCCGGCTTCTCCAACTCACTCCACCCCCTCTGTGCACCGCTAGGAGAGCGTGCACGTAGTAGCAGCCAAGCTCGGCCCTGGCAGCAGGGGAAATTGCTCGCCGGAGCCCGAGGTAGGCGACGACAAGGCTGCGTCGTGTTGCTGCCCCTTCCTCTCCTCTAACCACACCACCGTGCTATCCATACTCACCACACTCACCCGCCCCTTGTTTCCCTCAGGATCGTGCACTGACGCGGCCGCAGTAGCCCGCCGGGGTCCGTGGCCGTGGCCGTGGAAGTCCGACGCGTCGCCGTCGCTGCCTCACGCCGTTCCAGCAAGCTCCACTCCCACCACGAGCTTCCCAGAGCCGCCGCCGTCGATCTGCGTCGCCGCCACATCTTCCCGAGCCCCCTAGGTGAGCAGAGCTTCCACCACCGTGCCGCCGGCGTGGCGGAGCCACTGAAATTAGGTCGCCGCCGACGTGGGCTCTGTGAGCCGTTGGATCCTTGATCCACGGTCGCATACCGCTTCGCGCGCTTAGTCACTGACCCGTGGACCCCGCTAGTCAGATTTTTAAACATTTCCCGCGCGCGCACCGTTTCGCCTGAGTCACTGACTGGTGGACCCCACCTGTCAGGGATTTCAGCATTATCCAGAACAGTTAGGATTTCTAATTTTAGTTTCTCTGGAAATTCAGTACTGGACTCATTTTTAAATTCAATAACTTGAGAATTATGAATCCAAATAAATCAAACTCAATTGTTCTGGAAAGCTTATGAAATTGTTTAACCAACCAATTGGTCTCATGTCATTTAAATAAATAGTTAAAAAGTATTATTGAAAATACACAGAAGGTTTAAAATCTAAACTTGTTTGTTTCTGATCTGTTAGTCCAAATAATTCCAAACCAATTTTGTTAGCTTAGTAATGCTTTGTTTAGCTCCCCTAATTTTGGTAGAATTAATTAAGCAATGTTAATTGTTGACTTTAAGATAAACCCTTCTGGACTAAAACAAACAAATATGTTTATTGGTTGACCCAAATGAGTTAGGACCAATTTTGTTAGCTCACATAGCCATGTTTAGTTACCCCTAAAAGGGTTTAATTTTTGGAACAAAAATTTTGATAGCCAAAACTTGATTATTAAGTACTGGATTCAATCCAATGTGTAGGGAGTTTGGTAACTCCAAATGATCCAATTCAAATTGGGTTGTCTTCTACACATCAGTAGCTTTGTGTAAATTTAGTTTGTATTTTTGTGACCAACAGAACTCAAGTTGTGGAATTAAACATGAATAACTAGTTTCTGCCATAATTTGGACTTAATTAAATAATGTTTAATTCAATTTATTTGAAAACCAAATTGTGTGGTTTGATGTGTGCAGTAGCTAATTGTGATGTTTATGATTGTTATGTTGAGATGATTGCTTGTATAGCTTAGTGATTGTTTGCATTGTTTGTTTATTAATTAGACGAGAACGTTGTCGGATATATCGAGGAAGGAGAGTTTGCTGAAATTGAAGAACAAGAGCAAGATCACTTTGCCAAGCAAGGCAAGCTATTCTCTGAGCTTGCACTACAAACATATGCATCTACTTTCATAACATGTTTTACTCTCAAGCAAGATTTATAAAACCATTTCAAAAGTATATGGAAATTATTTTGCCACCTATGTAGTACAAGATAGTTATATCAAATTATAGGATGGGAAAACAATGTTGTTTTATTCAAAACTCCTTTGAAATTACTTGTGAGTTTATGAATACCGAGATGTCGGTGTTGGAATGGAGAAGTGGAAAATGGTGATGTTTATGAAAAATGCACAGTGTGTCCTTGTACTTACGTCAACCATCCGATACCCTGTGCGACCACATCCACCACATATGGGAAAAGGGCGTAGTCATATAATTTGCTCATATTAGTATGGGTTCCTCAACAACGAGGATGACCTCGTTCCATGAGGGGATGGTCATGGCGACCTACCCCCTGACCTGGGTCCTGGCATCTGAGGATGGGGGATTGAAGGGTTCGCTCGCCGGGCAGAACTACGAGTCCTCACACTTAGGTTTCCCGACGGGGAATCTGGACTGGGTGTTGATGGAAAGGATGATAATTTCGTAGCGGTAGGATCCTATACTAGCATGAGCAAAGGACAGGCTATGGTCGGCGGCTTACTTCGCATACACCTGTATGGCGAGACGTGGCGGACACGATGAGCTGCCGGATGGATGTGGGATAAAAGCGTGCTACCTCTGCAGAGGGTTAAAACTATTCGAATAGCCGAGTCCTCGGATATGGACAGTTGGGAGACCCTACTTTGACCATGTGCAAGTTTTGGAAAAGCTTTTAAGTCAAAAAGAAATTGAAATGGTGGTGTTGTACACACTATACCAAATGAGTGGTATGAGTTGTTGGAATAAATGGACTATGGTGAGCCATGGTCAGGAAAAGGAGGGTTTTGGAGAAACAATAAAATGGTGGTTTCTTTAAAAGTGATTATAAAACTCTTCTTACCTTTTTCAATAAAGATATAGAGATGTTTTAAAAAATAAAAGTTGTAAAAAAAACTAGTGCATACTCATGTTGGGGTAGTTTGCGAGTACATTCAAATGTACTCATATTGGTTTCGTCCCTGGCTATTGTCCTAGCCAGACTACGAGGAGGAGCACTACGCCGAGCAGGAATATGGCGACTTCTACGCAACTAAGGATCTCCACAAGTCAGCTGCCTGTCGGGTTCATCGTTAGAATATGATGTCTACTACGCCGTAGCTTCCGCTGATATATTGGTTTGGCCCATGAAGGCACCTATGTAAGAACTTGGTCTAAATGACCATTTATGTAAGACTTTTATTCGGTACTGTAATGGATGTAAACTTTGGTATCCAATTCGGATTATGTGCAACGACAGACTGATCACGGGATCGTTGTGTTAAGCATAATCGGGTATTTCGGACAGCTAGTCCGGGGTCCCCACAGACTTGGTATCAGAGCCATCCTGACTTTAGGAAACCTTAGTTAGCATGGTCGTTTGTCAAATGTTACAAAAGATGAATTTCTAAAAAGAAAGGAATGAAGTATTTTCGAAAATTGCTTATCTCCAATCCTCTTACTTATGCAAAATTTTACTCTCATTAAATATTACATTTTCCTTGTATCCCTAAAATTTTGTACACCTCTCATTAAGTTAAAATTTGACTCACTTGTTGCCCTACTATATTAAAATTTTGATATACTTGTCACCTAACTAACTTAAAATTTTGCTTAAAAACTGTAGATGGCACTCCATTGGACCGAGTTCGTTCAGCTGGAGAAGGACAGCAAGCTGACGTTTGAGAGGGACTTGTTCGAGTTGACCAAGCTGTTAGGTCGCCCCGCTCCAGAGTTTGAGGGAGCTCAGATTGATGTTCACGGTGTCGGAAGGCTGAGCTGGCTCATCAGATCGTCAGTTCGCAGGAACATCAAGTCTCCCAGTTCCAGGACGCTCATCTTCACCACCAAGGAGGCCACCTGGGTTGATGGTCTCTGTACTGCTACACAGAGGATGCTAGCCCGACTTTGTGAGGAGCACAAGGCGGAGTTAGTAGACTCCCGTTTCCGGTTCTACGGGAGGCGCAACTGTGATGGACACCCTACTCCTTCACCTTACCACCCGATGTTTGGGAGCTACATCATGGACATGGAGATCTTACTTCAGTGCACTCAGGATGATCTGTTGCGCACTAGGATTCAGCTCCACTTCGACCGCGAGTCGCTCGTTGAGCTTCGCGAGAACGAGATGAAGCTGATGGTGGAGAAGGTTGCTCTTCTCAGGAAGAGGGCCCAGCTGAGGAAGACTATCGTGAAGCTCCGCACGAAGGTGGCAGAGCAGGACGGACTGATTGAGGATCTAGAGCACCATACTGACGAGATGGAGGAGGAGGGCGAGGATCTCCGCAAGGAGAACGACGCTTTCCTCAGTGACGATGATGACTTCGTGGAGGAGATGGACTGTGAGGAGGAGGATGATGAGGAGGAGTTAGTTGACGAGGAGGAGGAGCCACTCGAGCCAGTTCTCGAGGACGAGGAGGAGGATCCCGAGGAGCCAGCCTACCAGTCAGATGCTGACGTGTTAGAGCTGGAGGTTCCACCTCAGTAGGCGAGTGACTTGATCACTACCGCAGGATTAGGTTGACCCCCTATAGCTAGTCGAGTAGTAGTAGTGGTTCTTTTGGAAACCAGATGTTATGTATCCTAGATGTAAGGTGATTGTAAGCTTGATGTTGTAAGCTTGATGTTGATGTGAACTCTTTGATGTGTTGTTTGTGAAATATAAGTATGTTTGTCTTGTTTAAATCTGTGTGAACTATTTTCATATAAATCTTAGGATTAATCAACCACTTGAGAGATCGTCTTTTCCCTTAGTCGAACTTTTCTTGCCTTGTCTCTTATACCCGGTGTGCTTCAGGATGCCACCCGTCGCAGCAATGCGGAAGGATCAGGATCAGCACCACCACCACCGGACCCAACCCCCACCCAACTTCTCGCGCTTATCATGGAGGAGCGTGAAAATGCCCGGCAAGAGCGCCAAGCTCATCTCGCTGCCTTACAACAACTCGCAGCCGCTTATAACAACAACAACAATAACAACAACAACAATGGTGGTAACGGCAATGGCGATGGAAACCAGCGATCTACCTTGGGTGATTTTCAGAAGACCAACCCACCCACCTACTCCAAGGGACTTCACCCACTAGAAGCCGATGATTGGCTTCGCACCATCGACAACAATCTGGAAGTTGCTGCTGTGGGAGAAAATGAGAAAGTGTTGTATGCAACCCACTATCTCGCTGGACCTGCAAGAGCTTGGTGGGAAACTACCAAGACTCTCCAGCCAGCTGGTCATGTTATCAACTGGGCTGAGTTCCAGGAGAAGTTCCGCAAGAAGCACATTCCCTATGGACTCATTGAGAGGAAGAAGGATGAGTTCCGTAAGCTGAGGCAGGGAAGTAGAGATGTGGTCGGTTATCTTGAGGAGTTTACCGACTTATCTCGGTATGCTCCTGATGACACCGACAAAGAAGAGAAGAAGATGGAGCGTTTCATGAGTGGACTTCATGATGAACTGCAGTGTGCTCTGGTTATCCATGACTTCCGTGATCTGGAGTCACTTGTGGACAAAGCCATCCAACTGGAGACCAAGCGCAAGTCTATGTATGAAGGTCGCAAGAGGAGGATGAATGCTCAGGAAGGTTCGAGCAGCCAGAAACCCGTATCTTTCAGCAGAACCCCAGGCCTGCCTATCGTCCACCCCAAGTTCCACGCCCCAATTTCCCTAACCGCCCGAACAACTTCAACCGCCCCAATGACAATAACCGTCCCAGAGGAAACTTCAACCCCAATGCCAATGTTGTCTGCTTTGAATGTGGCAACAAAGGTCACTACTCCAGGAATGCCCCAATCCTAAGAGGAATGTCCAGCGCCCCAATGCACCTGCACCGAACAATGGTCAAGGCCGCAATGGAAATGGTAATGGCAAGAATGCCGCACCCCGCGGAATGCTGCTGTTGTCAGAGGCCGTCTGCACCACATCAATGCTGAAGAGGCTGAAGAAGCGCCAGATGTTGTGCTGGGTACGTTTCTTGTCAACTCAGTACCTGCAACTGTTCTGTTTGATTCTGGTGCTACCCATTCGTTTATTACCAAAGAGTTTGTTTCTAAGGGAGGTTTAGTCGGGAGTCTTTTACCCAAACCAATGTTGGTACAAACCCCAGGACTGTTAGCCAAAACCAACCAGATGTGTTCCGAAACCCCCATAGAAATTGGAGGAGGAAGGTTTGCAGCCGACCTAATTATCTTAGGAAACCAAGGCATAGATGTTATTCTTGGAATGGATTGGTTAGCCAAGTACCACGGTCGTATTGACTGTGCCCGAAGAGCTGTTTCTCTCACTTCTGATGATGGAGTTGAAGTGGAGTATGCATCTGAGACCAGCCAGACCAGACCCGGATGCCATGAGAGCATAGCTCGACCCGCCCTAGATGAGATCCGTGTTGTTCATCTGTTCAAGGATGTTTTCCCAGAAGAATTGCCTGGTATGCCGCCAGACAGGGATATTGAGTTCATAATTGAGCTTATCCCAGGAACATCCCCCATATCCCAAAAGCCTTATCGGATGAATCCGGAAGAACTGGTGAGTTGAAGAAGCAGTTGGCTGATATGCTAAGCAAAGGTCTTGTCCGCCCAAGCGCTTCACCATGGGGATCACCCATTATTTTTGTGGACAAGAGAGACGGTACCACACGCCTGTGTGTGGATTATCGCAAGCTGAATGACGTGACCATTAAAAACAAGTACCCTCTTCCCAAGATCGAGGATCTGTTCGATCAAATGAACGGAGCCCGAGTCTTTTCAAAGATCGATCTTCGGACAGGTTACCATCAGTTGAAGATCCGAGAGACAGATATTCCCAAGACCGCCTTCACCACCCGTTACGGTTTGTTTGAATACACCGTGATGTCCTTTGGTCTGACCAATGCCCCAGCCTATTTCATGAATCTCATGAACAAGATTTTCATGGAGTACCTCGACAAGTTCGTGGTAGTTTTCCTTGATGACATCCTTATTTATTCCAAGACCGAAGAAGAGCATGCTGAACACCTGCGTCTAGTTTTGGAGACCCTCCAAGAGCACCAGCTGTATGCCAAACTTAGCAAGTGTGAGTTTTGGCTCAGTGAAGTGGCATTTCTTGGACATATTGTATCCGCTGGAGGAATTTCTGTTGACCCTGAGAAGATACAAGCCATTCTTGACTGGTTATCCCCAACCAATGTTTTTGAAATCCGAAGCTTTCTCGGACTTGCCGGTTATTACCGCAAGTTCGTTGAAGGATTTTCCAGTATAGCCAAACCTCTGACCCAACTGTTGAAGAAGGACAAGAAATTTGAATGGACTCAGAAGTGTGAGGATAGTTTCCAAGAACTGAAGAAGAGACTAACCTCAGCCCCAATTGATCATGCCAGACGTCACCCAGAGTTTCGACGTGTATTGCGATGCATCACGCCTCGGACTTGGTTGCGTTCTGATGCAAGAAGGCAAAGTTGTGTCGTATCTGTCCCGGCAGTTGCGACCGCATGAAGAGAATTACCCAACCCATGACTTGGAGTTAGCTGCTGTAGTCTTTGCTCTTAAGAAGTGGCGTCCCTATCTTGCGGGACATCGCTGTGAGGTCTATACAGATCACAAAAGCTTGAAGTATATTTTCACCCAGAAAGATCTGAACCTGCGACAGAGGAGATGGATGGAATTAATCAAGGATTATGATATTGGAATCCATTATCACCCTGGAAAGGCTAATGTAGTTGCCGATGCCCTTAGTCGCAAACCTTGCACCCTGAATGCCCTGATCCAAGCCGAACAGCCAGCCTTGTTCAAAGAGTTCCAAGATTTTGGACTAGAGCTTGTTAGCCATGGTTATCTCGCCAATTTAGAGTTAACCCCAACCCTGATGGATCAAATCAAAGAAGCCCAAAAAGGTCATGAAAGCATAGAGGGAATTAGGAAGAAGATTTCCCTCGGCAAAGCACCCGGTTTTACCGAAGATGCTGAGGAGTGCTGAAATTCAATGACCGTATCTGTGTGCCCAATGTCACGGAACTTAAGGAGTTAATCCTGAAGGAGGCCCATGAGACCCCTTACTCAATCCACCCCGGCGGAACCAAAATGTACCAAGACCTTCGAGAAAGATTTTGGTGGCATGGAATGAAGCGAGAGATTGGTTCATTCGTAGCCAAGTGTGACATCTGCCAGCGAGTTAAGGCTGAACATCAGCGACCCGCTGGATTGCTTCAACCTTTGAAAATTCCCGAGTGGAAGTGGGATGAGATTGGAATGGATTTTATTACCGGACTTCCAAGATCCAACCGAGGCCATGATTCAATCTGGGTCATCGTTGATCGACTGACCAAGGTTGCCCATTTCATCCCTGTCAACACCACCTATCGGGGACATCAGTTGGCCGACTTGTATATTTCCAGAATAGTGAGCCTGCATGGTGTGCCTAAGAAGATTGTATCTGATAGAGGCACGCAATTCACCTCAAGATTCTGGAAATCCCTTCATGAAGCCCTCGGAACCAAGTTAGCATTTAGCACAGCTTATCATCCCCAGACCGATGGCCAAACTGAGCGAGTGAACCAGATATTGGAGGACATGCTTCGCGCATGTGTTCTATCCTATGGTTCCAAGTGGGAAGATTGCCTTCCGTTTGCAGAATTCTCGTACAACAACAGTTATCAGTCCAGTCTGCAAATGGCCCCTTTTGAAGCCCTTTACGGCAAGAAGTGTCGTACACCCCTGAATTGGTCCGATACCGGAGAAGCAAATTGTTCGGACCAGATACCCTCCGTGAAGCTGAAGAGCAAGTTCAGCTTATTCGTGAACGCCTCAAAACTGCCCAATCCCGTCAGAAGAGTTACGCTGACACCAAGCGCCGTGACCTCACTTTCAGTGTCGGAGATCATGTTTATCTCCGAGTGACACCCCTTAAAGGAATGCAGCGTTTCCATGTCAAAGGAAAGTTAGCGCCAAGGTATATTGGACCCTTCAAGGTCATTGCTCGTCGAGGAGAAGTATCCTATCAGCTGGAGTTACCCCAGGAGTTAGGAGATTACCATGATGTCTTCCACATTTCCTTGCTCCGGAAGTGTCTTGAAGTTCCTGACCAGCCTGATGTTTTCAAAAACATCGACCACCTCTCCATCGACCTGAACCAAGACCTGACTTATCGTGAGAGACCCCTCAAAATTCTCGAAGAAGATGTTCGTGTTACCCGAAGACGTGCGATCAAGTTTTACAAAGTCCAGTGGACTAACCACTCTGAAGAAGAAGCAACTTGGGAACGCGAAGATTATCTTCGAAGCGAATTTCCAGACCTCTTTAGTACCCAGCCTAGCAAATCTCGGGACGAGATTTATTCTAAGGGGGGAAGGATTGTAACATCCCAAAATTATTATCAGATTATGTTCCAAAAATGAGAGCCAACAAAAACTTTTGTTAATTATTGTGTGGTAATTAATTCTTGTTGCTTGTGTTATTCCTTCTTGCTAATTGTTGTTTGCTCTAAATAAAAACAAGAAGAAAAGAAAAGAATTGAAATAGCAAATAAAGCAAGAAAAATAAAAGTGACAATTGTGTCCCACAAATTCTCCAAGGGGAGAAACTAAAATGGTTTCAAATAAAATTGAGAGGAGAAGTTATATAAACTCTCCCATTTTTATTCCTATAACTTTTCCCTCTCAAAAATTTAATTTAAAAACCTAAATTTAAATTCTATTTACTTTCTTTATTAAATTCAAATCACAAAGTGTGCTATGTTGCACTTGTCCATGAAATGCAACACAGCACCACAAATACCTATACATATTTTTGAAGCAAAGTATGAAATCAAAATTCAGAAATTAAAAATTAAAAATGAGGTGCACATTTCATCGAACACATGGTGGGCAGGATTCGTGTTCTTCACCGATTCCTCAAATCCGAAGTTGAATTGCTCGAATTCGAAGTTAATTCGTCGATTTGGCGCCAGCTCTCACCCCCTCTCACCTCACTGACCTCGCCGCGCTCGAAATCGAAGAAGAGGGAGGGCCAGAGCGTGGAGGAGCAGCAGGAGGCGGCAGCTGGCGCACTGCGCCATGAGCGCCACCGAGGCCGACACGCCGTCGTCGCCGTGGACGTCGCACCCATGCCCCCCACTCTCTCCTTGCTTCACTTAACTCCCTCGCAGAGACACCGCACCCAGGCACGCCTCGAGCCGCCGTTTGCTCGATGCCCGTGCGCCGCCGAGCGCGCCCATGGCCGTCCCACGCCGCGAGCTCGCTCTGCTCGCGACACGCGCTGGCTTCTGCACCCAGGACCCCCAGCAACATCACCACACACCACTGCCCCCTATGGCTAGCCCGGCGATGCCCTGGTCGCCCCCTTGCACCCGGTCCACCGTACGCCGCCGCCGAGCCTATTTAAGCTCGCCCTGAGCTCACTTCTCTCCACACCGCACCCCGGCTTCTCCAACTCACTCCACCCCCTCTGTGCACCGCTAGGAGAGCGTGCACGTAGTAGCAGCCAAGCACGGCCCTGGCAGCAGGGGAAATTGCTCGCCGGAGCCCGAGGTAGGCGACGACACGGCTGCGTCGTGCTGCTGCCCCTTCCTCTCCTCTGACCACACCACCGTGCTCTCCATACTCACCACACTCACCCGCCCCTTGTTTCCCTCAGGATCGTGCACTGACGCGGCCGCAGTAGCCCGCCGGAGTCCGTGGCCGTGGCCGTGGAAGTCCGACGCGTCGCCGTCGCCGCCTCACGCCGTTCCAGCAAGCTCCACTCGCACCACGAGCTTCCCAGAGCCGCCGCCGTCGATCTGCGTCGCCGCCGCATCTTCCCGAGCCCCCTAGGTGAGCAGAGCTTCCACCACCGTGCCGCCGGCACGGCGGAGCCGCTGAAATTAGGTCGCCGCCGACGCGGGCTCTGTGAGCCGTTGGATCCTTGATCCACGGTCGCATACCGCTTCGCGCGCTTAGTCACTGACCCGTGGACCCCGCTAGTCAGATTTTTAAACATTTCCCGCGCGCGCACCATTTCGCCTGAGTCACTGACTGGTGGACCCCACCTGTCAGGGATTTCAGCATTATCCAGAACAGTTAGGATTTCTAATTTTAGTTTCTCTGGAAATTCAGTACTGGACTCATTTTATAAATTCAATAACTTGAGAATTAGGAATCCAAATAAATCAAACTCAATCTATTATATAATTAAAACACAAGACAAACAATGGTCTGGATTCGTCCTTTTTACGTTAGAGCAAATTAAAGGTGGAGATTAACTACATGGATCCCACGTCGGAAGTAAAATAGGTAGCCCTCTGTGGAGTTCGTATGTAACATGGACTCTATGCTTCATCGTGAGACCGCAGAAAAAAAATGTTGTACCGAATATATCCCCTGCGAGGTGACCATAGGCAGCCAAATAGACTATTCCTTCCAATTAACAACTACTAGGGTTTGTGTCCGAGAAGCAACGGCGGCAGGAATCGGGAGGCGAAGGATCGTCGAGCAAGCGGCAATAATCCGGAGGCGAAGGGATCGTCCAGCAAGATCTGAAGCGGCGAATATCGTGATCGAGATCAGAAGCCGACACGACGCCGCGGGTCACTAGGAAGCAGTCATCGACGCCATACCCATCCAGCATGAAGCTTGCATGGCAATCGCCATGCTGCATGCAAGCCTAGACGAACTAACCTGGCCAGGGCGAAACTTCCCTACAGGTAGGCTCCTCACGATGATGTCAATTTTCGGCCGGCCGGCCGGATAGCCTGAGTATGTACGTACTCCACACATGACAGTATTTTATACAGAGACATTCATGACTGATTTCCTATTACATTAGAGCATGTGCCGCAATGGTTTCTCAACGAGAAGGAGGGCTGCGATCTCTTCTCGATCGCAACTAGACGAGACGACGATGATGGATGAGACAATATCCGATATGCTTCCTTTTTTTTAAGGGTGTTCTCCGCTGCTTGACTTGGGCAGGCATTAGAGATTCAAAGAGTAGGCCATCCGCGTGGAGCACTGGAGAAGGCAATGTATAGGGGCCACAAAGGCACGAGTGAGCAGCTGCTTGCTTGGGTAGCGGGCGGACGCCAAAAAGACATCTGTTTCAGTTTCAGGGCTCAAAAGGTGGGGTGCTCCTCAAGATGTTTGAATTCTTTGTACAATTTGTTGATGGGTTGAAAGCTACACACGCACGCCCTAACCTCGGCCTCGATCGAGATCTCGGAAGACATGCGACGACGCCATGAAGCCCAGCAATTCGAGAGCACACAAGTAAAGGATCGTCAACTCTGCACTAACTCAAGCAAATCCTGCAGTCACGTCGTGCGATTATGGTGCGCTGGTCATCGAAGGCACGGACAATCGGCGAACAGAATAGGGCAGCCACGGTAACATTGATCCTGATGTTTACACAAATTTGTGGAGTGATCATGAGGGAATATTTGGACCTAAGAAAAGGATCTTTGGTATTTTTTCTGCGTCTTTTGAAATGTACATAAAACATAAAGTGTCAGCCATGGACATACTACTGTTCCCCACTGTGTATTAGTTTTGTTACAATACGTATGAAGTAACATAGACTGGAAGTATAACCTCAGTTCAATTCTTTGGTAAAATGAGCTTACAGTCAAGTATGCATTGACATTATCTTATCATGGATTAGCAAGTGCAATTTCAGCCGCTAACTGAATTTACTTTTTAAATTAATTTTGCAGGCCATAATAAGCTAGGGAGGTGCTTAGCTACACAGGCAACATTGATTGGAAGTATAGCACCAATCTAGGATATATATAGGATATGGGTAAAATAATGAGCTTTCCAAAATCTTTCAATCAATGCGCTCACATAATTTTTTCCTGGATTAGTGAATGCTAATAAGCAAGGAGGTGCTTTGCGAAACATGTAACAACTAGCATTTTTCATAAAGTCGACGTAGTTTCTGTTGGACTATATTTTCTGGTATTTATGTTTCCCGATATTAATATGATCTAGGTGGGCTATATTCATGTCGCTTGGTTAATATGAGCACGGTACGTGACAACATGACCGAAAGACCAGATGATTGGACACCAGCAAATCGAAACACAAGCCTCGACACTAGCTCATCGAAATCGATCAATACAAGTCACATCGCTAAATCGAAGGCACGTCAACAGAGCGCAGAACAAGACAGCCGGAGGTCGGCGGATCCAAGGCACGCCAACAACTTTGAGTGGTAGCTCCAACCTTCAGGTAATAGCTGCAATCTTCATGTGGGTTCGATGTTTCCCTTCCAACATGCAATTTTCTTACAAAAACCTTTAATTATTAGTTAGAACACATATAACACATATTTAGTTAGAAGATGGGCAAAATAGGTTTTACTGTGTTTTTTCTGCGTCTTTTGAAATGTACATAAAACATAAAGTGTCGGCCATGGACATACTACTGTTCCCTCTGTGTATTAGTTTTGTTACAATACGTATGAAGTAACATAGACTGGAAGTATAACCTCAGTTCAATTCTTTGGTAAAATGAGCTTACAGTCAAGTATGCATTGACATTATCTTATCATGGATTAGCAAGTGCAATTTCAGCCGCTAACTGAATTTACTTTTTAAATTAATTTTGCAGGCCATAATAAGTGTGGGTACCCGGACTAGCTGTCCGAAATACCCGATTATGCTTAACACAACGATCCCGTGATCAGTCTGTCGTTGCACATAATCCGAGTTGGATACCAAAGTTTACATCCATTACAGTATCGAATAAAAGTCTTACATAAATGGTCATTTAGACCAAATCTTACATAGGTGCCTTCATGGGCCAAACCAAATATATCAGCGGAAGCTACGGCGTAATCGACATCATATTCTAACGATGACGACCCGACAGGCAGCTGACTTGTGGAGATCCTTAGTTGGCATAGAAGTCGCCATACTCTTGCTCGGCGTAGTGCTCCTCCTCGTAGTCTGGCTAGGTCAATAGCCAGGGACGAAACCAATATGAGTACATTTGAATGTACTCGCAAACTACCCCAACATGAGTATGCACTAGTTTTATTTTAGTTGACAACCTTTTCTTATTTAAAACATCTCTATATTTTTATTGAAAAAGGTAAGAAGAGTTTTGTAACTATCTTAAAGAAGTCACCATTTTCATCTGTTTTTCCAAAACTCCCCCTTCTTCCGACCATAGCCCGTCATGGTCCACTTTCATCCAACCACCTCATACCGATCCGTTGGTATAGGTGTAGGAAACAATCTCCACTTTATTTTTCTTTTAAAACTCAAAGTCTTTTTAAAACTTGCACATGGTCTCAGGACAGTCTCCCAATTGTCCATATCCGAGGACTCGGCTATTCGAATAGTTTTAAAACACTCTGCAGAGGTAGCACGCTTTTAAACCCACATCCATCCGGCAACTCATCTTGTCTGCCACATCTCGCCATACCAGGTGTATGCGAAGTAAGTCGCCGGCCATAGCCTCTTATTTGCTCATGCTAGTATAGGATCCTTCCCATATGACACTTTCCATCGACACCCAGTCCGGTTTCCCGTCAGAAACCCTAAGTGTGAGGACTCATAGTTTTGTCCGGCGGTTTATGGTGGAACCTTCTATCCTCCCCACCAACTTGTGTGAGGACCGGGTCAGGGGTAGATCCTCGGACATCCCCTCATGCATAACGGAGTCATCTCCGTCGATGAGGTATCCCATACTAATAAGAGCAAACTACATGACTACGCCTTTTCCCATATGTGGTAAATGTGGTCGCACAGGGTAGGATTGGTTTCCATAGTACTAGGACACTGTGCATTTTTCATAAACATCACATTTTTCCACTTTTCCAATACAACACCGACATCTCGGCATTCCATAAACTCTCAAGAATTTTCAAAGGAGTTTTGAATAAACAACATTATTTTCCCATCCTAAAGTTTTATATAAACTACTACATAGGTTGGCAAAATAATATCCATATACTTTTGAAATGTGTTAATAAATCTTGCTTTGAGAGTAAAACATGTTATGAAAGTAGATGCATATGTTGGTAGTGCAAGCTCAGAGAATAGCTTGCCTTGCTTGGCAAAGTGATCTTGCTCTTGTTCTTCAAATTCAGCAAACTCTCCTTCCTCGATATATCCGACAACGTTCTCGTCTAATTAATAAACAAACAATGCAAACAATCACTAAGCTATACAAGCAATCATCTCAACATAACCATCATCAACATCACAATTAGCTACCGCACACATCAAACCACACAATTTGATTTTCAAAAGAAATTGAATTAAACAATATTTAATTACTTCTAAATTATGGCAGAACTAGTTATTCATGTTAAAATCCACAACTTGAGTTCTGTTGGTCACAAAAATACAAACTAAATTTTTATAGAAAGCTACTGATGTGTGGAAGACAACCCAATTTGAATTGGATAATTTGGAGTTACCAAACTCCCTACACATTGGACTGAATCTAGTAGCTTAATAATCAAGTTTTAGCTACCATTTAAATTCTATTGTTCCAAAAATTAAACCCTTTTAGGGGTAACTAAACATGGCTATAAGTGAGCTAACAAAATTGGTCCTAACTCATTTGGATCAACAAATAAACATATTTGTTTGTTTTAGCCCAGAAGGGTTTATCTTGAAGTCAACAATTAATACTGCTTAATTAATTCCACCAAAATTAGGGGAGCTAACACAAGGCAGTACTAAGCTAGCAAAATTTGTTTGGAATTATTTGGACTAACAGAGTATCAGAAACAAACAAGTTTAGATTTTAAACCTTTTGTGGAATTTTCAATAATACTTTTTAACTATATAATTAAATGACATGAGACCAATTGTGTTGGTTAACAATTTCATAAGCTTTCCAGAAAAGTTGAGTTTGATTTATTTGGATTCTTAAATCTCGAGATATTGAATTTCAAAGTTCGATCCAGTACTGATTATTCAGAGAAGTTTGAAATTCGAAAATTCCCTCCTCTGGATAATGTTGAAAAGGCTGACTAGTGGGGCCTACACGTCAGCGACACAGTGCGTGGTTGGAAAATAATAAAATCCTGACGAGCGGGGCCCGCCTGTCAGTCTCTCTCTCTCTTTCACTATTAAACGAAACGGTACGCAACCGTTGGATCAAGATCCAACGGTTCACGTGCGACGCGACGACGGCGACCAAGATTTGGCGGCGCTGCCGCGCCGGCGGCGAGGTGGTGGATGGATGGCTCACCTAGGGGGCTCGGGGAGGCTCGGCGAAGGCGTGGATCGACGGCGGAGGCTCGGGTGAGGCTGTTGGAAGAACTTGCGCTTGCTGGGGAGGGTTGGTTCGTCGGCGGTGAGTTCCCGAACTTCCACGGCCTCGGCAGCGGACTCCGGCGAGCTCCTGGTGACTCGTCTGTGCATGAAAACGAGGAAGAAAGAGCTCGGGTGAGTGCGGTGAGGGTGGAGAACAAGGTTCAGGGCAGAGAGGGGACAAAGGTGGGGTGTGGCGTTGCGGCCATGCTCGACCTGGACGGCGGCGACGGATGCGGCCGTGCACGCCCTTCTGGCGGTGCACCGATCAAATTGTAGCGAGGGAGAGTGAGTGGGGATGGTGTGGAGTTCCAGAGGGGTGCGGGGGTGGTCTTATAGGGTCGGGGCGGTCCACGATGGTCGCGGTTCACGGCGACGGCCATGGCGCGCCCGAGGTGATCGATTCCTCGATTCCGCAGCGAGGGTGTAGGGGATCGTGGCAGCGTGATGTTTAGCGGGGTCCGGACGTGTTCTAGAAGCATCTAGACGAGCGGTGCGTGTCGAGGCGCAGAGGGCTGGGCCAATTTGTCCGGCGACGCCGCGGATGCCACGGCGATGCATCGGGGCAAAGGGCGGCGTATTGGCGCGGGGAGGGGCTCGAGTGTTCTCTCCTGCACGCAGAGACAGCAGAGGCACCGGGCGCGCGCACAGGGGGGGCCTGGGCGGCTCGGAAATGGCGATGACGGCGGTGGCGACACGACGGCACGTCGGGGCGAGGGAGAGAGGTAGGGGATGAGGTTTTTGCAGAAAACCCCCTGCCTCCTCTCTGCTTTCTTTTTATTTCTGTTTTAGTCCTTCTGTCAAATCCAGAAGGTTTTCTAGGATTTAATTAGGGCATGTAAACATTTTAGAAAAATTTGCAAAAATAATAAAATGTTTTGAAACATTTTCTTTTATAGTACTTTGTTTATGTTATTTGAATTTATTTCATTTTTTTTATTTTAGAATTTTAAAACTAGTTCAAAAATAATATTTGAGAGGGGAAAGTGGTAGGAACAAAATGGGGAGTGTTTACATTACAACTCCACTGACTTTGGTTTGAAAATAATTGAGTTTGTCACTTGAGATTTTCATGTGACAACTTGTCACTTTTATTTTTCTTGCTTTGATTTTATATTTGTTTTCTTTTTTCTTACTAGTGTTCACTAGAGCAAACACTCACACAACAGCAAGAACAACAACTCAAGTAACAAAAGCAATTAACATACAATAAACAACAAAAGTTTTTGTTGGCTCTCATTTTTGGAATATAATCCTGATAATAATTTTGGGATGTTACAATCCTTCCCCCCTTAAAATAAATCTCGTCCCGAGATTTGCTAGGCTTAGGTTTTAAGGAGGTCTGGGAATTCGCTTCTAAGATAATCTTCGCGTTCCCAAGTTGCTTCTTCTTCAGAGTGGTTAGTCCACTGGACTTTGTAAAACTTGATCGCACGTCTTCGGGTAACACGAACATCTTCTTCGAGAATTTTGAGGGGTCTCTCACGATAAGTCAGGTCTTGGTTCAGGTCGATGGAGAGGTGGTCGATGTTTTTGAAAACATCAGGCTGGTCAGGAACTTCAAGACACTTCCGGAGCAAGGAAATGTGGAAGACATCATGATAATCTCCTAACTCCTGGGGTAACTCCAGCTGATAGGATACTTCTCCTCGACGAGCAATGACCTTGAAGGGTCCAATATACCTTGGCGCTAACTTTCCTTTGACATGGAAACGCTGCATTCCCTTGAGGGGTGTCACTCGGAGATAAACATAATCTCCGACTGAAGTGAGTCACGGCGCTTGGTGTCAGCGTAACTCTTCTGACGGGATTGGGCAGTTTTGAGGCGTTCACGAATAAGCTGAACTTGCTCTTCAGCTTCACGGAGGGTATCTGGTCCGAACAATTTGCTCTCTCCGGTATCGGACCAATTCAGGGGTGTACGACACTTCTTGCCGTAAAGGGCTTCAAAAGGGGCCATTTGCAGACTAGACTGATAACTGTTGTTGTACGAGAACTCTGCAAACGGAAGACAATCTTCCCACTTGGAACCATAGGATAGAACACATGCGCGAAGCATGTCCTCCAATATCTGGTTCACTCGCTCAGTCTGGCCATCGGTCTGGGGATGATAAGCTGTGCTAAAGGCTAACTTGGTTCCGAGGGCTTCATGAAGGGATTTCCAGAATCTTGAGGTGAATTGCGTGCCTCTATCAGATACAATCTTCTTAGGCACACCATGCAGGCTCACTATTCTGGAAATATACAGGTCTGCTAACTGAGCTCCGGTATGAGTGGTCTTGACAGGAACAAAGTGGGCAACCTTGGTCAGTCGATCAACGATGACCCAGATTGAATCATGGCCTCGGTTGGATCTTGGAAGTCCGGTAATAAAATCCATTCCAATCTCATCCCACTTCCACTCGGGAATTTTCAAAGGTTGAAGCAATCCAGCGGGTCGCTGATGTTCAGCCTTGACTCGCTGACAGATATCACACTTGGCTACGAATGAACCAATCTCTCGCTTCATTCCATGCCACCAAAATCTTTCTCGAAGGTCTTGGTACATTTTGGTTCCGCCGGGGTGGATTGAATAAGGGGTCTCATGGGCCTCCTTCAGGATTAACTCCTTAAGTTCCGTGACATTGGGCACACAGATACGGTCATTGAATTTCAGCACTCCTTCAGCATCTTCGGTAAAACCGGGTGCTTTGCCGAGGGAAATTTTCTTCCTAATTCCCTCTATGCTTTCATGACCTTTTGGGCTTCTTTGATTTGATCCATCAGGGTTGGGGTTAACTCTAATTGGCGAGATAACCATGGCTAACAAGCTCTAGTCCAAAATCTTGGAAGTCTTTGAACAAGGCTGGCTGTTCGGCTTGGATCAGGGCATTCAGGGTGCAAGGTTTGCGACTAAGGGCATCGGCAACTACATTAGCCTTTCCGGGGTGATAATGGATTCCAATATCATAATCCTTGATTAATTCCATCCATCTCCTCTGTCGCAGGTTCAGATCTTTCTGGGTGAAAATATACTTCAAGCTTTTGTGATCTGTATAGACCTCGCAGCGATGTCCCGCAAGATAGGGACGCCACTTTTAAGAGCAAAGACACAGCAGCTAACTCCAAGTCATGGGTTGGGTAATTCTCTTCATGCGGTCGCAACTGCCGGGACAGGTACGACACAACTTTGCCTTCTTGCATCAGAACGCAACCAAGTCCGAGGCGTGATGCATCGCAATACACGTCGAAACTCTGGGTGACGTCTGGCATGATCAGGATTGGGGCTGAGGTTAGTCTCTTCTTCAGTTCTTGGAAACTATCCTCACACTTCTGAGTCCATTCAAATTTCTTGTCCTTCTTCAACAGTTGGGTCAGAGGTTTGGCTATACTGGAAAATCCTTCAACGAACTTGCGGTAATAACCGGCAAGTCCGAGAAAGCTTCGGATTTCAAAAACATTGGTTGGGGATAACCAGTCAAGAATGGCTTGTATCTTCTCAGGGTCAACAGAAATTCCTCCAGGGATACAATATGTCCAAGAAATGCCACTTCACTGAGCCAAAACTCACACTTGCTAAGTTTGGCATACAGCTGGTGCTCTTGGAGGGTCTCCAAAACTAGACGCAGGTGTTCAGCATGCTCTTCTTCGGTCTTGGAATAAATAAGGATGTCATCAAGGAAAACTACCACGAACTTGTCGAGGTACTCCATGAAAATCTTGTTCATGAGATTCATGAAATAGGCTGGGGCATTGGTCAGACCAAAAGACATCACGGTGTATTCAAACAACCGTAACGAGTGGTGAAGGCGGTCTTGGGAATATCTGTCTCTCGGATCTTCAACTGATGGTAACCTGTCCGAAGATCGATCTTTGAAAAGACTCGGGCTCCGTTCATTTGATCGAACAGATCCTCGATCTTGGGAAGAGGGTACTTATTTTTAATGGTCACGTCATTCAGCTTGCGATAATCCACACACAGGCGTGTGGTACCGTCTCTCTTGTCCACAAAATAATGGGTGATCCCCATGGTGAAGCGCTTGGGCGGACAAGACCTTTGCTTAGCATATCAGCCAACTGCTTCTTCAACTCAACCAGTTCTTCCGGATTCATCCGATAAGGCTTTTGGGATATGGGGGATGTTCCTGGGATAAGCTCAATTATGAACTCAATATCCCTATCTGGCGGCATACCAGGCAATTCTTCTGGGAAAACATCCTTGAACAGATGAACAACACGGATCTCATCTAGGGCGGGTCGAGCTATGCTCTCATGGCAGCCTGGGTGAGGTTGACTAGTTTCAGACACATACTCCACTTCTACTTCTTTGTCGGTGGTGATGGATACAGCTCTTCTGGCACAGTCAATTCGACCATGGTACTTGGCTAACCAATTCATACCGAGTATAACATCGATGCCTTGGGTTCCCAGAACAATTAAGTTAACTGGAAACTTTTCTCCTTTGATCTCAAGGGGTACATCGGAGCAAAACATCTTGGTCTCTACGGTGGATTCTGGGATTTGGATGACCATGGGTTTGGGTAAGAGGCTCTTAACTAAACCTCCCTTAGCAACAAATTCTTGGGTAACAAATGAATGGGTAGCACCAGAATCAAACAGAACAGTTGCAGGTACTGAGTTGACAAGGAACGTACCCAGCACAACATCCGGAGCATCCTGAGCTTCTTCAGCATTGATGTGGTGCAGACGACCCTTGGCAACAGCAGCATTTCCGCGAGGTGCGGCATTCTTGCCATTTCCATTTCCATTGCGGCCTTGACCATTGTTCTGTGCCGGCGCATTGGGGCGCTGGACATTCCTCTTGGGATTGGGACATTCTTTGGAGTAGTGACCCTTGTTGCCGCATTCAAAGCAGATCACATTGGGATTGCGGGTGAAGTTGTTGAAGTTTCCTCCGGGACGGTTATTGTCATTGGGGCGGTTGAAGTTGTTTGGGCGGTTAGGGTAATTGGGGCGTGGAGCTTGGGGTGGACGATAGGCAGGCCTGGTGTTCTGCTGAAAGATACGAGGTTTCTGGCTGCTCGAACCTTCCTGAGCATTCATCCTCCTCTTGCGACCTTCATACATCGACTTGCGCTTGGTCTCCAGCTGGATGGCTTTGTCCACAAGTGACTCCAGATCACGGAAGTCATGGATAACCAAAGCACACTGAAGTTCATCATGAAGTCCACTCATGAAACGCTCCATCTTCTTCTCTTCTTGTCGGTGTCATCAGGAGCATACCGAGATAAGTCGGTAAACTCCTCAAGATAACCGACCACATCTCTACTTCCCTGCCTCAGCTTGCGGAACTCATCCTTCTTCCTCTCAATAAGTCCACTGGGAATATGCTTCTTGCGGAACTTCTCCTGGAACTCAGCCCAGTTGATGACATGACCAGCTGGCTGGAGAGTCTTGGTAGTTTCCCACCAAGCTCTTGCAGGTCCAGCGAGATAGTGGGTTGCATACACACTTTCTCATTTTCTCCCACAGCAGCAACTTCAGATTATTGTCGATGGTGCGAAGCCAATCATCGGCTTCTAGTGGGTGAAGTCCCTTGGAGTAGGTGGGTGGGTTGGTCTTCTGAAAATCCCTAAGGTGATCGCTGGTTCTCATTGCCATTGCCACCATTGTTGTTGTTGTTGTTGTTATTGTTGTTGTTGTTATAGCGGCTGCGAGTTGTTGTAAGGCAGAGATGAGCTTGGCGCTCTTGCCGGGCATTTTCACGCTCCTCCATGATAAGTGCGAGAAGTTGGGTGGGGGTTGGGTCCGGTGGTGGTGGTGCTGATCCTGATCCTTCCGCATTGCTGCGACGGGGGGCATCCTGAAGCACACCGGGTATAAGAGACAAGGCAAGAAAAGTTCGACTAAGGGAAAAGACGATCTCTCAAGTGGTTGATTAATCTAAGATTTATATGAAAATAGTTCACACAATTTAAACAAGACAAACATACTTATATTTCACAAACAACACATCAAGGAGTTCACATCAACATCAAGCTTACAACATCAAGCTTACATCTAGGATACATAACATCTGGTTTCCAAAAGAACCACTACTACTACTCGACTAGCTATAGGGGGTCAACCTAATCCTGCGGTAGTGATCAAGTCACTCGCCTACTGAGGTGGAACCTCCAGCTCTAACACGTCAGCATCTGACTGGTAGGCTGGCTCCTCGGGATCCTCCTCCTCGTCCTCGAGAACTGGCTCGAGTGGCTCCTCCTCCTCGTCAACTAACTCCTCCTCATCATCCTCCTCCTCACAGTCCATCTCCTCCACGAAGTCATCATCGTCACTGAGGAAAGCGTCGTTCTCCTTGCGGAGATCCTCGCCCTCCTCCTCCATCTCGTCAGTATGGTGCTCTAGATCCTCAATCAGTCCGTCCTGCTCTGCCACCTTCGTGCGGAGCTTCACGATAGTCTTCCTCAGCTGGGCCCTCTTCCTGAGAAGAGCAACCTTCTCCACCATCAGCTTCATCTCGTTCTCGCGAAGCTCAACGAGCGACTCGCGGTCGAAGTGGAGCTGAATCCTAGTGCGCAACAGATCATCCTGAGTGCACTGAAGTAAGATCTCCATGTCCATGATGTAGCTCCCAAACATCGGGTGGTAAGGTGAAGGAGTAGGGTGTCCATCACAGTTGCGCCTCCCGTAGAACCGGAAACGGGAGTCTACTAACTCCGCCTTGTGCTCCTCACAAAGTCGGGCTAGCATCCTCTGTGTAGCAGTACAGAGACCGTCAACCCAGGTGGCCTCCTTGGTGGTGAAGATGAGTGTCCTGGAACTGGGAGACTTGATGTTCCTGCGAACTGACGATCTGATGAGCCAGCTCAGCCTTCCAACACCGTGAACATCAATCTGAGCTCCCTCAAACTCTGGAGCGGGGCGACCTAACAGCTTGGTCAACTCGAACAAGTCCCTCTCAAACGTCAGCTTGCTGTCCTTCTCCAGCTGAACGAACTCGGTCCATGGAGTGCCATCTACAGTTTTTAAGCAAAATTTTAAGTTAGTTAGGTGACAAGTATATCAAAATTTTAATATAGTAGGGCAACAAGTGAGTCAAATTTTAAACTTAATGAGAGGTGTACAAAATTTTAGGGATACTAAGGAAAATGTAATATTTAATGAGAGTAAAATTTTGCATAAGTAAGAGGATTGGAGATAAGCAATTTTCGAAAATACTTCATTCCTTTCTTTTTAGAAATTCATCTTTTGTAACATTTGACAAACGACCATGCTAACTAAGGTTTCCTAAAGTCAGGATGGCTCTGATACCAAGTCTGTGGGGACCCCGGACTAGCTGTCCGAAATACCCGATTATGCTTAACACAACGATCCCGTGATCAGTCTGTCGTTGCACATAATCCGAATTGGATACCAAAGTTTACATCCATTACAGTACCGAATAAAAGTCTTACATAAATGGTCATTTAGACCAAGTTCTTACATAGGTGCCTTCATGGGCCAAACCAAATATATCAGCGGAAGCTACGGCGTAATAGACATCATATTCTAACGATGACACCCGACAGGCAGCTGACTTGTGGAGATCCTTAGTTGGCGTAGAAGTCGCCATACTCCTGCTCGCGTAGTGCTCCTCCTCGTAGTCTGGCTAGGACAATAGCCAGGGACGAAACCAATATGAGTACATTTGAATGTACTCGCAAACTACCCCAACATGAGTATGCACCAGTTTTATTTTAGTTGACAACTTTTCTTATTTAAAACATCTCTATATCTTTATTGAAAAAGGTAAGAAGAGTTTTATAACTATCTTTAAAGAAGTCACCATTTTCATCTGTTTTTCCAAAACTCCCCTTTTTCCGACCATAGCCCGTCATGGTCCACTTTCATCCAACCACCTCATACCGATCCGTTGGTATAGGTGTAGGAAACATCTCCACTTCATTTTTCTTTTAAAACTCAAAGTCTTTTTAAAACTTGCACAAGGTCTTAGGACAGTCTCCCAATTGTCCATATCCGAGGACTCGGCTATTCGAATAGTTTTAACACTCTGCAGAGGTAGCACGCTTTTAACCCACATCCATCCGGCAACTCATCGTGTCTGCCACGTCTCGCCATACCAGGTGTATGCGAAGTAAGCCGCCGGCCATAGCCTCTTATTTGCTCATGCTAGTATAGGATCCTTCCCATATGACACTTTCCATCGACACCCAGTCCGGTTTCCCGTCAGAAACCCTAAGTGTGAGGACTCATAGTTTTGTCCGGCGGTTTATGGTGGAACCTTCTATCCTCCCCACCAACTTGTGTGAGGACCCGGGTCAGGGGGTAGATCCTCGGACCATCCCCTCATGCACAGGGTAGGATTGGTTTCCATAGTACTAGGACACTGTGCATTTTTCATAAACATCACCATTTTTCCACTTTTCCAATACAACACCGACATCTCGGCATTCCATAAACTCTCAAGAATTTTCAAAGGAGTTTTGAATAAACAACATTGTTTTCCCATCCTAAAGTTTTATATAAACTACTACATAGGGTGGCAAAATAATATCCATATACTTTTGAAATGTGTTTAATAAATCTTGCTTTGAGAGTAAAACATGTTATGAAAGTAGATGCATATGTTGGTAGTGCAAGCTCAGAGAATAGCTTGCCTTGCTTGGCAAAGTGATCTTGCTCTTGTTCTTCAAATTCAGCAAACTCTCCTTCCTCGATATATCCGACAACGTTCTCGTCTAATTAATAAACAAACAATGCAAACAATCACTAAGCTATACAAGCAATCATCTCAACATAACCATCATCAACATGACAATTAGCTACTGCACACATCAAACCACACAATTTGATTTTCAAAAGAAATTGAATTAAACAATATTTAATTACTTCTAAATTATGGCAGAACTAGTTATTCATGTTAAAATCCACAACTTGAGTTATGTTGGTCACAAAAATACAAAATAAATTTGTATAGAAAGCTACTGATGTGTGGAAGTCAACCCAATTTGAATTGGATCATTTGGAGTTACCAAACTCCCTACACATTGGACTGAATCCAGTAGCTTAATAATCAAGTTTTAGCTACCATTTAAATTCTATTGTTCCAAAAAGTAAACCCTTTTAGGGATAACTAAACATGGCTATAAGTGAGCTAACAAAATTGGTCCTAACTCATTTGGATCAACCAATAAACATATTTTTTGTTTTAGTCTAGAAGGGTTTATCTTGAAGTCAACAGTTAATACTGCCTAATTAATTCCACCAAAATTTGGGGAGCTAACACAAGGCAGTGCTAAGCTAGCAAAATTTGTTTGGAATTATTTGGACTAACAGAGTATCGGAAACAAACAAGTTTAAATTTTAAACCTTCTGTGGAATTTTCAATAATACTTTTTAACTATATAATTAAATGACATGAGACCAATTGTGTTGGTTAAGCAATTTCATAAGCTTTCTAGAACAGTGGAGTTTGATTTATTTGGATTCCTAAATCTCGAGATATTGAATTTCAAAGTTGGATCCAGTACTGATTATTCAGAGAAGTTTGAAATTCGAAAATTCCCTCCTCTGGATAATGTTGAAAAGGCTGACTAGTGGGGCCTACACGTCAGCGACACAGTGCTGTGGGGACCCCGGATTAGGTATCCGAGATACCCGTTATGTTTCCTGCAACAATCCCATGATCAGTCTGGTGTTGCACATAACTCGAATTGGTATCACAGAACACCCATACATACCGAATAAATTTACTTACTTGATTGAAGCCATAACTTCATCAGGTACTCGCAGCGGAAATCACCAAACAACGTGGAGCCCAAGTCACTTGCCCACCCTACAGGCAGCTGACTGGGAAGCGCCCTAGTTCGCATTGACGTCATCGATCTCTCGGTCTTCAGCATACTTCTTCTTGAACTCTGGACATGGGAATATCCAGGGACACAGCCATGAGTACATTTAAGTACTCGCAAACTACCCCCGACATGAGCATGCAACAGCACCCTTTTAATTTTCAAACTTTTATTTATTTTAAAACATCTCTATATCTTTGTTGAAAAGAAAAGAAGGCTTTGAGAACTTTTTCCCATAAATCTATCTTTGTAAGAATTCTCTTTTAAAACTTTTTCCCGAAAATCATCACCATTTGTTTATTTCTCCAAAACTCCTCCTTTTCCGACCATAACCCTTCATGGTCATTCAATCCCAACAACCTCATGCCGGCCCGTTGGCATAGTTGCATAAAACATTTTCTACTTTCAAATCACAAAACTCTGCACTTCTCGACCATAGCCCGTCATGGTCCCCCTCTTTTCCAGCAACCTCATACCAGCCCGTCGGTAGAGTTGCTGATACAACACATCTCCATTTTATTTTCAAATCTCAAAACTTTGCAAAACTTGCACATGGTCAGAGGACAGTCTCCCAATTGTCCATATCCGAGGACTCGGCTATTCAAATAGTTTTAACCCTCTGCAGAGGTAGCACGCTTTTAACCCACATCCATCCGGTAACTCATCGTGTCAGCCACGTCCCGCCATACCAGGTGTATGCGAAGTTGAGCCACCGACCATAGCCTCTCATTTGCTCATGCTAGTACAGGATCCTTCCCATATGACACTTTCCATCGACACCCAGTCCAGTTTCCCGTCAGAAACCCTAAGTGTGAGGACTCATAGTTTTGTCCGGCGGTTTATGGTGGAACCTTCTATCCTCCCCACCAACTTGTGTGAGGACCCGGGTCAGGGGGTAGGTCCTCGGACCATCCCCTCATGCATAACGGAGTCATCTCCGTCGATGAGGTATCCCATACTAATAAGAGCAAACTACATGACTACGCCTTTTCCCATATGTGGTAAATGTGGTCGCACAGGGTAAGATTGGTCGTCATAGTACAAAGACACAATGTGCATTTTTCATAAACATCACCATTCACCACTTCTCGATTTCAACACCGACATCTCGGTATTCCACAACCTCACGAGTATTTTCAAAGGAGCTTTGAGTAAACAATATTTTTCCCATCCTATAGTTTGAAAAAGAATTTCCATCTAATATCTCCATAGAGGGTGTCAAAATAATATACTTATAATTTGGAAAAGGGTTTTCAAAATCATAGCTTTTGTGGCAAACACAATATAAATAACTTTTGCTCTTTATAAGTAAAACATGTGAACCAAAATAGATGTATATAAATGCAAGCTAAGAGGATAGCTTGCCTTGCTCGGCAAAGTGAACTTGGTCTTGATCTTCAGGTTCAACGAATTCCCCTTCCTCAATAACTCCGTTCCAAAGACCATTCCGGTAGCGTTTATATCTAGCGTCGCAAACAGGAGGATAACACAACAATCACTAAGCAAACTAAACCCAAGTGGTGTACAGACAAGTAACAAACCGTAAGCTTCGAACTAATCGTTCGGGTAACAACTAGGATCTACACTTACGAGGGCATTATACTGGTCAGTAGTCTATCACCTATACGCGAGCTAGGTACATCGATCACAGAACTATCTGAGGCGAAGGTTAGCAACAAGCACCTCCCGTTGAACGGGAAATACTTCAGACAAAAGTTAGGTCACTATATATTTTCTGTGAGTCAAAATATTACACCAAGTTAGGATATGATAAAGTGAAACACTAGGAACCTAGCAAAATTGGATTTGCTCCAAAAATTATTACTGATTAATTTATAAAACCCTTTTTAAATCTGCCCTTTTGTTAATGTGTTTTAAACAACATTATAAAATAATGTTCCATGTTTGGAAACAAGGTGGAACATGAAAGTCATCATTTTCTGAACATTTTAAGAGGTCAAACTTAATTTTTGGATCCTTATTTTTAAAGTTATGAATTTTCCCAATTTGTTTTATATTCTGCCATTTTCTTTATTTCAATAAAACAACAATTAAACTAGTTTATTTGGATAGGTGAATTACACCAAAAGACTAGATTTAATATTCTGAACATTTTGGTATCTTGTTGGTAACTTTTGGAT
Source organism: Poa pratensis (assembly GCA_947311845.1). NCBI lineage: Eukaryota > Viridiplantae > Streptophyta > Magnoliopsida > Poales > Poaceae > Poa > Poa pratensis. The sequence goes on along the minus strand of CAMZMU010000052.1, from coordinate 356,674 downwards.
CAATATTTAATTAGTTATGAATTTTACAAATCATTTTATATTCTGCCCTTTTACTAAAGTGCAAGGAAAAGTTATTTCCAATGTTTAATTCAACATGAAAATGATGTTAAGAGTGAAGTTATTTCTCCTGATCATTTTGATATATTGTTTGCTATTTTTGGATTAGTATTCAAAAAGATATGGATTTTAGAAGTTTATATTCAAATCTGTCTATTTATTTTATTTCTCAGAAAATCTAGCGGAACGTTTTTCACCGCGGGGTTGGCTACCCACGGTCACTGACTTGTGGGCCCAAAGCCACGCTGGCAGTCCACGTCAACGCGGAGGCCCACAGCCACGTTCGCAGACACGCTGGAACGGCGCGGCGCGCTGGGCACGGTGACCGTGCGGCGGCGGCGAGCACGGCTCCGGCGAAGGAGCGCGCGCGGGATGGACTACTGGGTGCATTCGACGCGCAAGGATCCGGGGAACCTACGGGTGGAGCCACGGACCAACTGGTCGCCGGGGACGGCGTCGACGACGAGCTACGGCGGCGGTGAGCTACGGCTACGGCGAACCTAGTGCTCTACGGGGAGAAAGAGGGCGAGGAGGAGGGTGGAGATGTCCATTAGGACCTCACGCTCACCCTTGACGCGTGTGAACAACCGGCGTGGGCGGAGGTGGTCCACAGCGGCGGCGCGGGCTCGCCGGAGATGCTTCGGTGGTCGGAGAAGAACTTGATGGCGGCGGCGATTGCGGGCACCTCTCTTCGATTCCTTCTACGTGGAGAGGGAGGACGACGCGGCGAACACGGCGGCGCGCTTTGATCTGGACGGGGCGGCTTCATTCGGTGGTGAGGCGCGACGGCGAGCTCGGCAACCTGCGGCTAGGGTTCGGCCATGGAGGAGGGACATGGACATGGAGAGGGAGAGAGAGCAGGAGAGCAGAGGAGCGGGGTGGTGCTCTTCTTATCCTCTTCGCAGAGGAGAGGCGCAGGAGAGCAGAGGAGCGGGAGAGAGGGGGGTCCGGGCGGCGAGGTCGTCGTGCGGGCGACACGGCGATGCGCAGCACTGCTGCTACAGGAGGAAGAAGAGGGTTTCGCAGAAAACCCCCTGGGCTATTTTTCCTATTTACACTTAAGTCCTTTTTCTGTTTTCCTTTTAAATCCAGTAGCACTTCAAGGATTTTATTGAGGCACTAAAACTTTTTAGAAAAAATTGAAAATATTCAGGTGGCCTCCCCAATACATGTAGAAGCTCCACAAAATTTGGTATTTGAAAATAAAATGGTTTGAACAATATTTGTTCATAGGGTTTAAACATGGCACTTTTCTTAAATATAATTTATAATCCTTTAGAATTTTTTTAAATCAAGTTCAAAATATTATTTTTGAACCATTGGAACTTCCTTGACAAATATATCCACTTCAAATAGTTTTTATTTTCCTAGAGAAAATATTGGTTTGAAGGAAATAGATAGTTAAGTAGAGAAAATTATTTATTAAGATCATTTCTTTAACTCATGATCTTAATTTCCATTTGTTGAGTAATTTGAGGAGTTTGCTTTTAAGTCACATTCCAAATTTGGGACCAGTGGGTTTCCAACTTAGCACTCAAGTGTATTGGTGTAAATATTCACCCAAGCAAACAATAAAATAAGAATTAACAATTAATACTATCAGAAGTCCATTAAGCAAATAATCACAACCAGACCAACACCACTTCCAAGTCCACACAATTCAAACACAAGAATTCAATCATTCCACCATTTCCACAATATTATCTTATGGGAAAAGTGACCACTCCTAATTATGACAAGATGATGTTTAAAACTATCTCAACTCCACCTTTGTATTTTTGAAAAGGGTTTTGGGCAAGGCAAAATATGTGGGGTAATATATTTCCCACTTGTGTTCCTTTTAAAATGTAATGATAATCAAAGCTTATAAAATGGGAGTTGCATACAGATGCCAAAATATCAAGTTTTAAAAGATAGATAGGAGTTAGCATATAGGAACACATAGTTTTTGGAAATACTTTTACTTTCTCAAATAATGGGTATTAGTTTTGGTTGTTGCTAAACCAAGTATCATTTGAAATGGAGTTGGCCAAAATAAGAATGGAAAAGATACATGGAATATTTTTCTTGTCATGACATGATCACCAAAGTTAAATATATTTTTATATTGGTTGTGTCTTATTTTTACCAGTCAAACAATTTAAACAACAAGCCACACTAGGTTCAACATAGCAACAGGAAGGAAAACACAATCATCAGTGAAACATTTCAAAAAGTTTTTTGTTGGTTCTGAATTTTGGTCTTGTGAAACTAAGTTTTTCTTAGTTTCCAAATTTGGGATGTGACAGCTCTTCCCCCCTTAAAAATAAATCTCGTCCTCGAGATTTGCCCGGTGGTAACAGGGGAGTACGAGGGCACGAGTTTTTGGGTTGACTACTCTTCCGAGGTCGTTGCTTCTTCAGTAAGGTCACCCTGTGAGGTCTTGACAAATTGATGTTGCGAGGCTTTCTTTGTCGATAAACTTCTGTGCTGAGTTCAGATCCTTGGCGATGTGGTTGACTTGATGATCGAGGCGGATGGTCAGTCATGGTTGGCTGCTTCCAGATACTACAAGGCTAAGGTGCAAGGAACTAATTATTAACATTTTCTTGTATCCTATGCAGGTCTTCCCCCCCTTAAAAGAGGTCTTTAATCGGTCTTGATGAAAGTTGCAGCTGGAGTTGACTTGGAGGCATCATTCTTCTTGGGTAGATTGACATTCTTCGTCTTGGGTGTCGCTCCTTGGTGCTTGGAGTTGGTACAAATATCACTTCCTGATATGGTCTCCTTATGAGGGTCACAGATGGGGACGCGTTGTTTTCAGGATGCATCGAGTCCGAGCACTCGACTCTCTCCGGTTTCTAGTTAGTAGAGGGATGTTAAAAACTCCTAAGGCGTCTGGACTTGCTTAGTGGTTGATGTTGCCAACAGCAGGTGCTTCTGTTATTTGATTCTTCTCAGTGACTTCTGGTAGATCTTCTTCACGCTTTTCTTCCTTCGGCTTGGCGAGAAAAAGGCTGTCCTGAAAGACTTCTTTGGTTCGGGGTCTTCACGAAGCTTTGCAGGTGTCGTCACAAGTAAGTTAGAGTGCACCAGAATAGTTAGGGTTTCTGGGAAAAACTCTCTGGTTGAGGGGCTTAAGTTAGTTTTCAAGGGAGTTGGGTGCTATACTCTGACATCAAACTTATTATTCCAAGATCTTAACAACCAACTTTACATAGGCCTCTGATTCTCGAGTCTTCAAAATACCGTTCCAACATCTCTGGTAAGGTCACTACTATCAACTAGTTAATTGAATCATGGCCCTTGCCCAAGCTAAAATTATTAATCCACCACATCTTCTTCGGGCATAACTCTTTGTCATATCATAGTTCAATCTATCGGATATCCATCAAACCTTTAAGGCATAATCTTCCCATTATATCCTATCACAAAAATCGTAGTGGTCCACCAATTATTTCTTGATTGATTTTTTTCCCATAGATTGGCATATCTCATATTATCTTACTCCTTCAGGTGGTCATTTTTCCCACGATCATATCCTCAAAGCTAAATAAAACATCCAACGGTCATGTAATAATACCCTCAAGAATTGCCCCACTTTCTAACCAAATTCAAATTTTATCTCAATACTTTTGGGCCTTGATATCTTAATCAAAGATAGAAAGATCTTTCTAAGAATAATCCAAACAGAGCGTGACAAGCTCTGAAAACTACTGCCACCTAGAATGTCTTGCTACTAGACCAAGTCATATTGATTCCTAGAATCCGATAAACATGCACTTGTCCTCCACCAATTATTTCTTGCATACCACGATCTACTCATTTGCTAACTCATCTTTGACCACTTCCTATAATTTCATAAGAACTTAGTACAAGGTCACTTGCGCTAGGAATCACCCTAAACATTCCAACACTGGAGTATTCTTCTTAATTTACTTGCTTCCAACCAATCCAACATCATTTTATCAGCAAGTGCTTCCTAAAAATCCATCAACTTTCACCTTTATTTCTAAACCTTAAATCAAGGGTCACGTCTTCTAGGTCCAGATAACCACCAATGGTTGGGGACCACAACTGGTTAGCCCCTGAGTATCAATTAAATATATCATCTGTCCAAACCCAATTGATTTATCGATCCACTCCAAGCTTTCACTTTTATTCTAAACTCCAAATTTTTGATATTACCAACATCATCCACCAAATTCTGATCTCATCACTAGATTCTCAAGGGGTCCTGCTGACTAATAATCTTATCATCCAACACTCTTCTATCTTCCTAAAGTCTCCTGTCTACCCACTAGTTTTGAGTCATCCACTGGCACCTCTTTCTTTTCTTGTTTTCGGAAATCATATCCTTGGGGAAACACTATAAATCTTCAGGTGATTTTCTTACTTAGAACTTGAGTAACTCCTAAGGTATACACTTGACTTAAGAAAATTATTATTGTCCTTGATTTGAGTTCTATCATCATTTGCTTCACCCCTGTGGTGAAGGCATCCACTTAGTCCGGGCAAGCTTTCCATTAGTTAGTTGTATACAATTGTGGAGGTCTTTTATAACATCAATTGCCTTAGTCTTACGAGAAGAATTTGATAACAAGGTAGCTAGCCTTGTCATCTAACTACTTTTCATATTCCAGAGGCGGAGGTGGACTGGATTATCTGATGTTCCGTTTATTTGCATATGACACTCAATTGTTTGAGCATACAAAAGCGATTTGTTAACAAGTTCATGAGGCTTGTTACCAAACTACTTCTATATAACACGAACATTAAAATATCACACTATTTCCAGAGAGATTTATAATAGTAGATTCTGATATATGAGTTCCCAAATATTCAAGGATGGTCTGGCATATTGCTTCCTTGCCAACCTAAGAAATCTCTCTTCAATGTCTTCTGTCGTAGTTCCTCCTTCTTACGGTCTCTGAGCTCGAATCTTCATGGCAACTCTTATACACTCCTTGGGTTCTCCTAGTTACCGATTCTAAATGAGCCTCCTTATGTCCTCGTCTCTTGTCAAGGCTTGCAGTCCTAGAAAATTAATTAGTACTATCGTGGACTTAAGTCAGGTGTTAATCTAAAGTTAGATAAGTTATGTTAGTTATGTTAGTTTTCATATTCTTTTGTTAGTCCGACGGGATACGACCAGTGTCATCTACCGTCGGGTCTTGAATCTTCATCTTTCTCGATGGCTTGATGTGGTTGTACAAAACGACATATGAAAGCCGCTGTCTGTTTTGCAGAAGTTCACAGAGTCTTGGGGTAGAGAGTATTCCATACCTTGCTCCTCTTACTAGGAGAAAATTTTCTGAAGGGTTTTCTAAGTCGGACTTTTGAGAGGGTACAAAAAGTACATCTATGGCCAACAAGGCAAAAATGTTTTTGCAAACAGTCGAAAATAAAGCAACAGATAAAAGTGTGGTTACTTTGGGTTCCTGACAAGGTGTGTTTTGTGAAACACCCAAGGAAAACAACACATAATAAATGCAACACACAAGCAAAGATCAATCAAGGTACTTTTAGCACCAACAGACGTTTAATACCGTGGAATGTGGGGATTGCTCAAGTAAAACGAGCTTATCCTATTGATCCTATGGGTCCTTGTATCTCGAGGATTTTCTTCACCTTGTCTAAGTGGGAAACTTTGGCGGTGAAATTACTGCGATTTCGGAAGGTTGCACGGATGATCGGTCTTCGCATATAAATCGCCTTGCTGTTGAAGTCTTCGGTTTGCTAAGTACCCAGGTCTGGTTTGGGGTGTCGTCAAGTATGTAAGTTTGAATGGAGGTAAGACAACAGATAGAAACTTTTGATAAACCTTTAGACAAGAGATAAGGTTTAGAATAATTCGAGAAGGTGAAAAGAGTGGAAGCTACACTTAGGCTTCCTTAAGTACAAGTAATTTTAGGTAGTAATATTTTTCTTTCCAAAATAATTCTCTCGTATGGGCCTTGGTGAAACAGGGCTGTTGAAGTCTTCATTTTATCGCCTTAGTCCTCAGCTGGAATACTTGGGATTGTCGAGGTAGTAACTGAGTGGAATTGTCGATATTGAGTTGAGGTCTTCGAGGTTTCTTGCTTTATTGATACTGACGATCTTGGTATTTGCAGATCAATCACCTTGATGCTGAATGTTGAATATTTGAGATGGAAGCTCTTTCTTGTAGGTGCTAGCTAATCAGGTCTCACTTGGGTTCATCGTCAAGTATTTTGAACGGGTAAGAGAGATTAGAGAATTCCTTGGAAAATCTTAAATAGAGTGATAAGACTCAGAAATATTTGAGAAGGTGAGAGGAGTGGAAGTTATTTTTGGACTTCCTTAGATAAAAGTATGTTTTTGGTAACAATATATTTCTATCAAAATATTTCTTTCCTAACTAACGTCCATGCTAACTAAGGTCTGTTACAGTCAGGATGGCTCTGATACCAAGTCTGTGGGGACCCCGGATTAGGTATCCGAGATACCCGTTATGTTTCCTGCAACAATCCCATGATCAGTCTGGTGTTGCACATAACTCGAATTGGTATCACAGAACACCCATACATACCGAATAAATTTACTTACTTGATTGAAGCCATAACTTCATCAGGTACTCGCAGCGGAAATCACCAAACAACGTGGAGCCCAAGTCACTTGCCCACCCTACAGGCAGCTGACTGGGAAGCACCCTAGTTCGCATTGACGTCATCGATCTCTCGGTCTTCAGCATACTTCTTCTTGAACTCTGGACATGGGAATATCCAGGGACACAGCCATGAGTACATTTAAGTACTCGCAAACTACCCCCGACATGAGCATGCAACAGCACCCTTTTAATTTTCAAACTTTTATTTATTTTAAAACATCTCTATATCTTTGTTGAAAAGAAAAGAAGGCTTTGAGAACTTTTTCCCATAAATCTATCTTTGTAAGAATTCTCTTTTAAAACTTTTTCCCGAAAATCATCACCATTTGTTTATTTCTCCAAAACTCCTCCTTTTCCGACCATAACCCTTCATGGTCATTCAATCCCAACAACCTCATGCCGGCCCGTTGGCATAGTTGCATAAAACATTTTCTACTTTCAAATCACAAAACTCTGCACTTCTCGACCATAGCCCGTCATGGTCCCCCTCTTTTCCAGCAACCTCATACCAGCCCGTCGGTAGAGTTGCTGATACAACACATCTCCATTTTATTTTCAAATCTCAAAACTTTGCAAAACTTGCACATGGTCAGAGGACAGTCTCCCAATTGTCCATATCCGAGGACTCGGCTATTCAAATAGTTTTAACCCTCTGCAGAGGTAGCACGCTTTTAACCCACATCCATCCGGTAACTCATAGTGTCAGCCACGTCCCGCCATACCAGGTGTATGCGAAGTTGAGCCACCGACCATAGCCTCTCATTTGCTCATGCTAGTACAGGATCCTTCCCATATGACACTTTCCATCGACACCCAGTCCAGTTTCCCGTCAGAAACCCTAAGTGTGAGGACTCATAGTTTTGTCCGGCGGTTTATGGTGGAACCTTCTATCCTCCCCACCAACTTGTGTGAGGACCCGGGTCAGGGGGTAGGTCCTCGGACCATCCCCTCATGCATAACGGAGTCATCTCCGTCGATGAGGTATCCCATACTAATAAGAGCAAACTACATGACTACGCCTTTTCCCATATGTGGTAAATGTGGTCGCACAGGGTAAGATTGGTCGTCATAGTACAAAGACACAATGTGCATTTTTCATAAACATCACCATTCACCACTTCTCGATTTCAACACCGACATCTCGGTATTCCACAACCTCACGAGTATTTTCAAAGGAGCTTTGAGTAAACAATATTTTTCCCATCCTATAGTTTGAAAAAGAATTTCCATCTAATATCTCCATAGAGGGTGTCAAAATAATATACTTATAATTTGGAAAAGGGTTTTCAAAATCATAGCTTTTGTGGCAAACACCATATAAATAACTTTTGCTCTTTATAAGTAAAACATGTGAACCAAAATAGATGTATATAAATGCAAGCTCAGAGGATAGCTTGCCTTGCTCGGCAAAGTGAACTTGGTCTTGATCTTCAGGTTCAACGAATTCCCCTTCCTCAATAACTCCGTTCCAAAGACCATTCCGGTAGCGTTTATATCTAGCGTCGCAAACAGGAGGATAACACAACAATCACTAAGCAAACTAAACCCCAAGTGGTGTACAGACAAGTAACAAACCGTAAGCTTCGAACTAATCGTTCGGGTAACAACTAGGATCTACACTTACGAGGGCATTATACTGGTCAGTAGTCTATCACCTATACGCGAGCTAGGTACATCGATCACAGAACTATCTGAGGCGAAGGTTAGCAACAAGCACCTCCCGTTGAACGGGAAATACTTCAGACAAAAGTTAGGTCACTATATATTTTCTGTGAGTCAAAATATTACACCAAGTTAGGATATGATAAAGTGAAACACTAGGAACCTAGCAAAATTGGATTTGCTCCAAAAATTATTACTGATTAATTTATAAAACCCTTTTAAATCTGCCCTTTTGTTAATGTGTTTTAAACAACATTATAAAATAATGTTCCATGTTTGGAAACAAGGTGGAACATGAAAGTCATCATTTTCTGAACATTTTAAGAGGTCAAACTTAATTTTTGGATCCTTATTTTTAAAGTTATGAATTTTCCCAATTTGTTTTATATTCTGCCATTTTCTTTATTTCAATAAAACAACAATTAAACTAGTTTATTTGGATAGGTGAATTACACCAAAAGACTAGATTTAATATTCTGAACATTTTGGTATCTTGTTGGTAACTTTTGGATCAATATTTAATTAGTTATGAATTTTACAAAATCATTTTATATTCTGCCCTTTTACTAAAGTGCAAGGAAAAGTTATTTCCAATGTTTAATTCAACATGAAAATGATGTTAAGAGGTGAAGTTATTTCTCCTGATCATTTTGATATATTGTTTGCTATTTTTGGATTAGTATTCAAAAAGATATGGATTTTAGAAGTTTATATTCAAATCTGTCTATTTATTTTATTTCTCAGAAAATCTAGCGGAACGTTTTTCACCGCGGGGTTGGCTACCCACGGTCACTGACTTGTGGGCCCAAAGCCACGCTGGCAGTCCACGTCAGCGCGGAGGCCCACAGCCACGTTCGCAGACACGCTGGAACGGCGCGGCGCGCTGGGCACGGTGACCGTGCGGCGGCGGCGAGCACGGCTCCGGCGAAGGAGCGCGCGCGGGGATGGACTACTGGGTGCATTCGACGCGCAAGGATCCGGGGAACCTACGGGTGGAGCCACGGACCAACTGGTCGCCGGGGACGGCGTCGACGACGAGCTACGGCGGCGGTGAGCTACGGCTACGGCGAACCTAGTGCTCTACGGGGAGAAAGAGGGCGAGGAGGAGGGTGGAGATGTCCATTAGGACCTCACGCTCACCCTTGACGCGTGTGAACAACCGGCGTGGGCGGAGGTGGTCCACAGCGGCGGCGCGGGCTCGCCGGAGATGCTTCGGTGGTCGGAGAAGAACTTGATGGCGGCGGCGATTGCGGGCACCTCTCTTCGATTCCTTCTACGTGGAGAGGGAGGACGACGCGGCGAACACGGCGGCGCGCTTTGATCTGGACGGGGCGGCTTCATTCGGTGGTGAGGCGCGACGGCGAGCTCGGCAACCTGCGGCTAGGGTTCAGCCATGGAGGAGGGACATGGACATGGAGAGGGAGAGAGAGAGCAGGAGAGCAGAGGAGCGGGGGTGGTGCTCTTCTTATCCTCTTCGCAGAGGAGAGGCGCAGGAGAGCAGAGGAGCGGGAGAGAGGGGGGGTCCGGGCGGCGAGGTCGTCGTGCGGGCGACACGGCGATGCGCAGCACTGCTGCTACAGGAGGAAGAAGAGGGTTTCGCAGAAAACCCCCTGGGCTATTTTTCCTATTTACACTTAAGTCCTTTTTCTGTTTTCCTTTTAAATCCAGTAGCACTTCAAGGATTTTATTGAGGCACTAAAACTTTTTAGAAAAAATTGAAAATATTCAGGTGGCCTCCCCAATACATGTAGAAGCTCCAAAAAATTTGGTATTTGAAAATAAAATGGTTTGAACAATATTTGTTCATAGGGTTTAAACATGGCACTTTTCTTAAATATAATTTATAATCCTTTAGAATTTTTTTAAATCAAGTTCAAAATATTATTTTTGAACCATTGGAACTTCCTTGACAAATATATCCACTTCAAATAGTTTTTATTTTCCTAGAGAAAATATTGGTTTGAAGGAAATAGATAGTTAAGTAGAGAAAATTATTTATTAAGATCATTTCTTTAACTCATGATCTTAATTTCCATTTGTTGAGTAATTTGAGGAGTTTGCTTTTAAGTCACATTCCAAATTTGGGACCAGTGGGTTTCCAACTTAGCACTCAAGTGTATTGGTGTAAATATTCACCCAAGCAAACAATAAAATAAGAATTAACAATTAATACTATCAGAAGTCCATTAAGCAAATAATCACAACCAGACCAACACCACTTCCAAGTCCACACAATTCAAACACAAGAATTCAATCATTCCACCATTTCCACAATATTATCTTATGGGAAAAGTGACCACTCCTAATTATGACAAGATGATGTTTAAAACTATCTCAACTCCACCTTTGTATTTTTGAAAAGGGTTTTGGGCAAGGCAAAATATGTGGGGTAATATATTTCCCACTTGTGTTCCTTTTAAAATGTAATGATAATCAAAGCTTATAAAATGGGAGTTGCATACAGATGCCAAAATATCAAGTTTTAAAAGATAGATAGGAGTTAGCATATAGGAACACATAGTTTTTGGAAATACTTTTACTTTCTCAAATAATGGGTATTAGTTTTGGTTGTTGCTAAACCAAGTATCATTTGAAATGGAGTTGGCCAAAATAAGAATGGAAAAGATACATGGAATATTTTTCTTGTCATGACATGATCACCAAAGTTAAATATATTTTTATATTGGTTGTGTCTTATTTTTACCAGTCAAACAATTTAAACAACAAGCCACACTAGGTTCAACATAGCAACAGGAAGGAAAACACAATCATCAGTGAAACATTTCAAAAAGTTTTTTGTTGGTTCTGAATTTTGGTCTTGTGAAACTAAGTTTTTCTTAGTTTCCAAATTTGGGATGTGACAAGTGCGTGGTTGGAAAATAATAAAATCCTGATGAGCAGGGCCCGCCCGTCAGTCTCTCTCTCTCTTTCACTTTTAAACGAAATGGTACGCAACCGTTGGATCAAGATCCAACGGTCCACGTGCGACGCGACGACGGCGACCAAGATTTGGCGGCGCTGCCGCGCCGGTGGCGAGGTGGTGGACGGATGGCTCACCTAGGGGGCTCGGGGAGGCTCGGCGAAGGCGTGGATCGACGGCGGAGGCTCGGGTGAGGCTGTTGGAAGAACTTGCGCTTGCTGGGGAGGGTTGGTTCGTCGGCGGTGAGTTCCCGAACTTCCACGGCCTCGGCAGCGGACTCCGGCGAGCTCCTGGCGACTCGTCTGTGCATGAAAATGAGGAAGAAAGAGCTCGGGTGAGTGCGGTGAGGGTGGAGAACAAGGTTCAGGGTAGAGAGGGGACAAAGGTGGGGTGTGGCATTGCGGCCATGCTCGACCTGGACGGGGGCGACGGATGCGGCCGTGCACGCCCTTCTGGTGGTGCACCGATCAAATTGGAGCGAGGGAGAGTGAGTGGGGATGGTGTGGAGTTCCAGAGGGGTGCGGGGGTGGTCTTATAGGGTCGGGGCGGTCCACGATGGTCGCGGTTCACGGCGACGGCCATGGCGCGCCTAAGGTGATCGATTCCTCGATTCCGCGGCGAGGGTGCAGGGGATCGTGGCGGCGTGATGTTTAGCGGGGTCCGGACGTGTTCTAGAAGCATCCAGACGAGCAGTGCGTGTCGAGGCGCAGAGGGCTGGGCCAATTTGGCCGGCGACGCCACGGATGCCACGGCGATGCATCGGGGCAAAGCGCGGCGTAATGGCGCGGGGAGGGGCTCGAGTGTTCTCTCCTGCATGCAGAGACAGCAGAGGCACCGGGCGCGTGCACAGGGGGGTCCTGGGCGGCTCGGAAATGGCGATGACGGCGGTGGCGACACGACGGCACGTCGGGGCGAGGGAGAGAGGTAGGGGATGAGGTTTTTGCAGAAAACCCCCTGCCTCCTCTCTGCTTTCTTTTTATTTCTGTTTTAGTCCTTCTGTCAAATCCAGAAGGTTTTCTAGGATTTAATTAGGGCATGTAAACATTTTAGAAGAATTTGCAAAAATTTGTGGGGCCTTCCCATAATGTACAGAAGCTCCACAAAAATTGGCATAAAATAATAAAATGTTTTGAAACATTTTCTTTTATAGTACTTTGTTTAAGTTATTTGAATTTATTTCCATTTATTTTTATTTTAGAATTTTAAAACTAATTCAAAAATAATATTTGAGAGGGGAAAGTGGTAGGAACAAAGTGGGGAGTGTTTACATTAAAACTCCACTGACTTTGGTTTGAAATTAATTGAGTTTGTCACTTGAAGATTTTCATGTGACAACTTGTCACTTTTATTTTTCTTGCTTTGATTTTATATTTTGCTTTCTTTATTTCTTACTAGTGTTCACTTGAGCAAACACTCACACAATCAGCAAGAACCACAACTCAAGTAACAAAAGCATTTATCATACAATAAACAACAAAAAGTTTTTGTTGGCTCTCATTTTTGGAATATAATCCTGATAATAACTTTGGGGATGTTACAATAAGCTAGGGAGGTGCTTAGCTACACAGGCAACATTGATTGGAAGTATAGCACCAATCTAGGATATATATAGGATATGGGTAAAATAATGAGCTTTCCAAAATCTTTCAATCAATGCGCTCACATAATTTTTTCCTGGATTAGTGAATGCTAATAAGCAAGGAGGTGCTTTGCGTAACATGTAACAACTAGCATTTTTCATAAAGTCGAGGTAGTTTCTGTTGGACTATGTTTTCTGGTATTTATGTTTCCCGATATTAATATGATCTAGGTGGGCTATATTCATGTCGCTTGGTTAATATGAGCACGGTATGTGACAACATGACCGAAAGACCAGATGACTGGACACCAGCAAATCGAAACACAAGCCTCGACACTAGCTCATCGAAATCGATCAATACAACTCACATCACTAAATCGAAGGCACGTCAACAAAGCGCAGAACAAGACTGCCAGAGGTCGGCGGGTCAAAGGCACGCCAACAACTTTGAGTGGTAGCTCCAACCTTCACGTAATAGCTGCAATCTTCATGTGGGTTCGATGTTTCCCTTCCAACATGCAATTTTCTTACAAAAACCTTTAATTATTAGTTAGAACACATATAACACATATTTAGTTAGAAGATGGGCAAAATAGGTTTTACTGTGTTTTTTCTGCGTCTTTTGAAACGTACATAAAACATAAAGTGTCGGCCATGGACATACTACTGTTCCCCACTGTGTATTAGTTTTGTTACAATACGTATGAAGTAACATAGACTGGAAGTATAACCTCAGTTCAATTCTTTGGTAAAATGAGCTTACAGTCAAGTATGCATTGACATTATCTTATCATGGATTAGCAAGTGCAATTTCAGCCGCTAACTGAATTTACTTTTTAAATTAATTTTGCAGGCCATAATAAGCTAGGGAGGTGCTTAGCTACACAGGCAACATTGATTGGAAGTATAGCACCAATCTAGGATATATATAGGATATGGGTAAAATAATGAGCTTTCCAAAATCTTTCAATCAATGCGCTCACATAATTTTTTCCTGGATTAGTGAATGCTAATAAGCAAGGAGGTGCTTTGCGAAACATGTAACAACTAGCATTTTTCATAAAGTCGAGGTAGTTTCTGTTGGACTATGTTTTCTGGTATTTATGTTTCCCGATATTAATATGATCTAGGTGGGCTATATTCATGTCGCTTGGGTAATATGAGCACGGTACATGACAACATGACCGAAAGACCAGATGACTGGACACCAGCAAATCGAAACACAAGCCTCGACACTAGCTCATCGAAATCGATCAATACTAGTCACATCACTAAATCGAAGGCACGTAAACAAAGCGCAGAACAAGACAGCCGGAGGTCGGCGGATCAAAGGCACGCCAACAACTTTGAGTGGTAGCTCCAACCTTCAGGTAATAGCTGCAATCTTCATGTGGGTTCGATGTTTCCCTTCCAACATGCAATTTTCTTACAAAAACCTTTAATTATTAGTTAGAACACATATAACACATATTTAGTTAGAAGATGGGCAAAATAGGTTTTACTGTGTTTTGTTGTTCTTCATCAGATTGAGACATAGCCTGGAGCGATAGAATATTTAAGTTTACAAGCTTTAAGGAATTATGTAATTTATTTGGGAGGTGCAAGGGGCGAACTGCATCGACATTGCGCAGGAACCAGGATCGCCAGCAATGAACGGCCTTGGTTGTTTATGTCCAGAAGGCGGCAGTTGGGTTTTATTTCTTTTTCTTCATGGCGCACAATATTTGTCTTGGAAATTGTTTCTGACTTTTTAGTTTCCATGCAGCTCCGATGCCGCCGGCAAGCATACTTTGGAAAAACTTGCCCTGTACACATAAAAAGTAAGTTTTACTTACTCATATATTGTCATATTTAATATTCTCTAGACATAAATAAGTGTACAATTCAAATAGTTCAATCAGTGTAGGAATCTCCTTAGATTTAATTTTATAAACTCAAGTAGTAATTTTTTCACAGAAGGTATACTCTTAAATTTGTATTCTGGATCAGAATGTATTGAATCAACATACACCTGGATGGGAATTTCCTTATATGTGAACAACTGTCCAACTTTAGCCATCGGTCTCATAAAGAGCAGAAGTTCCCTAAAATATTTAATTATGTGCCGAAGCAGCTTTTGACTCCTCACTAAAATTGGTTATTAATTATATGATAGGTTGATCATCATTTTTTGCTTTCCTATGTAAATATTGTGCAGGGCAGTATATTACTTATACTCTGTAATTGAGCATATAACAATCCCACGAGTATACACAACTCCCTTATTATGTATAGATATTTGTAGAAAATCATGACAGCCAAACCGAATGCTAGATGGACGCCCATCCATGTAAATACCAAAGATAAGGCAGAATCTAAATTTATCTAAATTTTGACAACTAATATGCAACAAAAATATATATTGATTACTGAAACATTAATGCTTCAATTTGTGCGGAAAAATTGTTTGTCATATATGAGTTTTGGAGCAAAAATCGGTGAAACTAAAAATCTACACTTTACGTACAAACTCCAAATAGGAATTGACGGGACATAACTATTAGTATAAATTACATATTAGATACGTGGATAATTACATTGTTTTTAATCAATTAGTGTACTACTATCATGTGTAAAAGCATCATATATAAGCATCACATCGCACTGATAATTAATAATTGCAATTCAACATATTTTAATGGGGGTTGTGGAAGAGAACAGGTACAAGATTAACAAAAAAAGTGCATTTTGGCCACCAAATATATCAAAAATAATTGATAAAAATTGCAAAAGTGGTATAATAAATATGAAAAAACATATGAATCAACACATAACAAAGCTAGCCGCGCAAATGCGCGGGTCACCCAGCTAGTTGTTCTGGAAAGCTTATGAAATTGTTTAACCAACCTAATTGGTCTCATGTCATTTAAATAAATAGTTAAAAAGTATTATTAAAAATACTACAGAAGGTTTAAAATCTAAACTTGTTTGTTTCTGGTAATCTGTTAGTCCAAATAATTCCAAACCAATTTTGTTAACTTAGTAATGCTTTGTTTTAGCTTCCCTAATTTTGGTAGAATTAATTAAGCAATGTTAATTGTTGACTTTAAGATAAACCCTTCTAGACTAAAACAAATAAATATGTTTATTGGTTGACCCAAATGAGTTAGGACCAATTTTGTTAGCTCACCTATAGCCATGTTTACTTACCCCTAAAAGGGTTTAATTTTTTGGAACAACAGAACATGTTTGATTGCCAAAACTTGATTATTGAGTGGCTGGATTCAAACCAATGTGTAGGGAGTTTGGAAACTCCATTTGATCCAAACCAAATTGGGTTGTCTTCTACACATCAGTAGCTTTGTGTAGAAATTTAGTTTGTATTTTTGTGACCAACAGAACTCAAGTTGTGGAATTAAACATGAATAACTAGTTTCTGCCATAATTTAGAAGTAATTAAATAATGTTCAATTCATTTATTTGAAAACCAAATTGTGTGGTTTGATGTGTGCAGTAGCTAATTGTGATGTTTATGATTGTTATGTTGAGATGATTGCTTGTATAGCTTAGTGATTGTTTGCATTGTTTGTTTATTAATTAGACGAGAACGTTGTCGGATATATCGAGGAAGGAGAGTTTGCTGAAATTGAAGAACAAGAGCAAGACCACTTTGCCAAGCAAGGCAAGCTATTCTCTGAGTTTGCACTACAAACATATGCATCTACTTTCATAACATGTTTTACTCTCAAGGCAAGATTTGTAAAACCCATTTCAAAAGGATATGGAAATTATTTGCCACCTATGTAGAAATACAAGATAGTTATATCAAATTATAGGATGGGAAAAACAAGTATGTTTTGTTCAAAACTCCTTTGAAATTACTTGTGAGATTATGAAATACCGAGATGTCGGTGTTGGAATGGAGAAGTGGAAAATGGTGATGTTTATGAAAAATGCACAGTGTGTCCTTGTACTTACGTCAACCATCCGATACCCTGTGCGACCACATCCACCACATATGGGAAAAGGGCGTAGTCATATAATTTGCTCATATTAGTATGGGGTTCCTCAACAACGAGGATGACCTCGTTCCATGAGGGGATGGTCATGGCGACCTACCCCCTGACCTGGGTCCTGGCATCTGAGGATGGGGGATTGAAGGGTTCGCTCGCCGGGCAGAACTAAGAGTCCTCACACTTAGGTTTCCCGACGGGGAATCTGGACTGGGTGTTGATGGAAAAGATGATAATTTCGTAGCGGTAGGATCCTATACTAGCATGAGCAAAGGATAGGCTATGGTCGGCGGCTTACTTCGCATACACCCTGTATGGCGAGACGTGGGGGACACGATGAGCTGCCGGATGGATGTGGGATAAAAGCGTGCTACCTCTGCAGAGGGTTAAAACTATTCGAATAGCCGAGTCCTCGGATATGGATAGTTGGGAGACCCTACTTTGACCATGTGCAAGTTTTGGAAAAGCTTTTAAGTCAAAAAGAAATTGAAATGGTGGTGTTGTGACACAACTATACCAAATGGAGTGGTATACGTTGTTGGAATAAATGGACCATGGTGAGCCATGGTCAGGAAAAAGGAAGGGTTTTGGAGAAACAGATAAAATGGTGGTTTCTTTAAAAGTGATTATAAAACTCTTCTTACCTTTTTCAATAAAGATATAGAGATGATTAAAATAAATAAAAGTTGTCAACTAAAACAAAACTAGTGCATACTCATGTTGGGGTAGTTTGCGAGTACATTCAAATGTACTCATACTGGTTTCGTCCCTGGCTATTGTCCTAGCCAGTCTACAAGGAGGAGCACTACGCCGAGCAGGAATATGGCGACTTCTACGCAAACTAAGGATCTCCACAAGTCAGCTGCTTGTCGGGTCGTCATCGTTAGAATATGATGTCTACTACGCCGTAGCTTCCGCTGATATATCTGGTTTGGCCCATGAAGGCACCTATGTAAGAACTTGGTCTAAATGACCATTTATGTAAGACTTTTATTCGGTACTGTAATGGATGTAAACTTTTGTATCCAACTCGGATTATGTGCAACGACAGACTGATCACGGGATCGTTGTGTTAAGCATAATCGGGTATTTCGGACAGCTAGTGCGGGGTCCCCACAATTGGCCAGCCCCCTTTCGATGCTGATCAAAGGGGGCCACGGGTCGAGATTTGGGCCAAAAACGGCGTGCCGAAGCATCGGAATCTATGACCTACAATAGATTATTTGGGTTGAAACCCTATAATACAAAAATTAAACAAATTTCGTATTCAAAATTTCTCAAAAAAGTCCAATACCTTATTTGTCATAGATAATTTGCGTAGAACCGAGAGAATACACAATTCGATGCAAACACTGCACATAACTCACCGTTAACTTCGTTTTTTTACTATGATGTCAAAAAGATATTTTCTCCGTAGATCATTACGCACGATTATCTTCATGCACGGCCAAACCGAAGAATACTCATTTTAACTCAAATTTTGCACATAAAGTGATCAATAAGTACCTTTTGTATGCCTTGATCGATTTTTATCATTTCGTAGACGGTTATACCTAACTTTCGTGTTTTCCCAGATATGACCTCCTCGGTCAAGAATTTAGATAAGTTTTGCAAGGAAACTTCAATTGAGATGAAACTAATTCTGTTGGAAAGATAACCCTGAGAACTAACCAGCAGAAAGTGGAATTCTTGGAAAAGAGCAATAAAGAAAATAACTAAAATGGAGAGGTGTGGCTGAACCTTTGTAACACGGACATGTAGAATTCCCTACATCGTAAACGCAATAAAAGTAGCAGGCAAATCTCGTTTTTCAAAAGACACTTGATTTGTCTCGTGAACCAATATGGGGAAACGTCTCTTAGAAATCGACTTCTTCACTTGACCTTTATCACCAATGGATGGCAACCTTGAAGCCTATGATCTCTACGCCCACACAATCTTCTCCTTCAGGTCTATTGGTCAACCCTCTTTCGATGCCGGTCAAAGGGGTAGACGACGTGGGACCCACGGGTCGAGCTTTGGGCCAAAAATGGCGCGCCGAAGCATCAGAATCTATGACCTACAATAGATTATTTGGGTTGAAACCCTATAATACAAAAATTAAACAAATTTCGTGTTCGAAATTTCTCAAAAAAGTTCAATACCTTATTGGTCAGAGAGAATTTGCGTAGAACCGAGAGAATACACAATTCGATGCAAACACTGCACATAACTCACCGTTAACTTCGATTTTTATGCTATGATGACTAAAAGATGTTTTCTCCGTAAATCATTACGCACGATTCTCTTCTTTGCCTTTTTCTCTACGAAGTGACACAAACTTACTTTCATGCACGCCCAAACCTAAGAAAACTCATTTTAACTCAAATTTTGCACATAAAGTCATCAATAAGTACCTTTTGTATGCCTTGATCGATTTTTAATCGTTTCGTAGACCGTTAGACCTAACTTTCGTGTTTTCCCAGATATGACCTCCCAAGTCAAGAATTTAGATAACTTTTGCAAGGAAACTCCGATTGAGATGAAACTAATTTTGTTGGAAAGATAACCCAGAAAACTAACCAGCAGAAAGTGGAATTCTTGAAAAAGATCAATAGAGAAAATAACTAAAATAGAGAGGTGTGGCTGAACCTTTGCAACACGGACATGTAGAATTCCATACATCGTAAACGCAATAAAAGTAGCAGGCAAATCTCGTTTTTCAAAAGACACTTGATCTTGTCTCGTGAACCAATATGGGGAAGCGTCTCTTAGAAATCCACTTCTTCACTTGACCTTTATCACCAACGGATGGCAACCTTGAAGCCTATGATCTCTACGCTCACACAATCTTCTCCTTCAGGTCCATTGGTCATCCCTCTTTCGATGCCGGTCAAATGGGTAGACGACGTGGGGCCCACGGGTCAAGCTTTGGGCCAAAAATGACGCGCTGAAGCATCGAAATCTATGACTTACAATAGATTATTTGGGTTGAAACCCTATAATACCAAAATTAAACAAATTTCATGTTTGAAATTTCGCAAAATAGTCCAATACCTTATTGGTCATAGAGAATTTGCGTATAAAAACCGAGAGAATACACAATTCGATGCAAACACTACACATAACTCACCGTTAACTTCGATTTTTATGCTATGATGTCTAAAAGATGTTTTCTCCGTAGATCATTACGCACGATTCTCTTATTTGCCATTTTCTCTACGCAGTGACACAAACTTACTTTCATGCACGCCCAAACCCAAGAATACTCATTTTAACTCAAATTTTGCACATAAAGTGATCAATAAGTACCTTTTGTATGCCTTGATCGATTTTTATCGTTTCGTAGACGGTTATACCTAACTTTCGTGTTTTCCCAGATATGACCTCCTCGGTCAAGAATTTAGATAAGTTTTGCAAGGAAACTTCAATTGAGATGAAACTAATTCTGTTGGAAAGATAACCCTGAGAACTAACCAGCAGAAAGTGGAATTCATGGAAAAGAGCAGTAAAGAAAATAACTAAAATGGAGAGGTGTGGCTAAACCTTTGTAACACGGACATGTAGAATTCCCTACATCGTAAACGCAATAAAAGTAGCAGGCAAATCTCGTTTTTCAAAAGACACTTGATTTGTCTTGTGAACCAATATGGGGAAACGTCTCTTAGAAATTGACTTCTTCACTTGACCTTTATCACCAATGGATGGCAACCTTGAAGCCTATGATCTCTACGCCCACACAATCTTCCCCTTCAGGTCTATTGGTCAACCCTCTTTCGATGTCGGTCAAAGGGGTAGACGACGTGGGGCCCACGGGTCGAGCTTTAGGCCAAAAATGGCGCGCCGAAGCATCAGAATCTATGACCAACAATAGATTATTTGGGTTGAAACCCTATAATACAAAAATTAAACAAAATTCGTGTTCGAAATTTCTCAAAAAAGTTCAATACCTTATTGGTCATAGAGAATTTGCGTAGAACCGAGAGAATACACAATTCGATGCAAACACTGCACATAACTCACCGTTAACTTCGATTTTTATGCTATGATGTCTAAAAGATGTTTTCTCCGTAAATCATTACGCACGATTCTCTTCTTTGCCATTTTCTCTATGCAGTGACACAAACTTACTTTCATACACGCCCAAACCCAAGAAAACTCATTTTAACTCAAATTTTGCACATAAAGTCATCAATAAGCACCTTTTGTATGCCTTGATCGATTTTTTATCATTTCGTAGACCATTAGACCTAACTTTCGTGTTTTCCCAGATATGACCTCCCAAGTCAAGAATTTAGATAACTTTTGCAAGGAAACTCCGATTGAGATGAAACTAATTTTGTTGGAAAGATAACCCAGAAAACTAACCAGCAGAAAGTGGAATTCTTGAAAAAGATCAATAGAGAAAATAAATAAAATAGAGAGGTGTGGCTGAACCTTTGCAACACGGACATGTAGAATTCCATACATCGTAAACGCAATAAAAGTAGCAAGCAAATCTCGTTTTTCAAAAGACACTTGATCTTGTCTCGTGAACCAATATGGGGAAGCGTCTCTTAGAAATCCACTTCTTCACTTGACCTTTATCACCAACGGATGGCAACCTTGAAGCCTATGATCTCTATGCTCACACAATCTTCTCCTTCAGGTCCATTGGTCATCCCTCTTTCGATGCCGGTCAAATGGGTAGACGACGTGGGGCCCACGGGTCGAGCTTTGGGCCAAAAACGACGCGCTGAAGCATCGAAATCTATGACTTACAATAGATTATTTGGGTTGAAACCCTATAATACCAAAATTAAACAAATTTCGTGTTTGAAATTTCTCAAAACAGTCCAATACCTTATTGGTCATAGAGAATTTGCGTATAAAAACCGAGAGAATACACAATTCGATGCAAACACTACACATAACTCACCGTTAACTTCGATTTTTATGCTATGATGTCAAAAAGATGTTTTCTCCGTAGATCATTACGCACGATTCTCTTATTTGCCATTTTCTCTACGCAGTGACACAAACTTATTTTCATGCACGCCCAAACCCAAGAATACTCATTTTAACTCAAATTTTGCACATAAAGTCATCAATAAGTACCTTTTGTATGCCTTGATCAATTTTTTATAGTTTCGTTGACCGTTATACCTAACTTTCGTGTTTTCCCAGATATGACCTTCCCGGTCAAGAATTTAGATAACTTTCGCAAGGAAACTTCGATTGAGATGAAACTAATTTTGTTGGAAAGATAACCCTGAGAACTAACCAGCAGAAAGTGGAATTCTTGGAAAAGAGCAATAGAGAAAATAACTAAAATGGAGAGGTGTGGCTGAACCTTTGTAACACGGACATGTAGAATTCCCTACATCGTAAACGCAATAAAAGTAGCAGGCAAATCTCGTTTTTCAAAAGACACTTGATCTTGTCTCGTGAACCAATATGGGGAAGCGTCTCTTAGAAATCGACTTCTTCTCTTGACCTTTATCACCAACGGAAGGCAACCTTGAAGCCTATGATCTTTACGCTCACACAATCTTCTCCTTCAGGTCTATTGGTCAACCCTTTTTCGATGCCGGTCAAAGGGGTAGACGATGTGGGGCCCACGGGTCAAGCTTTGGGCCAAAAACGGCGCGCCGAAGCATCAGAATCTATGACCTATAATAGATTATTTGGGTTGAAACCCTATAATACAAAAATTAGACAAATTTTGTGTTCGAAATTTATCAAAACGGTCCAATACCTTATTGGTAATAGAGAATTTGCGTAGAACTGAGAGAATACATAATTCGATGCAAACACTGCACATAACTCACTGTTAACTTCGATTTTTATGCTATGATGTCAAAAGGATGTTTTCTCCGTAGATCATTACGCACGATTCGCAGTGACACAAACTTACTTTCATGCATGCCCAAACCCAAGAATACTCATTTTAACTCAAATTTTGCACATAAAGTCATCAATAAGTACCTTTTGTGTGCCTTGATCAATTTTTTATCGTTTCGTAGACCGTTATACCTAACTTTCGTGTTTTCCCAGATATGACCTCCCCGGTCAAGAATTTAGATAACTTTTGCAAGGAAACTCCGATTGAGATGAAACTAATTTTGGTGGAAAGATAACCCTGAGAACTAACCAGCAGAAAGTGGAATTCTTGGAAAAGAGCAATAAAGAAAATAACTAAAGCGGAGAGGTGTGGCTGAACCTTTGTAACACGTACATGTAGAATTCCCTACATCATAAACGCAATAAAAGTAGCAGGCAAATCTCGTTTTTCAAAAGACACTTGATTTGTCTCGTGAACCAGTATGGGGAAACGTCTCTTAGAAATCGACTTCTTCACTTGACCTTTATCACCAATGGATGGCAACCTTGAAGCCTATGATCTCTACGCTCACACAATCTTCTCCTTCAGGTCTATTGGTCAACCCTCTTTCGATGCCGGTCAAAGGGGTAGACGATGTGGGTGTAACAGCCCGAAGTTTGAGAACCTAAAAACCCGAATGAAATTTTCACTTTCTATGTCTTCCTGTGCATCATAGCATCCTAAATAAATTGTTTCAAGAAAATTACAATTGGAAACAATTCAACTATGAATTGTTTCATCCCCAAATTTCAAACCAATGAAAGTATTAGAAATGTTCAACAACCAAAATATCTTGACACTCTATAATTGTCAAGGAAGTTCCAAGGGTTCATAAATAATGTTTTGAGATACTAAAAACATTAATAAAGGGTTGCCAAATTTAATTAAGGAAAAATACCATATCCAAAAACCTATGAACAAAAGTTGTGCCAAACATTTTATTTTGACACACCAATTTTTGTGGAGCCTCTACATGAGATGGGGAGGCTACATGAATAATTTCAAATTTTCTAAAATGTCTAAGTGTCCCAAATAATTCAAAACTATGGCTGTTTATTTAATCCAGAACAGAAAAGGACTCATCGGTAATGGGAAAACTTCTGCCAGGGGGTTTTCGCAATTTTCCGTCTTCTTCTGTAGCCGGGAAGCACGCCGCCGTGTTCCCCGCGCTGCGCCGCGCCGCCCAGGCCCCCCCCACGACGCCTTGCTGCCGTGTCCCTCGCTCCCCTGCCGCGCACCGGACCCCCCTTCTCTCCTCTCCCCCTGCGAGGAGATAAGTACCCCGAGACGCTCCTCTGATCACTTCCCCCTTCTCGCCTTTCTTCTCCACCACGGGACCGAGCTCGCCGAGCTCGACGCCGCGGTTTGAAGCCTCCCCGACCCAAGTTAAGCATGCCACCGTCTCCGCCTCATCTCCCTCTCCCTCTCCGAGCTCGGAATTGAGCCGGGGCGCTATCAATGCGGAGATCGGCGCCGTCTTCTTCGACTCCGGCTTCCGGGCCTCGAGCAAGCGCGCCGCCGTTCCGGTCCTCGTCTTCTGCAGCCGCTGGGTCTCACGCGACGAGGGTGAGCTCAGCTTCCTAAGGACCCTCTCCTCACTCTCTGTCGTACCCTAAAACACGAGATGCATGAGGCTCGCCGGAGTTCGCCGCGGGCGCTCATCAACGACGATGCTCCGGTGACCTTTAGGCAGCGTC
Organism: Poa pratensis; assembly: GCA_947311845.1. Taxonomy (NCBI): domain Eukaryota; kingdom Viridiplantae; phylum Streptophyta; class Magnoliopsida; order Poales; family Poaceae; genus Poa; species Poa pratensis. Next base: position 332,315 of record CAMZMU010000052.1, on the reverse strand, counting down.
GTGACCACCATTCGATAGCCCTCTTCGAGTAGAGTAGGTTGGGTGTGTTAGCTAGCCCGCTTGACGCCGGAAAACTCGCCGGCGTGCCATCCCGAGCCGCTGCTCCGGCGAGCAGCGTCAGCACACGCCAGCTGGGCCGCCGCGTCGATGTGGACATCCACGTGGCCACGGGCCCATCTGTCGGTGAGTAAACGCCACGCATGTATAAAACCTCGTCGGTGAAAAACGTTTCGCCGAAATTAGGTTTAATAAGAAAATGGAAAAACAGAATTGCCGATTCAAATCTTTACTTCTAAAATGCATAGTAAATTGGAAAATGAACCAAATTCGACGATTCAAATTTCTAGGTGTAGATCTGGTTGTGCTAGATCTGTTAACCTCATCTTAGCATAAATGTTGTATTATAACTTTTGCACTTATTAAAGAATTACAGAAATTAAATAATGAAAGTGAATCTCTTAAAATTCATAACTTTTGTTCTGTAATTCCAAATTGGGCAAATAAGATGTCAAAATGTTTGTCTTAACAAACTTTACACCATGGTATTTTATTTGGACAGAATTGAAATATTTTTCTTCTCTGTTTAAATGAAATACTAAAAAGGCAGAATTATTTCCTAGTTTTGGAAATTTATAACTTATTAAATTTTGATTCAAAAATTAAGTGTGATATACCAAAATGTTCAGCACTTAATCTACTTCAAGTTTTACCACTTCACCAAGCCTAGATAATTAGTTTTGAGGCTGTTTCAAATAAATTAGTAAAATGGCAGCACTTAATTAAATATTGAAAATGCAATAACTTTAAAATGGCTTATCAGAAAAATGAGTTTAATACATCAAAATGCTCAGAATATTATGAACTAACCAATAACTTCATTTGCATGCATATTTGAGCACAATTAATGTACTGCACTTTTTAGAAGTTAGAGAAAACACTAAGATAATTATGGGGTTAATTGTTCTGGTTAATAGAAAATATTCCTTACACCCCATTTAACTTGTTAGTTAATTTCAGTGCATCAAAATGTCATGTCATCATGTGTTTGTGAAATGCATTTGTTATGCATGTGTGGTTATTGATTGTGTTCCTTCCGGTGTTCTTATGCATCGATAGATCAAGCAGTCGGGGTTCCACCGCAATACCCTGACGAACCGTATTACCAGCCCGCTAAACAAGGCAAGCGTAACCCCCCCCCCCCCCCTCTGAGCATGTCTCCTCCTATATTTCCGCAATTATTTTCCCCACTATAATATTGCATTCGGTTCCAAATGTCTTTTGCTTGGACTAGAGTATCATACTAGTTGCATTAGAATTCTGTTGTCATTACTGTATCCTTCCTGATATCCATAGGATTGAAGTGTTGGCCGAGATAAATATACTCGCTATGTATATGCTTAGCCCTGCTTAGTTAAAAGCTTAGATGGCCGGTGGATGTTTCAATGTTGGAACAGTTGATGGAATGGACGGATGTGATGGAAAATGGTGGTGACGGTTAATAAATTGCGTAAAGGCAGGGATGAGAGGCCATGGGGAATGTGGTGGGTTGTCTCGTTCTCGCCGCCTAAGTGTGAGTTCTTTACCTCTTGAACCAAGACTGAGCGTGCAACCATGCGTGAGGTCTATGCATTCGTAGTGCAGGAACCCTCCTAGACTAAATAACTCGAGCGGGGCTAGCCAGGGTCCTCTAGTTCGGGCTTCCATTTGCGCGTGTGTGATGGTGGTATGAACTGAGATGAGGATGATGGCGTTAGGAAAATGAGTGGCTGTGGGGCGGGGGTTAGAGTCCCTGGTGTCCTGCAGTCACTGATGATCCTGGAAAGCCCTTAACGAGGGAGAAGTCGACACCGTTCCCACCCAGCCGGCTTTCCATGGAAGAGAGCTAATGATCAGGTAATGGGCCGGGCGGTATGCGTGGCAAACATTTGTACACCCCTGCAGGGTAAATCTTTTCGAAAAGCCGTGTCCGCGGTTATGGATGAACTTGGGAAGTGAAGGTAGGATCATAGAATAACTTCAACGGAATGATTAAAAACTGGGTACTAGAGGTACCACTCAAGATTGAAAGGTTGACTTCCTCGAGGGTGATTCGGGGAGGTGCCTTGGTGAAACAGGTACTGTGGTTGATGATGGTGATGACTGGTGAGAAATGTGATTCAAGAGAAAAGAGTTACTTCTTACCCCTTTTCAAAATAATCTGATTAGTCGATGCCATGGAGTTGTGTTTTATAAATAAAATCAGCTTTATGCAAAACAGCCATAAAACCTTTGAAAGCCAATCATGGAGCATATATTAGCTCTTAATCTTGCGAGTTCGTCGAACTCAACGTCGTTTGCTTATTTTCAGGAGAGGACTTCACCAACCTCGAAGGTGGGTTCTTTGTGGACGTCGACGAGTAGTCTGGGTTTCCCAGGTAGCAGCTTGGGACATCCCGGAACAGCTGGCGCTGGATGTTTATCTGCAGGCCTCTTAGGCCATAATTTGGTTCTTGTTGTTTAGAACAACCTAATTTGCTTCCGCTTGTTGCAATGTTGGGTCTGTGACCTCTGGTTGTCATTTGCTATCTTTCTCTATTATAAGAGTTGAACTATAATGATTTGTGTCGTAGAGTCTGTGATGTGCCAGTTGTTCCACAAGTCTTGATCTCTCTATTATGCTTTGATAGTGTGTCTGGTGGTATCGGCTAACCGGAGACACAGTATCACTGTATAGCAGTCGGGTCGGGGCGCCACAAGTTGGTATCAGAGCCGACCCTCGCGGCAACACGGGCGTGTGCGGGTCAGGGGCGCGGACATGTGGAGCATGTGCCGGCACTGGGCGCACAGACGTGAACCAAGGGGGGGAGTTCCTGGACTGGAGGCTGACCGACGAGGGCGTCGGTCTTCTAAGGGGGGAAGGATGTGAGATCCTGGCTCAGGGCTTAACAGGATTGATAGAATACTCATATCAACAAGTTGCAACTTCTTTTCCGGAAGCTCATCTGGAAAGAACTCCGAGGTGAAGCATGCTTGGCCCGGAGTAGTCCAAGGATGGGTGACCGACCGGGAACTGGTTCCCGGGTGCGCACGAGTGAGGACAAAGTGCGTAGAAAAGACTAGTGTTGATCTGTGGGGCCAGTCTGGAGATCCTAGCAAGCTGCCAGGGGTGACAGGCCCGGCCCGGGGGTGGCCGGGGTGTTACAGTGGGGCCCACGGGTCGAGCTTTGGGCCAAAAATGGCGCGCCGAAGCATCAGAATCTATGACCTACAATAGATTATTTGGGTTGAAACCCTATAATACAAAAATTAAACAAATTTCGTGTTCGAAATTTCTCAAAAAAGTTCAATACCTTATTGGTCATAGAGAATTTGCGTAGAACCGAGAGAATACACAATTCGATGCAAACACTGCACATTACTCACCGTTAACTTCGATTTTTATGCTATCATGTCAAAAAGATGTTTTCTCCGTAAATCATTACGCACGATTCTCTTATATGCCATTTTCTCCACGCAGTGACACAAACTTACTTTTATGCACGCCCAAACCCAAGAATACTCATTTTAACTCAAATTTTGCACATAAAGTCATCAATAAGTACCTTTTGTATGCCTTGATCGATTTTTTATCGTTTCGTAGACCGTTAGACCTAACTTTCGTGTTTTCCCAGATATGACCTCCCAAGTCAAGAATTTAGATAACTTTTGCAAGGAAACTCCGATTGAGATGAAACTAATTTTGTTGGAAAGATAACCCAGAAAACTAACCAGCAGAAAGTGGAATTCTTGAAAAAGATCAATAGAGAAAATAACTAAAATAGAGAGGTGTGGCTGAACCTTTGCAACCCGGACATGTAGAATTCCCTACATCATAAACGCAATAAAAGTAGCAGGCAAATCTCGTTTTTCAAAAGACACTTGATCTTGTCTCGTGAACCAATATGGGGAAGCGTCTCTTAGAAATCCACTTCTTCACTTGACATTTATCACCAACGGATGGCAACCTTGAAGCCTATGATCTCTATGCTCACACAATCTTCTCCTTCAGGTCCATTGGTCATCCCTCTTTCGATGCCGGTCAAATGGGTAGACGACGTGGGGCCCACGGGTCGAGCTTTGGGCCAAAAACGACGCGCTGAAGCATCAAAATCTATGACTTAAAATAGATTATTTGGGTTGAAACCCTATAATACCAAAATTAAACAAATTTCGTGTTTGAAATTTCTCAAAACAGTCCAATACCTTATTGGTCATAGAGAATTTGCGTATAAAAACCGAGAGAATACACAATTCGATGCAAACACTACACATAACTCATCGTTAACTTCGATTTTTGTGCTATGATGTCAAAAAGATGTTTTCTCCGTAGATCATTACGCATGATTCTCTTATTTGCCATTTTCTCTACGCAGTGACACAAACTTATTTTCATGCACGCCCAAACCCAAGAATACTCATTTTAACTCAAATTTTGCACATAAAGTCATCAATAAGTACCTTTTGTATGCCTTGATCAATTTTTTATAGTTTCGTAGACCGTTATACCTAACTTTCGTGTTTTCCCAGAATATGACCTTCCCGGTCAAGAATTTAGATAACTTTCGCAAGGAAACTTCGATTGAGATGAAACTAATTTTGTTGGAAAGATAACCCTAAGAACTAACCAGCAGAAAGTGGAATTCTTGGAAAAGAGCAATAGAGAAAATAACTAAAATGGAGAGGTGTGGCTGAACCTTTGTAACACGGACATGTAGAATTCCCTACATCGTAAACGCAATAAAAGTAGCAGGCAAATCTCGTTTTTCAAAAGACACTTGATCTTGTCTCGTGAACCAATATGGGGAAGCGTCTCTTAGAAATCGACTTCTTCTCTTGACCTTTATGACCAACAGATGGCAACCTTGAAGCCTATGATCTTTACGCTCACACAATCTTCTCCTTCAGGTCTATTGGTCAACCCTTTTTCGATGCCGGTCAAAGGGGTAGACGATGTGGGGCCCACGGGTCGAGCTTTGGGCCAAAAACGGCGCGCCGAAGCATCAGAATCGATGACCTATAATAGATTATTTGGGTTGAAACCCTATAATACAAAAATTAAACAAATTTTGTGTTCGAAATTTATCAAAACAGTCCAATACCTTATTGGTAATAGAGAATTTGCGTAGAACTGAGAGAATACACAATTCGATGCAAACACTGCACATAACTCACTGTTAACTTCGATTTTTATGCTATGATGTCAAAAGGATGTTTTCTCCGTAGATCATTACGCACGATTCGCAGTGACACAAACTTACTTTCATGCATACCCAAACCCAAGAATACTCATTTTAACTCAAATTTTGCACATAAAGTCATCAATAAGTACCTTTTGTGTGCCTTGATCGATTTTTTATCGTTTCGTAGACCGTTATACCTAACTTTCGTGTTTTCCCAGATATGACCTCCCCGGTCAAGAATTTAGATAACTTTTGTAAGGAAACTCCGATTGAGATGAAACTAATTTTGTTGGAAAGATAACCCTGAGAACTAACCAGCAAAAAGTGGAATTCTTGGAAAAGAGCAATAAAGAAAATAACTAAAGCGGAGAGGTGTGGCTGAACCTTTGTAACACGTACATGTAGAATTCCCTACACCGTAAACGCAATAAAAGTAGCAGGCAAATCTCGTTTTCCAAATGACACTTGATCTTGTCTCGTGAACCAATATGGGGAAACGTCTCTTAGAAATCGACTTCTTCACTTGACCTTTATCTCCAACGGATGGCAACCTTGAAGCCTATGATCTCTACGCTCACACAATCTTCTCCTTCAGGTCTATTGGTCAGCCCTCTTTCGATGCCGGTCAAAGCGGTAGACGACGTGGGCCCCACGGGTCGAGCTTTGGGCCAAAAAAGGCGCGCCAAAGCATCAGAATCTATGATCTACAATAGAATATTTGAGTTGAAACCCTATAATACAAAAATTAAAAAAAATTCGTGTTCGAAATTTCTCAAAACAGTTCAATACCTTATTGGTCATCGAGAATTTGCGTAGAACTGAGAGAATACACAATTCGATGCAAACACTGCACATAACTCACCGTTAACTTCGATTTTTATGCTATGATGTCAAAAAGATGTTTTCTCCGTAGATCATTACGCACGATTCTCTTATTTGCCATTTTCTCTACGTAGTGACACAAACTTACTTTCATGCACGCCCAAAACCAAGAATACTCATTTTAACTCAAATTTTGCACATAAAGTCATCAATACGTACCTTGTGTATGCCTTGATCGATTTTTTGTCTTTTCGTAGACCGTTATACCCAACTTTCATGTTTTCCCAGATATGACCTCCCCGGTCAAGAATTTTGATAACTTTTGCATGGAAACTCCGATTGAGATGAAACTAATTTTGTTGGAAAGATAACCCAGAAAACTAACCAGCAGAAAGTGGAATTCTTGAAAAGATCAATAGAGAAAATAACTAAAATAGAGAGGTGTGGCTAAACCTTTGTAACACGGACATGTAGAATTCCCTACATCGTAAACGCAATAAAAGTAGCAGGCAAATCTCGTTTTTCAAAAGACACTTGATCTTATCTCGTGAACCAATATGGGGAAGCGTCTCTTGGAAATCGACTTCTTCACTTGACCTTTATCACCAACGGATCGCAACCTTGAAGCCTATGATCTCCACGCTCACACAATCTTCTCCTTCAGGTCCATTGGTCATCCCTCTTTCGATGCCGGTCAAAGGGGTTGATGACGTGGGGCCTACAGGTCGAGCTTTGGGCCAAAAACGGCGCGCCGAAGCATCGGAATCTATGACCTACAATAGATTATTTGGGTTGAAACCCTATAATACAAAAATTAAACAAATTTCATGTTCGAAATTTCTCAAAACAGTCCAATACCTTATTGGTCATAGAGAATTTGCGTAGAACCGAGAGAATACACAATTCGATGCAAACACTGCACATAACTCACCGTTAACTTCGATTTTTATGCTATGATGTCAATAAGATGTTTTCTCCGTAGATCATTACGCACAATTCTCTTATTTACCATTTTCTCTACGCAGTGACACGAACTTACTTTCATGCATGCCCAAACCCAAGAATACTCATTTTAACTCAAATTTTGCACATAAAGTCATCAATAAGTACCTTTTGTATGCCTTGATCGATTTTTTATCGTTTCGTAGACCGTTATACCTAACTTTCATGTTTTCCCAGATATGACCTCCCCGGTCAAGAATTTAGATAACTTTTGCAAGGAAACTCCGATTGAGATGAAACTAATTTTGTTGGAAAGATAACCCTGAGCACTAACCAGCAGAAAGTGGAATTCTTGGAAAAGAGCAATAGAGAAAATAACTAAAACGGAGAGGTGTGGCTGAACCTTTGTAACACGGACATGTAAAATTCCCTACATCGTAACCGCAATAAAAGTAGCAGGCAAATCTCGTTTTTCAAAAGACACTTGATCTTGTCTCATGAACCAATATGGGGAAGCGTCTCTTAGAAATCGACTTCTTCACTTGACCTTTATCAATAACGGATGGCAACCTTGAAGCCGATGATCTCTACGCTCACAGAATCTTCTCCTTCAGGTCCATTGGTCAACCCTCTTTCGATGCCGGTCAAAGGGGTAGACGACATGGGCCCCACGGGTAGAGCTTTGGGCCAAAAATGGCGCGCCGAAGCATCGGAATCTATGGCCTACAATAGATTATTTGGGTTAAAACCCTATAATACAAAAATTTAACAAATTTCATGTTCGAAATTTCTCAAAACAGTCCAATACCTTATTGGTCATAGAGAATTTGCGTAGAACCGAGAGAATACACAATTCGATGCAAACACTGCACATAACTCACTGTTAACTTCGATTTTTATGCTATGATGTCAAAAAGATGTTTTCTCCGTAGATCATTACGCACGATTCTCTTATTTTCCATTTTCTCTACGTAGTGACACAAACTTACTTTCATGCACGCCCAAACCTAAGAATACTCATTTTAACTCAAATTTTGCACATAAAGTCATCAATAAGTACCTTGTGTATGCCTTGATCGATTTTTTCTCTTTTCGTAGACCGTTATACCTAACTTTCATGTTTTCCCAGATATGACCTCCCCGGTCAAGAATTTTGATAACTTTTGCATGGAAGCTCCGATTGAGATGAAACTAATTTTGTTGGAAAGATAACCCTGAGAACTAACCAGCAGAAAGTGGAATTCTTGGAAAAGAGCAATAGAGAAAATAACTAAAACTGAGAGGTGTGGCTGAACCTTTGTAACACGGACATGTAGAATTCCCTACATCGTAACCGCAATAAAAGTAGCAGGCAAATCTCATTTTTCAAAAGACACTTGATGTTGTCTCGTGAACCAATATGGGGAAGCGTCTCTTAGAAATCGACTTCTCCACTTGACCTTTATCACCAACGGATGGCAACCTTGAAGCCGATGATCTCTACGCTCACATAATCTTCTCCTTCAGGTCCATTGGTCAACCCTCTTTCGATGTCGATCAAAGGGGTAGATGACATGGGCCCCACGGGTAGAGCTTTGGGCCAAAAAGGCGCGCCGAAGCATCGGAATCTATGGCCTACAATAGATTATTTGGGTTAAAACCCTATAATACAAAAATTAAACAAATTTCATGTTCGAAATTTCTCAAAACAGTCCAATACCTTTTTGGTCATAGAGAATTTGCGTAGAACCGAGAGAATACACAATTCGATGCAAACACTGCACATAACTCACCGTTAACTTCGATTTTTATGCTATGATGTCAAAAAGATGTTTTCTCCGTAGATCATTACGCACGATTCTCTTATTTGCCATTTTCTCTACGTAGTGACACAAACTTACTTTCATGCACGCCCAAAACCAAGAATACTCATTTTAACTCAAATTTTGCACATAAAGTCATCAATACGTATCTTGTGTATGCCTTGATCGATTTTTTGTCTTTCGTAGACCGTTATACCCAACTTTCATGTTTTCCCAGATATGACCTCCCCGGTCAAGAATTTTGATAACTTTTGCATGGAAACTCCGATTGAGATGAAACTAATTTTGTTGGAAAGATAACCCAGAAAATAACCAGCAGAAAGTGGAATTCTTGAAAAAGATCAATAGAGAAAATAACTAAAATAGAGAGGTGTGGCTAAACCTTTGTAACACGGACATGTAGAATTCCCTACATCGTAAACGCAATAAAAGTAGCAGGCAAATCTCGTTTTTCAAAAGACACTTGATCTTATCTCGTGAACCAATATGGGGAAGCGTCTCTTAGAAATCGACTTCTTCACTTGACCTTTATCACCAACGGATGGCAACCTTGAAGCCTATGATCTCTACGCTCACACAATCTTCTCCTTCAGGTCCATTGGTCATCCCTCTTTCGATGCCGGTCAAAGGGTTGATGACGTGGGGCCTACAGGTCGAGCTTTGGGCCAAAAACGGCGCGCCGAAGCATCGAAATCTATGACCTACAATAGATTATTTGGGTTGAAACCCTATAATACAAAAATTAAACAAATTTCATGTTCGAAATTTCTCAAAACAGTCCAATACCTTATTGGTCATAGAGAATTTGCGTAGAACCGAGAGAATACACAATTCGATGCAAACACTGCACATAACTCACCGTTAACTTCGATTTTTATGCTATGATGTCAATAAGATGTTTTCTCCGTAGATCATTACGCACAATTCTCTTATTTACCATTTTCTCTACGCAGTGACACGAACTTACTTTCATGCATGCCCAAACCCAAGAATACTCATTTTAACTCAAATTTTGCACATAAAGTCATCAATAAGTACCTTTTGTATGCCTTGATCGATTTTTTATCGTTTCGTAGACCGTTATACCTAACTTTCATGTTTTCCCAGATATGACCTCCCCGGTCAAGAATTTAGATAACTTTTGCAAGGAAACTCCGATTGAGATGAAACTAATTTTGTTGGAAAGATAACCCTGAGCACTAACCAGCAGAAAGTGGAATTCTTGGAAAAGAGCAATAGAGAAAATAACTAAAACGGAGAGGTGTGGCTGAACCTTTGTAACACGGACATGTAAAATTCCCTACATCGTAACCGCAATAAAAGTAGCAGGCAAATCTCGTTTTTCAAAAGACACTTGATCTTGTCTCATGAACCAATATGGGGAAGCGTCTCTTAGAAATCGACTTCTTCACTTGACCTTTATCAATAACGGATGGCAACCTTGAAGCCGATGATCTCTACGCTCACAGAATCTTCTCCTTCAGGTCCATTGGTCAACCCTCTTTCGATGCCGGTCAAAGGGTAGACGACATGGGCCCACGGGTAGAGCTTTGGGCCAAAAATGGCGCGCCGAAGCATCGGAATCTATGGCCTACAATAGATTATTTGGGTTAAAACCCTATAATACAAAAATTAAACAAATTTCATGTTCGAAATTTCTCAAAACAGTCCAATACCTTATTGGTCATAGAGAATTTGCGTAGAACCGAGAGAATACACAATTCGATGCAAACACTGCACATAACTCACTGTTAACTTCGATTTTTATGCTATGATGTCAAAAAGATGTTTTCTCCGTAGATCATTACGCACGATTCTCTTATTTTCCATTTTCTCTACGTAGTGACACAAACTTACTTTCATGCACGCCCAAACCCAAGAATACTCATTTTAACTCAAATTTTGCACATAAAGTCATCAATAAGTACCTTGTGTATGCCTTGATCGATTTTTTCTCTTTCGTAGACCGTTATACCTAACTTTCATGTTTTCCCAGATATGACCTCCCCGGTCAAGAATTTTGATAACTTTTGCATGGAAACTCCGATTGAGATGAAACTAATTTTGTTGGAAAGATAACCCTGAGAACTAACCAGCAGAAAGTGGAATTCTTGGAAAAGAGCAATAGAGAAAATAACTAAAACTGAGAGGTGTGGCTGAACCTTTGTAACACGGACATGTAGAATTCCCTACATCGTAACCGCAATAAAAGTAGCAGGCAAATCTCATTTTTCAAAGACACTTGATGTTGTCTCGTGAACCAATATGGGGAAGCGTCTCTTAGAAATCGACTTCTCACTTGACCTTTATCACCAACGGATGGCAACCTTGAAGCCGATGATCTCTACGCTCACATAATCTTCTCCTTCAGGTCCATTGGTCAACCCTCTTTCGATGTCGATCAAAGGGTAGATGACATGGGCCCACGGGTCGAGCTTTGGGCCAAAAATGGCGCGCCGAAGCATCGGAATCTATGGCCTACAATAGATTATTTGGGTTGAAACCCTATAATACAAAAATTAAACAAATTTCATGTTCGAAATTTCTCAAAACAGTCCAATACCTTATTGGTCATAGAGAATTTGCGTAGAACCGAGAGAATACACAATTCGATGCAAACACTGCACATAACTCACTGTTAACTTCGATTTTTATGCTATGATGTCAAAAAGATGTTTTCTCCATAGATCATTACGCACGATTCTCTTATTTCCATTTTCTCTACGTAGTGACACAAACTTACTTTCATGCACGCCCAAACCCAAGAATACTCATTTTAACTCAAATTTTGCACATAAAGTCATCAATAAGTACCTTGTGTATGCCTTGATCGATTTTTTCTCTTTTCGTAGACCGTTATACCTAACTTTCATGTTTTCCCAGATATGACCTCCCCGTCAAGAATTTTGATTACTTTTGCATGGAAACTCCGATTGAGATGAAACTAATTTTGTTGGAAAGATAACCCTGAGAACTAACCAGCAGAAAGTGGAATTCTTGGAAAAGAGCAATAGAGAAAATAACTAAAATGAGAGGTGTGGCTGAACCTTTGTAACACGGACATGTAGAATTCCCTACATCGTAACCGCAATAAAAGTAGCAGGCAAATCTCATTTTTCAAAAGACACTTGATCTTGTCTCGTGAACCAATATGGGGAAGCGTCTCTTAGAAATCGACTTCTCACTTGACCTTTATCACCAACGGATGGCAACCTTGAAGCCGATGATCTCTACGCTCACAAATCTTCTCCTTCAGGTCCATTGGTCAACCCTCTTTCGATGTCGGTCAAAGGGGTAGATGACATGGGCCCACGGGTAGAGCTTTGGGCCAAAAACGGCGCGCCGAAGCATCGGAATCTATGCCTACAATAGATTATTTGGGTTAAAACCCTATAATACAAAAATTAAACAAATTTCATGTTCGAAATTTCTCAAAACAGTCCAATACCTTTTGGTCATAGAGAATTTGCGTAGAACCGAGAGAATACACAATTCGATGCAAACACTGCACATAACTCACCGTTAACTTCGATTTTTATGCTATGATGTCAAAAGATGTTTTCTCCGTAGATCATTACGCACGATTCTCTTATTTACCATTTTCTCTACGCAGTGACACAACTTACTTTCATGCATGCCCAAACCCAAGAATACTCATTTTAACTCAAATTTTGCACATAAAGTCATCAATAAGTACCTTTTGTATGCCTTGATCGATTTTTTATCGTTTCGTAGACCGTTATACCTAACTTTCATGTTTTCCCAGATATGACCTCCCCGGTCAAGAATTTAGATAACTTTTGCAAGGAAACTCCGATTGAGATGAAACTAATTTTGTTGGAAAGATAACCCTGAGAACTAACCAGCAGAAAGTGGAATTCTTGGAAAAGAGCAATAGAGAAAATAACTAAAACGGAGAGGTGTGGCTGAACCTTTGTAACACGGACATGTAAAATTCCCTACATCATAACCGCAATAAAAGTAGCAGGCAAATCTCGTTTTTCAAAAGACACTTGATCTTGTCTCATGAACCAATATGGGGAAGCGTCTCTTAGAAATCGACTTCTTCACTTGACCTTTATCAATAACGGATGGCAACCTTGAAGCCGATGATCTCTACGCTCACAGAATCTTCTCCTTCAGGTCCATTGGTCAACCCTCTTTCGATGCCGGTCAAAGGGGTAGACGACATGGGCCCCACGGGTAGAGCTTTGGGCCAAAAATGGCGCGCCGAAGCATCGGAATCTATGGCCTACAATAGATTATTTGGGTTAAAACCCTATAATACAAAAATTAAACAAATTTCATGTTCGAAATTTCTCAAAACAGTCCAATACCTTATTGGTCATAGAGAATTTGCGTAGAACCGAGAGAATACACAATTCGATGCAAACACTGCACATAACTCACTGTTAACTTCGATTTTTATGCTATGATGTCAAAAAGATGTTTTCTCCGTAGATCATTACGCACGATTCTCTTATTTCCATTTTCTCTACGTAGTGACACAAACTTACTTTCATGCACGCCCAAACCCAAGAATACTCATTTTAACTCAAATTTTGCACATAAAGTCATCAATAAGTACCTTGTGTATGCCTTGATCGATTTTTTCTCTTTTCGTAGACCGTTATACCTAACTTTCATGTTTTCCCAGATATGACCTCCCCGGTCAAGAATTTTGATAACTTTTGCATGGAAACTCCGATTGAGATGAAACTAATTTTGTTGGAAAGATAACCCTGAGAACTAACCAGCAGAAAGTGGAATTCTTGGAAAAGAGCAATAGAGAAAATAACTAAAACTGAGAGGTGTGGCTGAACCTTTGTAACACGGACATGTAGAATTCCCTACATCGTAACCGCAATAAAAGTAGCTGGCAAATCTCATTTTTCAAAAGACACTTGATGTTGTCTCGTGAACCAATATGGGGAAGCGTCTCTTAGAAATCGACTTCTCCACTTGACCTTTATCACCAACGGATGGCAACCTTGAAGCCGATGATCTCTACGCTCACAAATCTTCTCCTTCAGGTCCATTGGTCAACCCTCTTTCGATGTCGGTCAAAGGGGTAGATGACATGGGCCCACGGGTAGAGCTTTGGGCCAAAAACGGCGCGCCGAAGCATCGGAATCTATGGCCTACACTAGATTATTTGGGTTAAAACCCTATAATACAAAAATTAAACAAATTTCATGTTCGAAATTTCTCAAAACAGTCCAATACCTTTTTGGTCATAGAGAATTTGCGTAGAACCGAGAGAATACACAATTCGATGCAAACACTGCACATAACTCACCGTTAACTTAGATTTTTATGCTATGATGTCATAAAGATGTTTTCTCCGTAGATCATTACGCACGATTCTCTTATTTGCCATTTTCTCTACGTAGTGACACAAACTTACTTTCATGCACGCCCAAACCCAAGAATACTCATTTTAACTCAAATTTTGCACATAAAGTCATCAATAAGTACTTGTGTATGCCTTGATCGATTTTTTCTCTTTTCGTAGACCGTTATACCAACTTTCATGTTTTCCCAGATATGACCTCCCCGGTCAAGAATTTTGATAACTTTTACATGGAAACTCCGATTGAGATGAAACTAATTTTGTTGGAAAGATAACCCTGAGAACTAACCGGCAGATAGTGAAATTCTTGGAAAAGAGCAATGGAGAAAATAACTAAAACGGAGAGGTGTGGCTGAACCTTTGTAACACGGACATGTAGAATTCCCTACATCGTAACCGCAATAAAAGTAGCAGCCAAATCTCGTTTTTCAAAAGACACTTGATCTTGTCTCGTGAACCAATATGGGGAAGCATCTCTTAGAAATCGACTTCTTCACTTGACCTTTATCACCAACGGATGGCAACCTTGAAGCCTATGATCTCTACGCTCACACAATCTTCTCCTTCAGGTCCATTGGTCAACCCTCTTTCAATGCCGGTCAAAGGGATAGACGACGTGGGGCCCACGGGTCGGGCTTTAGGCCAAAAACGGCGCGCCGAAGCATCGGAATCTATGACCTACAATAGATTATTTGGGTTGAAACCCTATAATACAAAAATAAAACAAATTTCGTGTTCGAAATTTCTCAAAACAGTCCAATACCTTATTGGTCATAGAGAATTTGCGTAGAACCGAGAGAATACACAATTCGATTTAAACACTGCACATAACTCACCGTTAACTTCGATTTTTATGCTATGATGTCAAAAGATGTTTTCTCCGTAGATCATTACGCACAATTCTCTTATTTACCATTTTCTCTACGCAGTGACACGAACTTACTTTCATGCATGCCCAAACCCAAGAATACTCATTTTAACTCAAATTTAGCATATAAAGTCATCAATAAGTACCTTTTGTATGCCTTGATCGATTTTTTATCATTTCGTAGACCGTTATACCTAACTTTCATGTTTTCCCAGATATGACCTCCCGGTCAAGAATTTAGATAACTTTTGCAAGTAAACTCCGATTGAGATGAAACTAATTTTGTTGGAAAGATAACCCTGAGCACTAACCAGCAGAAAGTGGAATTCTTGGAAAAGAGCAATAGAGAAAATAACTAAAACGGAGAGGTGTGGCTGAACCTTTGTAACACGGACATGTAAAATTCCCTACATCGTAACCGCAATAAAAGGAGCAGGCAAATCTCGTTTTTCAAAAGACACTTGATCTTGTCTCATGAACCAATATGGGGAAGCGTCTCTTAGAAATCGACTTCTTCACTTGACCTTTATCAATAACGGATGGCAACCTTGAAGCCGATGATCTCTACGCTCACAGAATCTTCTCCTTCAGGTCCATTGGTCAACCCTCTTTCGATGCCGGTCAAAGGGGTAGACGACATGGGCCCCACGGGTAGAGCTTTGGGCCAAAAATGGCGCGCCGAAGCATCGGAATCTATGGCCTACAATAGATTATTTGGGTTAAAACCTATAATACAAAAATTAAACAAATTTCATGTTCGAAATTTCTCAAAACAGTCCAATACCTTATTGGTCATAGAGAATTTGCGTAGAACTGAGAGAATACACAATTCGATGCAAACACTGCACATAACTCACTGTTAACTTCGATTTTTATGCTATGATGTCAAAAGATGTTTTCTCCGTAGATCATTACGCACGATTCTCTTATTTGCCATTTTCTCTACGTAGTGACACAAACTTACTTTCATGCACGCCCAAACCCAAGAATACTCATTTTAACTCAAATTTTGCACATAAAGTCATCAATAAGTATCTTGTGTATGCCTTGATCGATTTTTTCTCTTTTCGTAGACCGTTATACCAAACTTTCATGTTTTCCCAGATATGACCTCCCCGGTCAAGAATTTTGATAACTTTTGCATGGAAACTCCGATTGAGATGAAACTAATTTTGTTGGAAAGATAACCCTGAGAACTAACCGGCAGATAGTGAAATTCTTGGAAAAGAGCAATAGAGAAAATAACTAAAACGGAGAGGTGTGGCTGAACCTTTGTAACACGGACATGTAGAATTCCCTACATCGTAACCGCAATAAAAGTAGCAGCCAAATCTCGTTTTTCAAAAGACACTTGATCTTGTCTCGTGAACCAATATGGGGAAGCATCTCTTAGAAATCGACTTCTTCACTTGACCTTTATCACCAACGGATGGCAACCTTGAAGCCTATGATCTCTACGCTCACACAATCTTCTCCTTCAGGTCCATTGGTCAACCCTCTTTCAATGCCGGTTAAAGGGATAGACGACGTGGGGCCCACGGGTCGGGCTTTGGGCCAAAAACGGCGCGCCGAAGCATCGGAATCTATGACCTACAATAGATTATTTGGGTTGAAACCCTATAATACAAAAATAAAACAAATTTCGTGTTCGAAATTTCTCAAAACAGTCCAATACCTTATTGGTCATAGAGAATTTGCGTAGAACCGAGAGAATACACAATTCGATTTAAACACTGCACATAACTCACCGTTAACTTCGATTTTTATGCTATGATGTCAATAAGATGTTTTCTCCGTAGATCATTACGCACAATTCTCTTATTTACCATTTTCTCTACGCAGTGACACGAACTTACTTTCATGCATGCCCAAACCCAAGAATACTCATTTTAACTCAAATTTTGCATAAAGTCATCAATAAGTACCTTTTGTATGCCTTGATCGATTTTTTATCGTTTCGTAGACCGTTATACCTAACTTTCATGTTTTCCCAGATATGACCTCCCCGGTCAAGAATTTAGATAACTTTTGCAAGGAAACTCCGATTGAGATGAAACTAATTTTGTTGGAAAGATAACCCTGAGCACTAACCAGCAGAAAGTGGAATTCTTGGAAAAGAGCAATAGAGAAAATAACTAAAACGGAGAGGTGTGGCTGAACCTTTGTAACACGGACATGTAAAATTCCCTACATCGTAACCGCAATAAAAGTAGCAGGCAAATCTCGTTTTTCAAAAGACACTTGATCTTGTCTCATGAACCAATATGGGGAAGCGTCTCTTAGAAATCGACTTCTTCACTTGACCTTTATCAATAACGGATGGCAACCTTGAAGCCGATGATCTCTACGCTCACAGAATCTTCTCCTTCAGGTCCATTGGTCAACCCTCTTTCGATGCCGGTCAAAGGGGTAGACGACATGGGCCCCACGGGTAGAGCTTTGGGCCAAAAATGGCGCGCCGAAGCATCGGAATCTATGGCCTACAATAGATTATTTGGGTTAAAACCCTATAATACAAAAATTAAACAAATTTCATGTTCGAAATTTCTCAAAACAGTCCAATACCTTATTGGTCATAGAGAATTTGCGTAGAACCGAGAGAATACACAATTCGATGCAAACACTGCACATAACTCACTGTTAACTTCGATTTTTATGCTATGATGTCAAAAAGATGTTTTCTCCGTAGATCATTACGCACGATTCTCTTATTTCCATTTTCTCTACCTAGTGACACAAACTTACTTTCATGCACGCCCAAACCCAAGAATACTCATTTTAACTCAAATTTTGCACATAAAGTCATCAATAAGTACCTTGTGTATGCCTTGATCGATTTTTTCTCTTTTCGTAGACCGTTATACCTAACTTTCATGTTTTCCCAGATATGACCTCCCTGGTCAAGAATTTTGATAACTTTTGCATGGAAACTCCGATTGAGATGAAACTAATTTTGTTGGAAAGATAACCCTGAGAACTAACCAGCAGAAAGTGGAATTCTTGGAAAAGAGCAATAGAGAAAATAACTAAAACTGAGAGGTGTGGCTGAACCTTTGTAACACGGACATGTAGAATTCCCTACATCGTAACCGCAATAAAAGTAGCAGGCAAATCTCATTTTTCAAAAGACACTTGATGTTGTCTCGTGAACCAATATGGGGAAGCGTCTCTTAGAAATCGACTTCTCCACTTGACCTTTATCACCAACGGATGGCAACCTTGAAGCCTATGTGTCGGGGGAATAATTAACCCGTGACTTATTCAAGGCCAAAACGGTGACTTCATGATCATGCTATTATTGGGCCACGTAAAAGATGGGCCGATCAAGGATCGCGGCCTGCCAAAGGAAGGCTCCAGAAAGTCGGTGGTAAAACTTGCCTTGGATGACAAGCTTGCAATCGGCTTCGTGTAGAACTCTTTAACCTAGCGAGCCTCTGTGTATATAAAGAGGACTCACAGGACTTAGACAGGGTCAAGCTATCAAGCCCTAAAACCCTAGCTCTTACGGCGAGTTCCCAGATCGGATCGCCTCCATTGTTGCACCACATATATCATATCAATACCAATCTAGGGTAGGCAGGAAGTAGGTCTTTACCTCACATTGAGGGGCCGAACTGGTAAATCTGTGTTCGTCCTTGTTCCTGCGATCCCAAGCTCGGAGATGATTGACTCGCGCAAATCCCACACCTACGAAGTCATCCATGACATCAGACGTGACAAACCCATGACAGTTGGCGCCCACCGTGGGGCTGCAGTCAAGAGCGTCATGTTCCGCGCAGGATCGATGAAAGGAGCTGAAGATCTCGCCATTGGCCACATCATCATGGTCGATGGCACTACTCTCATTGACGATTCAAGCTGGGGACCAAAGCTGATTACCTGGAGACCGGCCGTATCATCCCGTTTGGATCTATCAACGTCTTCGTCGGTTTCATTGGCGGCGGATCTGTTAGCTCAGTCCAAGAAGGTGACTCAGCAGAAGGAGTCGCCAGTGACGGAGAAGAGTTTCTGAGAACATGGACTCGCAAGAATTTGGGTCCATCATACCAGCTCTTGAGGAAAGTTACTGGGATTACGCGCCAGTGGTAGAACAAGAGGCGGCACCAGTTGGAGTCTACATGGCCGGAGGTGCAAGTACGTCAGGAACTGCGGGAGAAGCCGAAAGATCGACACCTCCCGGCAACCCACTACTTATCCCGGTGTCAGCCGCAAACGCCGCTGTCCGCGCAACAGAAATTGAGGCCGCCAGGGCCGAGCTCCTGTACGAGGTTCGGAGGATGGAAGCAGAGCGCTGCAGGCTCGAACAGGTGAACCAAGGAATCCAACAGGAACGGCAAAGGATAGCCGCGCTCACCGCGACTCAAAGACAAGTTGACTCGCAGGCGCAAGCGCGCGCGACTCAACCAACAATAGAACTTCCACCCACTCCAGCTGCTGGAGACCAACCAGTCGCAAGGATTTTGGAACCATCGATTGTCCACGAAGCCCAGCAACTACCATCGCAACAACCAAGGAGGTTTCATACCCCACAAGGACTACCAAAGCCCGTCGATAACATGTATGCAGGCTAATATCTTGACACAGATGGTACCAACAGGCGACGACCCAATCAACACTGAAGCACGGCGTGCGATACAGATGTTGAGCACTGCTGTCCTACAACAGGCCAACAGGGCAGAAGCCGAGGGGCAGCAGCCCCCGTACCGGCCGGCCACGGGATCGCGGCAGAAAGAAGCGTCCAAAGCAGGCCACCGGAGGATATATCAAGGGTCGCGCAGAGGCAGCAGGAACAAGCCGCAGAAGCACAGGCTATCATGCCAACGATGCAGACGCGGCTCGTGGAAGTTAACAACCCTACGGGCACATCCACAGCTTTGTCCTCGCGACTCAAAGGTCCGGCATGTTTCACTGAGAAGATCAGATCGGAACCTTTCCCTGAAGATTTCAAAGGACCACGCAAGGTGGCAAACTATAACGCCAGCATGGACCCTACCACCTGGCTAAACAACTACGAGATGGGGATGAGTATTTTAAATGCTTCAGAAGAGATATGCGCAAGGTACCTCAACATGATGTTGGAGGGCGCGGCTCACATATGGCTACAAAATCTACCCCCAACTCCATAAATACCTGGGAAGAGTTGAAAGACGCTTTCGTCAAAAACTTCCAAGGAACCTGCAAGCGACTCTGCAATATAGAAGATCTAGAGCGTTGCGTTCAAAGGAAGGCGAGTCAAGTCGCCACTGGATGAGGAGGGTGGCAGAAATTATACACTCCTCAGACAACATACCTCCAAGCTCAGCTGTCCTAGTCATGGAGAAAAATTGTAAGTTCGAACCACTGATCCATAAGTTAGGTCGCATGAAGGGCAAGGTCAAGAGTCTCAGCGAGGTAATGGCTGCGGCTAACAAATACGCTGGCTCAGACAAGACCCGAGATGCGTCAGATGGAGAAGAGGAGAAGGCCGCTGTTGAAGGAAAGAAAAATACCAGCAAGCCTCAACAGCAACAAACTAGCCACAACAACGCGAATCAAAACAAGCGCAAGAGTGAAGAAGGAAACTCTGGGCTTGTCGCCAACACACGTGGAGGTTTCAGGGGCCAACGAGGAAGAGGCCGAGGAAGCGGCTCTCGTCCAATTAACATGGAAGAAGTTTTTAATCGGCCGTGCGATCTTCACACGGGAGGCGACGGGCGGCCAGCAGACCATACCAAGGCGCAATGTAATTATTACAAGAAGTGGAAAGAAGAAAGCCAACACAACAGGGGAAACCACCATGAAGGAAGCCCTGGTGCGACTCATGGTTCAGGCGCCGGGCCGCACAATGCGAGTAACCCCAGGCAGGTGGGGCAGTACCATACAATAGTTATCAACACCTCCAAGAGGGAAGAGAAATTAAGTCGCAGAAGCCAGCAGGTAAATGCTGTGATACCAGCAACCCCCAATTGGCTAAAATGGTCAGAACATGCAGTCACTTGGAGTCGCGACGATCATCCGCCGCAAGTGCGAGAGCCAGGGAAGCTGGCGCTAGTTGTGGCACCTTATGTAGCAGGATACAAGCTAACCAAAGTGCTTATGGACGGGGAAGCAGCATAAATATCATGTACTACGATACGTTCAAGCGCTTGGGGCTCATGGACTCCAGCCTGCAACACACGACGACCGTATTTCACGGCATCGTCCCAGGAAAGTCAGCACAGCCAGTGGGAAAGATAACCCTGGGAGTAACCTTTGGGACGGAAGAAAACTTCAGAAGCGAGTTCATATGCTTCGAAGTGGTAAAATTCCAGAGCCCATATCACGCCCTGTTCGGACGAACACCTTCGCCAAGTTTATGGCCAGGCCATGCTACGTTTACCTACAGCTGAAGATACCAGGACCAAGAGGGGTCATCACAGTGCACGGCGATAGAGAAAAAGCAATAGAGTGCGAGGAGGGAGATGCAGCCTTCGCAGAATCAGCTTGTGCCGCTGAAGAGCTAAAGAGTTATAAGTCGCAGGTGGATCCCAATGATATGAGCGTAGTTACCACGCCATCTGCCGAACCACCAATGAAATTCAAAGCGGCCCAAGACACCAAGCAGATAGATCTTGTTCCTGGCGACTCATCCAAGCAGGCGAGCATCGGAGCCCACATGGAGAAAGAACAGGAGCGGGCACTCATCGCTTTCCTTCAGGAAAACAAGGACATCTTCGCATGGAAACCATCAGATATGCCAGGGGTGCCAAGGGAATTGGCAGAACACAGCCTTAACGTGAACCCCTGGCCAAGCCAGTAAAGCAACCGCTGCGGCGTTTCCACGACGACAGGAGAAAAGCGATAGGGGAAGAAATAGCTCGCCTATTGGCCGCAGGATTCATCACAGAAGTATATCACCCGGAGTGGGTGGCAAACCCAGTCCTAGTTATGAAAAAGAACGGCACATGGCGAATGTGCATTGACTACACCAGTCTCAACAAAGCCTGTCCAAAGGACCCATTTGCCTTGCCAAGGATTGACCAAGTGATTGATTCAACAGCCGGATGCGAGTTGTTGTGCTTTCTAGACGCCTATTCAGGCTACCATCAAATCAAGATGAAGAAGGAGGACCAGGAAAAGACATCCTTCATCACACCCTTTGGGGCCTTTTGCTATGTAAGCATGCCCTTTGGATTGAAGAACGCAGGTGCGACTTACCAGAGGTGCATTCAAAGTTGCTTGCATGAGCAGATAGGTCGCAACGTTCACGCCTATGTGGACGATATCGTCATTAAATCGCAAGTAGGCCAGGATCTCATCAGTGACTTGGAAGAAACCTTCACAAATCTCAGAAGATATAACATGAAGCTCAACCCGACGAAGTGCGTCTTTGGAGTACCAGCGGGGAAGCTATTGGGGTTCATAGTGTCAGAAAGAGGCATCGAAGCCAACCCTGACAAGATAAAGGCTGTAATGGACCTCCAAAAACCAGAAAAGATCAAGGACGTACAGCGACTTACCGGTTGCGTCGCGGCGTTAAGTCGCTTTATATCAAGACTGGGAGAAAAAGCCCTGCCTTTATACAGATTGCTGAAAAAGTCAGATACCTTCGTTTGGGACTCAGAAGCCGACGAAGCTTTAACAGCCCTGAAGATTCAGTTGACAAATGCTCCAGTTCTGGCAGCTCCAAAGGATAAAGAGCCCATGCTGTTGTACATAGCTGCAAA
The DNA here is from genome assembly GCA_947311845.1 of Poa pratensis. Classification (NCBI taxonomy): domain Eukaryota; kingdom Viridiplantae; phylum Streptophyta; class Magnoliopsida; order Poales; family Poaceae; genus Poa; species Poa pratensis. The sequence goes on along the minus strand of CAMZMU010000052.1, from coordinate 309,645 downwards.
CTCTCGTGCCGTAAGCGCCGTGATGGTTGTAGAGAGACAAGAGCCAGGAAAGAGTACCCAGTCCAAAGGCCAGTATACTACGTAAGTGAAGTGCTCACGGCTTCAAAGCAGCGTTACCCTCAGTGGCAGAAGCTAGTGTTTGGAGTATTCATGGCGAGTCGCAAGCTGAAGCACTACTTCCAGGAACACCCAATAACTGTGGTCAGCTCGGCACCACTGGCAGACATCATCCGCAACCGAGAAGCAACAGGAAGAGTAGCCAAGTGGGCGATCGAGCTGGGTCCACACCATATAAGCTACGAGCCGCACATCAATTAAGTCGCAAGCTCTCGCAGATTTCATCAATGATTGGACAGAAATTCAAGTCGCTCCCACCATGGCAGAAACAAAATACTGGACCATGCACTTCGATGGGTCAAGACAGCTACAAGGCTCGGGGGCTGGAGTTGTACTTACTTCCCCCAAGGGAGACAAGCTAAGATACGTGCTCCAAATACACTTCAATTGCACAAACAATGTAGCAGAATATGAGGCATTGCTTCACGGACTCCGTATAGCAAAGGAGATGAATGTCAGTCGCATCCGTTGCTTTGGAGACTCAGATTTGGTAGCTCAACAAGTTTCTGGAACATGGGACAGTAAGGATGCAAACATGGCTGCATACAGAAGAGAGGTGGACAGAGTTGCTGGACACTTCACTGGCTTCCAAGTTGAACATGTTGATCGAAGACAAAATGAAGCAGCAGATGCCTTGTCTCGGCTAGGATCCAATAGGCAATCAGTCCCGCCCAATGTTTTCTTGGATGAGTTGCATAACCCATCAGTTAAGCCTCCAGCAGAGATTGACATCAGAGCCAGAGGATGATTCAACTTTAGTCGCAGCCCTGCATGAACAGCCGGCATGGACAGAGCCATACATGGCATATTTAAGTCGCGGAGTGCTACCAGAGGATGAAGTAGAGGCGCGCAAGATAACACGGCGATCCAAGGCCTACACAATAATAAACAATGAGCTATACAAGCGCAGCATTGCGGGAACATTCCAAAGATGCGTATCACCAGAAGAAGGACAAAAAATCTTGCATGAAATTCACGCAGGCGATTGTGGCCATCATGCACTAGTAGAAAAAGGACCTTTCGTCCGGAGTCCTGTTTGCCATTAGCCCCGGTTCAGGCAAAAACCGGGACCAGTGCCTGGCACTGGTCCCAGTTCGATTTGCCAGGGCCCCGTGGGGCATTGGTCCCGGTTCGGTTGGGGGCATTGGTGCCGGTTCTTGGCAAGAACCGGGACCAAAGCTCTAGAGCCAGCCACGTGGCGTGGCGCGGAGCTTTGGTCCCGGTTCTTACCAAGAACTGGGACCAATACCTCCCCTGCCTATATATAACCCCCACCCCCCCTCTTCTCTCCTCTGTTTTTTTTTCTGGTTGGATTGGTGGGAAGTGGGTGCTAGTTTTTTTTCTTTGCCACGCACAAGATGTGTTCGGTGAAATGCCCGAGCCACACTTAAGTTCGCACAAGATGATATCCAAACACCTAAATAAGAAAAAAAGGCGGGAACAAAATTTCAGAACTAAAAAGTTCGAAATAATTTTGAAAAAGGACTCTTTGGTCCCGGTTGCTAGCAAGAACCGGGACCAATGAGTCCATGGATGCGCCGCGATCTGGCATTAAATGACCCACTCTTTGGTCCCGGTTGCTTGCAAGAACCGGGACCAAAGAGGCATTGGTCCCGGTTGCTGGCAAGAACTGGGACCAATGACCCCAGCTACTTTAACTCCTTCCCCTTCTTCCCCGATTCATTTCGCAGAAACGCCTAAGGACCTGCAGCGACGCCGGAGGACCTTGCAGCGATGCCAGAGCAAATTTTACGCCGTCAGGCTGCCCCGCCGCTGACCCACGCCGCCACCGTCGACGTCCGCGGCGCCCTCGACGCCCGCGCCACGTCGCCCGCAAGCCGGCCGCCCGTGCCGCACGTCGCCGGCCTCCACGCGTGCCCGTGCCGCACGTCGCCGGCCTCCACGCGTGCCCGTGCACTTGCCTCCGCCGTCCACCGCACCTATAGTCCCCTAGGTGAGCCATTGCCGCTGGCCACCGACTCTGGCTCAGCGGCGCTGCTGGAAACAGCCGCCGGAGCACCCTGTGTTCTAGAGTTAGCCGCTGACGGGTGGGTCCCACCCGTCAGCGTTTTAACCATTTTCGTTCGTGGAAAAAAAATTAAACTGGGCCAGGCCAGTGGGCTGGGAACTTCTCAGCCCATTTATTTTTTTCCTCCTCTTCCGAATTTATAAATTAGCAGAAATTTTGAAACCTGTAGGCATGTTTGAAAATGAATAACTCGAGATTTATAAGTCCAAATAATTCAAACCAAAATTCTCTGGATAGCTTATGAAAATGTATGTGCAACTAAATTATTTTCACCCTGTTCAGATTAATATTAATTGCTGGGTATTTAGAATAGTACAGAACGTTAATTATGTAAAGGTGTTTGTTTCTGATAGTCTAGTAATCCAAAAATTATGAATCCAATTATGTTAACTTTGTATTGCAGTAGCCTAGCACCCCTAATTTTTGTACAATTAATTAAGCAACATCATTAATTAGGTATTCAAATAAAGATTGTAGCCACTTCTGTACTATAACAATTTTTGTGCATTGTTCTTAATTTGCAGAAACTATGGAACGAGACGAAGATCAGGAAAATATCCTCCAGGATATAATCCGCGGGCCGGAAGATATTGTCGATGTCACCACGGAGTTTTTGAACAACTCCGGTGAGGGAGATGAGTCTCTCAACCGAAGAGACGGCTCCGGTGAGGTAGAACCCGACGGCCGGGGTGAGGGAGAAGTCAGCGAGGGAGAAGCCGACGAGGGAGAAGCCGAAGGCTCTGGTGGAACATTAAACTCTGGCGAGGTGCATATACATATATTAATGAAGCAAAGATTGTATTAATTAAGTCTCTGATGTCTATATACATATATTAACGCTCTTTCTTCTTTTAGCCCTCCAGATCGAGCAAATCTTCTGTAAGGACAAAACGAGGCCCAGCCAAAAAGTTGGGCGACCAAGAAAGGTACACGATCGAAAGAGTCGCTGAAGACGGCACACCGACTGCTCCCCCTGGTGTTAAAAATAAAATGGTAAAGCAATGCGGAGTTCTTGTTAGGGACTTCATCCCGATCACCGTTCGAGAATGGCATCGGCCAAACGAGAAAGGACAGCTATATGTCAGCGATGAGGGCAAAGAAAGACTTTGGAGAAAGCTCATGGTTAATTTCACCCTGCCGGCGCCAGAGGTGGATTCAGATGAGGAGGATCCAGATGAGGCAGAAAAGATTGCCCGGAAAATCGTGGAGCAAAAAGTCAAGGACTGGGCACTTAAGAAGATGGCCGAGCTATTCAAGAACTGGAAGAAAAGATTGAACAAACTGTTTGTCAAGAAAAATAAGACTCCAGACTTCGATAAAGGGTATGAGAAGATAAAGGACTACTGGGAAGAATTTGTGGCGTACAAGAAATCAGAGGAAGCTCTGGAAAAGTCTGCAAAAAATGCGGCAAATGCTGCTCTAAAGATGTACCACCATACTATGGGGCCTGGTGGCTACGCTGGTAGCATGCCTAAGTGGGAGAAACTTGAGGCGGACCTGCTGGCTAATGGGATCACTCCAGAGCCACTCAAGTGGATCGAACGGGCAAGAAATTGGTTTTACGGGCATGGGGGCACGTTGGACGCAGAAGGGAAGTGCATATATAACAGAAGACACAAAGATAATCCCCTACTACCCATCCAAGAAATTAGAAAAGCAGTAAAGGATGTTGAAGAGGGACGGTTCATTCCCGATAGAGAGGATGACGAGCTCACACGCGCCCTTGGGAATAAGGAACACGACGGACGGTTACGAGGCGTACCTGGCTCCAAGCCCAAGACAATTGCGATTCCCGAGCATAGGAAGAAATTTCCTGATAGAAGCCATCAGAGGAGAAAGGAAAGGGAGGCAATGGAAGCACGCGCTGCTGCAGACCGGCTGCTTAATATAGAAGAAGAATTAAAGCGCAGAAGGAACAAATTGCCGTGCTTAGCCAGCAAGGTACTAGCGGCCAATCTCAACGGCACATGGTAGAAGCTGCATGCGATGGTACCGGTGGCCCATCGAATCGGAAAAGCAGCGTGGCTTCCACGGAGCTCCAGGATGGTAATGATGATGCAGTGGCTCCACTTCGTCGCTACCCAGTGGATGATATCACGGAGAGCACACCTTGTGAGATGCATGTGAAAGTTTTTAACTTAACCGTGAAGGTGGCGGTCGGCTATGTCGTACCAATTGGACCTAATCCAACTTACCATTTCTCTCCGGTTCCAAATGGCTACGCTGTTGTCGCGGTGGATGAAGTGATGAAAGATTATGAGGAGCTGAAGCTGCAACACCCTGCAGGTGAAGATGGGGAGGTGCTTGAACTTGGAGAAGCCAAGAAAGCAACCATTCTATGGCCAAAGGAATTCATCGTGCTTCCGAACTGGCAGCCAAGGCCATCGACTCCTCACCAGTCTCCAGCGCAACAGTCCTCTTCACCGCCTCAGCATTCTCCAGCGCAACAGTCCTCTTCACCGCCTCACCAGTCTCCAGCGCAGCCGTCTCCGCCGCCGCGTCAGCCGTTTCCGCCCACCGCTCGTACTATGAGGGGTAAGCGATCACCGAAACGTAAAAGGTCGCCCCTCCCAACAGTACCTCATAAGAATCTTCCCATTACACCTTATGACAGGACTGTAGCAAAACGCCGCGGAGGTGGCTGCCTACAATAAGGCTTTTTTTGCACCAAAAAAGCCCGAGCAGAAGCCGGTATACGATGAAAAATCCAAAAAGTGGAGAAAGTCCTTCCTTGAGCAGCCATCCCAGATATCGATGAATCTGCCATCTGACTATGGTCGTGAACTTACTAAGCTAGCACGTGCCCAGTCTGAGCAGAACAAGGGAAGAAGTGCAAAAAGCGGGAAACAAATTGCCCAGCTCGGACAGCAGAAAAATCAATCGGTCCCCCCGCTCATAGTGTGTTCCGATGTCGACAAGGACTTCAGAGTCGCTATGGATAAAGACCTGGAATTATTGGACCCCAGAGCCATAGCTGCTGCTAAAGAACTTGGTGTCACTGTATCTCAGGCCAAGGAATAGGCTACCGCCTTGGGTATGAGCCTTGGTCAACTTTTAGGCTATGAACATGCGCCAATGTTAGAGATGGCACGGAAATATGTCCAAGGGGAGCCTATGGTCAGTAATGAGGAGATGATGGGTCTATCAACACATATGCGAAATCTGCATACCTGGTACCTGGTGCACACATCAAAGAAGGACGCGAAAGAGTGGTTTCCGATGGACGTTAGAGTGGAGCATTTCTTCAAACGTTACACTATACAGGTTCAACTGACTGAACTGTTCCAGTTATTCCAAAAGCGCGCCCTCGACAAATCTATCCTCTCTTGCTATTGTCTGTAAGTGATTTATTTTCGTAATTAAGTCTCTAGCTCAGCTCGTTCATTGCCTGTATTATATTATCCTGCCTATATATATATCCTTTTGTACGCTATTATGCAGAATGAAGATGCTGGAATGCAAAAGATCTAAAGTTTTTGAGGTTGGGTTCGTTGACCCATATATCGTGAATTCACATACGTTAGTCAATCACCCCAAAGACGTGGAGCATGACCTGACCACCTTTTTAACCATGCAACATTTCTGTACGGAAATACTATTTCCTTACAACTTCAGGTGAGTGTTTCTGTCTTGTACATATTTTTATTTGGCTTTCTCGATGTTAAGTGTAATTGATGAGCTATGCATGTCTGCTTTATGTAAACGTCCGCAGGTTCCACTGGATTCTGCTAAGCATTCAACCTGACAAGTCCACAGTTGAAGTCCACGACTCATTAAGTTGGGACCAAGCGTTGTGGTCCGACATGAAAGAAATGCTCAACAAGTAATTTCAATCATTATCGCATTATATCGCCCTCTTTCGTTCGTTCCCTGATGTCAAGTAATTAATAACTCCTTTGTTCATTTTCTTTGCCAAAGCAGGTGTTGGACAATTTTCAAACAGAAGGTAGAAGGTCCATTCAAAGATGAGCTAACTTATAAAATGGTGAAAAGTCCGCAGCAGCCACCGGGGAGTAATTTATGTGGATTCTACGTTTGCGAGTTCATTCGCGAGTTGACCACTGAGCGGAGAACAACTGCTTTCAGCAAAATGCGGGAGAAGATCGACCCACAACTGCGCGTAGGAGCAATTCAAGAGGAATTGGCGGGATTTCTGCTTAGGGAGGTCATCGATGAAAGGGGAGAACATTATGCTTCGGACGATGAACTACATATGCCTTGATGGCTTGATCTATCTCCATGTAATTAAATAGTTGTATTCTCGCAAGAGATCGAATATTAATTATATATGCATCAACATGTACTGTGTATATAGTAGAGCGTATAATATGCGTACGGAAATGATGGAGAGCACGTCGGCGATGCGAAGAAGGGGGAGACGGAGGCACCGGCGAGAGGGAGAGGGGGCACCGGCGAGAGGGAGAGGAGGCACCGGCGAGAAGGAGAGGGGGCACCGGCGAGAGGGGCACCGGCGAGAAGGAGAGGGGCACCGGCGAGAAGGAGAGGGGGCACCGGCGAGAAGGAGAGGGGCATCGGCGAGAGGGGCACCGCCGAGAGGGGGCACCGGCGAGAGGGAGAGGGGGCACCGGCGAGAGGGAGACCCTAAACCCTAAATACCAAAAAAAAAGCACTCATTGGTCCCGGTTCGTAACAAGAACCGGGACCAATGAGTCTCTCCCCACGCCCAGCCAGAACTGGCCACGTGGCCACCCATTGGTCCCGGTTCGTGGACCAACCGGGACTAGCATTAGTCCCGATTGGCCCAACCGAACCGGGACCATAGGCCCATTTTCTACCAGTGATGCTTCGTCAAGATCTTTGGTGGCAAAGGCGTTCAGACATGGTTTCTTCTGGTTAACGGTGCTAGCAGACGCTGAGCAGATTGTCAGAGTGTGCGATGGATGTCAAAGATATGTGTGAGATACCCCGATTAGCTATCCGAGATACTCGTTATGTTTCCTCCAACAATCCCATGATCAGTCTGTTGTTGCGCATAACTTGAATTGGCATCACAGAACATCCATACATACCGAATGAACTTACTTGATTAAAGTCATAACTTCAATAGGTACTTGCAGCGGAAATCACCAACAATGTGGGGCCCAAGTCATTTGCCTTAACCCTTATAGGCAGCTGACTGGGAAGATGGCCTAGTTCGCAAAGACGTTATCGGTCTCTCGGTCTTCAGCATACTTCTTCTTGAACTCTAGACATGGAATATCCAGGGACACAACCATGAGTACATTTATGTACTCGCAAACTACCCCCGACATGAGCATGCAATAGCATCATATTCATTATAACAAAACCTTTATTTTGAGAAGACATCTCTATATCCTTGTTGAAAAAGGAAAGAAGTCTCTTTTACAAACATTTTTCCTGGAAAATCCCCTTTGTTTATTTTTCCAAAACTCCTTTTCCGACAAAAACCATTCATGGTCAAATCAGTTTTTTCAACAACCCTATACCAACCCCTTGGTATAGTTGCATAAAACATTTCCCACTTTCAGGACACAAAACTTTGCACTTCTCGATCATAGCCCCTTAGGGTCCTCCTCTTTTCCAGCAACCTCATACCGACTCGTCGGTAGAGTGCACATATACAACATCTTAATTTTCCGTTCAAATCTTAAAACATTTCCAAATCTTGCACATGGTTAGAGGACAGCCTCCCAACTGTCCATATCCGAGGACTCGGCTATTCGAATAGTTTTACCCTTTGCAGAGGTAGCACGCTTTTAACCCACATCCATCCGGTAGCTCATCGTGTCAACCACATCCCGCCATACAAGGTGTATGCGAAGTTGAGCTACTGACCATAGCCTCTCCTTTGCTCATGCTAGTATAGGATCCTACCCATATGATAATTCCCATAGACACTCAGTCCGGTCCCCGTTGGCAATCCCAAGTGTGAGGACTCATATGTTTTTCCCGGCGACAACATTTATGAAGTCTTCAATCCTCCTCCTTATCTTTCCATAGAGTTTGAGCAAGGACCCAGGTTAGGGAGTTCATAAACCATCCCCTCACGCATAACGGAGTCATCTCCGTCGATGAGGTATCCCATACTAATAAGAGCAAATTATATGACTAAGCCCCGTTCCATATGGGGGTAAACGTGGTCGCACAGATTATTGGCTGGTCGTCATAGTACAAAGACACAATGTGCATTTTTCATAAACACCTCAAGTGCTCGTAATAGCCACTGCATACAATAAGCAACACCATTTGGTTTCAATTTAATTGTATTTATCATTATTTATTTATGTTTCAAATATGGCAAAAATTAGTGGAACATGTTTAATTGCACAACTTGAGTTCTATTTGTCCTAAAAATGCAAACTAAAATTCTATAGAAAGCTACTGATGTGTAGAAGACAACACAATTTGATTTGGATCATTTGGAGTTACCAAACTCCCTACACAAAGGTTTGAATCCAGTAGCTTAATAATCTAGTTTTGGCAATCAAATAAGTTCTGTTATTCCAAAAATTAAATACTTTTAGGAGTAAGTAAACATGGCTATATGTGAGCTAACGAAATTGGTCCTAACTCATTTGGGTCAACCATTAAACATATTTATTTGTTTTAGTCCAGAAGGGTTTAACTTAAAGTCAACAATTAACATTGCTTAATTAATTCTACCAAAATTGGGAAAGCTAATACATGGTAGTACTAAGCTAATAAAATTGGTTTGGAATTATTTGGACTAACAGAGTATCAGAAACAAACAAGTTTAGATTTTAAACCTTCTGTAGTATTTTTAATAATAATTTTTAACTATTTATTTAAATTACATGAGACCAATTGGGTTGGTTAAACATTTTCATAAGATTTTCAGAACATTTGGATTTGATTTATTTGGATGCCTAAATCTCAAGTTATTGATTTTTGAAGTTAGGTCCAGTACTGAATTCTCTGAGAAAACTAAATTCGAAAACCTAACTGTTCTGGATAAAGTTGAAATCCCTGACAGGTGGGCTCCACCAGTCAGTGACTCAACGTGCACTGGAAAATTAATAAAACCCTTAGGAGCGGGGCCAGCCCATCAGTCTCTCTCTCTCTTCTTTTAACCGAAGCGGTGTGCGTTCGTTGGATCGAGATCCAACGGCTCACGTGAATCGCAATGACGGCGACCATATCTCAGTGGCGCTGCCGCGCCGGCGATGGCGAGGTGGATGGATCTCTCACCTAGGGGGCTCAGGAAGTCACGGAGATGATGCAGATCGACGGCGGAGGCTCGAGGAAGGTGCTGGTGTGAGCTGTGCTTGCTGGGACGGCGTGTAGCGGCGACGGCGAGGTCTCCAACTTCCACGGCCATGGGCACGAGCTCCGGCGAGGTCCTGGCTCCTCTCCTTCACCCTAAACAGAGGGAAAAGCGAGGCGCGTGAGTGCGGTGTGATTGCAGAAGAGCGTGCAGGCCAGAAATAAGGGAAAGGGAGAGTGTGGTGTCGCGGCCGTGCTCGACCTCAACAGCGGCAGAGGCTGCGGCAGAGCACGCCCTCCTGGCAGTGCACGGCAAATCGAGAGGGAGAGTGAGGTCGAGGGAGTGGTGTGGTGCTTCTGGCGAGGCGTGGGTGTGGTTATATAGGGCAGGGGCTGGCGTTCATGGACGGGGCGCATGGACGGCGTCCATGGCGCACCGGCGAGATCTTTTCTCGATTCCTCGGCGACGCGTGCGAGAAGCTCAAGGCAGAGGCATCTGAGGGGTCCGGGCGAGGGCTAGGAACAGCTGGGTAGACTAAGGCATGGCGAGGAACTGGGAGTGGGCCGAATTTGGCCGGCGCCGTCCGAGCTCTCCTCGGCGGGCAACGGGGGACAGGGGCGTTATGGTGAGGGGAGAGGTGCTCGAGCTCGAGCGGAGAGTGCAGAGGCGACGAGCGTGGACGAACGCGAGCGAGGGGGGGGGCTGGGGGCCCTGGGAACGGCGACGACGACCACGGCGACACGGCGACGGCTACAGCGAGCTAGAGGTAGGAGACGATGGCGTTTTCGCAGAACGCCCCCTGGACTTTCTTTTCCATTTACAACTAGGTCCTCCTCTGTTTCTTTTATTTCTTTTTAATTCCTGTAGCTTTTCTAGGATTTATTTGGGGCACCTAAACAATTTAGAAAAATTCACAAATATTTGTGAGGCTTCCACATAGCATGTAGTAGCTCCACAAAATTTGGCATTTCAAAATAAAATGGTTTGAATCATTTTTGTTCATAGGGTTTTAATTATAGTAATTTGGTTTATTTCAATTGTTTTTACTTTGGAATTTTTAAAATATGCGTAAAATATTATTTGAGAGAGATAAGTAGTAAGGATGAAATGGGAGGGTTTGCATTACCACTCCACTGAATTTTGTTGGAAACAAATTTAGATCCTCACTTGGAGAATTTGTGTGGACATTTATTTTTCTTGTTTTGCTTTTATTTTATTTCTCTTCTTTTCTTCAAGTTCAAAAATGGAGCAAGCAACTAACACAAACAAGAAGAAATAAACAACCCAAGCAACCATCATAACAAACACATATAATTTAACAAAAGTTTTTGTTGGCTCTCATTTTTGGAATTAATAATACTTATTAATAATTTTGGGATGTTACAGCTCTTCCCCCCTTAAAAATAAATCTTGTCCTCGAGATTTGGCCAGGGTAACAGGGGAGTAGGAGGGCACAGGTTTTGGGCTGACTATACTTCTGAGGTCGTTACTTCTTTATTGAGGTCGCCATGTGAGATCTTGACAAATTGATGTTGCGAGGCTTTCCTTGTCGGTAAATTCTGTGTTGAGTTCAGATCCTTGATGATGAGGTTGACTTGACGATCGATGCTGATGGATAGTCTTGGTTGGTTGCTTCCAGATGCTACAAGGCTAAGGCACAAGGATCTAATTATTACTACGTTCTTGTATACCTAATGCAGGTCTTCCCCCCTTAAAAAGGGATTTTTTTAAAGGTCATGTTGGAAGTTGCATCTAGGGTTGACTTGGAGGCATCGTTCTTCTTGAGTAGCTGGAGGATCTTCGTCTTGGGTGACACTCTTCTGTGCTTGGGGTTAGTATAGATATCACTTTCTGCTATTTTCTCCTTACGAGGGTCGCAGGTGGGGACGTGTTGTTCTCAGGATGCGTCAAGTCTGAGCACTCGACTCTCTCTGGTTTCTAGTTAGTAAAAGGGATGTTATAATCTTCTAAGTGCGTCTGAACTTGCTTGGTGGTTGATGTTGCCAACAGCAGGTGCTTCCGTTGTTTGATTCTTCTTAGTGACTTCTGGTGGATCTTCTTCACGCTTTTCTTACTTCGGCTTGGCAGGAAAAAGGCTGGTCCTGAATGGCTTCCTTGGTTTTGGGTCTTCACGAAGTTTCGCAGGGGTCTTCACAAGTAAGTTAGAGTGCACCAGAATAATTAGGGTTTCTGGGAAAACTTTCTGATTGAGGGGCTTAAGTTAGTTTTCAAGAGAGTTGGGTGTTATACTCTGAACACCAAACTTTTTATATCTAAGATCCGAAACAACCAACTTTACATAGGCCTATAATTCTCAAGTATTCAAAATACCATTCCAAAAATTCTGGTAAGGCCACTACTATCAACAGTTAATTGAATCATTGTCTTTTGCCCAAGCTAAAGTTATTAATCCACCATCATCTTCCTCGGGCATAAACTCTTTATCACAGTATAGTTCAATCTATCGGGTACCCCTCAAACCTTTTTGACATAGTCTCCCCATTATATTCTATCACAAAAAAAATCATAGTGGTCCACCAATTATTTCTTGATTAATTTATTCCCCAGATAGGCATATCTCAAATTATCTGACTCCTTCAGGTTGCCATCTTCCCACGATCATATCATCAAAGCTAAATAAAGCATACAACAATCATGTGATCATACCATCAAGAATTTGACCCACTTTCTAACCAAATTCAGATTTCATCTCGACACTTTCGGGCCTTGATCCCTTAATAAAGATAAACAATCTTTCTAAGAATAATCCAAACAGAGCGTGACAAGCTCTGAAAACTACTGTCACCGAGAATGTCTTGCTACTAGACCAAATCATATTGATTCCTAGAATCAGATAAACATTCACTTATCCTCCCCCAATTATTTCTTGCATACAACGATCTATTCATTTGCTAAATCATCTTTAACCACTTCCTATAATTCATAAGAATTTAGTACAAGGGTCACTTGCCTAAGAATCACCCTAAACATTCCAACACCGGAGTATTCTCCTTAATTTACTTGCTCCTAACCAATCCAAACATCATTCTATCAGCAAGTGCTTCCTAAAAATCCAATAACTTTCACCTTTATTTCTAAATCTTAAATCAAGGGTCACGTCTTCTAGCTCCAGATAACCACCAATGGTTGGGGACCACAACTGGTTAGCCCCAGAGTATTAATCAAATATATCATCTGTCCAATCCCAATTAATTTATCGATCCACTCCAAGTTTTCACTTCTATTTTGAACCCCAAATTTTTGATATTACCAACATCATCCACCAAATTCTGATCTCATTATTAGATTCTCAAGGGGTCCTGCTGACTAATAATCTTATAGTCCAACACTCTTATATCTTCCTGAAGTCTCCTGTCTACCAACTAGTTTTTAGTCGTCCACTGGCACCTCTTTCTTTTCTTGCTTTCGGAAATCATATCCTTGGGGAAACACTATAAATCTTCATGTGATTTTCTTACTTAGAACTTGAGTAACTCCTAAGGTATACACTTGACTTAAGAAAATTATTATTGTCCTTTATTTGAGATCTAACATCCTTTGCTTCACCCCTGTGGTGAAGGCATCCACTAGTCCGAGCGGAGCTTTCTATTAGTTAGCTGTATAAGAATGTGGTGGTCTTTTATAACATCAATTGCCTTAGTCACACGAGAAGAATTTGTTAACAAGGTAGCTAGTCTTGTCACCAAATGACTTTTCATATTCCAGAGGCTGAGATGTACTGGTTTATCTGACATTCCGTTTATTTGTATATGACACTCAATTGTTGGAGCATACAAAACTGATTTGTTAACAAGTTCATGAGGCTTGTCACCAAAGTACTTCTATATAGCACGAACATTGGAATATCACATTATTTCTGGAGAGATTAATAATAATGAATTCTGATATATGAGTTTCCCAAATACTGAATGATAGTCTGTTATATTACTTCTTTGCCAACTTAAGAAATCTCTCTTCAAAGTCTTCTTGTCGCAGTTCCTCCTTCTTACGGTCCCTGAGCTCGAATCTTCATAGCAACTCTCCTACACTCCTTGAGTTCTCCTAGTTACCGATTCTAAATGGGTCTCCTTATGTCCTCGTCTCCTGTCAAGGCTTGCAGTCCTAGAAGATTAGTTTGTACTATCGTGGACTTGATTCAGATGTTCAACCTAAAGTTAGATACGATAAGTTAGTGTGGTATTCTTGTAATTTCACAAGTTATTTTTGCGAGGTAAGGCTCGTGTCTTCACGAGGTTGCGTTAAATTGCAGTTTCCTTCGAGATCTTGACGTACTTGCTCCAGACGGTGCTTGAAGGCCATTATCTGATTTGCCGATTAGGTTGCAAAAATCTCAGGCTATTTGGTTAAAGCTCAGGGTCTTTTGTATTTTACGAAACTGTCAATTCTTATCGGGAGACGGTTTAGATGAGAGGGAAATATTTTGAAAAGATTTTCCCTAAGCGGGTTTACATCTGCAACATAGTGCAACTATGGCGAAGAGGTCAAAATTAGTTTTTTTTGTTGGGTGACAAAAGGAGTTTTATAAAAAGAGAATTTTGGGTTACTTTGTGTTGCCATCAAGGCGTGATTGTGAACACACAAGAAAAACAACACACAAACAGAGAAGTCTCAAACAAACAACAGAGAAGCAGAGTGCACACAAGCAAAGAGCACACAAGGTACATTTAGTACCAAAGGACGTCTAATACTCGTGGTAGTCGGTGGTACAACCAAGGTTCCTATTAGGTTTATCCTATGGTCTCGGTTAGACATGGTTGGTGAAGTTTTCACTCTGTCGCCTTAGGCTTCAGCAGGAGGAATTGAGATTATCGAAGTTGCAACTTGAGTAGAATTGTTGATGTTGAGTTGAGGTCTTCGAAGGTCTCTTGCTTGGTTGACTTCGACAATCTTGGTATTTGCAGATCAATCACCTCGATGTGGAATCTTGAGTACTTGTGATGGAAGCTTCTGCTTGTAGGTGCTAGCTAATTAGGTCTCACTTGGGTTCATCGTCAAGTATTTTGAACAGGTAAGAGGGAGTAGAGAAATCCTTAGAAAATCTTAAAATAGAGGGATGAGTCTCAGAAATATTTGAGAAGGTGAGAAGAGTGGAAGTTATTTTTGGACTTCCTTAGATAAAAATATGTTTTTGGTAGCAATATATTTTTAACAAAATATTTCTTTCCTAACTAACGTCCATGCTAACTAGGGTCTGTTACAGTCAGGATGGCTCTGATACCAAGTCTGTGGGACCCTGGATTAGCTATCCAAGATACTCGTTATGTTTCCTGCAACAATCCCATGATCAGTCTGTTGTTGCACATAACTCGAATTGGCATCACAAACATCCATACATACCGAATAAACTTACTTACTTGATTAAAGTCATAACTTCAACAGGTACTTGCAGCAGAAATCACCAAACAACGTGGGGCCCAAGTCATTCACCTTAACCCTTACAGGCAGCTGACTGGGAAGACGGCCTAGTTCGCAAAGACGTCATCGGTCTCTCGGTCTTCAGCATACTTCTTCTTGAACTCTGGACATGGAATATCCAGGGACACAGCCATGAGTACATTTACGTACACGCAAACTACCCCCGACATGAGCATGCAATAGCATCATTTTCATTATAACAAAACCTTTATTTTGAGAAGACATCTCTATATGTTTGTTGAAAAAGGAAAGAAGTCTCTTTTACAAACATTTTTCCCAGAAAATCCCCTTTGTTTATTTTTCCAAAACTCCTTTTCCGACCAAAACCATTCTTGGTCAAATCATTTTTTTCAACAACCCTATACCAACCCCTTGGTATAGTTGCATAAAACATTTCCCACTTTCAGGACACAAAACTTTGCACTTCTCGATCATAGCCCCTCAGTGTCCTCCTCTTTTCCAGCAACCTCATACGACTCGTCGGTATAGTGCACATATACAACATCTTCATTTTCCTTTCAAATCTTAAAACATTTCCAAAACTTGCACATGGTCAGAGGACAGCCTCCCAACTGTCCATATCCGAGGACTCGGCTATTCGAATAGTTTTACCCTCTGCAGAGGTAGCACGCTTTTAACCCACATCCATCCGGTAGCTCATTGTGTCAGCCACGTCCGCCATACAAGGTGTATGCGAAGTTTAGCTACCGACCATAGCCTCTCCTTTGCTCATGCTAGTATAGGATCCTACCCATATGATAATTCCCATCGACACTCAGTCCGGTCCCCGTCGGCAACCCCAAGTGTGAGGACTCATATGTTTTTCCCGGCGACCACATTTATGAAGTCTTCAATCGTCCTCCTTATCTTTCCATAGAGTTTGAGCGAGGACCTAGGTCAGGGAGTTCACAAACCATCCCCTCACGCATAACGGAGTCATCTCCGTCGATGAGGTATCCCATACTAATAAGAGCAAATTATATGACTAAGCCCCGTTCCATATGGGGGTAAATGGTCGCACAGATTATTGGCTGGTCGTCATAGTACAAAGACACAATGTGCATTTTTCATAGACACCTCCATTCTCAGTTCTAAACTTCCATACCGACATCTCGGTATTCCATATCCACACCAGTAATTTCAAAGGAGTTTTGAGTAAACAATATTTTTCCCATCCTATAGTTTGATATACTCTATCTTATATATCAACATTGGTGGCAAAATAGTTTCCATATACTTTTTGGAAAAGGTTTTATAAATCTTTGCTTTAAAAGTAAAACATTTGATCAAAGTAGATGCATATATATATGTAGGTGGAAGTTCAGGGAGTAGCTTGCCTTGCTCGGCAAAGTGACCTTGGTCTTGATCTTCAGGTTCAACAAATTCCCCCTCCTCGATAATTCCAGCAACGTTCTCGTCTAATCGATAAACAAACAAATACAAGCAATCACTAAACTACTCAATCAAACATCACAACATTACAATCCTAAGTGCTCATAATAGCAACTGCATACAATAAGCAACACCATTTGGTTTCAATTTAATTGTATTTATCATTATTTATTTATGTTTCAAATATGGCAGAAATTAGTGGAACATGTTTAATTGCACAACTTGAGTTTTGTCTGTCCTAAAAATGCAAACTAAAATTCTATAGAAAGCTACTGATGTGTAGAAGACAACACAATTTGATTTGGATCATTTGGAGTTACCAAACTCCCTACACAAAGGTTTGAATCCGTAGCTTAATAATCAAGTTTTGGCAATCAAATAAGTTCTGTTGTTCCAAAAATTAAATCCTTTTAGGGGTAAGTAAACATGGCTATATGTGAGCTAACAAAATTGGTCCTAACTCATTTGGGTCAACCATTAAACATATTTATTTGTTTTAGTCCAGAAGGGTTTAACTTAAAGCCAACAATTAACATTGCTTAATTAATTCTACCAAAATTAGGGAAGCTAATTGTAACAGCCTAGAGTTCGAGAACCTAAAAACCCGTGTAATTTTTCCGCTTTTGTGTTCCTTGCATCATGGCATCATGCATCATGTTGTTGTTACTAGGGAATTGTGCTAGGGAATTGTGGTTGTTGCTAGGGAATTGTGGAGGTGTGACAACATCTAAAAACCCAATTGCCAAATTTGCTTCAACCAATTTCAAAACGACAAAGGCACTCAATCTTGCAAAATAAAATTACTTTGACACCTCCTATTGGTCAAGGAAGTTCCAAGAGCTCCAAAATAATATTTTGCATTTTCTCCAAATTATTAAAGGAGCAACACCTTTGAATTTAGCAAAAATGCCCTATTCACCTTTCTAAACAAAAGGAGTTCAAAACATTTTATTTGGAGGCGCCAATTTTTGTGGAGCTTCCTCGTGGTATAAAAAGGCCGCCCAAATTATTTCATAATTTTTGAAAATGTTTTGGTGCCTAAATCAAATCCCTGAAGCTGCTATTTTTAAAAGGTTTTATAAAAGAAAAGGGAAGGAAGGACTTAGCTGTGATGGAAAAGCTTTTGCCAGGGGGTTTTTGCAAAACTTGCATCGTCTCTCACCTCCCGTTTTTCCCGCGTGAGTCCATGTCGCCGTGTCCTCTCCCGCACGACGCCCTCACCCGAGGCCCCCTCCTCTCTGCTCTCCCCTTGCAGGAGAAGAGCCCCACGCGGCCGCACTGCTCCTCCTAACCCTAAGCACTCGCACATTTTCCTCTCCCCACGGGTTCCTCACTGCCGCGCCATGGCCGTGCTTGCCGCCGTCGATTGAGCTCGGCCCGAGCCGAACAAAGACCGCGGGAAGGTCTGCCGTGAGCTCCTCTACCTCCCTGCCAAGGGAATTGAGCCGAGGCGCTGTGAATCGCCGCCGTCGTCCACCGCTTCGCCGCTGCCAGCCGAGCACCACCGTGGGAAATCCACCACCCTCCGTCCACCTCCGCCCTGCTGAGCATGACCACGAGTCGAGGTGAGCGCTGCCGTCCCTCTGGAACTCGTCTTCCTCCCTCTCTCGCCGTATTTCGCTGGCGGCCGCGAGTCACATTACGCCGCCGTGCTCTCCCCGTTCGCGTCGGATAATCCGGAAATGGAAGGTTCGGATTTTCCGAACCACCCCAGTGCGCATGCGATCTAGGTCCTTAGTGATTTTTCTGCTGACCTTCGAAGTTGATCAGAAAATCTGAGTTGCAAGAATTCGGATTATCCGAGGTTAGTCAGTGCAAGGCCACACCAAGTCCTTAGCCAATTTTTCGAAGGAGCTACTCGATCGGATTTTCCGAGGAAGGAAAATTCAGATATTCCGAAGGTGTCCAGTACAAAATTAATTCCTGTTCAACTTTCTTCCTTCTTCCTATTTTGGTTCTAAATAGTTGTTTCGTGTTGGATTTAATCTATAACCAGGACATGTTTTAAAAGAGGAAATAAAATAATTGACAGAACATCTTTAATTTAGTAAGTTATAAAAATAATAACTTTTGTTTGGTTAATTAGAAAAATGTGTTGATTCTACCAAAATGCCCAGAAAATGGTGAGCTATCTAAAATCATCGTCATCATGCATATTTGATCACACTTAAAATGATGTACTTCTGTAGAGGGTCAAAACTATTCGAATAGCCGAGTCCTCAGATATGGACAATTGGGAAGCTGTCCTAAGATCATGTGCAAGTTTTTGAAAAGAATTAAGTTTTAAAATGATAGTGAAGTGGAGAATGTGGTTTTACCTATACCAACGGATCGGTATGAGGTGTTGGTAAAAGTGGACCATGACAGACTATGGTCGGAAAAAGGTGGAGTTTTGGAGAAACCGATAAAATGATGGTCTTTATTCAAAATGGTTATAAAAACTCTTCTTACCTCTTTTAACAAAGATATAGAGATGTTAAAAAAAATAAAAGTTTGAAAAGTTAAAATAAAACTAGTGCATACTCATGTTGGGGTAGTTTGCGAGTACATTCAAATGTACTCATATTGGTTTCGTCCCTGGTATTGTCCTAGCCAGACTACGAGGAGGAGCACTACGCCGAGCAGGAGTATGGTGACTTCTATGCGAACTAAGGATCTCCACAAGTCAGCTGCCTGTCGGGTCGTCATCGTTAGAATATGATGTCTACTACGCCGTAGCTTCCGCTGATATTTTGGTTTGGCCCTGAAGGCACCTATGTAAGAACTTGGTCTAAATGACCATTTATGTAAGACTTTTATTCGGTACTGTAATGGATGTAAACTTTGGTATCCAATTCGGATTATGTGCAACGACAGACTGATCACGGGATCGTTGTGTTAAGCATAATCGGGTATTTCGGACAGCTAGTCCGGGGTCCCCACAGACTTGGTATCAGAGCCATCCTGACTTTAGGAAACCTTAGTTAGCATGGTCGTCAACAAGTGTTATCAAAAAGAGTAATTTCTAAAAGAAAGGAGTGAAGTATTTTTGAAAACCGCTTATCTCCAATCCTCTTACTTATGCAAAAATTTATTCTCATTAAACATTACAATTTCCTTAGTATCCTTAAAATTTTGTGCACTTATCATCCCACTAACTTAAAATTTTGCTTAAAAATTTGTAGATGGCACTCCACTGGACCGAGTTCGTTCAGCTGAGAAGGATAGCAAGCTGACGTTCGAGAATGACTTGTTCGAGTTGAGCAAGCTGCTAGGTCGCCCCGCTCCAGAGTTTGAGGGAGCCCAGATTGATGTTCACGGTGTCGGAAGGCTGAGCTGGCTCATCAGGTCGTCAGTTCGCCGGAACATCAAGTCTCCCAGTTCCAGGACGCTCGTCTTCACCACCAAGGAGGCCACCTGGGTTGACGGTCTCTGTACTGCTACACAGAGGATGCTAGCCCGACTTTGTGAGGAGCACAAGGCGGAGTTAGTAGACTCCCGTTTCCGGTTCTACGGGAGGCGCAACTGCGACGGACACCCTACTCCTTCCCCTTGCCACCCGATGTTTGGGAGCTACATCATGGACATGGAGCTCTTACTTCAGCACACCCAGGATGATCTGATGCGCACTAGGATTCAGCTTCGCTTTGACCGCGAGTCGCTCGTTGAGCTTCGCGAGAATGAGGAGAAGCTGCTGGAGGAGAAGGTCGCTCTTCTCGGAAAGAGGGCCCAGCTGAGGAGGACCATCGTGAAGCTCCGCAAGAAGGTGGCAGAGCAGGACCAGTGATCGAGGATCTAGAGCACCATACTGACGAGATGGAGGAGGAGGGCGAGGATCTCCGCAAGGAGAACAACGCTTTCCTCAGTGACGATGATGACTTTGAGGAGGAGATGGACTGTGAGGAGGAGGATGATGAGGAGGAGTTAGTTGACGAGGAGGAGGAGCCACTCGAGGCAGTTCTCGAGGACGAGGAGGAGGATCCCGAGGAGCCACCTACCAGTCAGATGCTGACGTGTTAGAGCTGGAGGTTCCACCTCAGTAGGCGAGTGACTTGATCACTACCGCAGGATTAGGTTGACCCCTATCGCTAGTCGAGTAGAGTAGTGGTTCTTTTGGAAACCAGATGCTATGTATCTTAGATGTAAGGTGATGTTGTAAGCTTGAAGTTGATGTGAACTCCTTGATGTGTTGTTTGTGAAATATAAGTATGTTTGTCTTGTTTAAATCTGTGTGAAATATTTTCATATAATCCTTAAATTAATCAACCACTTGCGAAATCCGTCTTGCCTCTTATACCCGGTGTGCTTCAGGATGCCGCCCCGTCGCGACAATACGGGAGGATCAGGATCAGCACCACCACCACCAGACCCAACCCCCGCTCAACTTCTCGCGCTTATCATGGAGGAACGTGAAAATGCCCGGCAGGAGCGCCAGGCTCATCTCACTGCCCTGCAACAACTCGCAGCCGCTTACAACAACAACAACAACAACAACAACAATGGTGGTAATGGCAATGGCAATGAGAACCAGCGATCCACCTTAGGCGATTTCCAGAAAACCAACCCCCTACCTTCTCCAGGGACTTCACCCACTGGAAGCCGATGATTGGCTTCTTACCATTGGGAACAATCTGCAAGTTGCTGCTGTAGGAGACAATGAAAAGGTGCTGTATGCAACCCACTATCTTGCTGGACCTGCACGAGCTTGGTGGGAAGCTACCAAGCTCTCCAGCAGGCTGACCACGTCATCAACTGGGCTGAGTTCAAGGAGAAGTTTCGCAGAAGCACATTTCTGGTGGACTCATTGATAGGAAGAGGGATGAATTCCGCAAGCTGAGGCAGGGAAGTAGAGATGTGTCTATCTTGATGAGTTTACCGACTTATCTCGGTATGCTCCCGAGGACACCGACAAGAGGAGAAGAAGATGGAACGTTTCCTGAATGGGCTGCATGATGAACTGCAGTGTGCTTTGGTTGTCCATGACTTCCGTGATCTGGAGTCACTTGTGGACAAAGCCATCCAGCTGGAGACCAAGCGCAAGTCTATGTATGAAGGTCGCAAGAGGAGGATGAATGCTCAGGAAGGTTCGAGCAGTCAGAAGCCTCGTATCTTTCAGCAAAACCCCAAACCTGCCTATCGACCACCCCAAGCTCCACGCCCCAATTTCCCTAACCGCCCAAACAACTTCAACCGCCCCAATGACAATAACCGTCCCAGAGGAAACTTCAACAACTTCAACCCCAATGCCAATGTTGTCTGCTTTGAATGTGGCAACAAAGGTCACTACTCCAGGAATGCCCCAATCCCAAGAGGAATGTTCAGCGCCCCAATGCACCGAACAATGGTCAAGGCCGCAATGGAAATGGTAATGGCAAGAATGCCGCACCCCGCGGAAATGCTGCTGTTGTCAAGGGTCGTCTGCACCACATCAATGCTGAAGAAGCTCAAGATGCGCCGGATGTTGCTGGGTACGTTCCTTGTCAACTCAGTACCTGCAACTGTTCTGTTTGATTCTGGTGCAACACATTCATTTGTTACCGAGGAGTTTGTTGCTAAGGGAGGTTTAGTAGAAGGCTTCCTAACTAAAACCTTGAGTATACAAATCCCTGGTTCCACCCTAGAAACCAAGAGATTTTGTCCAAATACTGCCATAGAGATTTCAGGCGAAAATTTGCAGCCGACCTAATTGTTTTAGGAACCCAAGGCATAGATGTCATACTCGGTATGAATTGGCTAGCCAAGTACCATGGTCGAATAGACTGTGCCAGAAGAGCTGTATCCATCACCACCGACAAAGAAGTAGAAGTGGAGTATGTGTCTGAACCCAATCACCCAACCAGGCTGCCATGAGGCATAGCTCGACCCACCCTAGATGAGATCCGTGTTGTTCACCTATTCCGAGATGTTTTCCTGAGGAATTACCTGGTATGCCGCCAGACCGGGAAATTGAGTTCATAATTGAGCTTATCCCAGGAACAGCCCCAATATCCCAAAGGCCTTATCGGATGAATCCGGAAGAACTGGTTGAGTTGAAGAAGCAGTTGGCAGATATGCTTAGCAAAGGACTTGTTCGTCCAAGTGCTTCACCCTGGGGATCACCTATTATTTTTGTGGACAAGAGAGACGGTACCACACGACTGTGTGTGGATTATCGCAGGCTAAATGACGTGACCATTAAAAACAAGTATCCCCTTCCCAAGATCGAGGATCTGTTCGATCAGATGAACGGAGCCCGAGTCTTTTCAAAGATCGATCTTCGGACAGGTTACCATCAGTTGAAGATCAGAGAGACAGACATTCCCAAGACCGCCTTCACCACCGTTACGGTTTGTTTGAATACACGTGATGTCCTTTGGTCTGACCAATGCCCCAGCCTATTTCATGAATCTCATGAACAAGATTTTCATGGAGTACCTCGACAAGTTCGTGGTAGTTTCCTTGATGACATCCTTATTTATTCCAAGACCGAAGAAGAGCATGCTGAACACCTGCGTCTAGTTTTGGAGACCCTCCGAGAGCACCAGCTGTATGCCAAGCTTAGCAAGTGTGAGTTTTGGCTCAATGTGGCGTTTCTCGGACATATAGTATCTGCTGGAGGAATTTCTGTTGACCCAGAGAAGATCCAAGCCATTATTGACTGGTTATCCCCAACCAGTGTGACTGAAATCCGAAGCTTTCTCGGACTCGCCGGTTATTACCGCAAGTTCGTTGAAGGATTTTCCAGT
Organism: Poa pratensis; assembly: GCA_947311845.1. Taxonomy (NCBI): domain Eukaryota; kingdom Viridiplantae; phylum Streptophyta; class Magnoliopsida; order Poales; family Poaceae; genus Poa; species Poa pratensis. Next base: position 286,760 of record CAMZMU010000052.1, on the reverse strand, counting down.
ATAGCCAAGCCTTGACCCAACTGTTGAAGAAGGACAAGAAATTTGAATGGACTCAGAAGTGCGAAGATAGTTTCCAAGAGTTGAAGAAGAGACTAACCTCCACCCCAATCCTGGTTATGCCAGACGTCACCCAGAGTTTCGACGTGTATTGCGATGCATCACGCCTCGGACTTGGTTGCGTTCTGATGCAAGAAGGCAAAGTTGTGTCGTACCTGTCCCGGCAGTTGCGACCGCATGAAGAGAATTACCCAACCCATGACCTGGAATTAGCTGCTGTGTCCTTGCTCTTAAAAAGTGGCGTCCCTATCTTGCGGGACATCGCTGTGAGATCTATACGGATCATAAGAGCTTGAAGTATATTTTCACCCAGAAGGAGTTGAACCTGCGACAGAGGAGATGGATGGAATTAATCAAGGATTATGATATTGGAATCCACTATCACCCCGGAAAGGCTAATGTAGTTGCCGATGCCCTTAGTCGCAAACCCTGTACCCTGAATGCCTTATCCAAGCCGAACAACCAGCCTTGTTCAAAGAGTTCGAAATTTTGGACTAGAACTTGTTAGCCATGGATATCTCGCCAATTTGGAGTTAGCCCCAACCCTGATGGATCAAATCAAAGAAGCCCAAAAAGGTCATGAAAGCATTGAAGGAATTAGGAAGAAGATCTCCCTCAGCAAAGCACCCGGTTTTACCGAAGATGCTGAAGGAGTGCTGAAATTCAATGATCGTATCTGTGTGCCCAATGTCACGGAACTTAAGGAGTTAATCCTGAAGGAAGCCCATGAGACCCCTTATTCAATCCACCCCGGCGGAACCAAATGTACCAAGACCTTCGAGAAAGATTTTGGTGGCATGGAATGAAGCGAGAGATTGGTTCTTTTGTAGCCAAGTGTGACATCTGTCAGCGAGTCAAGGCTGAACATCAGCGGCCCGCTGGATTGCTTCAACCTTTGAAAGTTCCCGAGTGGAAGTGGGATGAGATTGGAATGGATTTTATTACCGGACTTCCAAGATCCAACCGAGGCCATGATTCAATCTGGGTCATCGTTGATCGATTGACCAAGGTTGCTCATTTTATACCTGTCAAGACCACATACCGGAGCTCAGTTAGCAGACTTGTATATTTCCAGAATAGTAAGCCTGCATGGTGTGCCTAAGAAGATTGTATCTGATAGAGGTACGCAATTCACCTCAAGATTCTGGAAATCCCTTCATGAAGCCCTCGGAACCAAGTTAGCATTTAGCACAGCTTATCATCCCCAGACCGATGGCCAAACTGAGCGAGTGAACCAGATATTGGAGGACATGCTTCGCGCATGTGTTCTATCCTATGGTTCCAAGTGGGAAGATTGTCTTCCGTTTGCAGAGTTCTCGTACAACAATAGTTATCAGTCCAGTCTGCAAATGGCCCCTTTTGAAGCCCTTTACGGCAAGAAGTGTCGTACACCCCTGAATTGGTCCGATACCGGAGAAAGCAAATTGTTCGGACCAGATACCCTCCGTGAAGCTGAAGAGCAAGTTCAGCTTATTCGTGAGCGCCTCAAAACTGCCCAATCCCGTCAGAAGAGTTACGCTGACACCAAGCGCCGTGACCTCACTTTCAGTATCGGAGATTATGTTTATCTCCGAGTGACACCCCTCAAAGGAATGCAGTTTCCATGTCAAGGGAAAGTTAGCGCCAAGGTATATTGGACCCTTCAAGATCATCGCTCGTCGAGGAGAAGTATCCTATCAGCTGGAATTGCCACCGGAGTTAGGAGATTATCATGATGTCTTCCACATTTCCTTGCTCCGGAAGTGTCTTGAAGTTCCTGACCAGCCTGATGTTTTCAAAAACATCGACCACCTCTCCATCGACCTGAACCAAGATTTGACTTATCGCGAGAGACCCCTCAAGATTCTCGAAGAAGATGTTCGTGTTACCCGAAGACGTGCGATCAAGTTTTACAAAGTCCAGTGGACTAACCACTCTGAAGAAGAAGCAACTTGGGAACGTGAAGATTATCTTAGGAGCGAATTCCCAGGCCTCTTTAGTACCTAAGCCTAGCAAATCTCGGGACGAGATTTATTTTAAGGAGGGAAGGATTGTAACATCCCAAAATTATTAACAAGTATTATTAATTCCAAAAATGGGAGCCAACAAAAACTTTTGTTAAATTATATGTGTTGATCTCATTTCTTGCTTGTGTTGCTATTTCTTCTTTTTGTGTTGTTTGCTCTATTAAAAAACAAGAAGAAAAGAAGAGAAATAAAATAAAAAAAAAGCAAAAAATAAAGTGGCAAGTGCACACAAATTCTCCAAGTGAGGAATTGTTTTTTTCCAAAAAATTTAGTGGAGTGGTATGCAAACCCTCCCATTTCATCCTTACTACTTCTCTCTCAAATATTTTAAATAGTTTTAAAATTCAAAAGTAAACAAAGTAAAATAAAAAAATTCCATAATTAAAACCTATAAAGAAAATGTTTCAAAACATTTTATATTTTATGCCAATTTTTGTGGAGCTTCTGTACATTATGGGAAGGCCCACAAATTTTGACAAATTTTTATAAATTGATTTAGTGCCTCAAATAAAATCAGAAAGACTACTGGAATTAAAAGAAGGACTAGAAAATAAATAAGAAAAAGAAGAAGGAAGATTAGCAGCAGAGAGGAGGCAGGGGGTTTTCTGCAAACCCTTCATCGCCTACCTCTCCGTCGGCATGTCGACGCCGCACGCCGCGTGCCGCGCCATTCGCAGGCCCCCCAGGGCCCCCCTTGCTCGCAGCCGTCCACGCTCCTTGCCTCAGCAGCCGCCGCAGTCGCTCGAGCACCACCCTTGACCCAACGCCGCCCCCTGTCCCCTGTATCTCCGCCGTGGTTGAACGGATGGCGACCAGCCAAATTGGCCCAGCCCGCTGCTCCCCGACACGCACGGCTCGGCCAGTGCCTTCTAGAATGTGCCCGGACCCCGCTCGACCTCGCAGCGCCACGCATCGTGCACCACTGCCTCGGATTCGATCCGAAAGATCGCCGGTGCGCAATGGACACGGCCGTGCGCCCCGTCCACGATACGCCGGCTCCCATGCTATAAAGCCACCCCGCAACCCTCTAGAAGCCGCACACCATCTCACTCCCTCCCTCCCCCTCTCCAATTTCACCGTGAGCCGCCAGGAGGGCGTGCCTTGCCGAAGCTCTGCCGCCGTCAAGGTCCGTCATGGCCGCAATGCCGCACACCGCCATTGTTCCCTCTCTGCCCTGAACCTTGTTCTCCACCCTCACCGCACTCACCCGAGCTCTTTTTCCCTCATTTTCGTGCACAGACGCATCGCCAGGAGCTCGCCGGAGTCCACTGCCGAGGCCGTGGAAGTCCGGGAACTAGCCGCCGATGAACCAGCCCTCCCCAACAAGCGCAAGTTCATCCAGCAGCCTTACCCGAGCCTCCGCCGTCGATCCACGCCTTCGCCAAGCCTACCCGAGCCCCCTAGGTGAGGTTCCGACCATCACCGTGCCGCCAGCGCGCGGTGCGCGCCCATTTTTGGTCGTCGCCGTTCGTGGGCTCTGAGAGCCATTGGATCTAGATCCAACGGCAACGTACCACTTCGCCTTAGCCAGCCACTGACGGGCTGACCCCACCCGTCAGGGTTTTATTAATTTCCCCCGTACACTGAGCCGCTGACTAGTGGGTCCCCCTTGTCAGCAATTTCAACATTATCCACAATAGTGGATTTTCTTAATTCAATTTCTCTGCAAATTTCAATACTGATATCAACTTTAAAAATCAATAACTGGAGATTTATACATCCAAATAATTCAAATCCAATTGTTGGAAAGCTTATGAAATTGTTTAACCAACCCAATTGGTCTCAGGTCATTTAAATAAATAATTAAACATTATTATTGAAAATGCCACAGAAGGTTTAAAATCTAAACTTGTTTGTTTCTGATACTCTGTTAGTCCAATTAATTCCAAACCAATTTTTCTAGTTTAGTACTGCCTTGTATCAGCTCCCCTAATTTTGGTAGAATTAATTAAGTAGTATTAATTGTTGACTTTAAGATAAACCCTTCTGGACTAAAACAAACAAATATGTTTATTGGTTGACCCAAATGGGTTAGGACCAATTTTGTTAGCTCACATATAGCCATGTTTACTTACCCCTAAAAGGATTTAATTTTTGGAACAACAGAACTTATTTGATTGCCAAAACTTGATTATTAAGCTACTGGATTCAAACCAATGTGTAGGGAGTTTGGTAACTCCAAATGATCCAATTCAAATTGGATTGTCTTCTACACATCAGTAGCTTTCTATAGAAATTTAGTTTGTATTTTTGTGACCAACAGAACTCAAGTTGTGGAATTAAACCAATGTTGTTTAATTCAATTATTTTGAAATCAAATTGTATTGTTTGAGGAATGCAATGGCTATTTAGAGCATTTAGGATTGAAGACTTCATCAATGTGGTCGCAATGATGTGATGTTGTTTGAGTAGTTTAGTGATTTCTTGTATTTGTTTGTTTATCGATTAGACGAGAACGTTGCTGGATTTATCGAGGAAGGGGAATTTGTTGAACCTGAAGATCAAGATCAAGGCCACTTGGCTGAGCAAGGCAAGCTACTCTCTGAGCTTGCACCTAAACATATATGCATCTACTTTGATCAAATGATTTACTCTTAAAACCAATGGTTTACAAAACCTTTTCAAAAAGTGTATGGAAATTATTTTGCCACCCTATGTAGTAGTTATATGAAACTTTAGGATGGAAAACAATGTTGTTTATTCAAAACTCCTTTGGAAATACTTGCGTGGTGATGGAATGCCGAGATGCCGGTATTGAAGTGGAGAAATGAAGGATGTTGATGTTTATGAAAAATGCACAGTGTCCTAGTACTATGACAACCAATCTTAATCTGTGCGACCACATTTACCCCCATATGGGAACAGGGCTTAGTCATATAATTTGCTCTTATTAGTATGGGATACCTCATCAACGGAGATGACTCCGTTATGCATGAGGGGATGGTTTGTGAACTCCCCTGACCAGGGTCCTCGCTCAAACTCTATGGAAAGATAAGGACGAGGATTGGAGACTTCATCAATGTGGTCGCCAGGAAAAACATATGAGTCCTCACACTTAGGGTTGCCGACGGGGACCGGACTGAGTGTTGGTGGGAATTATCATATGGGTAGGATCCTATACTAGCATGAGCAATGGAGAGGCTAGGGTCGTGGCTCAACTTCGCATACACCTTGTATGGCGGGACGTGGCTGACACGATGAGTTACCGGATGGATGTGGGTTAAAAGCGTGCTACCTCTGCAGAGGGTCAAAACTATTCGAATTGCCGAGTCCTCGATATGGACAATTGGGAAGATGTCCTAAGATCATGTGCAAGTTTTTGAAAAGAATTAAGTTTTAAAATGATAGTGAAGTGGAGAATGTGGTTGTACCTATACCAACGGATCGGTATGAGGTGTTGGTAAAAGTGGACCATGACAGACTATGGTCGGAAAAAGGTGGAGTTTTGGAGAAACTGATAAAATGATGGTCTTTATTCAAAATGGTTATAAAAACTCTTCTTACCTCTTTTAACAAAGATATAGAGATGTTAAAAGAAAATAAAAGTTTGAAAAGTTAAAATAAAACTAGTGCATACTCATGTTGGGGTAGTTTGCGAGTACATTCCAATGTACTCATATTGGTTTCGTCCCTAGCTATTGTCCTAGCCAGACTACGAGGAGGAGCACTACGCCGAGCAGGAGTATGTTGACTTCTATGCGAACTAAGGATCTCCACAAGTTAGCTGCCTGTCGGGTCGTCGTCGTTAGAATATGATGTCTACTACGTCGTAGCTTCCGCTGATATTTTGGTTTGGCCCATGAAGGCACCTATGTAAGAACTTGGTCTAAATGACCATTTATGAAAGACTTTTATTCGGTACTGTAATGGATGTAAACTTTGGTATCCAATTCGGATTATGTGCAACGACAGACTGATCACGGGATCATTGTGTTAAGCATAATCGGGTATTTCGGACAGCTAGTCCGGGGTCCCCACAGTGCTCTCCTCTCTCGTTGAGTATTGTTTCTCGCCCCCATTTAAATTGTCCGATAGCGGATAATAAGTCGGTGCATTAAAACATCATATCATCATTCTTGGATGCATTGCACAATTGCCATGTGTTGATTGTTGTTTTTGCTTTCTGGTGTTGTTTGCTCCCCGGTAGATCACGAGTTCGGAGTTGAGCATCATTACTCCGACGAGCAGTTTGACTACTCCGCTCAACAAGGCAAGCGTAATCCCCCCTCTGAGCATGTCTTATCCTAAATTTCCGCAAATAGTTTCTCCACTATAATATTGCATGCGGTTCCGAATGTCAATTTTATTGGATTAGAGTATCCTATAGTTGCATTAAGATTCCGATGCCAATACCTGTTTTCCCTCCTAATATCCATAGGATTGTATTGTTGGCCGAGATACTTACTATGCTATGTTGATGCTTAGCCATGCTTAGTTAATTGCATAGCTATCCGATGGATGGTTTGTGTTGGGAACAGGTGATGAGATAAATGGTTGATGGTGGAGGAAATTGTGGTGACGATAATAAAATGCTTAAAGGTGGGGATGAGAGGCCACTATGGTTGTGGTGTTTTGTCTCGTTCTCGCCGCCTAGGAGTGAGTTCTATACCTCTTGAACCAAGACTAAGATGCAACCATGCGTGAGGCCTATGCATTCGCAGTGCAGGAACCCTCATAGACTAAATAACTAGAGCGGGGCTAGCCAGGGTCCTCTAGTTTGGGCTTCCATTTGCGCGTGCGTGATGATGGTGGGATGAACTGAGATGAGGATGGAGGGGTTAGGAAAATGAGTGGCCGTGGGGCGGGTGCTGAGGCACTGGCAGTCCTGCCGCCACTGATGATCCTGGAAAGTCCTTAACGAGGGAGAAGTCGACACCGCTCCCACCTAGCCGGCTCTCCCAGGAAGAGAGCTAAAGGCCAGGCAATGGGCCAGACGGTACGCGTGGCAAACATTGTACACCCCTACAGGGTAAATCTTTTCGAAAAGCCGTGTCCACGGTTATGGACGACTTGGGAAGTGAAGGTAAGATCATAGAATAACTTCAACGGAATGATTAAAAACTGGGTACTAGAGGTACCACTCACAAATGCAAGGTGAGCTTGCTCGAGGGTGATTCGGGAGGCGCCTTTGATGAACAGGTACAATGGTTGATGATTGAGTAAGGTGATGAAAGAAAGAGTTATTTCCTTACCTCTTTTGAAAATATTCTGATTAGTCGATGCCTTTGAGTTATGTTTTCATAAATAAAATCAGCTTTAGGCAAAACAGCCATATGACTTTGAAAGCCTCATCGAGCTAATGCTCTATATATAATCTTGCGAGTTCGTCGAACTCAACGTCGTTTGTTTTGTTTCAGAGGAGGACTTCACCGACCTCGAAGGTGGGTTCTTTGTGGACGTCGACGAGTAGTCTGGGGTTCCCAGGTGGCAGCTTGGGACATCCCGAAACAGCTGGCGCTGGATGTTTATCTGTAGGCCTCTTAGGCCATAATTTGGTTCATGTTGTTTAGAACAACCTAATTCGCTTCCGCTTGTTGCAATGTTGGGTCTGTGACCTCTGGTTGTCATTTGCTATCTTTCTCTATTATAAGAGTTGAACTATATGTTTTGTGTCGTAGAGTCTGTGATGTGCCAGTTGTTCCACAAGTCTTGATCTTATTATTATGCTATGATAGATGTGCCTGTGTTAAGGCATCAATCGGGGTGTTGTGTTGCCGATGATCAATTCCGAGCAACACCTGCCAAAGGTTTTGGCCGGGGATTGGTAAACCCGTAACCTCTGGTTGTATCGCTTAACCGGTGACACACATCATCACTGTATAGTAGTCGGGTCGGGGCGCCACACTAATACATGGCAGTACTAAGCTAATAAAATTGGTTTGGAATTATTTGGACTAACAGAGTATCAGAAACAAACAAGTTTAGATTTTAAACCTTCTGTAGTATTTTTAATAATACTTTTTAACTATTTATTTAAATGACATGAGACCAATTGGGTTGGTTAAACATTTTCATAAGCTTTTCAGAATAGTTGGATTTGATTTATTTGGATGCCTAAATCTCAAGTTATTGATTTTTGAAGTTCGGTCCAGTACTGAATTCTCTGAGAAAACTGAATTCGAAAACCTAACTATTCTGGATAAAGTTGAAATCCCTGACAGGTGGGCTCCACCAGTCAGTGACTCAACGTGCGCTGGAAAATTAATAAAACCCTGAAGAGCGGGGCCTGCCCGTCAGTCTCTCTCTCTTTCTTTTAACCGAAGCGGTACGTGTCCGTTGGATCGAGATCCAACGGCTCACGTGAATCGCAACGACGGCGACCATATCTCAGCGGCGCTGCCGCGCCGGCGACGGCGAGGTAGATGGATCTCTCACCTAGGGGGCTCGGGATGTCGCGGAGATGATGCAGATCGACGGCGGAGGCTCGAGGAAGGTGCTGGTGCGAGCTGTGCTTGCTGGGACGGCGTGTAGCGGCGACGGCGAGGTCTCCAACTTCCACGGCCACGGGCACGAGCTCCGGCGAGGTCCTGGCTCCTCTCCTTCGCCCTAAACAGAGGAAAAGCGAGGCGTGAGTGCGGTGTGGTTGCAGAAGAGCGTGCAGGCCAGAAATAAGGGAAAGGGAGAGTGTGGCGTCGCGGCCGTGCTCGACCTCAACGGCGGCAGAGGCTGCGGCAGAGCACGCCCTCCTAGCGGTGCACGGCGAATCGAGAGGGAGAGTGAGGTCGAGGGAGTGGTGTGGTGCTTCTGGCGAGGTGTGGGTGTGGTTATATAGGGCAGGGGCTGGCGTTCGTGGACGGGGCGCATGGACAGCGTCCATGGCGCACCGGCGAGATCTTTTCTCGATTCCTCGGCGACGCGTGCGAGAAGCTCAAGGCAGAGGCGTCTGAGGGGTCCGGGCGAGGGCTAGGAATAGCTGGGTAGACTAAGGCGTGGCGAGGAGCTGGGAGTGGGCCGAATTTGCCAGCACCGTCTGAGCTCTCCTCGGCGGGCAACGGGGGACAGGGGCGTTATGGCGAGGGGAGAGGTGCTCGAGCGCGAGCAGAGAGTGCAGAGGCGACGAGCGTGGACGAACGCGAGCGAGGGGGGCCTGGGGCCCTGGGAACGGTGACGATGACCACGGCGACACGGCGACGGCTACAGCGAGCTAGAGGTAGGAGACGACGGCGTTTTCGCAGAACGCCCCCTGGACTTTCTTTTCCATTTAAAACTAGGTCCTCCTCTGCTTCTTTTATTTCTTTTTAATTCCAGTAGCTTTTTAGGATTTATTTGGGGCACTTAAACAATTTAGAAAAATTCACAAATATTTTTAGGCTTCCACATAGCATGTAGTAGCTCCACAAAATTTGGCATTTCAAAATAAAATGTTTTGATCATTTTTGTTCATAGGGTTTTAATTATAGTAATTTGGTTTATTTCAATTGTTTTTACTTTGGAATTTTTAAAATATGCGTAAAATATTATTTGAGAGAGATAAGTAGTAAGGATGAAATGGGAGGGTTTGCATTACCACTCCACTGAATTTTGTTGGAAACAAATTGAGATCCTCACTTGGAGAATTTGTGTGGCACTTGCCACATTTATTTTTCTTGTTTTGCTTTTATTTTATTTCTCTTCTTTTCTTCAAGTTCAAAAATGGAGCAAGCAACTAACACAAACAAGAAGAAATAAACAACCCAAGCAACCATCATAACAAACACATATAAGTTAACAAAAGTTTTTGTTGGCTCTCATTTTTGGAATTAATAATCCTTATTAATAATTTTGGGATGTTACAATATGCCAGGCAAGATCATATGCCAGCTCAAGCACTTCGTACAATACCCATCACATGGCCTTTCGCCGTATGGGGTTTTGGCATGGTAGGGCCCTTCAGACGGTCCCCAACGGGAAAAACTCACCTCCTGGTCGTGGTGGACAAATTCACAAAGTGGATAGAAGCAAAACCCGTGGGAGATTGTGAAGCTGAAACAGCAGTCAAGTTCTTGAAGAAGGTCATATTCCGCTTTGGATATCCCCATAGTATCATTACATACAACGAAAGCAACACCTCTGAAGGAGCTACACAAATATTTTGTGCAAACAATGGGATAAGGCTGGACCTCACGTCAGTATCACATCCGCAGAGCAATGGACAAGCTGAGCGAGCTAACCAGAAATTCTCCATGGGATTAAGCCGCGCCTTATCGCGGTTATGCCCAGCGATATCATACATGATTCACCAAGAGTTGCGGCCTATGTCGAAGCAGATAATGAAGCAGCTCGGCACGATTCTGTGGACACATTAGAAGAGGTCAGAGATTTGGTAGCATCAAGGTCAGCGGTGTATCAGCAAGACTTGCGATGCTATCATGCCAGACGCGTCAGAACCCGCACCTTTCAAGAAGGAGACCTAGTGCTGCGACTCAAGCAAGACCATAAGGGAATGCACAAGCTATATTCTCCATGGGAAGGACCCTACATCATCAGCAAAAAACTAAACAATGGATCGTACTATCTGCTGGATGTGAGAGAAGAAAGCAGTAATCGCCATGATTTCGAGGATCGTCTAGAAGCGCCTCGCCCTTGGAACGTCGCGCAACTGCGACCTTACTACACATAAAAAAGCTAATCAGAGCTAAGTTTCATCTTTTCCAGCTGCCTATAGCTGAGTATCATCCTAGCCACTAAGGGCTCTTGCTTCAAAATTGGTCGCCACCTAGGCGCGACCTGCAACACCTGCATCAGAAATCGGCCGCCACCTAGGCGCGGCCGTATGTCTCAAACTAGGATCGCCGCCTACGTGCGACCCAACCCTATGTATAACACTCGGTTGCCACCAAGGCGCGACCTTATGTGTCATCATAAACAAAGCTGTTTATAGCTATATATCATTTGTTTCTTGGGGGCTTTGTACCCTGAAACAGCAACCTACTGGCAATTATCAAACTTACCTTAAGTCGGATTGCAACTTGCATTATGCGTACAAAGTACTGGGGTGTGGCGTCAATCGAGCTTGATTGCCTATCATGGCCTTTCTCGACCCTGAACACACATGTTCCTAGGAAATACTGAGTCGCGCGAGTGCCCACTTAATGGATTCAGAAAGGCCTAACTAGAGGTCAATGTACTGCTTATAGTACGGCAACACCAATTGCAATTGCTTATATCTTAACAATTGTTTCTTGTCTATGACATCAAGCTACAGGTGACGATCTTCAAAACCTCTTGAGAAGAATTGAGATGATTGTCAAATCACATCAGCTCAATCCTTGGGGGCTACAGCATATTGTTATCAAAAATTTGAAGATTGGTCATCATCAAGTGTTGAAGCTATTAGGCAAACCTTGACAGAGTAAGAAGCTCACGAAGTCAGATGCATTTTCAAGGCCGCCCCAAAAGTGCGGGTAAAAGCCGGTCCAACGTGATCATGAGTCGCAGAGCAATGAACTGCAAGCCAAAAAGAAAAAAGTGCAGCCTAAACGTCCAAGGAACCTTTCAAAGTCAAGAAAACATATCAAGATATTCCATGAAGTTAAGGCTACACTTGGAGGCTAATGTCGGGAGAATAATTAACCCGCGACTTATTCAAGGCCAAAACGCGACTTCATGATCACGCTATTATTGGGCCACGTAAAAGATGGGCCGATCAAGGATCGCGGCCTGCCAAAGGAAGGCTCTAGAAGGTCGGTGGTAAAACTTGCCTTGGATGACAAGCTTGCAATCGGCTTCGTGTAGAACTCTTGTAACCTAGTGAGCCTCTATGTATATAAAGAGGACTCGCAGGACTTAGACAGGGTCAAGCTATCAAGCCCTAAAACCGTAGCTCTTACGGCGAGTTCCCAGATCGGATCGCCTCCATTGGAACACCACATATATCATATCAATACCAATCTAGGGTAGGCAGGAAGTAGGTCTTTACCTCACATTGAGGGGCCGAACCTGGGTAAATCTGTGTTCGTCCTTGTTCCTGCGATCCCAAGCTCGAAGACGATTGACTCGTAAATCCCGCACCTACGAAGTCATCCATGACATCTGACGTGACAAACCCATGACACTATGATCTCTACGCTCACACAATCTTCTCCTTCAGGTCTATTGGTCAACCCTCATTCGATGTCGGTCAAAGGGGTAGATGACGTGGGGCCCACGGGTCGAGCTTTGGGCCAAAAACGGCGCGTCGATGCATCGGAATCTATGACCTACAATAGATTATTTGGGTTGAAACCCTATAATACAAAAATTAATCAAATTTCGTGTTTGAAATTTCTCAAAACAATCCAATACCTTATTGGTCATAGAGAATTTGTGTAGAACCGAGAGAATACACAATTCGATGTAAACACTGCACATAACTCCCGTTAGCTTCGATTTCTATGCTATGATGCCAAAAAGATGTTTTCTCCGTAGATCATTACGCACGATTCTCTTATTTGCCATTTTCTCTACGCAGTGACACGAACTTACTTTCATGCACGCCCAAACCCAACAATACTCATTTTAACTCAAATTTTACACATAAAGTCATCTATAAGTACCTTTTCTATGCCTTGATCAATTTTTTATCGTTTCGTAGACCGTTATACCTAACTTTCGTGTTTTCCCAGATATGACCTCCCCGGTCAAGAATTTAGATAACTTTTGCAAGGAAACTCCGATTGAGATGAAACTAATTTTGTTGGAAAGATAACCCTGAGAACTAACCAGCAGAAAGTGGAATTCTTGGAAAAGAGCAATAGAGAAAATAACTAAAATGGAGAGGTGTGGCTGAACCTTTGTAACACGGACATGTAGAATTCCCTACATCGTAAACGCAATAAAAGTAGCAGGCAAATCTCGTTTTTCTAAAGACACTTGATCTTGTCTCGTGAACCAATATGGGGAAGTGTCTCTTAGAAATCGACTTCTTCATTTGACCTTTATCACCAATGGATGGCAACCTTGAAGCCTATGATCTCTACGCTCACACAATCTTCTCCTTCAGGTCTATTGGTCAACCCTCTTTCGATGTCGGTCAAAGGGGTAGACGACGTGGGGCCCACGGGTCGAGCTTTGGGCCAAAAACGGCGCGCCGAAGCATCGGAATCTATGACCTACAATAGATTATTTGGGTTGAAACCCTATAATACAAAAATTAAACAAATTTCGTGTTCGAAATTTCTCAAAACAGTCCAATACCTTATTGGTCATAGAGAATTTACGTAGAACCGAGAGAATACACAATTCGATGCAAACACTGCACATAACTAACCGTTAACTTCGATTTTTATGCTATGATGTCAAAAAGATGTTTTCTCCGTAGATTATTATGCACGATTCTCTTATTTGCCATTTTCTCTACGCAGTGACACGAACTTACTTTCATGCACGCCCAAACCCAACAATACTCATTTTAACTCAAATTTTGCACATAAAGTCATCAATAAGTACCTTTTCTATGCCTTGATCGATTTTTTATCGTTTCGTAGACCGTTATACCTAACTTTCGTGTTTTCCTAGATATGACCTCCCCAGTCAAGAATTTAGATAACTTTTGCAAGGAAACTCCTATTGAGATGAAACTAATTTTGTTGGAAAGATAACCCTGAGAACTAACCAGCAGAAAGTGGAATTCTTGGAAAAGAGCAATAGAGAAAATAACTAAAATGGAGAGGTGTGGCTGAACCTTTGTATCACGGACATGTAGAATTCCCTACATCGTAAACGCAATAAAAGTAGCAAGCAAATCTCGTTTTTCAAAAGACACTTGATCTTGTCTCATGAACCAATATGGGGAAGCGTCTCTTAGAAATCGACTTCTTCACTTGACCTTTATCACCAACGATGGCAACCTTGAAGCCTATGATCTCTACGCTCACACAATCTTCTCCTTCAGGTCTATTGGTCAACCCTCTTTCGATGCTGGTCAAAGGGGTAGACGACGTGGGGCCCACGGGTCGAGCTTTGGGCCAAAAACGGCGCGCCGAAGCATCGGAATCTATGGCCTACAATAGATTATTTGGGTTGAAACCCTATAATACAAAAATTAAACAAATTTCTTGTTCGAAATTTCTCAAAACAGTCCAATACCTTATTGGTCATAGAGAATTTACGTAGAACCGAGAGAATACAGAATTCGATGCAAACACTGCACATAACTAACCGTTAACTTCGATTTTTATGCTACGATGCAAAAAGATGTTTTCTCCGTAGATCATTACGCACGATTCTCTTATTTGCCATTTTCTCTACGCAGTGACACGAACTTACTTTCATGCACGCCCAAACCCAACAATACTCATTTTAACTCAAATTTTGCACATAAAGTCATCTATAAGTACCTTTTCTATGCCTTGATCAATTTTTTATCGTTTCGTAGACCGTTATACCTAACTTTCGTGTTTTCCCAGATATGACCTCCCCGGTCAAGAATTTAGATAACTTTTGCAAGGAAACTCCGATTGAGATGAAACTAATTTTGTTGGAAAGATAACCCTGAGAACTAACCAGCAGAAAGTGGAATTCTTGGAAAAGAGCAATAGAGAAAATAACTAAAATGGAGAGGTGTGGCTGAACCTTTGTAACACGGACATGTAGAATTCCCTACATCGTAAACGCAATAAAAGTAGCAGGCAAATCTCGTTTTTCAAAAGACACTTGATCTTGTCTCGTGAACCAATATGGGGAAGTGTCTCTTAGAAATCGACTTCTTCATTGACCTTTATCACCAATGGATGGCAACCTTGAAGCCTATGATCTCTACGCTCACACAATCTTCTCCTTCAGGTCTATTGGTCAACCCTCTTTCGATGTCGGTCAAAGGGGTAGACGACGTGGGGCCCACGGTCGAGCTTTGGGCCAAAAACGGCGCGCCGAAGCATCGGAATCTATGACCTACAATAGATTATTTGGGTTGAAACCCTATAATACAAAAATTAAACAAATTTCGTGTTCGAAATTTCTCAAAACAGTCCAATACCTTATTGGTCATAGAGAATTTACGTAGAACCGAGAGAATACACAATTCGATGCAAACACTGCACATAACTAACCGTTAACTTCGATTTTTATGCTATGATGTCAAAAAGATGTTTTCTCCGTAGATCATTACGCACGATTCTCTTATTTGCCATTTTCTCTACGCAGTGACACGAACTTACTTTCATGCACGCCCAAACCCAACAATACTCATTTTAACTCAAATTTTGCACATAAAGTCATCAATAAGTACCTTTTCTATGCCTTGATCAATTTTTTATCGTTTCGTAGACCGTTATACCTAACTTTCGTGTTTTCCAGATATGACCTCCCCGTCAAGAATTTAGATAACTTTTGCAAGGAAACTCCTATTGAGATGAAACTAATTTTGTTGGAAAGATAACCCTGAGAACTAACCAGCAGAAAGTGGAATTCTTGGAAAAGAGCAATAGAGAAAATAACTAAAATGGAGAGGTGTGGCTGAACCTTTGTAACACGGACATGTAGAATTCCCTACATCGTAAACGCAATAAAAGTAGCAGGCAAATCTCGTTTTTCAAAAGACACTTGATCTTGTCTCATGAACCAATATGGGGAAGCGTCTCTTAGAAATCGACTTCTTCACTTGACCTTTATCACCAACGGATGGCAACCTTGAAGCCTATGATCTCTATGCTCACACAATCTTCTCCTTCAGGTCTATTGGTCAACCCTCTTTCGATGCTGGTCAAAGGGGTAGACGACGTGGGGCCCACGGGTCGAGCTTTGGGCCAAAAACGGCGCGCCGAAGCATCGGAATCTATGCCTACAATAGATTATTTGGGTTGAAACCCTATAATACAAAAATTAAACAAATTTCTTGTTCGAAATTTCTCAAAACAGTCCAATACCTTATTGGTCATAGAGAATTTACGTAGAACCGAGAGAATACACAATTCGATGCAAACACTGCACATAACTAACCGTTAACTTCGATTTTTATGCTATGATGCCAAAAAGATGTTTTCTCCGTAGATCATTACGCACGATTCTCTTATTTGCCATTTTCTCTACGCAGTGACACGAACTTACTTTCATGCACGCCCAAACCCAACAATACTCATTTTAACTCAAATTTTGCACATAAAGTCATCAATAAGTACCTTTTCTATGCCTTGATCAATTTTTTATCGTTTCGTAGACCGTTATACCTAACTTTCGTGTTTTCCCAGATATGACCTCCCCGGTCAAGAATTTAGATAACTTTTGCAAGGAAACTCCGATTGAGATGAAACTAATTTTGTTGGAAAGATAACCCTGAGAACTAACCAGCAGAAAGTGGAATTCTTGGAAAAGAGCAATAGAGAAAATAACTAAAATGGAGAGGTGTGGCTGAACCTTTGTAACACGGACATGTAGAATTCCCTACATCGTAAACGCAATAAAAGTAGCAGGCAAATCTCGTTTTTCTAAAGACACTTGATCTTGTCTCGTGAACCAATATGGGGAAGTGTCTCTTAGAAATCGACTTCTTCATTTGACCTTTATCACCAATGGATGGCAACCTTGAAGCCTATGATCTCTACGCTCACACAATCTTCTCCTTCAGGTCTATTGGTCAACCCTCTTTCGATGTCGGTCAAAGGGGTAGACGACGTGGGGCCCACGGGTCGAGCTTTGGGCCAAAAACGGCGCGCCGAAGCATCGGAATCTATGACCTACAATAGATTATTTGGGTTGAAACCCTATAATACAAAAATTAAACAAATTTCGTGTTCGAAATTTCTCAAAACAGTCCAATACCTTATTGGTCATAGAGAATTTACGTAAACCGAGAGAATACACAATTCGATGCAAACACTGCACATAACTAACCGTTAACTTCGATTTTTATGCTATGATGTCAAAAAGATGTTTTCTCCGTAGATATTACGCACGATTCTCTTATTTGCCATTTTCTCTACGCAGTGACACGAACTTACTTTCATGCACGCCCAAACCCAACAATACTCATTTTAACTCAAATTTTGCACATAAAGTCATCAATAAGTACCTTTTCTATGCCTTGATCAATTTTTTATCATTTCGTAGACCGTTATACCTAACTTTCGTGTTTTCCCAGATATGACCTCCCCGTCAAGAATTTAGATAACTTTTGCAAGGAAACTCCTATTGAGATGAAACTAATTTTGTTGGAAAGATAACCCTGAGAACTAACCAGCAGAAAGTGGAATTCTTGGAAAAGAGCAATAGAGAAAATAACTAAAATGGAGAGGTGTGGCTGAACCTTTGTAACACGGACATGTAGAATTCCCTACATCGTAAACGCAATAAAAGTAGCAGGCAAATCTCGTTTTTCTAAAGACACTTGATCTTGTCTCGTGAACCAATATGGGGAAGTGTCTCTTAGAAATCGACTTCTTCATTTGACCTTTATCACCAATGGATGGCAACCTTGAAGCCTATGATCTCTACGCTCACACAATCTTCTCCTTCAGGTCTATTGGTCAACCCTCTTTCGATGTCGGTCAAAGGGGTAGACGACGTGGGGCCCACGGGTCGAGCTTTGGGCCAAAAACGGCGCGCCGAAGCATCGGAATCTATGACCTACAATAGATTATTTGGGTTGAAACCCTATAATACAAAAATTAAACAAATTTCGTGTTCGAAATTTCTCAAAACAGTCCAATACCTTATTGGTCATAGAGAATTTACGTAAACCGAGAGAATACACAATTCGATGCAAACACTGCACATAACTAACCGTTAACTTCGATTTTTATGCTATGATGTCAAAAGATGTTTTCTCCGTAGATCATTACGCACGATTCTCTTATTTGCCATTTTCTCTACGCAGTGACACGAACTTACTTTCATGCACGCCCAAACCCAACAATACTCATTTTAACTCAAATTTTGCACATAAAGTCATCAATAAGTACCTTTTCTATGCCTTGATCAATTTTTATCATTTCGTAGACCGTTATACCTAACTTTCGTGTTTTCCTAGATATGACCTCCCGGTCAAGAATTTAGATAACTTTTGCAAGGAAACTCCTATTGAGATGAAACTAATTTTGTTGGAAAGATAACCCTGAGAACTAACCAGCAGAAAGTGGAATTCTTGGAAAAGAGCAATAGAGAAAATAACTAAAATGGAGAGGTGTGGCTGAACCTTTGTACACGGACATGTAGAATTCCCTACATCGTAAACGCAATAAAAGTAGCAGGCAAATCTCGTTTTTCAAAAGACACTTGATCTTGTCTCATGAACCAATATGGGGAAGCGTCTCTTAGAAATCGACTTCTTCACTTGACCTTTATCACCAACGGATGGCAACCTTGAAGCCTATGATCTCTACGCTCACACAATCTTCTCCTTCAGGTCTATTGGTCAACCCTCTTTCGATGCGGTCAAAGGGGTAGACGACGTGGGGCCCACGGGTCGAGCTTTGGGCCAAAAACGGCGCGCCGAAGCATCGGAATCTATGACCTACAATAGATTATTTGGGTTGAAACCCTATAATACAAAAATTAAACAAATTTCGTGTTCGAAATTTCTCAAAACAGTCCAATACCTTATTGGTCATAGAGAATTTACGTAGAACCGAGAGAATACACAATTCGATGCAAACACTGCACATAACTAACCGTTAACTTCGATTTTTATGCTATGATGCCAAAAAGATGTTTTCTCCGTAGATCATTACGCACGATTCTCTTATTTGCCATTTTCTCTACGCAGTGACACGAACTTACTTTCATGCACGCCCAAACCCAACAATACTCATTTTAACTCAAATTTTGCACATAAAGTCATCTATAAGTACCTTTTCTATGCCTTGATCAATTTTTTATCGTTTCGTAGACCGTTATACCTAACTTTCGTGTTTTCCCAGATATGACCTCCCCGGTCAAGAATTTAGATAACTTTTGCAAGGAAACTCCGATTGAGATGAAACTAATTTTGTTGGAAAGATAACCCTGAGAACTAACCAGCAGAAAGTGGAATTCTTGGAAAAGAGCAATAGAGAAAATAACTAAAATGGAGAGGTGTGGCTGAACCTTTGTAACACGGACATGTAGAATTCCCTACATCGTAAACGCAATAAAAGTAGCAGGCAAATCTCGTTTTTCTAAAGACACTTGATCTTGTCTCGTGAACCAATATGGGGAAGTGTCTCTTAGAAATCGACTTCTTCATTTGACCTTTATCACCAATGGATGGCAACCTTGAAGCCTATGATCTCTACGCTCACACAATCTTCTCCTTCAGGTCTATTGGTCAACCCTCTTTCGATGTCGGTCAAAGGGGTAGACGACGTGGGGCCCACGGGTCGAGCTTTGGGCCAAAAACGGCGCCGAAGCATCGGAATCTATGACCTACAATAGATTATTTGGGTTGAAACCCTATAATACAAAAATTAAACAAATTTCGTGTTCGAAATTTCTCAAAACAGTCCAATACCTTATTGGTCATAGAGAATTTACGTAGAACCGAGAGAATACACAATTCGATGCAAACACTGCACATAACTAACCGTTAACTTCGATTTTTATGCTATGATGTCAAAAAGATGTTTTCTCCGTAGATTATTATGCACGATTCTCTTATTTGCCATTTTCTCTACGCAGTGACACGAACTTACTTTCATGCACGCCCAAACCCAACAATACTCATTTTAACTCAAATTTTGCACATAAAGTCATCAATAAGTACCTTTTCTATGCCTTGATCATTTTTTATCATTTCGTAGACCGTTATACCTAACTTTCGTGTTTTCCTAGATATGACCTCCCAGTCAAGAATTTAGATAACTTTTGCAAGGAAACTCCTATTGAGATGAAACTAATTTTGTTGGAAAGATAACCCTGAGAACTAACCAGCAGAAAGTGGAATTCTTGGAAAAGAGCAATAGAGAAAATAACTAAAATGGAGAGGTGTGGCTGAACCTTTGTATCACGGACATGTAGAATTCCCTACATCGTAAACGCAATAAAAGTAGCAAGCAAATCTCGTTTTTCAAAAGACACTTGATCTTGTCTCATGAACCAATATGGGGAAGCGTCTCTTAGAAATCGACTTCTTCACTTGACCTTTATCACCAACGGATGGCAACCTTGAAGCCTATGATCTCTACGCTCACACAATCTTCTCCTTCAGGTCTATTGGTCAACCCTCTTTCGATGCTGGTCAAAGGGGTAGACGACGTGGGGCCCACGGGTCGAGCTTTGGGCCAAAAACGGCGCGCCGAAGCATCGGAATCTATGACCTACAATAGATTATTTGGGTTGAAACCCTATAATACAAAAATTAAACAAATTTCTTGTTCGAAATTTCTCAAAACAGTCCAATACCTTATTGGTCATAGAGAATTTACGTAGAACCGAGAGAATACAGAATTCGATGCAAACACTGCACATAACTAACCGTTAACTTCGATTTTTATGCTACGATGCCAAAAAGATGTTTTCTCCGTAGATCATTACGCACGATTCTCTTATTTGCCATTTTCTCTACGCAGTGACACGAACTTACTTTCATGCACGCCCAAACCCAACAATACTCATTTTAACTCAAATTTTGCACATAAAGTCATCTATAAGTACCTTTTCTATGCCTTGATCAATTTTTTATCGTTTCGTAGACCGTTATACCTAACTTTCGTGTTTTCCCAGATATGACCTCCCGGTCAAGAATTTAGATAACTTTTGCAAGGAAACTCCGATTGAGATGAAACTAATTTTGTTGGAAAGATAACCCTGAGAACTAACCAGCAGAAAGTGGAATTCTTGGAAAAGAGCAATAGAGAAAATAACTAAAATGGAGAGGTGTGGCTGAACCTTTGTAACACGGACATGTAGAATTCCCTACATCGTAAACGCAATAAAAGTAGCAGGCAAATCTCGTTTTTCAAAAGACACTTGATCTTGTCTCGTGAACCAATATGGGGAAGTGTCTCTTAGAAATCGACTTCTTCATTTGACCTTTATCACCAATGGATGGCAACCTTGAAGCCTATGATCTCTACGCTCACACAATCTTCTCCTTCAGGTCTATTGGTCAACCCTCTTTCGATGTCGGTCAAAGGGGTAGACGACGTGGGGCCCACGGGTCGAGCTTTGGGCCAAAAACGGCGCGCCGAAGCATCGGAATCTATGACCTACAATAGATTATTTGGGTTGAAACCCTATAATACAAAAATTAAACAAATTTCGTGTTCGAAATTTCTCAAAATAGTCCAATACCTTATTGGTCATAGAGAATTTACGTAAACCGAGAGAATACACAATTCGATGCAAACACTGCACATAACTAACCGTTAACTTCGATTTTTATGCTATGATGTCAAAAAGATGTTTTCTCCGTAGATCATTACGCACGATTCTCTTATTTGCCATTTTCTCTACGCAGTGACACGAACTTACTTTCATGCACGCCCAAACCCAACAATACTCATTTTAACTCAAATTTTGCACATAAAGTCATCAATAAGTACCTTTTCTATGCCTTGATCAATTTTTTATCGTTTCGTAGACCGTTATACCTAACTTTCGTGTTTTCCTAGATATGACCTCCCCGGTCAAGAATTTAGATAACTTTTGCAAGGAAACTCCTATTGAGATGAAACTAATTTTGTTGGAAAGATAACCCTGAGAACTAACCAGCAGAAAGTGGAATTCTTGGAAAAGAGCAATAGAGAAAATAACTAAAATGGAGAGGTGTGGCTGAACCTTTGTAACACGGACATGTAGAATTCCCTACATCGTAAACGCAATAAAAGTAGCAAGCAAATCTCGTTTTTCAAAAGACACTTGATCTTGTCTCATGAACCAATATGGGGAAGCGTCTCTTAGAAATCGACTTCTTCACTTGACCTTTATCACCAACGGATGGCAACCTTGAAGCCTATGATCTCTACGCTCACACAATCTTCTCCTTCAGGTCTATTGGTCAACCCTCTTTCGATGTGGTCAAAGGGGTAGACGACGTGGGGCCCACGGGTCGAGCTTTGGGCCAAAAACGGCGCGCCGAAGCATCGGAATCTATGACCTACAATAGATTATTTGGGTTGAAACCCTATAATACAAAAATTAAACAAATTTCGTGTTCGAAATTTCTCAAAACAGTCCAATACCTTATTGGTCATAGAGAATTTACGTAGAACCGAGAGAATACACAATTCGATGCAAACACTGCACATAACTAACCGTTAACTTCGATTTTTATGCTATGATGTCAAAAAGATGTTTTCTCCGTAGATCATTACGCACGATTCTCTTATTTGCCATTTTCTCTACGCAGTGACACGAACTTACTTTCATGCACGCCCAAACCCAACAATACTCATTTTAACTCAAATTTTGCACATAAAGTCATCAATAAGTACCTTTTCTATGCCTTGATCAATTTTTTATCGTTTCGTAGACCGTTATACCTAACTTTCGTGTTTTCCCAGATATGACCTCCCCGGTCAAGAATTTAGATAACTTTTGCAAGGAAACTCCGATTGAGATGAAACTAATTTTGTTGGAAAGATAACCCTGAGAACTAACCAGCAGAAAGTGGAATTCTTGGAAAAGAGCAATAGAGAAAATAACTAAAATGGAGAGGTGTGGCTGAACCTTTGTAACACGGACATGTAGAATTCCCTACATCGTAAACGCAATAAAAGTAGCAGGCAAATCTCGTTTTTCAAAGACACTTGATCTTGTCTCGTGAACCAATATGGGGAAGTCTCTTAGAAATCGACTTCTTCACTTGACCTTTATCACCAATGGATGGCAACCTTGAAGCCTATGATCTCTACGCTCACACAATCTTCTCCTTCAGGTCTATTGGTCAACCCTCTTTCGATGTCGGTCAAAGGGGTAGACGACGTGGGGCCCACGGGTCGAGCTTTGGGCCAAAAACGGCGCGCCGAAGCATCGGAATCTATGACCTACAATAGATTATTTGGGTTGAAACCCTATAATACAAAAATTAAACAAATTTCGTGTTCGAAATTTCTCAAAACAGTCCAATACCTTATTGGTCATAGAGAATTTACGTAGAACCGAGAGAATACACAATTCGATGCAAACACTGCACATAACTAACCGTTAACTTCGATTTTTATGCTATGATGCCAAAAAGATGTTTTCTCCGTAGATCATTACGCACGATTCTCTTATTTGCCATTTTCTCTACGCAGTGACACGAACTTACTTTCATGCACGCCCAAACCCAACAATACTCATTTTAACTCAAATTTTGCACATAAAGTCATCTATAAGTACCTTTTCTATGCCTTGATCAATTTTTTATCGTTTCGTAGACCGTTATACCTAACTTTCGTGTTTTCCCAGATATGACCTCCCCGGTCAAGAATTTAGATAACTTTTGCAAGGAAACTCCGATTGAGATGAAACTAATTTTGTTGGAAAGATAACCCTGAGAACTAACCAGCAGAAAGTGGAATTCTTGGAAAAGAGCAATAGAGAAATAACTAAAATGGAGAGGTGTGGCTGAACCTTTGTAACACGGACATGTAGAATTCCCTACATCGTAAACGCAATAAAAGTAGCAGGCAAATCTCGTTTTTCTAAAGACACTTGATCTTGTCTCGTGAACCAATATGGGGAAGTGTCTCTTAGAAATCGACTTCTTCATTTGACCTTTATCACCAATGGATGGCAACCTTGAAGCCTATGATCTCTACGCTCACACAATCTTCTCCTTCAGGTCTATTGGTCAACCCTCTTTCGATGTCGGTCAAAGGGGTAGACGACGTGGGGCCCACGGGTCGAGCTTTGGGCCAAAAACGGCGGCCGAAGCATCGGAATCTATGACCTACAATAGATTATTTGGGTTGAAACCCTATAATACAAAAATTAAACAAATTTCGTGTTCGAAATTTCTCAAAACAGTCCAATACCTTATTGGTCATAGAGAATTTACGTAGAACCGAGAGAATACACAATTCGATGCAAACACTGCACATAACTAACCGTTAACTTCGATTTTTATGCTATGATGTCAAAAAGATGTTTTCTCCGTAGATTATTATGCACGATTCTCTTATTTGCCATTTTCTCTACGCAGTGACACGAACTTACTTTCATGCACGCCCAAACCCAACAATACTCATTTTAACTCAAATTTTGCACATAAAGTCATCAATAAGTACCTTTTCTATGCCTTGATCAATTTTTTATCGTTTCGTAGACCGTTATACCTAACTTTCGTGTTTTCCTAGATATGACCTCCCCAGTCAAGAATTTAGATAACTTTTGCAAGGAAACTCCTATTGAGATGAAACTAATTTTGTTGGAAAGATAACCCTGAGAACTAACCAGCAGAAAGTGGAATTCTTGGAAAAGAGCAATAGAGAAAATAACTAAAATGGAGAGGTGTGGCTGAACCTTTGTATCACGGACATGTAGAATTCCCTACATCGTAAACGCAATAAAAGTAGCAAGCAAATCTCGTTTTTCAAAAGACACTTGATCTTGTCTCATGAACCAATATGGGGAAGCGTCTCTTAGAAATCGACTTCTTCACTTGACCTTTATCACCAACGATGGCAACCTTGAAGCCTATGATCTCTACGCTCACACAATCTTCTCCTTCAGGTCTATTGGTCAACCCTCTTTCGATGCTGGTCAAAGGGGTAGACGACGTGGGGCCCACGGGTCGAGCTTTGGGCCAAAAACGGCGCGCCGAAGCATCGGAATCTATGGCCTACAATAGATTATTTGGGTTGAAACCCTATAATACAAAAATTAAACAAATTTCTTGTTCGAAATTTCTCAAAACAGTCCAATACCTTATTGGTCATAGAGAATTTACGTAGAACCGAGAGAATACAAATTCGATGCAAACACTGCACATAACTAACCGTTAACTTCGATTTTTATGCTACGATGCCAAAAAGATGTTTTCTCCGTAGATCATTACGCACGATTCTCTTATTTGCCATTTTCTCTACGCAGTGACACGAACTTACTTTCATGCACGCCCAAACCCAACAATACTCATTTTAACTCAAATTTTGCACATAAAGTCATCTATAAGTACCTTTTCTATGCCTTGATCAATTTTTTATCGTTTCGTAGACCGTTATACCTAACTTTCTGTTTTCCCAGATATGACCTCCCCGGTCAAGAATTTAGATAACTTTTGCAAGGAAACTCCGATTGAGATGAAACTAATTTTGTTGGAAAGATAACCCTGAGAACTAACCAGCAGAAAGTGGAATTCTTGGAAAAGAGCAATAGAGAAAATAACTAAAATGGAGAGGTGTGGCTGAACCTTTGTAACACGGACATGTAGAATTCCCTACATCGTAAACGCAATAAAAGTAGCAGGCAAATCTCGTTTTTCTAAAGACACTTGATCTTGTCTCGTGAACCAATATGGGGAAGTGTCTCTTAGAAATCGACTTCTTCATTTGACCTTTATCACCAATGGATGGCAACCTTGAAGCCTATGATCTCTACGCTCACACAATCTTCTCCTTCAGGTCTATTGGTCAACCCTCTTTCGATGTCGGTCAAAGGGGTAGACGACGTGGGGCCCACGGGTCGAGCTTTGGGCCAAAAACGGCGCGCCGAAGCATCGGAATCTATGACCTACAATAGATTATTTGGGTTGAAACCCTATAATACAAAAATTAAACAAATTTCGTGTTCGAAATTTCTCAAAACAGTCCAATACCTTATTGGTCATAGAGAATTTACGTAGAACCGAGAGAATACACAATTCGATGCAAACACTGCACATAACTAACCGTTAACTTCGATTTTTATGCTATGATGTCAAAAAGATGTTTTCTCCGTAGATCATTACGCACGATTCTCTTATTTGCCATTTTCTCTACGCAGTGACACGAACTTACTTTCATGCACGCCCAAACCCAACAATACTCATTTTAACTCAAATTTTGCACATAAAGTCATCAATAAGTACCTTTTCTATGCCTTGATCAATTTTTTATCGTTTCGTAGACCGTTATACCTAACTTTCGTGTTTTCCCAGATATGACCTCCCCGGTCAAGAATTTAGATAACTTTTGCAAGGAAACTCCGATTGAGATGAAACTAATTTTGTTGGAAAGATAACCCTGAGAACTAACCAGCAGAAAGTGGAATTCTTGGAAAAGAGCAATAGAGAAAATAACTAAAATGGAGAGGTGTGGCTGAACCTTTGTAACACGGACATGTAGAATTCCCTACATCGTAAACGCAATAAAAGTAGCAGGCAAATCTCGTTTTTCTAAAGACACTTGATCTTGTCTCGTGAACCAATATGGGGAAGTGTCTCTTAGAAATCGACTTCTTCATTTGACCTTTATCACCAAGGATGGCAACCTTGAAGCCTATGATCTCTACGCTCACACAATCTTCTCCTTCAGGTCTATTGGTCAACCCTCTTTCGATGTCGGTCAAAGGGGTAGACGACGTGGGGCCCACGGGTCGAGCTTTGGGCCAAAAACGGCGCGCCGAAGCATCGGAATCTATGACCTACAATAGATTATTTGGGTTGAAACCCTATAATACAAAAATTAAACAAATTTCGTGTTCGAAATTTCTCAAAACAGTCCAATACCTTATTGGTCATAGAGAATTTACGTAGAACCGAGAGAATACACAATTCGATGCAAACACTGCACATAACTAACCGTTAACTTCGATTTTTATGCTATGATGTCAAAAAGATGTTTTCTCCGTAGATCATTACGCACGATTCTCTTATTTGCCATTTTCTCTACGCAGTGACACGAACTTACTTTCATGCACGCCCAAACCCAACAATACTCATTTTAACTCAAATTTTGCACATAAAGTCATCAATAAGTACCTTTTCTATGCCTTGATCAATTTTTTATCATTTCGTAGACCGTTATACCTAACTTTCGTGTTTTCCTAGATATGACCTCCCCGTCAAGAATTTAGATAACTTTTGCAAGGAAACTCCTATTGAGATGAAACTAATTTTGTTGGAAAGATAACCCTGAGAACTAACCAGCAGAAAGTGGAATTCTTGGAAAAGAGCAATAGAGAAAATAACTAAAATGGAGAGGTGTGGCTGAACCTTTGTATCACGGACATGTAGAATTCCCTACATCGTAAACGCAATAAAAGTAGCAAGCAAATCTCGTTTTTCAAAAGACACTTGATCTTGTCTCATGAACCAATATGGGGAAGCGTCTCTTAGAAATCGACTTCTTCACTTGACCTTTATCACCAACGGATGGCAACCTTGAAGCCTATGATCTCTACGCTCACACAATCTTCTCCTTCAGGTCTATTGGTCAACCCTCTTTCGATGCGGTCAAAGGGGTAGACGACGTGGGGCCCACGGGTCGAGCTTTGGGCCAAAAACGGCCGCCGAAGCATCGGAATCTATGACCTACAATAGATTATTTGGGTTGAAACCCTATAATACAAAAATTAAACAAATTTCGTGTTCGAAATTTCTCAAAACAGTCCAATACCTTATTGGTCATAGAGAATTTACGTAGAACCGAGAGAATACACAATTCGATGCAAACACTGCACATAACTAACCGTTAACTTCGATTTTTATGCTATGATGCCAAAAAGATGTTTTCTCCGTAGATCATTACGCACGATTCTCTTATTTGCCATTTTCTCTACGCAGTGACACGAACTTACTTTCATGCACGCCCAAACCCAACAATACTCATTTTAACTCAAATTTTGCACATAAAGTCATCTATAAGTACCTTTTCTATGCCTTGATCAATTTTTTATCGTTTCGTAGACCGTTATACCTAACTTTCGTGTTTTCCCAGATATGACCTCCCCGGTCAAGAATTTAGATAACTTTTGCAAGGAAACTCCGATTGAGATGAAACTAATTTTGTTGGAAAGATAACCCTGAGAACTAACCAGCAGAAAGTGGAATTCTTGGAAAAGAGCAATAGAGAAAAAACTAAAATGGAGAGGTGTGGCTGAACCTTTGTAACACGGACATGTAGAATTCCCTACATCGTAAACGCAATAAAAGTAGCAGGCAAATCTCGTTTTTCTAAAGACACTTGATCTTGTCTCGTGAACCAATATGGGGAAGTGTCTCTTAGAAATCGACTTCTTCATTTGACCTTTATCACCAATGGATGGCAACCTTGAAGCCTATGATCTCTACGCTCACACAATCTTCTCCTTCAGGTCTATTGGTCAACCCTCTTTCGATGTCGGTCAAAGGGGTAGACGACGTGGGGCCCACGGGTCGAGCTTTGGGCCAAAAACGGCGCGCCGAAGCATCGGAATCTATGACCTACAATAGATTATTTGGGTTGAAACCCTATAATACAAAAATTAAACAAATTTCGTGTTCGAAATTTCTCAAAACAGTCCAATACCTTATTGGTCATAGAGAATTTACGTAAAACCGAGAGAATACACAATTCGATGCAAACACTGCACATAACTAACCGTTAACTTCGATTTTTATGCTATGATGTCAAAAAGATGTTTTCTCCGTAGATCATTATGCACGATTCTCTTATTTGCCATTTTCTCTACGCAGTGACACGAACTTACTTTCATGCACGCCCAAACCCAACAATACTCATTTTAACTCAAATTTTGCACATAAAGTCATCAATAAGTACCTTTTCTATGCCTTGATCGATTTTTTATCGTTTCGTAGACCGTTATACCTAACTTTCGTGTTTTCCCAGATATGACCTCCCCAGTCAAGAATTTAGATAACTTTTGCAAGGAAACTCCTATTGAGATGAAACTAATTTTGTTGGAAAGATAACCCTGAGAACTAACCAGCAGAAAGTGGAATTCTTGG
The DNA here is from genome assembly GCA_947311845.1 of Poa pratensis. Classification (NCBI taxonomy): domain Eukaryota; kingdom Viridiplantae; phylum Streptophyta; class Magnoliopsida; order Poales; family Poaceae; genus Poa; species Poa pratensis. Next base: position 257,975 of record CAMZMU010000052.1, on the reverse strand, counting down.
AAAAGAGCAATAGAGAAAATAACTAAAATGGAGAGGTGTGGCTGAACCTTTGTATCACGGACATGTAGAATTCCCTACATCGTAAACGCAATAAAAGTAGCAAGCAAATCTCGTTTTTCAAAAGACACTTGATCTTGTCTCATGAACCAATATGGGGAAGCGTCTCTTAGAAATCGACTTCTTCACTTGACCTTTATCACCAACGGATGGCAACCTTGAAGCCTATGATCTCTACGCTCACACAATCTTCTCCTTCAGGTCTATTGGTCAACCCTCTTTCGATGCTGGTCAAAGGGGTAGACGACGTGGGGCCCACGGGTCGAGCTTTGGGCCAAAAACGGCGCGAAGCATCGGAATCTATGCCTACAATAGATTATTTGGGTTGAAACCCTATAATACAAAAATTAAACAAATTTCTGTTCGAAATTTCTCAAAACAGTCCAATACCTTATTGGTCATAGAGAATTTACGTAGAACCGAGAGAATACAGAATTCGATGCAAACACTGCACATAACTAACCGTTAACTTCGATTTTTATGCTATGATGCCAAAAAGATGTTTTCTCCGTAGATCATTACGCACGATTCTCTTATTTGCCATTTTCTCTACGCAGTGACACGAACTTACTTTCATGCACGCCCAAACCCAACAATACTCATTTTAACTCAAATTTTGCACATAAAGTCATCTATAAGTACCTTTTCTATGCCTTGATCAATTTTTTATCGTTTCGTAGACCGTTATACCTAACTTTCGTGTTTTCCCAGATATGACCTCCCCGGTCAAGAATTTAGATAACTTTTGCAAGGAAACTCCGATTGAGATGAAACTAATTTTGTTGGAAAGATAACCCTGAGAACTAACCAGCAGAAAGTGGAATTCTTGGAAAAGAGCAATAGAGAAAAAACTAAAATGGAGAGGTGTGGCTGAACCTTTGTAACACGGACATGTAGAATTCCCTACATCGTAAACGCAATAAAAGTAGCAGGCAAATCTCGTTTTTCTAAAGACACTTGATCTTGTCTCGTGAACCAATATGGGGAAGCGTCTCTTAGAAATCGACTTCTTCATTTGACCTTTATCACCAATGGATGGCAACCTTGAAGCCTATGATCTCTACGCTCACACAATCTTCTCCTTCAGGTCTATTGGTCAACCCTCTTTCGATGTCGGTCAAAGGGGTAGACGACGTGGGGCCCACGGGTCGAGCTTTGGGCCAAAAACGGCGCGCCGAAGCATCGGAATCTATGACCTACAATAGATTATTTGGGTTGAAACCCTATAATACAAAAATTAAACAAATTTCGTGTTCGAAATTTCTCAAAACAGTCCAATACCTTATTGGTCATAGAGAATTTACGTAAAACCGAGAGAATACACAATTCGATGCAAACACTGCACATAACTAACCGTTAACTTCGATTTTTATGCTATGATGTCAAAAAGATGTTTTCTCCGTAGATTACGCACGATTCTCTTATTTGCCATTTTCTCTACGCAGTGACACGAACTTACTTTCATGCACGCCCAAACCCAACAATACTCATTTTAACTCAAATTTTGCACATAAAGTCATCAATAAGTACCTTTTCTATGCCTTGATCAATTTTTTATCGTTTCGTAGACCGTTATACCTAACTTTCATGTTTTCCCAGATATGACCTCCCCGTCAAGAATTTAGATAACTTTTGCAAGGAAACTCCTATTGAGATGAAACTAATTTTGTTGGAAAGATAACCCTGAGAACTAACCAGCAGAAAGTGGAATTCTTGGAAAAGAGCAATAGAGAAAATAACTAAAATGGAGAGGTGTGGCTGAACCTTTGTAACACGGACATGTAGAATTCCCTACATCGTAAACGCAATAAAAGTAGCAGCAAATCTCGTTTTTCAAAAGACACTTGATCTTGTCTCGTGAACCAATATGGGGAAGCGTCTCTTAGAAATCGACTTCTTCACTTGACCTTTATCACCAACGGATGGCAACCTTGAAGCCTATGATCTCTACGCTCACACAATCTTCTCCTTCAGGTCTATTGGTCAACCCTCTTTCGATGCCGGTCAAAGGGGTAGACGACGTGGGGCCCACGGGTCGAGCTTTGGGCCAAAAACGGCGCGCCGAAGCATCGGAATCTATGACCTACAATAGATTATTTGGGTTGAAACCCTATAATACAAAAATTAAACAAATTTCGTGTTCGAAATTTCTCAAAACAGTCCAATACCTTATTGGTCATAGAGAATTTACGTAGAACCGAGAGAATACACAATTCGATGCAAACACTGCACATAACTAACCGTTAACTTCGATTTTTATGCTATGATGTCAAAAAGATGTTTTCTCCGTAGATCATTACGCACGATTCTCTTATTTGCCATTTTCTCTACGCAGTGACACGAACTTACTTTCATGCACGCCCAAACCCAACAATACTCATTTTAACTCAAATTTTGCACATAAAGTCATCAATAAGTACCTTTTCTATGCCTTGATCAATTTTTTATCGTTTCGTAGACCGTTATACCTAACTTTCGTGTTTTCCCAGATATGACCTCCCCGTCAAGAATTTAGATAACTTTTGCAAGGAAACTCCTATTGAGATGAAACTAATTTTGTTGGAAAGATAACCCTGAGAACTAACCAGCAGAAAGTGGAATTCTTGGAAAAGAGCAATAGAGAAAATAACTAAAATGGAGAGGTGTGGCTGAACCTTTGTAACACGGACATGTAGAATTCCCTACATCGTAAACGCAATAAAAGTAGCAGGCAAATCTCGTTTTTCAAAAGACACTTGATCTTGTCTCGTGAACCAATATGGGGAAGCGTCTCTTAGAAATCGACTTCTTCACTTGACCTTTATCACCAACGGATGGCAACCTTGAAGCCTATGATCTCTATGCTCACACAATCTTCTCCTTCAGGTCTATTGGTCAACCCTCTTTCGATGTGGTCAAAGGGGTAGACGACGTGGGGCCCACGGGTCGAGCTTTGGGCCAAAAACGGCGCGCCGAAGCATCGGAATCTATGACCTACAATAGATTATTTGGGTTGAAACCCTATAATACAAAAATTAAACAAATTTCGTGTTCGAAATTTCTCAAAACAGTCCAATACCTTATTGGTCATAGAGAATTTACGTAGAACCGAGAGAATACACAATTCGATGCAAACACTGCACATAACTAACCGTTAACTTCGATTTTTATGCTATGATGTCAAAAAGATGTTTTCTCCGTAGATCATTACGCACGATTCTCTTATTTGCCATTTTCTCTACGCAGTGACACGAACTTACTTTCATGCACGCCCAAACCAACAATACTCATTTTAACTCAAATTTTGCACATAAAGTCATCAATAAGTACCTTTTCTATGCCTTGATCGATTTTTTATCGTTTCGTAGACCGTTATACCTAACTTTCGTGTTTTCCCAGATATGACCTCCCCGGTCAAGAATTTAGATAACTTTTGCAAGGAAACTCCGATTGAGATGAAACTAATTTTGTTGGAAAGATAACCCTGAGAACTAACCAGCAGAAAGTGGAATTCTTGGAAAAGAGCAATAGAGAAAATAACTAAAATGGAGAGGTGTGGCTGAACCTTTGTACACGGACATGTAGAATTCCCTACATCGTAAACGCAATAAAAGTAGCAGCAAATCTCGTTTTTCAAAAGACACTTGATCTTGTCTCGTGAACCAATATGGGGAAGCGTCTCTTAGAAATCGACTTCTTCACTTGACCTTTATCACCAACGGATGGCAACCTTGAAGCCTATGATCTCTACGCTCACACAATCTTCTCCTTCAGGTCTATTGGTCAACCCTCTTTCGATGCGGTCAAAGGGGTAGACGACGTGGGGCCCACGGGTCGAGCTTTGGGCCAAAAACGGCGCGCCGAAGCATCGGAATCTATGACCTACAATAGATTATTTGGGTTGAAACCCTATAATACAAAAATTAAACAAATTTCGTGTTCGAAATTTCTCAAAACAGTCCAATACCTTATTGGTCATAGAGAATTTACGTAGAACCGAGAGAATACACAATTCGATGCAAACACTGCACATAACTAACCGTTAACTTCGATTTTTATGCTATGATGTCAAAAAGATGTTTTCTCCGTAGATCATTACGCACGATTCTCTTATTTGCCATTTTCTCTACGCAGTGACACGAACTTACTTTCATGCACGCCCAAACCCAACAATACTCATTTTAACTCAAATTTTGCACATAAAGTCATCAATAAGTACCTTTTCTATGCCTTGATCAATTTTTTATCGTTTCGTAGACCGTTATACCTAACTTTCGTGTTTTCCCAGATATGACCTCCCGGTCAAGAATTTAGATAACTTTTGCAAGGAAACTCCTATTGAGATGAAACTAATTTTGTTGGAAAGATAACCCTGAGAACTAACCAGCAGAAAGTGGAATTCTTGGAAAAGAGCAATAGAGAAAATAACTAAAATGGAGAGGTGTGGCTGAACCTTTGTCACGGACATGTAGAATTCCCTACATCGTAAACGCAATAAAAGTAGCAAGCAAATCTCGTTTTTCAAAAGACACTTGATCTTGTCTCATGAACCAATATGGGGAAGCGTCTCTTAGAAATCGACTTCTTCACTTGACCTTTATCACCAACGGATGGCAACCTTGAAGCCTATGATCTCTATGCTCACACAATCTTCTCCTTCAGGTCTATTGGTCAACCCTCTTTCGATGCGGTCAAAGGGGTAGACGACGTGGGGCCCACGGGTCGAGCTTTGGGCCAAAAACGGCGCGCCGAAGCATCGGAATCTATGACCTACAATAGATTATTTGGGTTGAAACCCTATAATACAAAAATTAAACAAATTTCGTGTTCGAAATTTCTCAAAACAGTCCAATACCTTATTGGTCATAGAGAATTTACGTAGAACCGAGAGAATACAATTCGATGCAAACACTGCACATAACTAACCGTTAACTTCGATTTTTATGCTATGATGTCAAAAAGATGTTTTCTCCGTAGATCATTACGCACGATTCTCTTATTTGCCATTTTCTCTACGCAGTGACACGAACTTACTTTCATGCACGCCCAAACCCAACAATACTCATTTTAACTCAAATTTTGCACATAAAGTCATCTATAAGTACCTTTTCTATGCCTTGATCAATTTTTTATCGTTTCGTAGACCGTTATACCTAACTTTCGTGTTTTCCCAGATATGACCTCCCCGGTCAAGAATTTAGATAACTTTTGCAAGGAAACTCCGATTGAGATGAAACTAATTTTGTTGGAAAGATAACCCTGAGAACTAACCAGCAGAAAGTGGAATTCTTGGAAAAGAGCAATAGAGAAAATAACTAAAATGGAGAGGTGTGGCTGAACCTTTGTAACACGGACATGTAGAATTCCCTACATCGTAAACGCAATAAAAGTAGCAGGCAAATCTCGTTTTTCTAAAGACACTTGATCTTGTCTCGTGAACCAATATGGGGAAGTGTCTCTTAGAAATCGACTTCTTCATTTGACCTTTATCACCAATGGATGGCAACCTTGAAGCCTATGATCTCTACGCTCACACAATCTTCTCCTTCAGGTCTATTGGTCAACCCTCTTTCGATGTCGGTCAAAGGGGTAGACGACGTGGGGCCCACGGGTCGAGCTTTGGGCCAAAAACGGCGCGCCGAAGCATCGGAATCTATGACCTACAATAGATTATTTGGGTTGAAACCCTATAATACAAAAATTAAACAAATTTCGTGTTCGAAATTTCTCAAAACAGTCCAATACCTTATTGGTCATAGAGAATTTACGTAAACCGAGAGAATACACAATTCGATGCAAACACTGCACATAACTAACCGTTAACTTCGATTTTTATGCTATGATGTCAAAAAGATGTTTTCTCCGTAGATCATTACGCACGATTCTCTTATTTGCCATTTTCTCTACGCAGTGACACGAACTTACTTTCATGCACGCCCAAACCAAAATACTCATTTTAACTCAAATTTTGCACATAAAGTCATCAATAAGTACCTTTTCTATGCCTTGATCGATTTTTTATCGTTTCGTAGACCGTTATACCTAACTTTCGTGTTTTCCCAGATATGACCTCCCCGTCAAGAATTTAGATAACTTTTGCAAGGAAACTCCGATTGAGATGAAACTAATTTTGTTGGAAAGATAACCCTGAGAACTAACCAGCAGAAAGTGGAATTCTTGGAAAAGAGCAATAGAGAAAATAACTAAAATGAGAGGTGTGGCTGAACCTTTGTAACACGGACATGTAGAATTCCCTACATCGTAAACGCAATAAAAGTAGCAAGCAAATCTCGTTTTTCAAAAGACACTTGATCTTGTCTCGTGAACCAATATGGGGAAGCGTCTCTTAGAAATCGACTTCTTCACTTGACCTTTATCACCAACGGATGGCAACCTTGAAGCCTATGATCTCTATGCTCACACAATCTTCTCCTTCAGGTCTATTGGTCAACCCTCTTTCGATGCTGGTCAAAGGGGTAGACGACGTGGGGCCCACGGGTCGAGCTTTGGGCCAAAAACGCGCGCCGAAGCATCGGAATCTATGACCTACAATAGATTATTTGGGTTGAAACCCTATAATACAAAAATTAAACAAATTTCGTGTTCGAAATTTCTCAAAACAGTCCAATACCTTATTGGTCATAGAGAATTTACGTAGAACCGAGAGAATACACAATTCGATGCAAACACTGCACATAACTAACCGTTAACTTCGATTTTTATGCTGATGTCAAAAAGATGTTTTCGTAGATCATTACGCACGATTCTCTTATTTGCCATTTTCTCTACGCAGTGACACGAACTTACTTTCATGCACGCCCAAACCCAACAATACTCATTTTAACTCAAATTTTGCACATAAAGTCATCTATAAGTACCTTTTCTATGCCTTGATCAATTTTTTATCGTTTCGTAGACCGTTATACCTAACTTTCGTGTTTTCCCAGATATGACCTCCCCGGTCAAGAATTTAGATAACTTTTGCAAGGAAACTCCGATTGAGATGAAACTAATTTTGTTGGAAAGATAACCCTGAGAACTAACCAGCAGAAAGTGGAATTCTTGGAAAAGAGCAATAGAGAAAATAACTAAAATGGAGAGGTGTGGCTGAACCTTTGTAACACGGACATGTAGAATTCCCTACATCGTAAACGCAATAAAAGTAGCAGGCAAATCTCGTTTTTCTAAAGACACTTGATCTTGTCTCGTGAACCAATATGGGGAAGTGTCTCTTAGAAATCGACTTCTTCATTTGACCTTTATCACCAATGGATGGCAACCTTGAAGCCTATGATCTCTACGCTCACACAATCTTCTCCTTCAGGTCTATTGGTCAACCCTCTTTCGATGTCGGTCAAAGGGTAGACGACGTGGGGCCCACGGGTCGAGCTTTGGGCCAAAACGGCGCGCCGAAGCATCGGAATCTATGACCTACAATAGATTATTTGGGTTGAAACCCTATAATACAAAAATTAAACAAATTTCGTGTTCGAAATTTCTCAAAACAGTCCAATACCTTATTGGTCATAGAGAATTTACGTAGAACCGAGAGAATACACAATTCGATGCAAACACTGCACATAACTAACCGTAACTTCGATTTTTATGCTATGATGTCAAAAAGATGTTTTCTCCGTAGATCATTACGCACGATTTCTTATTTGCCATTTTCTCTACGCAGTGACACGAACTTACTTTCATGCACGCCCAAACCCAATACTCATTTTAACTCAAATTTTGCACATAAAGTCATCAATAAGTACCTTTTCTATGCCTTGATCAATTTTTTATCGTTTCGTAGACCGTTATACCTAACTTTCGTGTTTTCCCAGATATGACCTCCCCGGTCAAGAATTTAGATAACTTTTGCAAGGAAACTCGATTGAGATGAAACTAATTTTGTTGGAAAGATAACCCTGAGAACTAACCAGCAGAAAGTGGAATTCTTGGAAAAGGAGCAATAGAGAAAATAACTAAAATGGAGAGGTGTGGCTGAACCTTTGTATCACGGACATGTAGAATTCCCTACATCGTAAACGCAATAAAAGTAGCAGGCAAATCTCGTTTTTCTAAAGACACTTGATCTTGTCTCGTGAACCAATATGGGGAAGTGTCTCTTAGAAATCGACTTCTTCATTTGACCTTTATCACCAATGGATGGCAACCTTGAAGCCTATGATCTCTACGCTCACACAATCTTCTCCTTCAGGTCTATTGGTCAACCCTCTTTCGATGTCGGTCAAAGGGGTAGACGACGTGGGGCCCACGGGTCGAGCTTTGGGCCAAAAACGGCGCCGAAGCATCGGAATCTATGACCTACAATAGATTATTTGGGTTGAAACCCTATAATACAAAAATTAAACAAATTTCGTGTTCGAAATTTCTCAAAACAGTCCAATACCTTATTGGTCATAGAGAATTTACGTAGAACCGAGAGAATACAAATCGATGCAAACACTGCACATAACTAACCGTTAACTTCGATTTTTATGCTATGATGTCAAAAGATGTTTTCTCCGTAGATCATTACGCACGATTCTCTTATTTGCCATTTTCTCTACGCAGTGACACGAACTTACTTTCATGCACGCCCAAACCCAACAATACTCATTTTAACTCAAATTTTGCACATAAGTCATCAATAAGTACCTTTTCTATGCCTTGATCGATTTTTTATCGTTTCGTAGACGTTATACCTAACTTTCGTGTTTTCCAGATATGACCTCCCCGGTCAAGAATTTAGATAACTTTTGCAAGGAAACTCCGATTGAGATGAAACTAATTTTGTTGGAAAGATAACCCTGAGAACTAACCAGCAGAAAGTGGAATTCTTGGAAAAGAGCAATAGAGAAAATAACTAAAATGGAGAGGTGTGGCTGAACCTTTGTATCACGGACATGTAGAATTCCCTACATCGTAAACGCAATAAAAGTAGCAGCAAATCTCGTTTTTCAAAGACACTTGATCTTGTCTCATGAACCAATATGGGGAAGGTCTCTTAGAAATCGACTTCTTCATTTGACCTTTATCACCAATGGATGGCAACCTTGAAGCCTATGATCTCTACGCTCACACAATCTTCTCCTTCAGGTCTTGTCAACCCTCTTTCGATGCGGTCAAAGGGTAGACGACGTGGGGCCCACGGGTCGAGCTTTGGGCCAAAAACGGCGCGCCGAAGCATCGGAATCTAGGACCTACAATAGATTATTTGGGTTGAAACCCTATAATACAAAAATTAAACAAATTTCGTGTTCGAAATTTCTCAAAACAGTCCAATACCTTATTGGTCATAGAGAATTTACGTAGAACCGAGAGAATACACAATTCGATGCAAACACTGCACATAACTAACCGTTAACTTCGATTTTTATGCTATGATGTCAAAAAGATGTTTTCTCCGTAGATCATTACGCACGATTCTCTTATTTGCCATTTTCTCTACGCAGTGACACGAACTTACTTTCATGCACGCCCCCAACAATATACTCATTTTAACTCAAATTTTGCACATAAAGTCATCAATAAGTACCTTTTCTATGCCTTGATCAATTTTTTATCGTTTCGTAGACCGTTATACCTAACTTTCGTGTTTTCCCAGATATGACCTCCCCGGTCAAGAATTTAGATAACTTTTGCAAGGAAACTATTGAGATGAAACTAATTTTGTTGGAAAGATAACCCTGAGAACTAACCAGCAGAAAGTGGAATTCTTGGAAAAGGCAATAGAGAAAATAACTAAAATGGAGAGGTGTGGCTGAACCTTTGTAACACGGACATGTAGAATTCCTACATCGTAAACGCAATAAAAGTAGCAGGCAAATCTCGTTTTTCTAAAGACACTTGATCTTGTCTCGTGAACCAATATGGGGAAGTGTCTCTTAGAAATCGACTTCTTCATTTGACCTTTATCACCAATGGATGGCAACCTTGAAGCCTATGATCTCTACGCTCACACAATCTTCTCCTTCAGGTCTATTGGTCAACCCTCTTTCGATGTCGGTCAAAGGGGTAGACGACGTGGGGCCCACGGGTCGAGCTTTGGGCCAAAAACGGCGCGCCGAAGCATCGGAATCTATGACCTACAATAGATTATTTGGGTTGAAACCCTATAATACAAAAATTAAACAAATTTCGTGTTCGAAATTTCTCAAAACAGTCCAATACCTTATTGGTCATAGAGAATTTACGTAGAACCGAGAGAATACACAATTCGATGCAAACACTGCACATAACTAACCGTTAACTTCGATTTTTATGCTATGATGTCAAAAGATGTTTTCTCCGTAGATCATTACGCACGATTCTCTTATTTGCCATTTTCTCTACGCAGTGACACGAACTTACTTTCATGCACGCCCAAACCCAACAATACTCATTTTAACTCAAATTTTGCACATAAAGTCATCAATAAGTACCTTTTCTATGCCTTGATCAATTTTTTATCGTTTCGTAGACCGTTATACCTAACTTCGTGTTTTCCAGATATGACCTCCCGGTCAAGAATTTAGATAACTTTTGCAAGGAAACTCCTTGAGATGAAACTAATTTTGTTGGAAAGATAACCCTGAGAACTAACCAGCAGAAAGTGGAATTCTTGGAAAAGAGCAATAGAGAAAATAACTAAAATGGAGAGGTGTGGCTGAACCTTTGTATCACGGACATGTAGAATTCCCTACATCGTAAACGCAATAAAAGTAGCAGCAAATCTCGTTTTCAAAAGACACTTGATCTTGTCTCGTGAACCAATATGGGGAAGCGTCTCTTAGAAATCGACTTCTTCATTTGACCTTTATCACCAACGGATGGCAACCTTGAAGCCTATGATCTCTACGCTCACACAATCTTCTCCTTCAGGTCTATTGGTCAACCCTCTTTCGATGTCGGTCAAAGGGGTAGACGACGTGGGGCCCACGGGTCGAGCTTTGGGCCAAAAACGGCGCCGAAGCATCGGAATCTATGACCTACAATAGATTATTTGGGTTGAAACCCTATAATACAAAAATTAAACAAATTTCGTGTTCGAAATTTCTCAAAACAGTCCAATACCTTATTGGTCATAGAGAATTTACGTAGAACCGAGAGAATACAATTCGATGCAAACACTGCACATAACTAACCGTTAACTTCGATTTTTATGCTATGATGTCAAAAAGATGTTTTCTCCGTAGATCATTACGCACGATTCTCTTATTTGCCATTTTCTCTACGCAGTGACACGAACTTACTTTCATGCACGCCCAAACCCAACAATACTCATTTTAACTCAAATTTTGCACATAAAGTCATCAATAAGTACCTTTTCTATGCCTTGATCGATTTTTTATCGTTTCGTAGACCGTTATACCTAACTTTCGTGTTTTCCAGATATGACCTCCCCGGTCAAGAATTTAGATAACTTTTGCAAGGAAACTCCGATTGAGATGAAACTAATTTTGTTGGAAAGATAACCCTGAGAACTAACCAGCAGAAAGTGGAATTCTTGGAAAAGAGCAATAGAGAAAATAACTAAAATGGAGAGGTGTGGCTGAACCTTTGTAACACGGACATGTAGAATTCCCTACATCGTAAACGCAATAAAAGTAGCAGGCAAATCTCGTTTTTCAAAAGACACTTGATCTTGTCTCGTGAACCAATATGGGGAAGCGTCTCTTAGAAATCGACTTCTTCACTTGACCTTTATCACCAACGGATGGCAACCTTGAAGCCTATGATCTCTATGCTCACACAATCTTCTCCTTCAGGTCTATTGGTCAACCCTCTTTCGATGTCGGTCAAAGGGGTAGACGACGTGGGGCCCACGGGTCGAGCTTTGGGCCAAAAACGGCGCGCCGAAGCATCGGAATCTATGGCCTACAATAATTATTTGGGTTGAAACCCTATAATACAAAAATTAAACAAATTTCGTGTTCGAAATTTCTCAAAACAGTCCAATACCTTATTGGTCATAGAGAATTTACGTAGAACGAGAGAATACACAATTCGATGCAAACACTGCACATAACTAACCGTTAACTTCGATTTTTATGCTATGATGTCAAAAAGATGTTTTCTCCGTAGATCATTACGCACGATTCTCTTATTTGCCATTTTCTCTACGCAGTGACACGAACTTACTTTCATGCACGCCCAAACCCAACAATACTCATTTTAACTCAAATTTTGCACATAAAGTCATCAATAAGTACCTTTTCTATGCCTTGATCAATTTTTTATCGTTTCGTAGACCGTTATACCTAACTTTCGTGTTTTCCCAGATATGACCTCCCCGGTCAAGAATTTAGATAACTTTTGCAAGGAAACTCCGATTGAGATGAAACTAATTTTGTTGGAAAGATAACCCTGAGAACTAACCAGCAGAAAGTGGAATTCTTGGAAAAGAGCAATAGAGAAAATAACTAAAATGGAGAGGTGTGGCTGAACCTTTGTAACACGGACATGTAGAATTCCCTACATCGTAAACGCAATAAAAGTAGCAGGCAAATCTCGTTTTTAAAGACACTTGATCTTGTCTCGTGAACCAATATGGGGAAGCGTCTCTTAGAAATCGACTTCTTCATTTGACCTTTATCACCAATGGATGGCAACCTTGAAGCCTATGATCTCTACGCTCACACAATCTTCTCCTTCAGGTCTATTGGTCAACCCTCTTTCGATGTCGGTCAAAGGGGTAGACGACGTGGGGCCCACGGGTCGAGCTTTGGGCCAAAAACGGCCGCCGAAGCATCGGAATCTATGACCTACAATAGATTATTTGGGTTGAAACCCTATAATACAAAAATTAAACAAATTTCGTGTTCGAAATTTCTCAAAAACAGTCCAATACCTTATTGGTCATAGAGAATTTACGTAGAACCGAGAGAATACACAATTCGATGCAAACACTGCACATAACTAACCGTTAACTTCGATTTTTATGCTATGATGTCAAAAAGATGTTTTCTCCGTAGATTATTATGCACGATTCTCTTATTTGCCATTTTCTCTACGCAGTGACACGAACTTACTTTCATGCACGCCCAAACCCAACAATACTCATTTTAACTCAAATTTTGCACATAAAGTCATCAATAAGTACCTTTTCTATGCCTTGATCAATTTTTTATCGTTTCGTAGACCGTTATACCTAACTTTCGTGTTTTCCTAGATATGACCTCCCCAGTCAAGAATTTAGATAACTTTTGCAAGGAAACTCCTATTGAGATGAAACTAATTTTGTTGGAAAGATAACCCTGAGAACTAACCAGCAGAAAGTGGAATTCTTGGAAAAGAGCAATAGAGAAAATAACTAAAATGGAGAGGTGTGGCTGAACCTTTGTATCACGGACATGTAGAATTCCCTACATCGTAAACGCAATAAAAGTAGCAAGCAAATCTCGTTTTTCAAAAGACACTTGATCTTGTCTCATGAACCAATATGGGGAAGCGTCTCTTAGAAATCGACTTCTTCACTTGACCTTTATCACCAACGGATGGCAACCTTGAAGCCTATGATCTCTATGCTCACACAATCTTCTCCTTCAGGTCTATTGGTCAACCCTCTTTCGATGCTGTCAAAGGGGTAGACGACGTGGGGCCCACGGGTCGAGCTTTGGGCCAAAAACGGCGCGCCGAAGCATCGGAATCTATGACCTACAATAGATTATTTGGGTTGAAACCCTATAATACAAAAATTAAACAAATTTCTTGTTCGAAATTTCTCAAAACAGTCCAATACCTTATTGGTCATAGAGAATTTACGTAGAACCGAGAGAATACACAATTCGATGCAAACACTGCACATAACTAACCGTTAACTTCGATTTTTATGCTATGATGTCAAAAAGATGTTTTCTCCGTAGATCATTACGCACGATTCTCTTATTTGCCATTTTCTCTACGCAGTGACACGAACTTACTTTCATGCACGCCCAAACCCAACAATACTCATTTTAACTCAAATTTTGCACATAAAGTCATCAATAAGTACCTTTTCTATGCCTTGATCGATTTTTTATCGTTTCGTAGACCGTTATACCTAACTTTCGTGTTTTCCCAGATATGACCTCCCGGTCAAGAATTTAGATAACTTTTGCAAGGAACTCCGATTGAGATGAAACTAATTTTGTTGGAAAGATAACCCTGAGAACTAACCAGCAGAAAGTGGAATTCTTGGAAAAGAGCAATAGAGAAAATAACTAAAATGGAGAGGTGTGGCTGAACCTTTGTAACACGGACATGTAGAATTCCCTACATCGTAAACGCAATAAAAGTAGCAGGCAAATCTCGTTTTTCAAAGACACTTGATCTTGTCTCGTGAACCAATATGGGGAAGCGTCTCTTAGAAATCGACTTCTTCATTTGACCTTTATCACCAATGGATGGCAACCTTGAAGCCTATGATCTCTACGCTCACACAATCTTCTCCTTCAGGTCTATTGGTCAACCCTCTTTCGATGTCGGTCAAAGGGGTAGACGACGTGGGGCCCACGGGTCGAGCTTTGGGCCAAAAACGGCGCGCGAAGCATCGGAATCTATGACCTACAATAGATTATTTGGGTTGAAACCCTATAATACAAAAATTAAACAAATTTCGTGTTCGAAATTTCTCAAAACAGTCCAATACCTTATTGGTCATAGAGAATTTACGTAGAACCGAGAGAATACACAATTCGATGCAAACACTGCACATAACTAACCGTTAACTTCGATTTTTATGCTATGATGTCAAAAAGATGTTTTCTCCGTAGATATTACGCACGATTCTCTTATTTGCCATTTTCTCTACGCAGTGACACGAACTTACTTTCATGCACGCCCAAACCCAACAATACTCATTTTAACTCAAATTTTGCACATAAAGTCATCAATAAGTACCTTTTCTATGCCTTGATCATTTTTTATCGTTTCGTAGACCGTTATACCTAACTTTCGTGTTTTCCTAGATATGACCTCCCCAGTCAAGAATTTAGATAACTTTTGCAAGGAAACTCTATTGAGATGAAACTAATTTTGTTGGAAAGATAACCCTGAGAACTAACCAGCAGAAAGTGGAATTCTTGGAAAAGAGCAATAGAGAAAATAACTAAAATGGAGAGGTGTGGCTGAACCTTTGTATCACAGACATGTAGAATTCCCTACATCGTAAACGCAATAAAAGTAGCAGCAAATCTCGTTTTTCAAAAGACACTTGATCTTGTCTCATGAACCAATATGGGGAAGCGTCTCTTAGAAATCGACTTCTTCACTTGACCTTTATCACCAACGGATGGCAACCTTGAAGCCTATGATCTCTATGCTCACACAATCTTCTCCTTCAGGTCTATTGGTCAACCCTCTTTCGATGTGTCAAAGGGGTAGACGACGTGGGGCCCACGGGTCGAGCTTTGGGCCAAAAACGGCGCGCCGAAGCATCGGAATCTATGACCTACAATAGATTATTTGGGTTGAAACCCTATAATACAAAAATTAAACAAATTTCGTGTTCGAAATTTCTCAAAACAGTCCAATACCTTATTGGTCATAGAGAATTTACGTAGAACCGAGAGAATACACAATTCGATGCAAACACTGCACATAACTAACCGTTAACTTCGATTTTTATGCTATGATGTCAAAAAGATGTTTTCTCCGTAGATATTACGCACGATTCTCTTATTTGCCATTTTCTCTACGCAGTGACACGAACTTACTTTCATGCACGCCCAAACCCAACAATACTCATTTTAACTCAAATTTTGCACATAAAGTCATCAATAAGTACCTTTTCTATGCCTTGATCGATTTTTTATCGTTTCGTAGACCGTTATACCTAACTTTCGTGTTTTCCCAGATATGACCTCCCGGTCAAGAATTTAGATAACTTTTGCAAGGAAACTCCGATTGAGATGAAACTAATTTTGTTGGAAAGATAACCCTGAGAACTAACCAGCAGAAAGTGGAATTCTTGGAAAAGAGCAATAGAGAAAATAACTAAAATGGAGAGGTGTGGCTGAACCTTTGTAACACGGACATGTAGAATTCCCTACATCGTAAACGCAATAAAAGTAGCAGGCAAATCTCGTTTTTCAAAAGACACTTGATCTTGTCTCGTGAACCAATATGGGGAAGTGTCTCTTAGAAATCGACTTCTTCATTTGACCTTTATCACCAATGGATGGCAACCTTGAAGCCTATGATCTCTACGCTCACACAATCTTCTCCTTCAGGTCTATTGGTCAACCCTCTTTCGATGTCGGTCAAAGGGGTAGACGACGTGGGGCCCACGGGTCGAGCTTTGGGCCAAAAACGGCGCGCCGAAGCATCGGAATCTATGACCTACAATAGATTATTTGGGTTGAAACCCTATAATACAAAAATTAAACAAATTTCGTGTTCGAAATTTCTCAAAATAGTCCAATACCTTATTGGTCATAGAGAATTTACGTAGAACCGAGAGAATATACAATTCGATGCAAACACTGCACATAACTAACAGTTAACTTCGATTTTTATGCTATGATGCAAAAAGATGTTTTCTCCGTAGATCATTACGCACGATTCTCTTATTTGCCATTTTCTCTACGCAGTGACACGAACTTACTTTCATGCACGCCCAAACCCAACAATACTCATTTTAACTCAAATTTTGCACATAAAGTCATCAATAAGTACCTTTTCTATGCCTTGATCGATTTTTTATCGTTTCGTAGACCGTTATACCTAACTTTCGTGTTTTCCCAGATATGACCTCCCCGGTCAAGAATTTAGATAACTTTTGCAAGGAAACTCCTATTGAGATGAAACTAATTTTGTTGGAAAGATAACCCTGAGAACTAACCAGCAGAAAGTGGAATTCTTGGAAAAGAGCAATAGAGAAAATAACTAAAATGGAGAGGTGTGGCTGAACCTTTGTAACACGGACATGTAGAATTCCTACATCGTAAACGCAATAAAAGTAGCAGGCAAATCTCGTTTTTCTAAAGACACTTGATCTTGTCTCGTGAACCAATATGGGGAAGTGTCTCTTAGAAATCGACTTCTTCATTTGACCTTTATCACCAACGGATGGCAACCTTGAAGCCTATGATCTCTACGCTCACACAATCTTCTCCTTCAGGTCTATTGGTCAACCCTCTTTCGATGTCGGTCAAAGGGGTAGACGACGTGGGGCCCACGGGTCGAGCTTTGGGCCAAAAACGGCGCGCCGAAGCATCGGAATCTATGACCTACAATAGATTATTTGGGTTGAAACCCTATAATACAAAAATTAAACAAATTTCGTGTTCGAAATTTCTCAAAACAGTCCAATACCTTATTGGTCATAGAGAATTTACGTAGAACCGAGAGAATACAGAATTCGATGCAAACACTGCACATAACTAACCGTTAACTTCGATTTTTATGCTATGATGTCAAAAAGATGTTTTCTCCGTAGATCATTACGCACGATTCTCTTATTTGCCATTTTCTCTACGCAGTGACACGAACTTACTTTCATGCACGCCCAAACCCAACAATACTCATTTTAACTCAAATTTTGCACATAAAGTCATCAATAAGTACCTTTTCTATGCCTTGATCGATTTTTTATCGTTTCGTAGACCGTTATACCTAACTTTCGTGTTTTCCCAGATATGACCTCCCCGGTCAAGAATTTAGATAACTTTTGCAAGGAAACTCCTATTGAGATGAAACTAATTTTGTTGGAAAGATAACCCTGAGAACTAACCAGCAGAAAGTGGAATTCTTGGAAAAGAGCAATAGAGAAAATAACTAAAATGGAGAGGTGTGGCTGAACCTTTGTAACACGGACATGTAGAATTCCCTACATCGTAAACGCAATAAAAGTAGCAGCAAATCTCGTTTTTCAAAAGACACTTGATCTTGTCTCGTGAACCAATATGGGGAAGCGTCTCTTAGAAATCGACTTCTTCATTTGACCTTTATCACCAACGGATGGCAACCTTGAAGCCTATGATCTCTACGCTCAACAATCTTCTCCTTCAGGTCTATTGGTCAACCCTCTTTCGATGTCGGTCAAAGGGGTAGACGACGTGGGGCCCACGGGTCGAGCTTTGGGCCAAAAACGGCGCGCCGAAGCATCGGAATCTATGACCTACAATAGATTATTTGGGTTGAAACCCTATAATACAAAAATTAAACAAATTTCGTGTTCGAAATTTCTCAAAACAGTCCAATACCTTATTGGTCATAGAGAATTTACGTAGAACCGAGAGAATACACAATTCGATGCAAACACTGCACATAACTAACCGTTAACTTCGATTTTTATGCTATGATGTCAAAAAGATGTTTTCTCCGTAGATCATTACGCATGATTCTCTTATTTGCCATTTTCTCTACGCAGTGACACGAACTTACTTTCATGCACGCCCAAACCCAACAATACTCATTTTAACTCAAATTTTGCACATAAAGTCATCAATAAGTACCTTTTCTATGCCTTGATCGATTTTTTATCGTTTCGTAGACCGTTATACCTAACTTTCGTGTTTTCCCAGATATGACCTCCCCGGTCAAGAATTTAGATAACTTTTGCAAGGAAACTCCGATTGAGATGAAACTAATTTTGTTGGAAAGATAACCCTGAGAACTAACCAGCAGAAAGTGGAATTCTTGGAAAAGAGCAATAGAGAAAATAACTAAAATGGAGAGGTGTGGCTGAACCTTTGTAACACGACATGTAGAATTCCCTACATCGTAAACGCAATAAAAGTAGCAGGCAAATCTCGTTTTTCTAAAGACACTTGATCTTGTCTCGTGAACCAATATGGGGAAGTGTCTCTTAGAAATCGACTTCTTCATTTGACCTTTATCACCAATGGATGGCAACCTTGAAGCCTATGATCTCTACGCTCACACAATCTTCTCCTTCAGGTCTATTGGTCAACCCTCTTTCGATGTCGGTCAAAGGGGTAGACGACGTGGGCCCACGGGTCGAGCTTTGGGCCAAAAACGGCGCGCCGAAGCATCGGAATCTATGACCTACAATAGATTATTTGGGTTGAAACCCTATAATACAAAAATTAAACAAATTTCGTGTTCGAAATTTCTCAAAACAGTCCAATACCTTATTGGTCATAGAGAATTTACGTAGAACCGAGAGAATACACAATTCGATGCAAACACTGCACATAACTAACCGTTAACTTCGATTTTTATGCTATGATGTCAAAAAGATGTTTTCTCCGTAGATCATTACGCACGATTCTCTTATTTGCCATTTTCTCTACGCAGTGACACGAACTTACTTTCATGCACGCCCAAACCCAACAATACTCATTTTAACTCAAATTTTGCACATAAAGTCATCAATAAGTACCTTTTCTATGCCTTGATCGATTTTTTATCGTTTCGTAGACCGTTATACCTAACTTTCGTGTTTTCCCAGATATGACCTCCCGGTCAAGAATTTAGATAACTTTTGCAAGGAAACTCCGATTGAGATGAAACTAATTTTGTTGGAAAGATAACCCTGAGAACTAACCAGCAGAAAGTGGAATTCTTGGAAAAGAGCAATAGAGAAAATAACTAAAAAGAGGTGTGGCTGAACCTTTGTAACACGGACATGTAGAATTCCCTACATCGTAAACGCAATAAAAGTAGCAGGCAAATCTCGTTTTTCTAAAGACACTTGATCTTGTCTCGTGAACCAATATGGGGAAGCGTCTCTTAGAAATCGACTTCTTCACTTGACCTTTATCACCAACGGATGGCAACCTTGAAGCCTATGATCTCTACGCTCACACAATCTTCTCCTTCAGGTCTATTGGTCAACCCTCTTTCGATGTCGGTCAAAGGGGTAGACGACGTGGGCCCACGGGTCGAGCTTTGGGCCAAAAACGGCGCGCCGAAGCATCGGAATCTATGACCTACAATAGATTATTTGGGTTGAAACCCTATAATACAAAAATTAAACAAATTTCGTGTTCGAAATTTCTCAAAACAGTCCAATACCTTATTGGTCATAGAGAATTTACGTAGAACCGAGAGAATACACAATTCGATGCAAACACTGCACATAACTAACCGTTAACTTCGATTTTTATGCTATGATGTCAAAAAGATGTTTTCTCCGTAGATCATTACGCACGATTCTCTTATTTGCCATTTTCTCTACGCAGTGACACGAACTTACTTTCATGCACGCCCAAACCCAACAATACTCATTTTAACTCAAATTTTGCACATAAAGTCATCAATAAGTACCTTTTCTATGCCTTGATCGATTTTTTATCGTTTCGTAGACCGTTATACCTAACTTTCGTGTTTTCCTAGATATGACCTCCCCGGTCAAGAATTTAGATAACTTTTGCAAGGAAACTCGATTGAGATGAAACTAATTTTGTTGGAAAGATAACCCTGAGAACTAACCAGCAGAAAGTGGAATTCTTGGAAAAGAGCAATAGAGAAAATAACTAAAATGGAGAGGTGTGGCTGAACCTTTGTAACACGGACATGTAGAATTCCCTACATCGTAAACGCAATAAAAGTAGCAGGCAAATCTCGTTTTTCAAAAGACACTTGATCTTGTCTCGTGAACCAATATGGGGAAGCGTCTCTTAGAAATCGACTTCTTCATTTGACCTTTATCACCAACGGATGGCAACCTTGAAGCCTATGATCTCTACGCTCACACAATCTTCTCCTTCAGGTCTATTGGTCAACCCTCTTTCGATGTCGGTCAAAGGGGTAGACGACGTGGGCCCACGGGTCGAGCTTTGGGCCAAAAACGGCGCGCCGAAGCATCGGAATCTATGACCTACAATAGATTATTTGGGTTGAAACCCTATAATACAAAAATTAAACAAATTTCGTGTTCGAAATTTCTCAAAACAGTCCAATACCTTATTGGTCATAGAGAATTTACGTAGAACCGAGAGAATACACAATTCGATGCAAACACTGCACATAACTAACCGTTAACTTCGATTTTTATGCTATGATGTCAAAAAGATGTTTTCTCCGTAGATCATTACGCACGATTCTCTTATTTGCCATTTTCTCTACGCAGTGACACGAACTTACTTTCATGCACGCCCAAACCCAACAATACTCATTTTAACTCAAATTTTGCACATAAAGTCATCAATAAGTACCTTTTCTATGCCTTGATCGATTTTTTATCGTTTCGTAGACCGTTATACCTAACTTTCGTGTTTTCCCAGATATGACCTCCCCGGTCAAGAATTTAGATAACTTTTGCAAGGAAACTCCGATTGAGATGAAACTAATTTTGTTGGAAAGATAACCCTGAGAACTAACCAGCAGAAAGTGGAATTCTTGGAAAAGAGCAATAGAGAAAATAACTAAAAGAGAGGTGTGGCTGAACCTTTGTAACACGGACATGTAGAATTCCCTACATCGTAAACGCAATAAAAGTAGCAGGCAAATCTCGTTTTTCTAAAGACACTTGATCTTGTCTCGTGAACCAATATGGGGAAGTGTCTCTTAGAAATCGACTTCTTCATTTGACCTTTATCACCAATGGATGGCAACCTTGAAGCCTATGATCTCTACGCTCACACAATCTTCTCCTTCAGGTCTATTGGTCAACCCTCTTTCGATGTCGGTCAAAGGGGTAGACGACGTGGGCCCACGGGTCGAGCTTTGGCCAAAAACGGCGCGCCGAAGCATCAGAATCTATGACCTACAATAGATTATTTGGGTTGAAACCCTATAATACAAAAATTAAACAAATTTCGTGTTCGAAATTTCTCAAAACAGTCCAATACCTTATTGGTCATAGAGAATTTACGTAGAACCGAGAGAATACACAATTCGATGCAAACACTGCACATAACTAACCGTTAACTTCGATTTTTATGCTATGATGTCAAAAAGATGTTTTCTCCGTAGATCATTACGCACGATTCTCTTATTTGCCATTTTCTCTACGCAGTGACACGAACTTACTTTCATGCACGCCCAAACCCAACAATACTCATTTTAACTCAAATTTTGCACATAAAGTCATCAATAAGTACCTTTTCTATGCCTTGATCGATTTTTATCGTTTCGTAGACCGTTATACCTAACTTTCGTGTTTTCCTAGATATGACCTCCCCGGTCAAGAATTTAGATAACTTTTGCAAGGAAACTCCTATTGAGATGAAACTAATTTTGTTGGAAAGATAACCCTGAGAACTAACCAGCAGAAAGTGGAATTCTTGGAAAAGAGCAATAGAGAAAATAACTAAAATGGAGAGGTGTGGCTGAACCTTTGTAACACGGACATGTAGAATTCCCTACATCGTAAACGCAATAAAAGTAGCAGCAAATCTCGTTTTTCAAAAGACACTTGATCTTGTCTCGTGAACCAATATGGGGAAGCGTCTCTTAGAAATCGACTTCTTCACTTGACCTTTATCACCAACAGATGGCAACCTTGAAGCCTATGATCTCTACGCTCACACAATCTTCTCCATCAGGTCTATTGGTCAACCCTCTTTCGATGCGGTCAAAGGGGTAGACGACGTGGGGCCCACGGGTCGAGCTTTGGGCCAAAAACGGCGCGCCGAAGCATCGGAATCTATGACCTACAATAGATTATTTGGGTTGAAACCCTATAATACAAAAATTAAACAAATTTCTTGTTCGAAATTTCTCAAAACAGTCCAATACCTTATTGGTCATAGAGAATTTGCGTAGAACAGAGAGAATACACAATTCGATGCAAACACTGCACATAACTAACCGTTAACTTCGATTTTTATGCTATGATGTCAAAAAGATGTTTTCTCCGTAGATCATTACGCACGATTCTCTTATTTGCCATTTTCTCTACGCAGTGACACGAACTTACTTTCATGCACGCCCAAACCCAACAATACTCATTTTAACTCAAATTTTGCACATAAAGTCATCAATAAGTACCTTTTTATGCCTTGATCGATTTTTTATCGTTTCGTAGACCGTTATACCTAACTTTCGTGTTTTCCCAGATATGACCTCCCCGGTCAAGAATTTAGATAACTTTTGCAAGGAAACTCTATTGAGATGAAACTAATTTTGTTGGAAAGATAACCCTGAGAACTAACCAGCAGAAAGTGGAATTCTTGGAAAAGAGCAATAGAGAAAATAACTAAAATGGAGAGGTGTGGCTGAACCTTTGTAACACGACATGTAGAATTCCCTACATCGTAAAAGCAATAAAAGTAGCAGCAAATCTCGTTTTTCAAAAGACACTTGATCTTGTCTCGTGAACCAATATGGGGAAGCGTCTCTTAGAAATCTACTTTTTCACTTGACCTTGAAGCCTATGATCTCTACGCTCACACAATCTTCTCCTTCAGGTCTATTGGTCAACCCTCTTTCGATGTCGGTCAAAGGGGTAGACGACGTGGGGCCCACGGGTCGAGCTTTGGGCCAAAAACGCGCGCCGAAGCATCAAATCTATGACCTACAATAGATTTTTGGGTTGAAACCTATAATACAAAAATTAAACAAATTTCGTGTTCGAAATTTCTCAAAACAGTCCAATACCTTATTGGTCATAGAGAATTTACGTAGAACCGAGAGAATACACAATTCGATGCAAACACTGCACATAACTAACCGTTAACTTCGATTTTTATGCTATGATGTCAAAAAGATGTTTTCTCCGTAGATCATTACGCACGATTCTCTTATTTGCCATTTTCTCTACGCAGTGACACGAACTTACTTTCATGCACGCCCAAACCAACAATACTCATTTTAACTCAAATTTTGCACATAAAGTCATCTATAAGTACCTTTTCTATGCCTTGATCGATTTTTTATCGTTTCGTAGACCGTTATACCTAACTTTCGTGTTTTCCCAGATATGACCTCCCCGGTCAAGAATTTAGATAACTTTTGCAAGGAAACTCCTATTGAGATGAAACTAATTTTGTTGGAAAGATAACCCTGAGAACTAACCAGCAGAAAGTGGAATTCTTGGAAAAGAGCAATAGAGAAAATAACTAAAACGGAGAGGTGTGGCTGAACCTTTGTAACACGGACATGTAGAATTCCCTACATCGTAAACGCAATAAAAGTAGCAGGCAAATCTCGTTTTTCAAAAGACACTTGATCTTGTCTCGTGAACCAATATGGGGAAGCGTCTCTTAGAAATCGACTTTTTCACTTGACCTTTATCACCAACAGATGGCAACCTTGAAGCCTATGATCTCTATGCTCACACAATCTTCTCCATCGGTCCATTGGTCAACCCTCTTTCGATGCCGGTCAAAGGGGTAGACGACGTGGGGCCCACGGGTCGAGCTTTGGGCCAAAAACGGCGCCGAAGCATCGGAATCTATGACCTACAATAGATTATTTGGGTTGAAACCCTATAATACAAAAATTAAACAAATTTCGTGTTCGAAATTTCTCAAACAGTCCAATACCTTATTGGTCATAGAGAATTTGCGTAGAACCGAGAGAATACACAATTCGATGCAAACACTACACATAACTCACCGTTAACTTCGATTTTTATGCTATGATGTCAAAAAGATGTTTTCTCCATAGATCATTACGCATGATTCTCTTATTTACCATTTTATCTACGCAGTGACACGAACTTACTTTCATGCACGCCCAAACTCAAGAATACTCATTTTAACTCAAATTTTGCACATAAAGTCATCAATAAGTACCTTTTGTATGCCTTGATCGATTTTTTATCATTTCGTAGACTGTTATACCTAACTTTTGAGTTTTCCCAGATAAGACCTCCCTGGTCAAGAATTTAGATAACTTTTGCAATTAAATCGGATTGAGATGAAACTAATTTTGTTGGAAAGATAACCCTGAGAACTAACCAGCAGAAAGTGGAATTCTTGGAAAAGAGCAATAGAGAAAATAACAAAAACAGAGAGGTGTGGCTGAACCTGTCACATCCCAAATTTATAAACTAAGAAAACTTAGTTTCACAAGACCCAAATTTCAGAACCAACAAAAACTTTTTGAAATGTCTCACTGATGATTGTGTTTTACTTCCCATTGCTGTGTTGACTTTGTGTGATCTTGGTTGTGATGCTGATTTGATTATGTTTGTTGCTTGTGAGAACAATTCCTCAACTGTGTCTAACACTAAAAATAAAACACACTTGGCAACAATTTGGAATGTGACTTGAATTTAAAGCAAACTCCTCAAATTATTCAACAATTGGAATTTCAGATCATGAGTTAAGGAAATGATCATAATAAATAATTTTCTCTACTTAACTATCTAATTCCTTCAAATAAATACTTTCTTATGAAAACAAAAGACTATTTGAAGTTAATATATTTATCAAGGAAGTTCCAAGAGTTCAAAAATAATATTTGAACTTGCTTCAAAATTTCTAAATGATTATAAAATTATATTCAAGAAAAATGCCTCATTTAAAACCCTATGAACAAAAGTTGTTCAAAACATTTTATTTTGACTCCCTAATTTTTGTGGACCTTCTACATGTATATGGGAGGCTACCTGAATTTTCTAAATTTTTATAAAATGTTTAGGTACCCCAAATAAATCCCGAAAAACCTACTGGTTTTAGAAAGGAAACAAAAGAAAATAGAAAAGGACTTGGTTGTAAATGGAAACAGAAGTTCAGGGGGCTATCTGGAAAATCATCATCCCCTTCCTGTAGCTCCAGTGGAGCTATGGCTAGGCCACCATGTCGCCGCTCCGCGCTCGCTGCCCGGACCCCCCCTCTCGTTCCTCTGCCGCGCGAAGGAGATAAGGAGGCCCCCCGGCTCTCCTCTGCTCTCTCTCGCCCCTCACACCTCCCTGCTCCCTCTCTCTCTTATTTTTCCTCCACGGCACCGAACCCTAGCCAAGCTCGCCATCGAGCGCCGCCGTCGATGGGGACCGCCTGGAGCAGATCAAAGACCACCAGGAGGACCGCCTCGTCGTCCTCTCCCTCCTCGTCCAAGGAATCGTCGCGGGAAGCAACGAATCGAGCAGAGCATCGTCGTCCTCTTCCTCACCGGCCGCCACCTTTACAGCAAGCTCGTGAGCGATTGCGTCCACCGTTCGTCGCCATTCTTGCACCCTCGTGATCCCCTTCCCTTGCTCTACCTCGCAGACATCGCCATTTCCTTTGGGGACGCGGAGTTGCCGTAGCCGTCATCGCCGGAGCTCCAGCTCGCCTCCTCGCGTCGCGGGCGTGTCGAGGAAGAAGAAGCCGACCTGTACCCCTTCGCCAGCGCGTTGGGCCGGCCCAGCTCCGGTCGGCTCAGATCCGAGCTGGATTTAGCCCGTTTCGTTTTTTTCCCAGTAAATGTAATATATGATTTTAATTCCTGTTAAAATTTGCAGTGTAGCTTTAAATCTTTTGTGGTAAATCTGTGATAGCTATTGGAGTGATTCAAATTTTGTAGCATTCATATGTGTTTTCTTAACCATGTGGCACTGGCCATTTTCCAAAATGTGTAGTTATGTGTGTGCTAGAGTTAATCTAGTAAAAAGTATCTATTTCACTAATTATTCAATATCTAGAGTTTTATGTATCCAAATATTGCAAACTAAAATTCCCTGGAAAGCCTGAAGTGATACCTTTCCAGATATGTTGGTCTTGTATGCAAATGAAACCTAAAACCAAAGTTCTATTCAATCTTGTAAACACACAGTAGCACTTTGGTGATTTTTGTAGATTTTTGTGAGATGAATTTTGGTGTAAATCCAATTGGCATGTCTTCTATATGTGTAGGAGAACATATCCCTAACTTGGTTTGAATTTAGGAGTCACTGATTGGCTGTGGTGCTAATTATAGGGTTTAGACCTTTTCTGCCTATTTTTATTAGGCCTTTAATTAATTGTTGTATTATAACCTTATGGTTATAAATGTGTTTCCTAGCATGTGTAGAGTGGTAACCCACCGTTGTGGCATGTTTCCTTATTCTGCTAGCTTGTTAGGAGAGCTACTTGTGGGTCATGTATTTGTTAGGGATTTAGTCCCTATATAACTTCCCCTAGTAATTAGGAAGTGGTTAAGCTTGCTTATTTTTTATGTTGGATTATTGTGTGGGATTAAATGTATGCCTTGCTAGTTAATGATTGTGGTGGTACTGTTGCTTGTATGATATTGTTGTTTATCATGTTATAATATGTTAGTACTGTTGTGGAATTTGTTAGGCAAATTGGTATGAGTAATCTGTTTGCATGGCTTGATGAACTTGATGGACTTTAAGTTGAGTACTAGCTTAAATATCTTGTTAGTGTATCCACCTTGACTTGGTGAGATATTTTGAATTACCAAGATTAATTGGTAGTTCAACTTTTGTCTGAAGTATTTCCTGATTAAAGAAAAGTGGTTGTTAATTACCTCTAGTTGAGAATGTCTTTGTGCCCTCTTGTTTTGGCATGTGTATGGTGTTAGACTCTTGATTAGTATAATGCCCTTGTAAATGTAGATCTTAGTTTGTTGCTTGATTAAAATAGTGCTATGTTGTGGTTTGTTCCCTGTTTGTATACCACTTGTGGTTTGGTTGCTTATTGAGTGTTGTTTTATTTTCATGTTGCGATGCTAGAGATAAACGCTACCAGAGTGGTATTTGGAGAGGATTTATGGAAGAAGGATGAGAGTTTATTTCTTTGATCAATGAGAAGAAGTCCAGGAGCATTATGCTAAAATCAGGCAAGCTATCCTCTGAGCTTGCATTTATATACATCTATTTTGGTTCACATGTTTTACTTATAAAGAGCATAAGTGATTTATGTGGTGTTTGCCACTAAAGCTATGATTTTGAAAACCCGTTGTTTTCAAAATACAAGTATATTATTTTGACACCCTATATGGAGATATTAGATGGAAATTCTTTTTCAAACTATAGGATGGGAAAAATATTGTTTACTCAAAACTCCTTTGAAAATACTTGGTGGATATGGAATACCGAGATGTCGGTGTTAAAGTGGAGAAGTGGTGAATGGTGATGTTTATGAAAAATGCACATTGTGTCTTTGTACTATGACGACCAGCCGATAATCTGTGCGACCACATTTACCCACATATGGGAAAGGGCGTAGTCATATAATTTGCTCATATTAGTACTGGATGCCTCAACAACGAGGATGACCTCGTTCCATGAGGGGATGGTTTGATGACGATGGTCTGGTGACAATGGTTTGGTGATAGTGGTTTGGTGACCTACCCCCTGACCTGGGTCCTAACACGTTGGTGGGAGGATTGAAGGGTTCGCTCGCCGGGCAGAACTACGAGTCCTCACACTTGGGGTTCCTGTTGGGGAATTGGCCTGAGTGTCGACGGAAATTTTCGTAGCGGCAGGGTCCTATACTAGCATGAGCAAAGGACAGGCTATGGTCGGTGACTCAACTTCGCATACACCTTGTATGGCGGGACGTGGCTGACACGATGAGTTACCGGATGGGTGTGGGAAAAGCATGCTACCTCTGCAGAGGGTAATAAACTATTCGAATAGCCGAGTCCTCGGATATGGACAGTTGGGAGGCTGTCCTCTGACCATGTGCAAGTTTTGGAAACGTTTTAAGATTTGAAAGGAAAATGGAGATGTTGTTTATGTGCAACTATACCGATGAGTCGGTATGAGATTACTGGAAAAGAAGAGTACCCTGAGGGGCTTTGATCGAGAAGTGCAAAGTTTTGTGTCCTGAAAGTGGAAAATGTTTTATGCAACTATACCAAGGGGTTGGTATAAGGTTGTTGGAAAAAATGATTTGACCAGGAATAGTTTGGTCGGAAAAGGAGGAGTTTTGGAAGAATAAACAAATGGTGATTTTCAGGGAAAAATGTTTATTAAAGAGACTTCTTACCTTTTTCAACAAAGATGTATTTTCGGGAAAAAGTTTTAAAAGAGAATTCTTACAAAGATAGATTTATGGGAAAAAGTTCTCAAAGCCTTCTTTTCTTTTCAATAAAGATATAGAGATGTTTTAAAATAAATAAAAGTTTGAAAATTAAAAGGGTGTTGTTGCACGCTCATGTCGGGGGTAGTTTGCGAGTACTTAAATGTACTCATGGCTGTGTCCCTAGATATTCCCATGTCCAGAGTTCAAGAAGAAGTATGCTGAAGACCAAGAGATCGATGACGTCAATGCGAACAAGGGCGCTTCCCAGTCAGCTACCCGTGGGGTTATGGCAAATGACTTGGGCTCCACGCTGTTTGATGGTTTCCGTTGCAAGTATCTGTTGAAGTAACTGCTTCAATCAAGTAAGTCTGTTTATTCGGTATTTATGGATGTTCTTTTGATACCAGTTTGATTGTGCTCAGCGACAGACTGATCATGGGATCGCTGATGTTGTAGGCACCAGGGGTATTTCGGACAGCTAGTCCGGGGACCCCAACAGAACCTTTGTATCACGGACATGTAGAATTCCCTACATCGTAAACGCAATAAAAGTAGCAAGCAAATCTCGTTTTTCAAAAGACACTTGATCTTGTCTCATGAACCAATATGGGCAAGCCTCTCTTAGAAATCGACTTCTTCACTTGACCTTTATCACCAACGGATGGCAACCTTGAAGCCTATGATCTCTATGCTCACACAATCTTCTCCTTCAGGTCTATTGGTCAACCCTCTTTCGATGCTGGTCAAAGGGGTAGACGACGTGGGGCCCACGGGTCGAGCTTTGGGCCAAAAACGGCGCGCCGAAGCATCGGAATCTATGACCTACAATAGATTATTTGGGTTGAAACCCTATAATACAAAAATTAAACAAATTTCGTGTTCGAAATTTTCAAAACAGTCCAATACCTTATTGGTCATAGAGAATTTACGTAGAACCGAGAGAATAGAGAATTCGATGCAAACACTGCACATAACTAACCGTTAACTTCGATTTTTATGCTATGATGTCAAAAAGATGTTTTCTGTAGATCATTACGCACGATTCCTTATTTGCCATTTTCTCACGCAGTGACACGAACTTACTTTCATGCACGCCCAAACCCAACAATACTCATTTTAACTCAAATTTTGCACATAAAGTCATCAATAAGTACCTTTTCTATGCCTTGATCGATTTTTTATCGTTTCGTAGACCGTTATATCTAACTTTCGTGTTTTCCCAGATATGACCTCCACAGTCAAGAATTTAGATAACTTTTGCAAGGAAACTCCTATTGACATGAAACTAATTTTGTTGGAAAGATAACCCTGAGAACTAACCAGCAGAAAGTGGAATTCTTGGAAAAGAGCAATAGAGAAAATAACTAAAATGGAGAGGTGTGGCTGAACCTTTGTAACACAGACATGTAGAATTCCCTACATCGTAAAAGCAATAAAAGTAGCAGGCAAATCTCGTTTTTCAAAAGACACTTGATCTTGTCTCGTGAACCAATATGGGGAAGCGTCTCTTAGAAATCGACTTTTTCACTTGACCTTTATCACCAACAGATGGCAACCTTGAAGCCTCTGATCTCTATGCTCACACAATCTTCTCCATCGCGTCCATTGGTTAACCCTCTTTCGATGCCGGTCAAAGGGGTAGACGACGTGGGGCCCACGGGTCGAGCTTTGGGCCAAAAACGGTGAGCCGAAGCATCGGAATCTATGACCTACAATAGATTATTTGGATTGAAACCCTATAATACAAAAATTAAACAAATTTCGTGTTCAAAATTTCTCAGAACAGTCCAATACCTTATTGGTCATAGAGAATTTGCGTAGAACCGAGAGAATACACAATTCGATGCAAACACTACACATAACTCACCGTTAACTTCGATTTTTATGCTATGATGTCAAAAAGATGTTTTCTCCATAGATCATTACGCACGATTCTCTTATTTACCATTTTATCTACGCAGTGACACGAACTTACTTTCATGCACGCCCAAATTCAAGAATACTCATTTTAACTCAAATTTTGCACATAAAGACATCAATAAGTACCTTTTGTATGACTTGATCGATTTTTTATCGTTTCGTAGACTGTTATACCTAACTTTTGAGTTTTCCCAGATAAGACCTTCCTGGTCAAGAATTTAGATAACTTTTGCAATTAAACTCGGATTGAGATGAAACTAATTTTGTTGGAAAGATAATCCTGAGAACTAACCAGCAGAAAGTGAAATTCTTGGAAAAGAGCAATAGAGAAAATAACAAAAACGGAGAGGTGTGGCTGAACCTTTGTATCACGGACATGTAGAATTCCCTACATCGTAAACGCAATAAAAGTAGCAAGCAAATCTCGTTTTTCAAAAGACACTTGATCTTGTCTCATGAACCAATATGGGGAAGCGTCTCTTAGAAATCGACTTCTTCACTTGACCTTTATCACCAACGGATGGCAACCTTGAAGCCTATGATCTCTACGCTCACACAATCTTCTCCTTTAGGTCTATTGGTCAACCCTCATTCGATGCTGGTCAAAGGGGTAGACGACGTGGGGCCCACGGGTCAAGCTTTGGGCCAAAACCTGCGCGCCGAAGCATCGGAATCTATGACCTACAATAGATTATTTGGGTTGAAACCCTATAATACAAAAATTAAACAAATTTCGTGTTCGAAATTTCTCAAAACAGTCCAATACCTTATTGGTCATAGAGAATTTACGTAGAACCGAGAGAATACAGAATTCGATGCAAACACTGCACATAACTAACTGTTAGCTTCGATTTTTATGCTATGATGTCAAAAATATGTTTTCTCCGTAGATCATTACGCACGATTCTCTTATTGCCATTTTCTCTACGCAGTGACACGAACTTACTTTCATGCACGCCCAAACCCAACAATACTCATTTTAACTCAAATTTTGCACATAAAGTCATCAATAAGTACCTTTTGTATGCCTTGATCGATTTTTTATCGTTTCGTAGACCATTATACCTAACTTTCGAGTTTTCCCAGATATGACCTCCCAATCAAGAATTTAGATAACTTTTGCAAGGAAACTCCTTGAGATGAAACTAATTTTGTTGGAAAGATAACCCTGAGAACTAACCAGCAGAAAGTGGAATTCTTTGAAAAGAGCAATAGAGAAAATAACTAAAACAGACAGGTGTGGCTGAACCTTTGTAACATGGACATGTAGAATTGGCTACATCGTAAACGCAATAAAAGTAGCAGCAAATCTTGTTTTTCAAAAGACACTTGATCTGGTCTCGTGAACCAATATGGGGAAGCGTCTCTTAGAAATCGACTTCTTCACTTGACCTTTATCACCAACGGATGGCAACCTTGAAGCCTATGATCTCTACGCTCACACAATCTTCTCCTTCAGGTGTATTGGTCAACCCTCTTTCAATGCTGGTCAAAGGGGTAGACGACGTGGGGCCCACGGGTCGAGCTTTGGGCCAAAACCGGCGCGCCGAAGCATCGGAATCTATGACCTACAATAGATTATTTGGGTTGAAACCCTATAATACAAAAATTAAACAAATTTCGTGTTCGAAATTTCTCAAAACAGTCCAATACCTTATTGGTCATAGAGAATTTACGTAGAACCGAGAGAATACAGAATTCGATGCAAACATTGCACATAACTAACCGTTAACTTCGATTTTTATGCTATGATGTCAAAAAGATGTTTTCTCCGTAGATCATTACGCACGATTCTCTTATTTGCCATTTTCTCTACGCAGTGACACGAACTTACTTTCATGCACGACCAAACCCAACAATACTCATTTTAACTCAAATTTTGCACATAAAGTCATCAATAAGTACCTTTTCTATGGCTTGATCGATTTTTTATCGTTTCGTAGACCGTTATATCTAACTTTCGTGTTTTCCCAGATATGACCTCCCCAGTCAAGAATTTAGATAACTTTTGCAAGGAAACTCCTATTGAGATGAAACTAATTTTGTTGGAAAGATAACCCTGAGAACTAACCAGCAGAAAGTGGAATTCTTGGAAAAGAGCAATAGAGAAAATAACTAAAATGGAGAGGTGTGGCTGAACCTTTGTAACACAGACATGTAGAATTCCCTACATCGTAAAAGCAATAAAAGTAGCAGGCAAATCTCGTTTTTCAAAAGACACTTGATCTTGTCTCGTGAACCAATATGGGGAAGCGTCTCTTAGAAATCGACTTTTTCACTTGACCTTTATCACCAACAGATGGCAACCTTGAAGCCTCTGATCTCTATGCTCACACAATCTTCTCCATCGCGTCCATTGGTCAACCCTCTTTCGATGCCGGTCAAAGGGGTAGACGACGTGCGGCCCACGGGTCGAGCTTTGGGCCAAAAACGGTGTGCCGAAGCATCGGAATCTATGACCTAAAATATATTATTTGGGTTGAAACCCTATAATACAAAAATTAAACAAATTTCGTGTTCGAAATTTCTCAAAACAGTCCAATACCTTATTGGTCATAGAGAATTTACGTAGAACCAAGAGAATACAGAATTCGATGCAAACACTGCACATAACTAACTGTTAACTTCGATTTTTATGCTATGATGTCAAAAATATGTTTTCTCCGTAGATCATTACGCACGATTCTCTTATCTGCCATTTTCTCTACGTGGTGACACGAACTTACTTTCATGCACGCCCAAACCCAACAATACTCATTTTAACTCAAATTTTGC
Organism: Poa pratensis; assembly: GCA_947311845.1. Classification (NCBI taxonomy): domain Eukaryota; kingdom Viridiplantae; phylum Streptophyta; class Magnoliopsida; order Poales; family Poaceae; genus Poa; species Poa pratensis. The sequence continues at coordinate 224,481 of CAMZMU010000052.1, read as the reverse complement.
ACATAAAGTAATCAATAAGTACCTTTTGTATGCCTTGATCGATTTTTTATCGTTTCGTAGACCATTATACCTAACTTTCGTGTTTTCCCAGATATGACCTCCCCAGTCAAGAATTTAGATAACTTTTGCAAGGAAACTCTATTGAGATGAAACTAATTTTGTTGGAAAGATAACCCTGAGAACTAACCAGCAGAAAGTGGAATTCTTGGAAAAGAGCAATAGAGAAAATAACTAAAATGGAGAGGTGTGGCTGAACCTTTGTAACACAGACATGTAGAATTCCCTACATCGTAAAAGCAATAAAAGTAGCAGGCAAATCTCGTTTTTCAAAAGACACTTGATCTTGTCTCATGAACCAATATGGGGAAGCGTCTCTTAGAAATCGACTTTTTCACTTGACCTTTATCACCAACAGATGGCAACATTGAAGCCTCTGATCTCTATGCTCACACAATCTTCTCCATCGCGTCCATTGGTCAACCCTCTTTCGATGCCGGTCAAAGGGGTAGACGACGTGCGGCCCACGGGTCGAGCTTTGGGCCAAAAACGGTGTGCCGAAGCATCGGAATCTATGACCTAAATATATTATTTGGGTTGAAACCCTATAATACAAAAATTAAACAAATTTCGTGTTCGAAATTTCTCAAAACAGTCCAATACCTTATTGGTCATAGAGAATTTACGTAGAACCGAGAGAATACAGAATTCGATGCAAACACTGCACATAACTAACTGTTAACTTCGATTTTTATGCTATGATGTCAAAAATATGTTTTCTCCGTAGATCATTACGCACGATTCTCTTATCTGCCATTTTCTCTACGTGGTGACATGAACTTACTTTCATGCACGCCCAAACCCAACAATACTCATTTTAACTCAAATTTTGCACATAAAGTCATCAATAAGTACCTTTTGTATGCCTTGATCGATTTTTTATCGTTTCGTAGACCATTATACCTAACTTTCGTGTTTTCCCAGATATGACCTCCCCAGTCAAGAATTTAGATAACTTTTGCAAGGAAACTCTATTGAGATGAAACTAATTTTGTTGGAAAGATAACCCTGAGAACTAACCAGCAGAAAGTGGAATTCTTGGAAAAGAGCAATAGAGAAAATAACTAAAACAGACAGGTGTGGCTGAACCTTTGTAACATGGACATGTAGAATTGGCTACATCGTAAACGCAATAAAAGTAGCAGCAAATCTTGTTTTTCAAAAGACACTTGATCTGGTCTCGTGAACCAATATGGGGAAGCGTCTCTTAGAAATCGACTTCTTCACTTGACCTTTATCACCAACGGATGGCAACCTTGAAGCCTATGATCTCTACGCTCACACAATCTTCTCCTTCAGGTCTATTGGTCAACCCTCTTTCGATGCTGGTTAAAGGGGTAGACGACGTGGGGCCCACGGGTCGAGCTTTGGGCCAAAAACGGCGCGCCGAAGCATCGGAATCTATGACCTACAATAGATTATTTGGGTTGAAACCCTATAATACAAAAATTAAACAAATTTCGTGTTCGAAATTTCTCAAAACAGTCCAATACCTTATTGGTCATAGAGAATTTACGTAGAACCGAGAGAATACAGAATTCGATGCAAACACTGCACATAACTAACCGTTAACTTTGATTTTTATGCTATGATGTCAAAAAGATGTTTTCTCCGTAGATCATTACACACGATTCTCTTATTTGCCATTTTCTCTACGCAGTGACACGAACTTACTTTCATCACGCCCAAACCCAACAATACTCATTTTAACTCAAATTTTGCACATAAAGTCATCAATAAGTACCTTTTCTATGGCTTGATCGATTTTTTATCGTTTCGTAGACCGTTATATCTAACTTTCGTGTTTTCCCAGATATGACCTCCCAGTCAAGAATTTAGATAACTTTTGCAAGGAAACTCCTATTGAGATGAAACTAATTTTGTTGGAAAGATAACCCTGAGAACTAACCAGCAGAAAGTGGAATTCTTGGAAAAGAGCAATAGAGAAAATAACTAAAATGGAGAGGTGTGGCTGAACCTTTGTAACACAGACATGTAGAATTCCCTACATCGTAAAAGCAATAAAAGTAGCAGGCAAATCTCGTTTTTCAAAAGACACTTGATCTTGTCTCGTGAACCAATATGGGGAAGCGTCTCTTAGAAATCGACTTTTTCACTTGACCTTTATCACCAACAGATGGCAACCTTGAAGCCTCTGATCTCTATGCTCACACAATCTTCTCCATTGCGTCCATTGGTCAACCCTCTTTCGATGCCGGTCAAAGGGGTAGACGACGTGGGGCCCACGGGTCGAGCTTTGGGCCAAAAACGGTGCGCCGAAGCATCGGAATCTATGACCTAAATAGATTATTTGGGTTGAAACCCTATAATACAAAAATTAAACAAATTTCGTGTTCGAAATTTCTCAAAACAGTCCAATACCTTATTGGTCATAGAGAATTTACGTAGAACCGAGAGAATACAGAATTCGATGCAAACACTGCACATAACTAACTGTTAACTTCGATTTTTATGCTATGATGTCAAAAAGATGTTTTCTCCGTAGATCATTACGCACGATTCTCTTATTTACCATTTTATCTACGCAGTGACACGAACTTACTTTCATGCACGCCCAAATTCAAGAATACTCATTTTAACTCAAATTTTGCACATAAAGATATCAATAAGTACCTTTTGTATGACTTGATCGATTTTTTATCGTTTCGTAGACTGTTATACCTAACTTTTGAGTTTTCCCAGATAAGACCTTCCCGGTCAAGAATTTAGATAACTTTTGCAATTAAACTCGGATTGAGATGAAACTAATTTTGTTGGAAAGATAATCCTGAGAACTAACCAGCAGAAAGTGGAATTCTTGGAAAAGAGCAATAGAGAAAATAACAAAATGGAGAGGTGTGGCTGAACCTTTGTATCACGGACATGTAGAATTCCCTACATCGTAAACGCAATAAAAGTAGCAAGCAAATCTCGTTTTTCAAAAGACACTTGATCTTGTCTCATGAACCAATATGGGGAAGCGTCTCTTAGAAATCGACTTCTTCACTTGACCTTTATCACCAACGGATGGCAACCTTGAAGCCTATGATCTCTACGATCACACAATCTTCTCCTTTAGGTCTATTGGTCAACCCTCTTTCGATGCCGGTCAAAGGGGTAGACAACGTGGGGCCCACGGGTCGAAGCATTGGAATCTATGACCTACAATAGATTATTTGGGTTGAAACCATGATGGCCCTTCACGTAGTTAACTGCGTGAAAAGTAAATGGGTTAGGTTGAGACTCCAAGTGCAGAGTGTGTAGTAAATGGAAGACGTGTTTTCCTCACGAGGGGTGACTCGATGGTTTAATATCGAACTCTCAAGGAATCAGTAGTGAAGATTTATCTTTCCTATCCTTCTTTTGGTTACATACAAAACAAATTAAATGTTTTGGTCCTCACCGTCACCTAGTGGTTGTCAAGCACAAGGTGTGAGAATGATATCAAGATAATATGCAATGCAAACAAGAAATAAATATGCAATGGTGGTAAATAAATATGCAAGGATGGTGGTAGCAATGATAAATGATGTTTTTGGATTTTATATGATGAATGCAAGATGTAAAAGTGTTTTTGTATTTTCGGATTTTTAAATGGCAGAATATGGAAAAGTGGTAAAAGTTGTTGGAAAGGTGTTTCTTATGATTAAAAATGGACCGGGGTTCATGGTTTCACAAATGCACTCTCTCTTTAATAAAGTGGTAGACAATGGAACACTAAAGTTGACATATGAGATTGCAACACAACAGTTTACTGACAAGTTATAATTATATGGGCATCACGTCCTAACATAGAGACCTTTTGTTTATTAGTCTCTCTTATACTCCACCAAGATGCGAACTAAATCATAACACCTCAGTAATTAAGATAACTCAAAGTATAGCAATAAGTGTCATGACATGAAGCTAAAATAAGAACATGCTAGATCTAGTCATGGAGTAGTGGCAATGGTCACATCCACATCTCTAGTGAGGCAACAAAGTAAGGTAGAGATACCCAAATGGATCGGAGAACTTTCTCTCACGTTCACTGCACTAGCCACCCCCCGTTACTCCAACTAATGCACACGTTCCCCCTCACACGCTCTCATAAACATGCTTGATCATGACAAGTAAATAAGATCGGGGTACATAATATGCATCTACTTTCATAACTAAAACATAACCATTGCAATCTCAAACATATATTAACTTATAAAAAGATCCACCACAAAGGTATTACATAGATGACCGTAATCATGTTCAGCAGCTCATACGGTACTAATTAGTGAAGCTCCAAAGAGAGGAGAGATACATAAGTTACTTCCACAAACCCATAGTCCAGAGGTGGACTACTCCCTCTTCATCATTGAGACTGTGGAGAAGTCGTTGGAGAAGATGGAGACCATGCCGGCAGTGCCCCGCCGAAGTTTTCCCCTCCAATCTGCAACTCCAGGTCTCTGTTTCGTTGTTTCTGTGTTTCTGCGGCGCTCCTTTCCGAAGGGCGTAGGGGACTATTTTTATAGTCGGTTTTAGGTTAAAACGGAGTCGGTGGACGAAAGATCGACAGCAACGGAGCCTCGAGGCTCCAGATGGTGGGTCCCGCGCGACCCCTATACCTGGCCGCATGGGCCACCCTCTTTTGGGCCTCGGGCCTCCGCTTGTTCGCTTCCTTCGCTTCCAAGTCTTCTTCCTTCCAAAAACTAATGCTCGTAAATTTCCAGGTCATTTGGACGTCGTTTGGGTCCCTGAAACATTAAAAATATAGAAATAGGGTTTTCTGCCTGTGCAGGGTTAATGTGGCGCCCGACCTGACTGCTATACAGTGATACTGTGTCCCCGGTTATCCGATACCACCAGACACACTATCAAAGCATAATAGAGAGATCAAGACTTGTGGAACAACTGGCACATCACAGACTCTACGACACAAATCATATAGTTCAACTCTTATAATAGAGAAAGATAGCAAATGACAACCAGAGGTCACAGACCCAACATTACAACAAGCAGAAGCAAATTAGGTTGTTCTACAACAAGATCCAGATTATGGCCTAAGAGGCCTACAAATAAACATCACAGCGCCAGCTGTTCCGGGATGTCCCAAGCTGCCACCTAGGAACCCCAGACTACTCGTCGACGTCCACAAAGAACCCACCTTCGAGGTCGGTGAAGTCCTCCTCTGAAACAAAACAAACGACGTTGAGTTCGACGAACTCGCAAGATTATAAATAGAGCTTTAGCTCGATGAGGCTTTTAAAGTTATATGGCTGTTTTGCATAAAGCTGATTTTATTTATGAAAAACATAACTCAAAGCATCGACTACTCAGAGTAATTTTAAAAGAGGTAAGAAGTGACTCTTTCTTTCATCACCTTTCTCAACATAATCACCATCATCAACATTGTACCTGTTCATCAAAGGCACCTCCCCGAATCACCCTCGAGGAAGCTCACCTTGCATTAGTGAGTGGTACCTCTAGTACGCAGTTTTTAATCATTCCGTTAAAGTTATTCTATGATCTCTGAATCCATCACCAAGTCGTCCATAACCGCGGACACGGCTTTTCGAAAAGATTTATCCCTGCAGGCGTGTACAATGTGAAAGATGCGAGGTTCCCGAGGGACCTCCCAGCTTCTTATCCATGCGTACCGTCCGGCCCATTGCCTAGCTCTTATCTCTCTTCCGGGGAAAGCCGGCTGGGTGGGAGCGGCTACGACCTTTACCTCGCTTAAGACCAACCCAGGATCATCGATGGCGGTAGGACAAGAGGTACCTTCTCGCACCCTGTCCCGCGGCCACTTATTTTCCTGACACAACCATCCTCATCTCAGTCTTGGCCACCATCTTCAAAGCACGCGCAAATGGAAAGCCAAACTAGAGGACCCTCGGCTAGTCCGCCACAAGTTAGTCGGTCGACGAGGTTCCATATGCCCACGCATGGTTGCACGCTCAACTTGGCTCGTAGGCGAGAACTCGCACTTAGGCGGCGAGAACGAGACAACCCACCACATCCCATGTGGCCTCTCATCCCCACCTTTAAGCATTTTATTATCCATCACTACAATTTCTCCACCATCATTCTCATCTCAACACCTGTTTCCAACATGAAGTAACCATCGCACCGCTATACCAGTACTAAGCATGGCTAAGCATCCACATAGCATATTAGATATCTCGGGCCAACAATACAAACCTATGGATAATAGGAGGGGAAACAGGTAATTGGCATCGGAATCTTAATGCAACTATAGGATACTCTAATCCAAGCAAATTGACATTTGGAACCGCATGCAATATTATAGTGGAGAAAATATTTGCGGAAAATAGGATAAGATATGCTCAGAGGGGGGTTACGCTTGCCTGGTTCAACATGCTGGTAGTACGGTTCTTCGGGGTATTGAGGTGTAACCCCGGCTGCTTGATCTATCGAAGCATAACAAGGATGAACAATCAATCACCACACAAGATTTAGCGAAAAGCAATGCGCAAACACATGATGACATGACCATTTTAAATCCCCGGGAAGAGGATGATTCAACTATTCAACTTAAACGGAGTTCGGATGCTTAGAGGGTGCATCTCGAATATACCGCGGAGTTAGGTCATGATTCATTCTTACTTGTTAATTGGAATAGATGAACCTATTGTTAACTTGCATATGAATGACATGATCATGTGATGAAATGCAGGGTTTAGGGTGATTAACATCACTGTAACAAGTATGAAGAGTGAAAAGAAGATTGGCATGCATTACAGAAGGAAATAGGCGAAACTGGGGTTTTCCGGATCCCAGTCCGGAAATTTCCGGGTCTGTCACCGAGTGCAGATCCGGTTTCAGATCCGGTGAAATCCGGGTTTTGCACCGGAATTTAATTCATCCGGAAATATTTCCGGGTGTATTCCGGGCGAAAACAATCGAGTCCAGTAGCTATTTCGCTAATCCGGTATAGATTTCGGAAAAATCCGGGTCTGGTACCGGATTTTCCAAACGCGACTGAACGTGCCACTCCTACTGCGATTCGACGAATTAGCGAGTAATCGAGGGAATGGAGATGTCCTTTTGGACCGCAAACTCACCCTGAACTCGTGGGAGGGCTTGGCGAGGTCGGAGAGGAACGGGAACGGCGGCGACAAGATCGTCCGGCGAAGCGGCAGCTAGAGAGGAGGATGACGAAGACGGAGAGCTCGATTCCCGGGAATGTGCGGCATCTCGGCTCGATTCCTTCGGCAGGGACGGAGAGGACAACACGGCGGAGCTTCGGGCGGTCTTCGATTTGCTCGGGAACTCCTCAGTCGACGGCAACGCACGGCGGCAGCTCGGCGGCCATGGCGGCTCGGTGGGAGCTCGTGAGGAGAAGAGGAGAGAGCAGGGAGCAAGTGGAGGAGTGGATAGGGGTGGGAGCAGTGGGCCTCGTGTGCTCCTCTTCTTGCAGGTAGAGGCATGGAGCAGGGGGCCCGGGTGGAGCTGGTGCGGCCCGACCATGGCGCGGTCGCTACAGCACGAAGAAGATGCCTTTCTGGCTCATCCGGTATGGATTCCGGAATATTCGGTTCTAGCACCGGGTGAGATCCAGGTTCAGGTCTGGATGATTCCGGATCTGCTACCGGATTCCTGAATTCTCAGAACTTCCTTGATAAAGATAAGATGTCAAAGTATGTTGGTTTTGCAACTTTGAGGGCTTTCATGGTTTTGAAATTTTGTTGAAGCAAAATTGGCATTTTGTTTGAAGTGGTGTCAAACCACAACAATTCCCTAGCAACAACAACAATGATGCATGATGCCATGATGTAATGAACATAAAGTGGAAAATTTACACCGGTTTTAGGTTTTCAACTTTGGGCTGTTACAGTTAATTCCATAAAAAAATAGGAAACATATCAAATATTCCCAAAATCATTATAAAACAGTGATATAACCCTTATATGATGCAAATATGACTGGAATATAAGTAAAATAATGCAAAGTTCATGTATGCATTTTACATGCATCAACATCCCCAAGCTTAACCTATACTCGTCCTCGAGTATGAAGGTGATAAAACTAACATGGACTTTGCAATTTAATACTATCAATGGATATCAAAGATGATTACTATTGCTACATAGAGTCAAATGATTCATTCTTAAAAGGAGTAGCAATATGCAAGATAGTTTATGAAGTGATATCAAGTATTCAATGCAAGGATGTTCAATGATAATTCACAAAGTGTAACATAAAGAAAGTACTATGGACCACATGTATGCATAATGAAAAGTAAGAACATCCTATAATGGTCATAGAGTATTGATGAAAATCTGAATATAAAAGGTGGACACTTTGGAAAGATATATATATGAGTAGAGGTAAAGCATGAATAAGTTTCATCTAACTTCTGAACTTCTCTACTTAAGTAATGATTTAATGTGGTAATCCTTGGTGTCAAGCTCTCATTCCCCTATCATAGCATCTTGAATGATTAAGTTTAAAGTGAAAGCAAATATGAGTAGTGTGCTTGACAAAGTACAGGTTGAAAGTCTCATGCCCCTTGAATACAAGTACCTACTCCATGTGTTACTCAACTTGGAAACAAAGCAAGTTCAAGTTAAATATCATTGTAAGTAATAATAGTATCATTAAGAGCGTCAACTGGGGTACCTCTTGTCCCAGGATATGGAACAAGCCCATATCAAAATGACAAGACAAACAAACACAATGAACAATCTCAACACCCTTTTTATTTACCATTAGATAGCTTTTTATTGTAAGGTGTATCACAGAAGGTTCACCATAGCATGTAAGTAAATTTCCACCATGAATGATGCATGGCTTAGATTAGCGGCCCAGGCGTCTCTCTAACCATTTATACAAACTCATTTAAACTCACTTCATTTCCACATTTATTTCACCCATGGTAAGCATCCATAAACAAAAGTACATGATATCAACTAAATGAAATGAAGTGCATGTTGAAAGCTTGCCATGTGACAGCACATATGAGCTAACTCTCAACCAAAGACATTTGTCAAGCCCACAACATCATAATTTTAATCACAATGGGTCATGTTTATTTATGCAATGAAAGTAAAGTGTGCATCAAGTTCGAGAGAGCTCTATAACCAACTTTTCCCACAACAATCAATAACACAAGCATTTTCATTCAGAGGTATAGATAACACAAATATCATGATAAACATACTCGGAATAGCATAAAGCTAATAGGTAGATATGGTGGACTCACTGGAAAAACTTTGGTTGAAGGTGTTGGAAACAAGTTTTTGCTTGTTGGAATTTTTGGGCTAGCAAGAGGGAGAAAGTTGACCATCTAAATGCATGCATGAGTGTCCATAGAACTAACTAATCCATGTTAAACAAGTAAATAACATTCAGCATCAAAACATGAATAAAAGATAGCTCTTGATAAAATACTTGCAAATTATTACTCATTAAAAGCTCATGAATCATGCAACTATATGTATCTTTTAAAATCAACTCAAACATCCCTTTTCCCAATCTATAATAGCATCCAACATAATTCAACCCAAATTTCCAGTAGCTCTCTCATATATAAATGATAGTGTGGTGGTCTCACAAAATAAAAATCAAACCAAAACAAACAAAAAGACGCTCCAAGTTTATGCGATAAAGTGTTTCGATCGAAAAACAGAAGTTAGACGTGTGCAAACCGAGAGTGTGTAGGTCCAGTGGGGTTGTCTTCACATCCCCAAGCTTATGGTCTTCACCATCCTTGGATAGCTCTTGGTGCATCTCCTCTAATCCCTGTGAAAAAACTTCAAAACACCGTTTCTCCCATTTCTTTTTCTGTGGGGTGCATTAGTAGTGATAAACAAATAGATTTCTTGCTGCATATAATCCTTAGACAAAAATTCATATGAATGTCCAGAAAGTGTATAATGTTGTATGCCTACTCATAAACTCAATTGGATCAAAAAGATTCAAGTTAAAAGTTCTAAGCATGCATCAAACAAAATGGGACAGAATCTGTCCAGAAAAACAGCAGCAGCAAAACGTATTTTTCTACCCTACTTAACTTTGTCGAAAAATTCCGAAAAATTCATGCATATAGAGGATGAAAAGTTGCAACTACAGTTCAAATATGAGCTCATTCGGAGTTACAGAATAAGAATTAAAAATCATACCGTGCACAGATTCGTGCAGGAATAAAATCTCCGAACGCTATAAGCAACTTTTTCAAACCAAAATGAGTAAAACTTGGCACTTTATTAAAAATTCCAGAAACTAAACTAAACACTAAGTCTCTTGTTACAGCAAGAGGACACAAAGAAAATCACAAATAAAAACAACCGGGTTGCCTCCCGTAAAGCGCTTTCTTTATAGCCATATAGCTAGGCTTCTTACTTGATGTTTATGTGGACGAAGCTCATGAGGGAGCTTGAATGATGTGCCCTCTTCCTTGGGAAGTGTTCCATGCACTTCTTGTGTGGAAACTGAAACTTCACATTCCCTTCTTTTGAATCAATGATAGCACCTGTAGTACGAAGAAAAGGTCTTCCAAGAATAATTGGACTAGAGGTTTTATTCCCCATATCCATGATTAGAAAATCAACAGGCACAAATGTCATATGTAACTCTACCATAACATCACTTACTTTCCTAAAGCATGTTTAATGGAATCATCAGCAAGTGCAAGTTCAATAGAGCATTTTTCAAGATTTTCAATTCAAGTATTCATATATTCTTTAGATAAAACAGAGACACTAGATCCTAGATCAAGTATAGCGTGGTGTGTCTCTTTTCCAATGGTTACTAGGACTTTGGGAATCCATATATCCCCAAGCTTAGGTGGTATCATAGCCTCTTGGTTGTACCTAGCAATCTTTTCTTTCAAGACATGATTAGCAATATAAGAACCAAAACCAGCTTGGTTAACATTAATAGAAGGATCACTTGCAAATTTTTGTAAGATAGATATTAATTCATGCAAGCTACAATTCTCTAAGTCAAGCAATGGTTCCTTGACTTCACTAAGCATTTTAACTTCCTCAACTTTTCTCTCTTTCATTACCATAATAGTTTCCTTAGCAATTCTCTCTTGCTCATGAATATGTTCCCAAGATTTATTTATAACCTCTTGACAATATTTAATTGTTTCCTCATGTTTTTGAGCTATAATGGTGTTCTTTAATGAGGAAACTTCCTTAGTGAGCTGATCTACCCTTTCAAACAAAGAGTCTTGTTTTTCAAACTTAGATATAAATTCCTTATTAAGCTCCTTTTGAGAAGATATAAATGATCTAATGGTGTTCTCCAAATCACTAGAAACATTACTACTAGTAGCATATTTGTTTGGCACATTTTCAATATTTTGTTTATTAATGAAAGCAAGAATAGTATCCATTTTAGATGACAAATCATTTGTTTCTTCTATGGAGTTTACTTTCTTAGATGGATTAGGTGCTCTATCAGTATGCCATTGACTATAGTTTTGCAAAATACTTTCCAATATGTTCTTAGCTTCTACTATAGTTTTTCCCATAAAAGCACCTCCAGCAGCAGAATCAAGAATATTTCTAGACATGTAATTTAGACCATTGTAAAAAGAGTGTAATATGGTCCATTCGTTGACCCCATGTAATGGACAAGTTCTAAGCATAAGTATAATCCTATCCCAAGCCATAGCAACATGTTCATTTTCATTTTGCCTAAAAGAAAGAATGTTGTTTCTATTTTGCAAAATTTTAACAGGAGGATAGTATTTCTTAATGAAAGCTTCTTTTAAATCATCCCAAGTTTTAATGCTATCAATAGGTAATGAATGCAGCCACTCTTTAGCTTTTCCTCTAAGTGAGAAAGGAAATAACTTCAGTTTTAGAATATCACTTTCCACATTTTTAAATTTCTGCATGTCACATATTTCAACAAAATCATGAAGATGCATAAAGGCATCCTCCATAGCACTACCGCCAAATTGTTCCCTAGTTATCAAGTTCAACAAACTAGGACTTACTTCATAACTATCAGCATTTATCTTAGGTGTGGCAATGGGCCTAGCAATAAATTGATCATTTGGAGTGTTTGTGTAATCACACAACTTAGTTCTTTCTCCCATTTTAGCAAGTTTTTATGTGTTTTTTAATTTTTTATGCAAAACTGAAAATAAATATGCAAACCGAACTTAAAAATGCAAGACAATGACAAAAAAGATAAATTGCTTTGAAGATAAAGATGGATAAGATGATGCTCACGTAGGTGCAACCTCCCCAAGCTTAGGTGTTAGCACAAGTTGGTGATGAAGTTGACTTGGTGAGATATCCTTGGATAAACCCGGCGCCAGAAAATAGAGCTAGTGCAGGGGACCCTTGGATAAACCTTTCAGCAATGATTCCCCGGCAACGGCCCAGAAAACAGTCTTGATGGCCCTTCACGTAGTTACCTGCGTGAAAAGTAAATGGGTTAGGTTGAGACTCCAAGTGCAGACTGTGTAGTAAGTGGAAGACGTGTTTTCCCCACGAGGGGTGACTCGAGGGTTTAATATCGAACTCTCGGGGAATCAGTAGTGAAGATTTATCTTTCTATCCTTCTTTTGGTTACCTACAAAACAAAGTAAATATTTTGGTCCTCAACCTCACCTAGTGGTTGTCAAGCACAAGGTGTGAGAATGATATCAAGATAATATGCAATGCAAACAAGAAATAAATATGCAATGGTGGTAAATAAATATGCAAGGATGGTGGTAGCAATGATAAATGATATTTTTGGGTTTTATATGATGAATGCAAGATGTAAAAGTGTTTTTGTATTTTCGGATTTTTAAATGGCAGAAAATGGAAAAGTGATAAAAGTTGTTGGAAAGGTGTTTCTTATGATTAAAAATGGACCGGGGTTCATGGTTTCACAAATGCACTCTCTCTTTAATAAAGTGGTAGACAATGGAACACTAGAGTTGACATATGAGATTGCAACATAACAGTTTAATGACAAGTTATAATTATATGGGCATCACGTCCTAACATAGAGACCTTTTGGTTATTAGTCTCTCTTATACTCCACCAAGATGCGAACTAAATCATAACACCTCAGTAATTAAGATAACTCAGAGTATAGCAATAAGTATCATGACATGAAGTTAAAATAAGAACATGCTAGATCTAGTCATGGAGTAGTGGCAATGGTCACACCCACATCTCCGGTAGCATGGTATTTCTTTTTATCCCTAGTGAGGCAACAAAGTAAGGTAGAGATACCCAAGTGGATCGCAGAACTTTCTCTCACGTTGACTGCACTAGCCACCCCCGTTACTCCAACTAATGCACACGTTCCCCCTCACACACTCATAAACATGCTTGATCATGACAAGTAAATAAGAACGGGGTACATAATATGCATCTACTTTCATAACTGAAAAAAACCATTGCAATCTCAAACATATATTAACTTATAAAATGATCCAACAAAGTATTACATAGATGACCGTAATCATGTTCAGCAGCTCATCGGTACTAATTAGTGAAGCTCAAGAGAGAGGAGAGATACATAAGTTACTTCCACAAACCCATAGTCCAGAGGTGGACTACTCCCTCTTCATCATGGAGATGGTGTAGAAGTCGTTGGAGAAGATGGAGACCACGGGCAGCGCCCCGCCGGAGTTTTCCCCCTCCAATCTGCAACTCCAGGTCTCTGTTTCGGTGTTTCTGTGTTTCTGCGGCGCTCCTTTCCGAAGGGCGTAGGGGACTATTTTTATAGTCTGTTTTAGGTCAAAACGGAGTCGGTGGAGGAAAGATCGACGGCAACGGAGTCTCGAGGCTCCAGATGGTGGGTCCCACGTGGCCCCTGTACCTGGCCGCGTGGGCCACCCTCTTTTGGGCCTCGGGCCTCCGCTTGTTCGCTTCCTTCGCTCCCAAGTCTTCTTCCTTCCAAAAACTGATGCTCGTAAATTTCCAGGTCATTTGGACGTCGTTTGGGTCCCAGAAACATTAAAATATAGAAATAGGGTTTTCTGCCTGTGCAGGGTTAATTCCATAAAAATAGGAAACATATCAAATATTCCCAAAATCATTATAAAACAGTGATATAACCCTTATATGATGCAAATATGACTGGAATATAAGTAAAATAATGCAAAGTTCATGTATGCATTTTACATGCATCACATCCTATAATAAAAAATTAAACAAATTTCGTGTTTGAAATTTCTCGAAACAGTCCAATACCTTATTGGTCATAGAGAATTTGAGTAGATCTGAGAGAATACAATTCGATGCAAACACTGCACATAACTCACCGTTAACTTCGATTTTTATGCTATGATGTCAAAAAGATGTTTTCTCCGTAGATCATTACACACGATTCTCTTATTTGCCATTTTCTCTACGCAGTGACACAAACTTACTTTCATGCACGCCCAAACCCAAGAATACTCATTTTAACTCAAATTTTGCACTAAAGTCATCAATAAGTACCTTGTTATGCCTTGATCGATTTTTTATCATTTCGTAGACCGTTATACCTAACTTTCGTGTTTTCCCAGATATGACCTCCCCGGTCAAGAATTTAGATAAATTTTGCAAGGAAATTTCGGTAGAGATGAAACTAATTTTGTTGGAAAGATAACCCTGAGAACTAACCAGCAGAAAGTGGAATTCTTGGAAAAGAGCAATAGAGAAAATAACTAAAACGGAGAGGTGTGGCTGAACCTTTGTAACACGGACATGTAGAATTCCTTACATCGTAAACGCAATAAAAGTAGCAGGCAAATCTCGTTTTTCAAAAGACAGATCTTGTCTCGTGAACCAATATGGGGAAGCGTCTCTTAGAAATCGACTTCTTCACTTGACCTTTATCACAACGGATGGCAACCTTGAAGCCTATGATATCTACGCTCACACAATCTTCTCCTTAGGTCTATTGGTCAACCCTCTTTCGATGCCGGTCAAAGGGGTCGACGATGTGGGGCCCACGGGTCGAGCTTTGGGCAAAAATGGCGCGCCGAAGCATCGGAATCTATGACCTACAACAGATTATTTGGGTTGAAACCCTATAATACAAAAATTAAACAAATTTCGTGTTTGAAATTTCTCAAAACAGTCCAATACCTTATTGGTCATAGAGAATTTGCGTAGATCCGAGAGAATACACAATTCGATGCAAACACTGCACATAACTCACCGTTAACTTCGATTTTTATGCTATGATGTCAAAAAGATGTTTTCTCCGTAGATCATTACGCACGATTCTCTTATTTGCCATTTTCTCTACGAGTGACACAAACTTACTTTCATGCACGCCCAAACCCAAGAATACTCATTTTAACTCAAATTTTGCACATAAAGTCATCAATAAGTACCTTTTGTATGCCTTGATCGATTTTTTATCATTTTGTAGACCATTATACCTAACTTTCGTGTTTTCCCAGATATGACCTACCCGGTCAAGAATTTAGATAACTTTTGCAAGGAAACTTCGATTGAGATGAAACTAATTTTGTTGGAAAGATAACACTGAGAACTAACCAGCTGAAAGTGGAATTCTTGGAAAAGAGCAATAGAGAAAATAACTAAAACGGAGAGGTGTGGCTGAACCTTTGTAACACGGACATGTAGAATTCCCTACATCGTAAACGCAATAAAAGTAGCAGGCAAATCTCGTTTTTCAAAAGACACTTGATCTTGTCTCGTGAACCAATATGGGGAAGCGTCTCTTAGAAATCGACTTCTTCACTTGACCTTTATCACCAATGGATGGCAACCTTGAAGCCTATGATCGCTACGCTCGCACAATCATCTTTTTCAGGTCTATTGGTTAACCCTCTTTGATGCCGGTCAAAGGGGTAGACGACATGGGGCCCACTGGTCGAGCTTTGGGCCAAAAATGGCGCGCCGAAGCATCGGAATCTATGACCTACAATAGATTATTTGGGTTGAAACCCTATAATACAAAAATTAAACAAATTTGTGTTCGAAATTTCTCAAAACAGTCCAATACCTTATTAATCATAGAGAATTTGCGTAGAACCGAGAGAATACACAATTCGATGCAAACACTACACATAACTCACCGTTAACTTTGATTTTTATGCTATGATGTCAAAAAGATGTTTTCTCCGTAGATCATTACACACGATTCTCTTATTTGCCATTTTCTCTACGCAGTGACACAAACTTACTTTCATGCACGTCCAAACCCAAGAATACTCATTTTAACTCAAATTTTGCACATAAAGTCATCAATAATACCTTTTGTATGCCTTGATCGATTTTTTATCGTTTTGTAGACCGTTATACCTAACTTTCATGTTTTCCCAGATATGACCTCCCCGGTCAAGAATTTAGATAACTTTTGCAAGGAAACTTCGGTAGAGATGAAACTAATTTTGTTGGAAAGATACCCCTGAGAACTAACCAGCAGAAAGTGGAATTCTTGAAAAAGTGCAATAGAGAAAATAACTAAAACGGAGCGGTGTGGCTGAACCTTTGTAACACGGACATATAGAATTCCCTACATCGTAAACGCAATAAAGGTAGCAGGCAAATCTCGTTTTTCAAAAGACACTTGATCTTGTCTCGTGAACCAATATGGGGAAGCGTCTCTTAGAAATCGACTTCTTCACTTGACCTTTATCACCAATGGATGGCAACCTTAAAGCCTATGATCTCTACGCTCGCACAATCTTCTTCTTCAGGTCTATTGGTTAACCCTCTTTGATGCCGGTCAAAGGGGTAGACGACATGTGGCCCACGGGTCGAGCTTTGGGCCAAAAACGGCGTGCCGAAGCATCGGAATCTATGACCTACAATAGATTATTTGGGTTGAAACCCTATAATACAAAAATTAAACAAATTTTGTGTTCGAAATTTCTCAAAACAGTCGAATACCTTATTGGTCATAGAGAATTTGCGTAGAACCGAGAGAATACACAATTCGATGCAAACACTGCACATAACTCACCGTTAACTTCTATTTTTATGCTATGATGTCAAAAAGATGTTTTCTCCGTAGATCATTACACACGATTCTCTTATTTGCCATTTTCTCTACGCAGTGACACAAACTTACTTTCATGCACGTCCAAACCCAAGAATAATCATTTTAACTCAAATTTTGCACATAAAGTCATCAATAAGTACCTTTTGTATGACTTGATCGATTTTTTATCGTTTTGTAGACCGTTATACCTAACTTTCGTGTTTTCCCAGATATGACCCCCCGGTCAAGAATTTAGATAACTTTTGCAAGGAAACTTGGGTAGAGATGAAACTAATTTTGTTGGAAAGATAACCCTGAGAACTAACCAGCAGAAAGTGGAATTCTTGGAAAAGAGCAATAGAGAAAATAACTAAAACAGAGAGGTGTGGCTGAACCTTTGTAACACGGACATGTAGAATTCCCTACATCGTAAAAGCAATAAAAGTAGCAGGCAAATCTCGTTTTTCAAAAGACACTTGATCTTGTCTCGTGAACCAATATGGGGAAGCGTCTCTTAGAAATCGACTTCTTCACTTGAACTTTATCACCAACGGATGGCAACCTTGAATCCTATGATATATACGCTCACACAATCTTCTTCTTCAGGTCTATTGGTCAACCCTCTTTCGATGCCGGTCAAAGGGGTCGACGATGTGGGGCCCACGGGTCGAGTTTTGGGCCAAAAACGGCGCGCCGAAGCATCGGAATCTACGACCTACAACAGATTATTTGGGTTGAAACCCTATAATTCAAAAATTAAACAAATTTCATGTTTGAAATTTCTCAAAACAGTCCAATACCTTATTGGTCATAGAGAATTTGCGTAGATCTGAGAGAATACACAATTCGATGCAAACACTGCACATAACTCACCGTTAACTTCTATTTTTATGCTATGATGTCAAAAAGATGTTTTCTCCGTAGATCATTGCACACGATTCTCTTATTTGCCATTTTCTCTACGCAGTGACACAAACTTACTTTCATGCACGCCCAAACCCGAGAATACTCATTTTAACTCAAATTTTGCACATAAAGTCATCAATAAATACCTTTTGTATACCTTGATCGATTTTTTTATCGTTTTGTAGACCGTTATACCTAACTTTCGTGTTTTCCCAGATATGACCTCCCGGGTCAAGAATTTAGATAACTTTTGCAAGGAAACTTCGGTAGAGATGAAACTAACTTTGTTGGAAAGATAACCCTGAGAACTAACCAGCAGAAAGTGGAATTCTTGGAAAAGAGCAATAGAGAAAATAACTAAAACGGAGAGGTGTGGCTGAACCTTTGTAACACGGACATGTCGAATTCCCTACATCGTAAACGCAATAAAAGTAGCAGGCAAATCTCATTTTTCAAAAGACAGATCTTGTCTCGTGAACCAATATGGGGAAGCGTTTCTTAGAAATCGACTTCTTCACTTGACCTTTATCAACAACGGATGGCAACCTTAAATCCTATGATATCTACGCTCACACAATCTTCTCCTTTAGGTCTATTGGTCAACCCTCTTTCGATGCCGGTCAAAGGGGTTGACGATGTGGGGCCCACGGGTCGAGCTTTGGGCCAAAAACGGCGCGCTGAAGCATCGGAATCTATGACCTACAACAGATTATTTGGGTTGAAACCCTATAATATAAAAATTAAACAAATTTCGTGTTTGAAATTTCTCAAAACAGTCCAATACCATATTGGTCATAGAGAATTTGCGTAGATCCGAGTGAATACACAATTCGATGCAAACACTGCACATAACTCACATTTATGTAGCACCAATCAAGGATAGCACCAATCTAGGATATATATAGGATATGGGTAAAATAATGAGCTTTCCAAAATCTTTCAATCAATGCGCTCACATAATTTTTTCCTGGATTAGTGAATGCTAATAAGCAAGGAGGTGCTTTGCGAAACATGTAACAACTAGCATTTTTCATAAAGTCGAGGTAGTTTCTGTTGGACTATGTTTTCTGGTATTTATGTTTCCCGATATTAATATGATCTAGGTGGGCTATATTCATGTCGCATGGTTAATATGAGCACGGTACGTGACAACATGACCGAAAGACCAGATGACTGGACACCAGCAAATCGAAACACAAGCCTCGACACTAGCTCATTGAAATCGATCAATACAAGTCACATCGCTAAATCGAAGGCACGTCAACAAAGCGCAGAACAAGACAGCCGGAGGTCGGCGGATCAAAGGCACGCCAACAACTTTGAGTGGTAGCTCCAACCTTCACGTAATAGCTGCAATCTTCATGTGGGTTCGATGTTTCCCTTCCAACATGCAATTTTCTTACAAAAACCTTTAATTATTAGTTAGAACACATATAACACATATTTAGTTAGAAGATGGGCAAAATAGGTTTTACTGTGTTTTTTCTGCGTCTTTTGAAATGTACATAAAACATAAAGTGTCGGCCATGGACATATTACTGTTCCCCACTGTGTATTAGTTTTGTTACAATACGTATGAAGTAACATAGACTGGAAGTATAACCTCAGTTCAATTCTTTGGTAAAATGAGCTTACAGTCAAGTATGCATTGACATTATCTTATCATGGATTAGCAAGTGCAATTTCAGCCGCTAACTGAATTTACTTTTTAAATTAATTTTGCAGGCCATAATAAGCTAGGGAGGTGCTTAGCTACACAGGCAACATTGATTGGAAGTATAGCACCAATCTAGGATATATATAGGATATGGGTAAAATAATGAGCTTTCCAAAATCTTTCAATCAATGCGCTCACATAATTTTTTCCTGGATTAGTGAATGCTAATAAGCAAGGAGGTGCTTTGCGAAACATGTAACAACTAGCATTTTTCATAAAGTCGAGGTAGTTTCTGTTGGACTATGTTTTCTGGTATTTATGTTTCCCGATATTAATATGATCTAGGTGGGCTATATTCATGTCGCTTGGTTAATATGAGCACGGTACGTGACAACATGACCGAAAGACCAGATGACTGGACACCAGCAAATCGAAACACAAGCCTTGACACTAGCTCATCGAAATCGATCAATACAAGTCACATCGCTAAATCGAAGGCACGTCAACAAAGCGCAGAACAAGACAGCCGGAGGTCGGCGGATCAAAGGCACGCCAACAACTTTGAGTGGTAGCTCCAACCTTCAGGTAATAGCTGCAATCTTCATGTGGGTTCGATGTTTCCCTTCCAACATGCAATTTTCTTACAAAAACCTTTAATTATTAGTTAGAACACATATAACACATATTTAGTTAGAAGATGCGCAAAATAGGTTTTACTGTGTTTTGTTGTTCTTCATCAGATTGAGACATAGCCTGGAGCGATAGAATATTTAAGTTTACAAGCTTTAAGGAATTATGCAATTTATTTGGGAGGTGCAAGGGGCGAACTGCATCGACATTGCGCAGGAACCAGGATCGCCAGCAATGAACGGCCTTGGTTGTTTATGTCCAGAAGGCGGCAGTTGGGTTTTATTTCTTTTTCTTCATGGCGCACAATATTTGTCTTGGAAATTGTTTCTGACTTTTTTAGTTTCCATGCAGCTCCGATGCCGCCGGCAAGCATACTTTGGAAAAACTTGCCCTGTACACATAAAAAGTAAGTTTTACTTACTCATATATTGTCATATTTAATATTCTCTAGACATAAATAAGTGTACAATTCAAATAGTTCAATCAGTGTAGGAATCTCCTTAGATTTAATTTTACAAACTCAAGTAGTAATTTTTCACTGTAGGTATACTCTTAAATTTGTATTCTGGACCAGAATGTATTGAATCAACATACACCTGGATGGGAATTTCCTTATATGTGAACAACTGTCCAACTTTAGCCATCGGTCTCATAAAGAGCAGAAGTTCCCTAAAATATTTAATTATGTGCCGAAGCAGTTTTTGACTCCTCACTAAAATTGGTTATTAATTACTCCTATGTAAATATTGTGCAGGGCAGTATATTACTTCTACTCTGTAATTGAGCATATAACCATCCCACGAGTATACACAACTCCCTTATTATGTATAGATATTTGTAGAAAATCATGACAGCCAAACCGAATGCTAGATGGACGCCCATCCATGTAAATACCAAAGATAAGGCAGAATCTAAATTTATCTAAATTTTACAACGAATATGCAACAAAAATATATATTGATTACTGAAACATTAATGCTTCAATTTGTGCGGAAAAAATTGTTTGTCATATATGAGTTTTGGAGCAAAAATCGGTGAAACTAAAAATCTACACTTTACGTACAAACTCCAAATAGGAATTGACGGGACATAACTATTAGTATAAATTACATATTAGATACGTGGATAATTACATTGTTTTTAATCAATTAGTGTACTACTATCATGTGTAAAAGCATCATATATAAGCATCACATCGCACTGATAATTAATAATTGCAATTCAACATATTTTAATGGGGGTTGTGGAAGAGAACAGGTACAAGATTAACAAAAAAAGTGCATTTTGGCCACCAAATATATCAAAAATAATTGATAAAAATTTCAAAAGTGGTATAATAAATATGAAAAACATATGAATCAACACATAACAAAGCTAGCCGCGCAAATGCGCGGGTCACCCAGCTAGTTATATTATTAAAACAACAAACAATCAACGGTGGAGATTTGTCACGCTAAATTTACAGGAAGCTTGGAAATCGAATTATAAAGATCGAGTTTTTCGGAGTAACGGCGGAAAGATGGCGGAAAGGCGCTGCCTTGTTGCGGCCGTCGCCGAGTTGCGGTGAAGGGTCCGCCGTGTTAGCGGCGATGTCGCGGCCGTCCCCTGCTGCCTCTCCCGCGCCGGCGGTGGAGCGGGACTCCATCCGTGGCCGGAGTTGGGCGGATGTCGCCGACGAAGCGGACGCTGCGGAGGCGGAGCGCCTGGAGGTGGAGCACTTTTGCTCGACGCCAGCTCTCCCGACGTTGGCGGACTTCATGTCGGTGGCGAGGCGGTCCCCAGCGCGGCGGCGCGACTCGAGCGGAGTTCGACGGACGGCGAGTGGCGGCCTTGCCCGGACAGTGGGGAAGAAGCCCTTGACGGGCCCGTGCTCGCCGGCTGCTGGTGGGTTCCCCTTGGGACTCGCGGGTGCTGGACTGGGGAGTCTGCCTCGCCCGGAGCTCCGCTCTGGGCCGGCGGACCCTCCGGCTCCGGCGCCGGCGGCTGGCGGCGCGGCGGCGCAACCCTCTGGGGTGCGGCCGTTCTCGCTCGGGCGGCGAGGCTCTCCTCCCTCCACGGAGGCATCGTTGCTGGGCCCTGGGCCGCAGGGGGACGGGAACCCTAGGCAGGCTGGCGGGTCGTTGTTGGGCCGGCCCATTTTGGGCTGGCGCAGCCAGGACGTGCGGACCGTGGCCTCCTCCGGCCCTTTAGCGGCCCAGGTAGCGCGGCCCAACGCGAGCTGGCTCTGGATCCGTCGCGGGTCAACGGACCTGCCCTAGGGTTTGAGGCATCGCCGAGTCAGATCGCGAGACACAACAAGCTCGCCCGCTCGGTCACTGTTCACCGCCGCCACCCCCTCTGTCTCGATCCTTCGCCGCCGTGGTGAGCTCGCCCATGAAGCGCCGCCGTGAAGATGAACCGGCCTCGCCGCGCCGGAATCCCAGGACCTCTCCGCGCCGCGCGCCCTCCCCGACTCGCGCCCCTGCTCCCGCCCGTATCGCCCTCCTGGTCGTCGTTCGCCGCCGCGACGCTGGTCGCCGACGGACCGCCCGCGGGCTGGCTGGGAGGCTCCGACCCAGCGGTCGCCGCACCGGGGTGGGAGCGGACGGAGCCCACGCCGGCAGAGGTCGCCGCCTCGTCGGGCTGCATCCCCGGAGGCCCTTCGTCGTGAGGCCCGGCTGCGGGAGTCCCTAGTGGACCGACAGCAGTCCCAGCGGGCGGGTGGCCGGCCCCAGGCCACTGATGGCTCGTGGCGGGTGGACAGGGATCGATCACCGCCGCGGAGGGATGATGCCGCTGCCCCTCGGTCCGCTACTGTCGGTGGCACAAGCAAGAAGAAGAAGAAGTCAAAGACAAAGAAAAAGAAGAAGTCTGGCACGGGTACGGCTCCTGGAGGCGCTCTGACTGCGGGTGAGGCTGTGGCTGCGCCCCCTCCCGTGGCTGGATTGGGGGTGTCCGCCGGCAGGGAGCCCACCTTGGAGCTGCTGGGTCAGGGCATTGACGCCGGTTTCTTCTACATCGACACGGGTGGCATCAAGCTGGCGGCACCGGAGCACATGGCTCGGATCTGTGGGGGTCCCGGATTAACTATCCGAGATACTCGTTATGTTTCCTGCAACAATCCCATGATCAGTCTGTTGTTGCACATAACTCGAATTGGCATCACAGAACACCCATAAATACCGAATAGATATACTTACTTGATTGAAGTCATAACTTCAACAGGTACTTGCAGCGGATATCACCAAACAACGTGGAGCCCAAGCCATTTGCCAACCCTACAGGCAGCTGACTGGGAAGCGCCCTAGTTTGCATTGACGTCATCGATCTCTCGGTCTTCAGCATACTTCTTCTTGAACTCTGGACATGGGAATATCCAGGGACACAGCCATGAGTACATTTAAGTACTCGCAAACTACCACCGGAATGAGCATGCGCTACTCTTTTATTGTTTAAATAAAACTTCGCTTGCTTTGAAAACTCTATATCCTTGTTGAAAAGAGAAGGATATACTTTTGTTTATTAAAACTTTGTTTTGAAATTTCTATATCTTTCTTGAAAAAGAAAAGAAGGCTTTTTAGAACTTTTCCCCATAAACCGGTCTTTGTAATAAGTCTCTTTTAAAACACTTTCCCGGAAAATCACCATTTTGTTTATTTCCCCAAAACTCCTCCTTTTTCGACCATAACCCTTCATGGTCATTCAATCCCAACAACCTCATACCGCCCCTTTGGTATAGTTGCATAAAACATTTTCCACTTTTAAATCACAAAACTCTGCATTTCTCGACCATAGCCCGTCATGGTCAATCATTCTCCAGCAACCTCATACCAGCCCGTCGGTAGAGTTGCAGATACACACATCTCCATTTTATTTTCAAAACTCAAAACTTTGCAAAACTTGCACATGGTCAGAGGACAGCCTCCCAACTGTCCTTATCCGAGGACTCGGCTATTCGAATAGTTTTAACCCTCTGCAGAGGTAGCACGCTTTTCCCACACCCATCCGGTAACTCATCGTGTCAGCCACGTCCCGCCATACCAGGTGTATGCGAAGTTGAGCCACCGACCATAGCCTCTCATTTGCTCATGCTAGTACAGGATCCTTCCCATATGACACTTTCCATCGACACCCAGTCCAGTTTCCCGTCAGAAACCCTAAGTGTGAGGACTCATAGTTTTGTCCGGCGGTTTATGGTGGAACCTTCTATCCTCCCCACCAACTTGTGTGAGGACCCGGGTCAGGGGGTAGGTCCTCGGACCATCCCCTCATGCATAACGGAGTCATCTCCGTCGATGAGGTATCCCATACTAATAAGAGCAAACTACATGACTACGCCTTTTCCCATATGTGGTAAATGTGGTCGCACAGGGTAAGATTGGTTGCCATAGTACAAAGACACAATGTGCATTTTTCATAAACATCTCCATTCACCATTTCTCCATTTTCACACCGACATCTCGGTATTCCATAACCACACAAGTATTTTCAAAGGAGTTTTGAGTAAACAATATTTTTCCCATCCTATCGTTTGAAAAAGAATTTCCATCTAATATCTCCATATAGGTGTCAAAATAATATACTTATAATTTGGAAAAGGGTTTTCAAAATCATAGCTTTTGTGGCAAACACCATATAAATAACTTTTGCTCTTTACAAGTAAAACATGTGAACCAAAATAGATGTATATAAATGCAAGCTCAGAGGATAGCTTGCCTTGCTCGGCAAAGTGAACTTGGTCTTGATCTTCAGGTTCAACGAATTCCCCTTCCTCAATAACTCCGTTCCAAAGACCATTCCGGTAGCGTTTATATCTAGCGTCGCAAACAGGAGGATAACACAACAATCACTAAGCAAACCAAACCCCAAGTGGTGTACAGACAAGTAACAAACCGTAAGCTTCGAACTAATCGTTCGGGTAACAACTAGGATCTACACTTACGAGGGCATTATACTGGTCAGTAGTCTATCACCTATACGCGAGCTAGGTACATCGATCACAGAACTATCTGAGGCGAAGGTTAGCAACAAGCACCTCCCGTTGAACGGGAAATACTTCAGACAAAAGTTAGGTCACTATATATTTTCTGTGAGTCAAAATATTACACCAAGTTAGGATATGATAAAGTGAAACACTAGGAACCTAGCAAAATTGGGTTTGCTCCAGAAATCATTACAGATTAATTTATAAAGCCCTTTTTAATTTTGCCCTTTTTATTAATTTATTTTGAACAACACTACAAAATAATTATCCATGTTTGGAGACAAGCTGGAATATGAAGGTTATCACTTGCTAACCATTTTAATAGATCAAACTTAATTTTTGGATCATTAGTTTTAAAGATATGAATTTTCCCAATTTATTTTATATTCTGCCATTTTCTTTATTTTAATAAAACATTAATTAACTAATTTATTTGGATAGGTGAATTACACCAAAAGACAGGTTTTACTTTTCTGAACATTTTGGTATCTTGTTTGCAATTTTTGGACAAGTATTTAATTAGTTATGAATTTTACAAAATCATTTTATATTCTGCCATTTTACTAAAGTGCAAGGAAAAGTTATTTCCAGTGTTTAGTTCAACATGAAAATGATGTTATGAGGTGAAGTTATTTCTCCTGATCATTTTGATATATTGTTTGCTATTTTTGGATTAGTATTCAAAAATATATGGATTTTAGAAACTTAATCCATTTTCTGTCTTTTCTTTTATTTTCCAGAAATTCCAGCGGATTCGTTTTTCACCGGGCCCGTGGCTAGCCCGCGTCACTGACTTGCGGGGCCCGTGGCCATGCTGTCGCTGACTGGGCATGTGCGGGCTGTGCTGGCCACCGCGGTCGCTGACCGGTGGGGCCCGCCTGTCAGCGAGGAAAAGAAAAAAGGAAAAAGGGGCAGCGCGCTTGCGTCTGCGGGGGTTCGAACTCGCGTCTCGCGAGCGCGGCACGGCGCGGTACCACTGGGCTGGCTCCGTGCTGTTGTCAGAGTATGCGCGCGCACCGTTTTGAGGTGAGGTCAGGTCACGGCGACGACGTGCGCGACCGCGGCGACCACCGGCGACGACGCGCACGGGATCGACGACAGAGGACGCGCGGGGACGATCTACTGGATGGTTTCGGCTCGCGGGGGTACGGGGAACCTTTCTACGGCGGCGCCGCTGCATAACTGTCACCGGAGACGCCGCAGCGACAACGACGAACGACGGCCGGCGGCGGGCTAAGGAGGAGCTGCTCCTACTCGACGAGATAGCGGGAGAGGTGGGGGATGGAGAGGTCCAGGAGGTGCGCCTGCTCACCCTCGACGCGTGGGTGCGATCCGTTGGTGCTGAGGTGGACGGGAACGGCGGCGAGCTTGCTCGAAGCGCGGCGGCCGGAGCGGAGGAAGACGCGGACGGCGGCGACGATGCGGGCGACCCCGTGGCGATTCCTTGCACGCGGACGAAGAGGACGACGAGGCGAAGATGCTGACGGTCTTCGATTGGCTCGGGGAGGTCTAGAACGGCGGCGAGACGCAACGGCGAGCTCGTCTTGGTTCGGCCATGGTGGAGAGGAAAGAGAGGAGAGGGAAAATATCCGGGCAGGGAGAGCAGAGGAGCGCCTCGGTGGCCTTCTTAACTCCTCGTCGAGCAGCAGGAGAGGGGGGGGGGCCTGGTGGAGCGCGGCGACGGGCGGGCGACACGGCGACCTAGCGCCATAGCTCTACTGGAGCTACAGGGAGGAGACGATGCTTTTCCAGATAACTCCCTGCCTGCCTTTCTTCTTTTACACCTAGGTCCTTTTCCTGATTTTCTTTTATTTCTTTTTAACCAGTAGCTGTTCAGTGATTTAATTGAGGCACTTAAACATTTTTAAAAATTCTAAGAAAATTCATGTAGCCTCCCATATACATGGAGAAGCTCCACAAAAATTGGGGCTTCAAAATAAAATGTTTTGCACAACTTTTGTTCATAGTGTTTCATTATGGCAATTTTGCTAATTTCCAAATGATTTTCCTTTTTAATTTTGAAGCAAGTCCAAATATTATTTTTGAACTCTTGGAACTTTCTTGACAATTATCGTAACTTCAATTAAGTTATATTTTCATGGAGAAAATATTGGTTTGAAAGAAATAGAGAAATAGTGAGGAATAATTTATTAAGATCATTTATTTATCATGATCTTAATTTCCTTTTGTTAAATACTTTGAGAGTTTTGTTTAAAATTGAAAAGTATGTTTACTTGAGGAGGGAGTGAGATGGGGTTGAAATGATTATTATTTCATCTCATTCCTAGAATAAGGAAATATAATTGTTTTCATAAAATAGAGGAATAGAGATAGAGGGAAATTAAGTAAGATCATTTCCCTTAATTTAGGATTTCAACTTAGGTGTGAATAATTCTAGAGGGTTTGTTTTTATTCAAGTCACACTCAAATTTGGTAGTCAAATGTGTTCTATCTTAGCATTAAGCACAACTGAGGAGTTTATCCTCACAAGCAACAAACACATCAATATTAACATCACAACCAGATCACCCAAATCAAACCACCAGACTCAATCATACCACCATTTCCACAATATTATCTTGTAAAAATGATCACACTTAATCATGACAAGATGATGTTTAAAACTATCTCAACTTCACCTTGATACTTTTGGAAAGGGTTTTGAGCAAGGCAAAATATGTGGGGCAATATATTTCCCACTTGTGTTCATTTTTAAAAGGGAAGTGATAATCAAAGTTTATAAATGGGAGTTGCATACAAATGCAAAATATCAAGTTTAAAAGATAGATAGGAGATAGCATATAGATCTCCATATTTTTGGGAACACATAGCTTTGGAAATACCTTTACTTTCTCAAATAGTGGGTATTAGTTTTGGTTGTTGCCAAACCAAATATCATTGAAATGGAGTTGGCCAAAATAAGAATGGAAAAGATACAAAGAATATTTTTCTTGTCATAACATGATCACCAAAGTTAAATATATTTTTATATTGGTTGGGTCTTATATTTACTAGTCAAACAACTTAAACAACATGTCACACAAGATTCAACACAGCAACAGGATGGAAAACACAATCATCAGTGAAACATTTCAAAAAGTTTTTGTTGGTTCTGAATTTTGGGTCTTGTGAAACTAAGTTTTTCTTAGTTTACAAATTTGGGATGTTTTAGAGTGTACCAGAACAGTTAAGATTTCCGGGAAAACTTTCTGGTTGAGGAGCTTAAGTTAGTTTTCAAGGGAGTTGGGTGCTATACTCTGAACATCAAACTTTTTATACCTAAAATCCAAAACAACCAACTTTACACAGGCCTCTTATTCTCGAATCTTTAAAATACCATTCCAACATATCTGGTAAGGCCACTACAACTAGTTAATTGAATCACGGCCTTTGCCCGAGCTAAAGTTATTAATCCACCATCATCTTCTTCGGGCATAACTCTTTATCATAACCTATTTCAATATGTCTGATACCCATCAAACCTTTCATGCATAGTCTCCCCATTACATCCTATCACAAAAATCGTAATGACCCACCAATTATTTCTTGATTGATTTTTTTTTCTCCCCAGATAAGCATATCTCATATTATCTTACTCCTTCAGGTTGCCATTTTCTCACGATCGTATCAGTAAAGCTAAATAAAGCATCCAACAAACATGTGATCATACCATCAAGAATTGACCCACTTTCTAACCAAATTCAGATTTTATCTCCACAACTTTTGGGCCTTGATCTCTTAATCAAAGATAAAAGATCTTTCTAAGAATAATCCAAACAGAGCGTGACAAGCTCTGGAAACTACTGTCACCTAGAATGTCTGGCTACTAGACCACGTCATATTAATTCCTCGAATCCGATAAACATTCACTTATCTCCCACCAATTATTTCTTGCATACCCCGATCTATTCATTTGCTAACTCATTTTTTTACCACTTCCTATAACCCCATAAGAATTTAGTACAAGGTCACTTGCGCTAGGGATCACCCTAAACATTCCAACACTGGAGTATTCTTCTTAATTTACTTGCTTCCAACCAATCCAACATCATTTTATCAGCAAGTGCTTCCTAAAAATCCATCAACTTTCACCTTTATTTCTAAACCTTAAATCAAGGGTCACGTCTTCTAGTTCCAGATAGCCACCAATGGTTGGGGACCACAACTGGTTAACCCCAGAGTATTAATTAAATATACCATCTGTCCAAACCAAATTAATTTATCGATCCACTCCAAATTTCACTTCTATTCTAAACCCCAAATGTTTGATATTCACAACATCATCCAACGAATTTTGATTCCATCACTATCTTTTTGACCAATAAACCCATAATTCAACACTCTTATACCCTCCTAAAGTCTCCTTTCTACCAACTAGTTTTGAGTCGTCCTATGGCACCTCTTTCCTTTGTCTAGAAAAAGCAGTTAGTTATTTTGCAAAAATTGGTTAGATGAGAAACTAAAGTTAGATAAATTATGTTAGTTAGGTTAGTTTTTCATATTGTTTTGTTAGTCCGACGGGATACGACCAGTGTCATCTACCGTCGGGTCTTGAATCTTCATCTTTCTTGATGGCTTGATGCGGTTGTACAAAACGACGAATGTAGGCAGGTATCTGTCTTGCAGAAGATCGCAAAGTCTTGGGGTAGAGAGTATTTCATACCTTGCTTCTCTTACTGGGAGAAAATTTTCTGAAGGGTAAAGTACATCTATGGCCAACACGGCAAAAAGGTTTTTGCAAACAGTCTAAATTAAAGCAACAGACAACAGTGTGGTTACTTTGGGTTCCCGACAAGGCGGGTTTTGTGAAACACATTAGGAAAACAACACACATGAATGCCACACACAAGCAAGATCAATCAAGGCACTTTTAGCACCAACAAGCGTTTAATACCTTGGAAGATGGGTTTTGCTCCAGTAAAACGAGCTTATCCTATTGATCCTATGGGTCTTTGTATCTCGAGGATTTTCTTCACCTTGTCCAAGTGGGAAACTTTGGCGGCGAAATTACTGTGATTTCGGAAGGTTGCACGGATCATCGGTCTTCGCATATAAATCGCCTTGCTGTTGAAGTCTTCGGGTTGCTAAGTACCCAGGTCTGGTTTAGGGTATCGTCAAGTATGTAAGTTTGAATGGAGGTAAGACAACAGATGGAAACTTTTGATAAACCTTTAGACAAGAGATAAGGTTTAGAATAATTCGAGAAGGTGAAAAGAGTGGAAGCTACACTTAGGCTTCCTTAGATACAAGTAATCTTAGGTAGTAATATTTTTCTTTCCAAAATAATTCTCTCGTATGGGCCTTGGTGAAACAGGGCTGTTGAAGTCTTCATTTTATCGCCTTAGTCTTCAGCTGGAATACTTGGGATTGTCGAGGTAGTAACTGAGTGGAATTGTCGATATTGAGTTGAGGTCTTCGAGGTTTCTTGCTTTATTGATACTGACGATCTTGGTATTTGCAGATCAATCACCTTGATGCTGATTGTTGAATATTTGAGATGGAAGCTTTTTCTTGTAGGTGTTAGCTAATCAGGTCTCACTTGGGTTCATCGTCAAATATTTTGAACGGGTAAGAGAGAGTAGAGAAATCCTTGGAAAATCTTAAAATAGAGGGATGAGACTCAGAAATATTTGAGAAGATACGAAGAGTGGAAGTTATTTTTGGACTTCCTTGGAAAAATATATTTTTGGTATTAATAGATTTTTAATCAAATATTTCTTTACTAACTAACGTCCATGCTAACTAAGGTCTGTTACAGTCAGGATGGCTCTGATACCAAGTCTGTGGGGACCCCGGATTAACTATCCGAGATACCGTTATGTTTCCTGCAACAATCCCATGATCAGTCTGTTGTTGCACATAACTCGAATTGGCATCACAGAACACCCATAAATACCGAATAATATACTTACTTGATTGAAGTCATAACTTCAACAGGTACTTGCAGCGGAAATCACCAAACAACGTGGAGCCCAAGCATTTGCCAACCCTACAGGCAGCTGACTGGGAAGCGCCCTAGTTTGCATTGACGTCATCGATCTCTCGGTCTTCAGCATACTTCTTCTTGAACTCTGGACATGGGAATATCCAGGGACACAGCCATGAGTACATTTAAGTACTCGCAAACTACCACCGGAATGAGCATGCACTACTCTTTTATTGTTTAAATAAAACTTCGCTTGCTTTGAAAACTCTATATCCTTGTTGAAAAGAGAAGGATATACTTTTGTTTATTAAAACTTTGTTTTGAAATTTCTATATCTTTCTTGAAAAAGAAAAGAAGGCTTTTTAGAACTTTTCCCCATAAACCGGTCTTTGTAATAAATCTCTTTTAAAACACTTTCCCGGAAAATCACCATTTTGTTTATTTCCCCAAAACTCCTCCTTTTTCGACCATAACCCTTCATGGTCATTCAATCCCAACAACCTCATACCGCCCCTTTGGTATAGTTGCATAAAACATTTTCCACTTTTAAATCACAAAACTCTGCATTTCTCGACCATAGCCCGTCATGGTCAATCATTCTCCAGCAACCTCATACCAGCCCGTCGGTAGAGTTGCAGATACACACATCTCCATTTTATTTTCAAAACTCAAAACTTTGCAAAACTTGCACATGGTCAGAGGACAGCCTCCCAACTGTCCATATCCGAGGACTCGGCTATTCGAATAGTTTTAACCCTCTGCAGAGGTAGCACGCTTTTCCCACACCCATCCGGTAACTCATCGTGTCAGCCACGTCCCGCCATACCAGGTGTATGCGAAGTTGAGCCACCGACCATAGCCTCTCATTTGCTCATGCTAGTACAGGATCCTTCCCATATGACACTTTCCATCGACACCCAGTCCAGTTTCCCGTCAGAAACCCTAAGTGTGAGGACTCATAGTTTTGTCCGGCGGTTTATGGTGGAACCTTCTATCCTCCCCACCAACTTGTGTGAGGACCCGGGTCAGGGGGTAGGTCCTCGGACCATCCCCTCATGCATAACGGAGTCATCTCCGTCGATGAGGTATCCCATACTAATAAGAGCAAACTACATGACTACGCCTTTTCCCATATGTGGTAAATGTGGTCGCACAGGGTAAGATTGGTCGCCATAGTACAAAGACACAATGTGCATTTTTCATAAACATCTCCATTCACCATTTCTCCATTTTCACACCGACATCTCGGTATTCCATAACCACACAAGTATTTTCAAAGGAGTTTTGAGTAAACAATATTTTTCCCATCCTATCGTTTGAAAAAGAATTTCCATCTAATATCTCCATATAGGTGTCAAAATAATATACTTATAATTTGGAAAAGGGTTTTCAAAATCATAGCTTTTGTGGCAAACACCATATAAATAACTTTTGCTCTTTACAAGTAAAACATGTGAACCAAAATAGATGTATATAAATGCAAGCTCAGAGGATAGCTTGCCTTGCTCGGCAAAGTGAACTTGGTCTTGATCTTCAGGTTCAACGAATTCCCCTTCCTCAATAACTCCGTTCCAAAGACCATTCCGGTAGCGTTTATATCTAGCGTCGCAAACAGGAGGATAACACAACAATCACTAAGCAAACCAAACCCAAGTGGTGTACAGACAAGTAACAAACCGTAAGCTTCGAACTAATCGTTCGGGTAACAACTAGGATCTACACTTACGAGGGCATTATACTGGTCAGTAGTCTATCACCTATACGCGAGCTAGGTACATCGATCACAGAACTATCTGAGGCGAAGGTTAGCAACAAGCACCTCCCGTTGAACGGGAAATACTTCAGACAAAAGTTAGGTCACTATATATTTTCTGTGAGTCAAAATATTACACCAAGTTAGGATATGATAAAGTGAAACACTAGGAACCTAGCAAAATTGGGTTTGCTCCAGAAATCATTACAGATTAATTTATAAAGCCCTTTTTAATTTTGCCCTTTTATTAATTTATTTTGAACAACACTACAAAATAATTATCCATGTTTGGAGACAAGCTGGAATATGAAGGTTATCACTTGCTAACCATTTTAATAGATCAAACTTAATTTTTGGATCATTAGTTTTAAAGATATGAATTTTCCCAATTTATTTTATATTCTGCCATTTTCTTTATTTTAATAAAACATTAATTAACTAATTTATTTGGATAGGTGAATTACACCAAAAGACAGGTTTTACTTTTCTGAACATTTTGGTATCTTGTTTGCAATTTTTGGACAAGTATTTAATTAGTTATGAATTTTACAAAATCATTTTATATTCTGCCATTTTACTAAAGTGCAAGGAAAAGTTATTTCCAGTGTTTAGTTCAACATGAAAATGATGTTATGAGGTGAAGTTATTTCTCCTGATCATTTTGATATATTGTTTGCTATTTTTGGATTAGTATTCAAAAAGATATGGATTTTAGAAACTTAATCCATTTTCTGTCTTTTCTTTTATTTTCCAGAAATTCCAGCGGATTCGTTTTTCACCGGGCCCGTGGCTAGCCCGCGTCACTGACTTGCGGGGCCCGTGGCCACGCTGTCGCTGACTGGGCGTGTGCGGGCTGTGCTGGCCACCGCGGTCGCTGACCGGTGGGGCCCGCCTGTCAGCGAGGAAAAGAAAAAAGGAAAAAGGGGCAGCGCGCTTGCGTCTGCGGGGGTTCGAACTCGCGTCTCGCGCGAGCGCGGCACGGCGCGGTACCACTGGGCTGGCTCCGTGCTGTTGTCTGAGTATGCGCGCGCACCGTTTGAGGTGAGGTCAGGTCACGGCGACGACGTGCGCGACCGCGGCGACCACCGGCGACGACGCGCACGGGATCGACGACAGAGGACGCGCGGGGACGATCTACTGGATGGTTTCGGCTCGCGGGGGTACGGGGAACCTTTCTACGGCGGCGCCGCTGCATAACTGTCACCGGAGACGCCGCAGCGACAACGACGAACGACGGCCGGCGGCGGGCTAAGGAGGAGCTGCTCCTACTCGACGAGATAGCGGGAGAGGTGGGGGATGGAGAGGTCCAGGAGGTGCGCCTGCTCACCCTCGACGCGTGGGTGCGATCCGTTGGTGCTGAGGTGGACGGGAACGGCGGCGAGCTTGCTCGAAGCGCGGCGGCCGGAGCGGAGGAAGACGCGGACGGCGGCGACGATGCGGGCGACCCCGTGGCGATTCCTTGCACGCGGACGAAGAGGACGACGAGGCGAAGATGCTGACGGTCTTCGATTGGCTCGGGGAGGTCTAGAACGGCGGCGAGACGCAACGGCGAGCTCGTCTTGGTTCGGCCATGGTGGAGAGGAAAGAGAGGAGAGGGAAATATCCGGGCAGGGAGAGCAGAGGAGCGCCTCGGTGGCCTTCTTAACTCCTCGTCGAGCAGCAGGAGAGGGGGGGGGCCTGGTGGAGCGCGGCGACAGGCGGGCGACACGGCGACCTAGCGCCATAGCTCTACTGGAGCTACAGGGAGGAGACGATGCTTTTCCAGATAACTCCCTGCCTGCCTTTCTTCTTTTACACCTAGGTCCTTTTCCTGATTTTCTTTTATTTCTTTTTAACCAGTAGCTGTTCAGTGATTTAATTGAGGCACTTAAACATTTTTAAAAATCTAAGAAAATTCATGTAGCCTCCCATATACATGGAGAAGCTCCACAAAAATTGGGGCTTCAAAATAAAATGTTTTGCACAACTTTTGTTCATAGTGTTTCATTATGGCAATTTTGCTAATTTCCAAATGATTTTCCTTTTTAATTTTGAAGCAAGTCCAAATATTATTTTTGAACTCTTGGAACTTTCTTGACAATTATCGTAACTTCAATTAAGTTATATTTTCATGGAGAAAATATTGGTTTGAAAGAAATAGAGAAATAGTGAGGAATAATTTATTAAGATCATTTATTTATCATGATCTTAATTTCCTTTTGTTAAATACTTTGAGAGTTTTGTTTAAAATTGAAAAGTATGTTTACTTGAGGAGGGAGTGAGATGGGGTTGAAATGATTATTATTTCATCTCATTCCTAGAATAAGGAAATATAATTGTTTTCATAAAATAGAGGAATAGAGATAGAGGGAAATTAAGTAAGATCGTTTCCCTTAATTTAGGATTTCAACTTAGGTGTGAATAATTCTAGAGGGTTTGTTTTTATTCAAGTCACACTCAAATTTGGTAGTCAAATGTGTTCTATCTTAGCATTAAGCACAACTGAGGAGTTTATCCTCACAAGCAACAAACACATCAATATTAACATCACAACCAGATCACCCAAATCAAACCACCAGACTCAATCATACCACCATTTCCACAATATTATCTTGTAAAAATGATCACACTTAATCATGACAAGATGATGTTTAAAACTATCTCAACTTCACCTTGATACTTTTGGAAAGGGTTTTGAGCAAGGCAAAATATGTGGGGCAATATATTTCCACTTGTGTTCATTTTTAAAAGGGAAGTGATAATCAAAGTTTATAAATGGGAGTTGCATACAAATGCAAAATATCAAGTTTAAAAGATAGATAGGAGATAGCATATAGATCTCCATATTTTTGGGAACACATAGCTTTGGAAATACCTTTACTTTCTCAAATAGTGGGTATTAGTTTTGGTTGTTGCCAAACCAAATATCATTGAAATGGAGTTGGCCAAAATAAGAATGGAAAAGATACAAAGAATATTTTTCTTGTCATAACATGATCACCAAAGTTAAATATATTTTTATATTGGTTGGGTCTTATATTTACTAGTCAAACAACTTAAACAACATGTCACACAAGATTCAACACAGCAACAGGATGGAAAACACAATCATCAGTGAAACATTTCAAAAAGTTTTTGTTGGTTCTGAATTTTGGGTCTTGTGAAACTAAGTTTTCTTAGTTTACAAATTTGGGATGTGACAGGATCACCGTGTTACCTGAGCAGGACCTTGATCCCTCCGTGGTGATCTCGGTGGAGACCATCCGCACCGAGCTCCTTCGCCTCGATGGAGAGGCTCCTTGGGTGGTGCGGGAGATCTCTCCTACCGAGTTTGCGGTTGCCTTCCGTCGGCGTCACTTCTCCAGGCCGTCTCGTGGTTTGGCTCGACCACTCTTCCGGTCAACAACATCAGGGTCAACATCGAGCCATCATCCATAGACCCCGACACGACTTCCACCCTCGCCTCGGTGTGGATCAGGATCCATGGGGTCCCAAGTGAGCTCAAGAAGGTGCCCATCATCAAGCTGATCGCCAGGACTA
Source organism: Poa pratensis (assembly GCA_947311845.1). Taxonomy (NCBI): domain Eukaryota; kingdom Viridiplantae; phylum Streptophyta; class Magnoliopsida; order Poales; family Poaceae; genus Poa; species Poa pratensis. Next base: position 188,168 of record CAMZMU010000052.1, on the reverse strand, counting down.
TTGGTGTGCTTCAGGAGGTGGATGCGGAGTCTTTGCCGGGGGAGGGGCCTCTCCGCCTCTGTGTCAGGGTTCTAGACTCCGACAGGCTGGCCGGCGTGCTCCCCCCGATCTACTTCGACGGGGCTGGCAGGCTTCTTCGCGTGGAGGTCGAGGCGGTGGTGGGCCCTCCAGGGTCCCCCCATCCTCTCCGTCGCGCCCCTCCCCGTCTCCGCGCCACAACTCCTCCAGGGAGGGGGAGGACTCCTCGGAGGACGACCAGTCTGACGACGTCGCCGCCGGTAGGGAGGGCTCTCTGTCTCGCCCAGAGGGGCCCACTCCTGCGCCGCCGCAGCCCCCAGCTGGGGGGGCCCCGACCCCTGCAGGGTCCCAGGTTCAGGCATCTTCGCCTGGACGTCACTCCTCAGCGTCGGGTACTCTGTCTAAGAGTGCGCCGGCGAAGTTGGCCCTGGTGGATGGTCCTCGCTTCTCTCGCCCTGCTCCACTGCAGTCCTTTGGGTTCCCGCTCTCACAGTACGGTTCCAACCTCTGTGATGGGCCGGGATCCGTGGACCTCTCAGGCCTTGTCTCGGCCTCCTTGGGTCTTCTCTCCCCACCTCAGGAGGAGGTGGAGGGAGAGGAGGACTCGACGAGTGTCGGGATGGAGGTCTTGGTGCCTGACACCCCGCGCTCCCCGGGGGCGGTCTGGTACACCCGCTCCCCGGGCACCCCTGCAGCCCCTGTCCTGGAGCCAGTCACGGTCTTCCCCGACACTCCTGTGACTGGCACCAGGGTGCGCCCTCGACGCCACCGGTCCTCCCCACCTCTGGCCACACGCCACAGCGCTCGCCTGGCCCGTGCTAGGACCGGGGGCGAGGTGGTGGAGCCGACTGTTGTGGCAGTGGCGACACGCAGGCTGGAGGCTCTTGACTATAGGACTGGTACGTCTCACCTTACGCCTACCCCTCCCCCTCCCCCTCCCCCCTCTCCCCCTTCTGGCTCTCGGTTCTTGCCACAGTGCCCCTGGATCACCTCGCCCAGATTGCGGCGGACTGTGACGTTGTCTTCCGCGGTGAGCGGGGGCCTCGCCTTGAGCAGATTGTGGCTATCAAGGCTAAGGAGGTCTATGAGGGGGCCCTCGCGGCAGCTCGGGCTCAGGCGGAGCTCGAGCGGCAGGGGCCCCCGGCTCCCGCTGGACCTGTGCAGGAGGCACAAGGGTCTGGCAGTGGAGCCCCTCCTAGGCCGGATAGTGCGGCAGCTGCCGTCGCATCTTCCCAAGCTGGGAAGAGGCGTGGGAGGCCCCCCAAGTCAGCGTCCCGGCCCTCGACCTCTAGTAGGGCCCGATCGGTCCCCCTTAAGGGGACCAACCCCGACAATGTTTCCAAATGAATGTCCTCACATTTATTTGGAACATGCGGGGGTTCGGGCAGGAGGGCCGCCGCCGCCAGCTGATCGACTATCTTAGAGACGAAGATGTGGACATAGTGGGACTTCAAGAGACGATTCGGCAGGACTTCTCGATCTCTGAGCTGGAGAGCCTTAGTCGCCACAAATTCTCGTGGCACTGGCTCCCGGCGACGGGACACTCAGGGGGTATCCTCCTTGGTGCCAAGGAGGATACCTTTGAGGTAGAGGATATGGATCGCGGGGAATTCTTTGTGAGCATGTCCTCACCCATAGACGATCTAACCTTCGTTGGGAGGTTATTATTGTCTATGGCCCCGCGGATCACCGGAGGTCCACAGACTTCTTATCTGAGCTCAGTCAAAGGTGGAGCGATGCCCCACTCCTGTGGTGGTGGCGGGGGACTTTAACCTTATTCGCTCCCCTGATGACAAGAGCTCGGATAATGTGGACCTCCCTAGGATGCGCATGTTTAACGACTGGATTGCAGACCTTGCGTTACGCGAGATCTCTCGTGTTGGGGCGAGGTATACGTGGTCTAACAACCAGGCTGACCCGATCCGGAGTGTTCTCGATCGGGTCCTAGTGTCGGTGGAATGGGAAATTGCCTTTCCGTTGTGCTCGCTCGCGCGCTCACCGGATTGGCTCGGACCATTCCCCCCTCCTCCTATCTTCTGGAGGAGGGGTTCCTCCTAGGTCGAACCGCTTCCACTTCGAGGAGTTCTGGCTTGGTCAGCCGGGCTTTGTGGAAGCAGTTCGACTTAAGTGGGTATCGGTGGTCGCGTCCCCTCCCCGTGCATATAATGCGGTTGATATTTGGCACCACTGTGCTAAAGTCGCTCGCCAATTTATGCGGGGGTGGGGCGCGAATAGAGGTGCAGAGCTGCGAAAGAATAAGATGGATATCCTTGCCAATATTCAGACGCTGGACGTGGCGTCCGATACGGTGGGCCTTACCGCTGATGGTTGGCTTCAGCGGTATGCCTTGGAGACCTCCCTTATGGAGATCTACAAAGGCGAGGAGATCTTCTGGCGACAGCGTAGTCGCCAGAATTGGATTCTTCGCGGCGATGCTAATACAGCGTACTTCCACGCCATTGCTAATGGTCGTCGTCGAAGGTGCTCTATACCGTGCTTGTTAGCGGATGGCATCCTATTAGAGGAGGCCCAAGACCTATCCGCTCACATTTACTCCTTTTATAAGGAGTTATTCACGGAGGGACCTCGCACGGGGGTATCGTTAGCTGATGGCTTCTGGCCCTTAGGGGCATTAGTATCAGCTGATGAGAATGTGGAGCTTACACTCCCATTCAGCCCTGAGGAGGTTAGCCGGGCTATTATGGGGATGAAGGCCAACTCGGCCCCGGGCCCAGATGGCCTTCCTGTCTCCTTCTTCCAGAAATTCTGGGGGACTATTAAGGGGGTGATTATGCCGATGTTTCAGGAGTTCTACACTGGAACATTGGTTATGTCTCGCCTCAATTTTGGCGTAATTACCTTGATCCCTAAAGTAGCAGGGGCCACGGAATACGCCAGTTTAGACCGATCACGGTGATCAACGTCATCCAGCGACTGCTTACCAAAGTGTGTGCTGCACGCTTGGCCCCAGTTGTGGAGCGACTCGCACACCCATATCAGTTCGCCTTTCTTAAGGGACGATTTATCCATGACGGAATTCTAGCACTTCATGAGGTGGTCCATGAAGTTAAGGTTAGACACCTTAAGGGTGTCTTCCTTAAGCTAGATTTCCAGAAGGCTTATGATCGTCTGGACTGGGCGTTCCTTCGCTTGGTCCTCGAGCGCCGAGGGTTCGATGATCGCTTCATATGCTGGGTCATGCAGATAGTCATGAGCGGTAACACGGCGATCAATATTAATGGGGACATTGGTCCTATTTTAGATCCTCGTGTGGGGTAAGACAAGGGGACCCTATCTCCCCCCTTCTCTTTGACCTTGCCGTTGACGTCCTGGCGACTGTCTTGGACAAAGCCAAGGCGGCCGGCCACATTTCGGGTGTGGTCGGACACCTTATTCCGGGTGGTGGGATCACCCACCTACAGTATGCGGATGACACCATGATCATGGTGGAGGGCTCGGAACTTGACATCATTAATCTCAAGTTCCTGCTCCTCTGCTTTGAGGCCATGTCTGGCCTCAAGATTAACTTCGACAAGAGCGAGGTCATGATCATGGGGTACCCCTTGGAGGAGCAACAGCGGATAGCGGACAATCTTAACTGCAAGTTGTCCTCCTTCCCGGTTACTTATCTAGGGATGCCGCTTAGTGACTCTAGGATCCTAATTAAGGACCTAGAGCCGGTTATTGGGCGTGTCAAAGCCAAGGCCGAACCTTGGCAGGGACGGTTTACCTCTAAGGGGAGTAAATCGGTCCTCATTGATTCCTGCATGTCTAGCTTGCCTATGTACATGATGGGAGTTTACGAATTCCCAGAAGGTGTGCATGGCGCATTTGACAAGGAACTATCGCGCTTCTTCTGGCAGGCGACCAATGGGCGCGAGAAGTATCATATGGTCAAATGGGCGGATGTTTGCGCCCCCAAGGACATGGGGGGCATAGGCATTTTAGCGTCTCGTAAGATGAATACCGCGCTTATGCTTCGGTGGGTGTGGCGGATACTTAGAGAGGAGGGGGGCTTTGGCTGCAGCTGATCAAAGCGAAATACCTGCAGGGTCGCCCCCTCCTTGCTTGTGACCGCCGGATGGATCCCAATTTTGGCGATCCATCCAAACCCTTAAGCATGAGATTAGAAAAGGGGCCGCTTCTCCGTCGGTAATGGAGAGGGCACCCTTTTTTGGCTGGACCCGTGGCTTGGTGTAAGCCCGTTACAGCATAGGTTCCCTTCTCTCTTTGCTATTTGTTCGGACCCGATGCTGTTGGTAGCCTCGGCAGTTCATAATGGGGTCTGGAACATCTCGTTCCGACATACATTTGGACTTGCCGAGGCTACAGCTTGGACGGAGCTACGGGGTTCGCTCCCGGAGGCACTGCCGGGGGGCCTAGACCTTGTGTCATGGCACTTGGAGCCGTCTGGGACCTTCTCCGTAAAGACGGCCTATCGGAGTCTCTTCAGTGGTCCAGTTAGAGCTTGGGCGTCACCGTTGTGGAAGGCCCCCCTTCCCCTAAAAATTAAAATCTTCGTGTGGCAACTTCTTAGGGACCGCCTCCCTTCGGGGGTGGAGGTCCGCAAGAGACATGGGCCGGGGGATGGTCTCTGCCCCATGTGTGGGATCCCCGAGACGGGAACTCACATCCTGTTCACTTGTCCGGCGGCCAGGTTTCTATGGAACTTCGTCCACGAGGCGCTTGGGCCTGCTTGGCAGGCCTCAGACCTCGGCGAGTTCCTGGAGACCCAAGCGAACCGTACCGGGGGGAGGCGACGCCTCTTCTGGTTGGTGTTCGCGGCAATGGCGTGGACTCTTTGGACGATTCGTAATAAGATGGTGATAGAGCGGGTGTTTCTTCGACGTGCTTCTGACTCCTTGTTTAAATTTCTGGCTTTCTTGCAGCAGTGGCACCCGCTTTCTAGACAGCGAGACAGGGGGCGGCTAGATGACATGCTTGACAGACTCTTGGTGGCTGCACGTCGCCTCTCCTCCTCATCTAGCAGCTAGTGCCGGAGGGCCGCGTTCTTCCGATCTTTTGTTCTTCCCACCTTGCCCTACCCCCTTGCCTTTCTAGCTCTTTTATTCTGTCGTTGGGCTTACTTGTGCTGTTGCCCCAGCAAACTTTTCTAGCTTCTCGCCGATGTTGGCAACTTTGTATTGACTTGCTTGGCATGTTGCTTTATTTATAAAGCGGGGCGAAAGCCTGTTTCGAGAATTTACAGATCTGAACGGTTCAGATCATAGACCAGAGAATAAAACAACACGCGGCCGAGACTAGCGATAAACGTAGCATGCCAGGAGATTAGCCGACCAGACGTACGTAATAAAAAAGAATAGTTGAGATGTACACAAGCGGGACGCTTAGGAAAATTGGATAGGTATCCATGAGATCCGGATGCAACTAAAGCTACCATAACCTAATCTTTTTTTTTTGAGAACACAGTACAACACAGACGCTCACAAATACGCACACACACTCACCCCTATGAACGCACGCACGCACACCCTACCCCTATGAGCACCTCTGAAGGACTGAGCCGGCAGATCTTGAGGTTGACGAAGTCACCACAGGCGCCTCGCTGTTGACGGGCACGTCACCTACCACTGAAAGAATAGCGCCGGATAATCCTGGAATAAATCCAGGTAAATGCAAACGCCCATGCCAAGTCTAGGACTTGAACCTGGGTGGGCTGGTTCCACCACAGGGAACCCAACCATCAGAGCCAAGCTCCGTTTACAACCATAACCTAATCTACTCAATGCTTTAATGGGACCGTATCTGCTGGAAGCGGGAGCAAAGCGATACGAGAGGGATTCCGTCGTGTATCGCTGCGGCGGCGAGGGCAAACAATGGACAAGGCGAGTTCTCTGTGCGAGTCGCCGGCCGCTGGTCCCGATACGAGGTCGTCGTCCATGCTAGACGTGCACCGTGAAGTAGTGCATGCAAGCCTAGAAGAGGAGCAGACGATTGCCGGGTAGAACTGCACCTGCACCCATGGCAGTATTTTATACGATCCATGCGTGGGAGTACAAGATTGATCGTTCCATGGAGTAGACTAATTCTGCCGGTTCTAGCTTACAGGTGCACAAAAAGGATGAGCTAAGTGGCCCAATATGCAAGTAGATCGAGGACGTTTCTTTGAAGCCGCGCATACGAGGCGGAGATGTGATTGCTCTCTGATGTAATCTTTTCTGACCGCAAGAGAGGCACAGCTGGGTGGCTGGCAGCGGGCGGCCTCGCTCCGTTACATCCGGCACCAGCCAGACCTTCACGAAAAATCTATCAAACCTGCGATCAGAACCTTTTGGCATCTGATTTAAATCGACGAACTAGATTGGACTGCAACTCTGGCGTGTATGAACTATGACTACAAGTTTGGGGCACCATGTATGATTTATTCAGAGGTAATAAGTTGTGCCAATTTCAATCGGCTATCATACATGCATGGTCATGTTATGAGAAGAACTGTAAAGGGCGTTGTTTATTTATTTATTTTGCTTTTTTTACAGGGACAACTACGTATCTGTATGAAAGTGAAATTATAATTGAAGGTACATGTTTATTATTTATTTCTCCCGATATGTGTGTTGTTCTGTTACTGGAAAAAATATATTATGTGAGCTAAGTTTGGTTAATGTAAATAAAATGGATGTTATTTTAAAATTACTCCACTATTGATGCCAACAAATTTCCTAACGATGGTATTTTTTTTCTTTGTATGCTGCACCAAAGCATATCCGTGTGCAGGAAAATACCTTCCGTGAAGTTCGGCTGAAGGTACATGTTTATTATTTATTTCTCCCGATATGTGTGTTGTTCTGTTACTGGCAAAAATATATTATGTGAGCTAAGTTTGGTTAATGTAAATAAATTGGATGTTATTTTAAAATTACTCCACTATTGATGCCAACAAATTTCCTAACGATGGTATTTTTTTTCTTTGTATGCTGCACCAAAGCATATCCGTGTGCAGGAAAATACCTTCCGTGAAGTTTGGCTGAAAGTCCACTAGAGCCGATATTTTGGGAGAGAGTATAAAATTGTTGCTGTGTCTTCCTTGCCATCTATTAAAAGCTGACAGCCTTGGTTCATTTTAAAACATTCCAACCTTTTGTTTAGATAGTTTATCAGTTCTTTTATTTTGGAGGTGTTATGCCATTTTGGTTAATGGTTTGTAGAATACATGACAGTAGGATACTGTAAAATCTTCAGCGAATATCAGGTAGCTTTTACGTCTTGCATGTTTTTGTTTTCTCATTAAAATAATTCATATGTTCGTAAATCAGTTCATATGTTCATAAATCAGTAGTTAACCAATAATATGCATGATTATTGGTACTCAGCTCTCATGTAAACACTAGAAATGGGTCAGAGTGAAAAAAATGTTGAGACTTTTCTTAATAAAATAACAGAAGTGCATTATTGGACAAATATACCATTATAAAATGCTTATATCTCTTAAAAATATGTGTGGTTATCTTATCTCTTAACAACAAGTGTGGTATATGATGGAATGGGAAAATGTTAGTGTAGATACTCATTTGAAATAATTTTATAAGCTTTCAACTTTAACCTTTAGGGATGCGCAAATTTCACGACATGATGTAACCAAAAAAGGATACTGAAGCTATTGATAAGTTAGGCATAAGAGAGATACATTTTCGATAACACTTGCAAGGTTATGATGCCTACGTAAGATTTGAAGTGCTTCGAATTTCATATTAGTAGGTATATGCTATGATTTGAAGTGCGTTCACTGAGGTAGAACTTAATTATATGAGCATAAGAGAAGGATGCAGTTTGTACATTTAAGCTTATAAACTTTATTCATTACTTCACGCGATCGAATGATCAAGAATGAGCGACCGAATCCTTATTTGTGTTATTAAACATGGCAATATCTCACCACGGGCAATTATACACACATGGCTGCTAGAGTAGTGGATTAGAGTACAAGAGTTAATTTAATGCTACAGTTTGACCACTTCAATAATTAATAGAGCTTTAAATCATAAACAATGAGGTTACTTGGAATTTTCATTTCAACATGTGATTTGTCAACGTGGAAGTATAGAGAAAGCTCTACAAATTCGATTTCATAATTTTCTTATATATTTTGACTTATTAATTCCCTTATATTGCTCAAAATGAAATTAATTAGAAAACATTATAGTATTTGATATTGAGATTCAAAATATGTATGTACTAGCCGCGCAACTGCGCGGGCCAGCCAGCTAGTTTTTCAAAAGACACTTGATCTTGTCTCGTGAACCAATATTGGGAAGCGTCTCTTAGAAATCGACTTCTTCACTTGACCTTTATCACCAACGGATGGCAACCTTGAAGCCTATGATCTCTGCGCTCACACAATCTTCTCCTTCAGGTCTATTGGTCAACCCTCTTTCGATACCGATCAAAGGGGTAGATGACGTGGGGCCCAAGGGTCGAGCTTTGGGCCAAAAACGGCGCGCTGAAGCATCAGAATCTATGACCTACAATAGATTATTTGGGTTGAAACCCTTTAATACAAAAATTAAACAAATTTCGTGTTCGAAATTTCTCAAAACAGTCCAATACCTTATTGGTCATAGAGAATTTGCGTAGAACCGAGAGAATACACAATTCGATGCAAACACTACACATAACTCACCGTTAACTTCGATTTTAATGCTATGATGTCAAAAAGATGTTTTCTCCGTAGATCATTACGCACGATTCTCTTATTTGCCATTTTCTCTACGCAGTGACACAAACTTACTTTCATGGACGCCCAAACCCAAGAATACTCATTTTAACTCAAATTTTGCACATAAAGTCATCAATAAGTACCTTTTGTATCCCTTGATCGATTTTTTATCGTTTCGTAGACCGTTATACCTAACTTTCTTGTTTTCCCAGATATGACCTCCCCGGTCAAGAATGTAGATAACTTTTGCAAGGAAACTTCGATTGAGATGAAACTAATTTAGTTGGAAAGATAACCCTGAGAACTAACCAGCAGAAAGTGGAATTCTTGGAAAAGAGCAGTAGAGAAAATAACTAAAACGGAGAGGTGTGGCTGAACCTTTGTAACACGGACATGTAGAATTCCCTACATCTTAAACGCAATAAAAGTAGCAGGCAAATCTCGTCTTTCAAAAGACACTTGATCTTGTCTCGTGAACCAATATGGGGAAGCGTCTCTTAGAAATCGACTTTTCACTTGTCCTTTATCACCAACGGATGGCAACCTTGAAGCCTATGATCTCTACGCTCACACAATCTTCTCCTTTAGGTCCATTGGTCAACCCTGTTTCAATGCCGGTCAAAGGGGTAGCTGACGTGGGGCCCACGGGTCGAGCTTTGGGCCAAAAACGGCGCGCTGAAGCATCAGAATCTATGACCTAATTTAGATTATTTGGGTTGAAACCCTATAATACAAAAATTAAATTAATTTCGTGTTTGAAATTTCTCAAAATAGTCCAATACCTTATTGGTCATAGAGAATTTGCGTAGAACCGAGAGAATACACAATTCGATGCAAACACTGCACATAACTCACCGTTAACTTCGATTTTTATTCTATGATGTCAAAAAGATGTTTTTCCGTAGATCATTACGCACGATTCTCTTATTTGCTATTTTCTCTACGCAGTGACACAAACTTACTTTCATGCACGCCCAAACCCAAGAATACTCATTTTAACTCAAATTTTGCACATAAAGTCATCAATAAGTACCTTTTGTATGACTAGATCAATTTTTTATCGTTTCGTAGACCGTTATACCTAACTTTCAGTTTTCCCAGATATGACCTCCCCGGTCAAGAATTTAGATAACTTTTGCAAGGAAACTTCGATAGAGATGAAACTAATTTTGTTGGAAAGATAACCCCGAGAACTAACTAGCAGAAAGTGTAATTCTTGGAAATTAGCAATAGAGAAAATAACTAAAACGGAGAGGTGTGGCCGAACCTTTGTAACACGGACATGTAGAATTCCCTACATCGTATACGCAATAAAAGTTGCAGGCAAATCTCGTTTTTCAAAAGACACTTGATCTTGTCTCGTGAACCAATATGGGGAAGCGTCTCTTAGAAATCGACTTCTTCACATGACCTTTATCACCAACGGATGGCAACCTTCAAGCCTATGATCTTTGCGCTCACACAATCTTCTCTTTCAGGCCTATTGGTCAACCCTCTTTCGATGCCGGTCAAAGGGGTAGACGACGTGGGGCCCAAGGGTCGAGCTTTGGGCCAAAAATGGCACGCCGATGCATCGGAATCTATGACCTACAATAGATTATTTGGGTTGAAACCCTTTAACACAAAAATTAAACAAATTTCGTGTTCGAAATTTCTCAAAACGGTCCAATACCTTATTGGTCATAGAGAATTTGCGTAGAACTGAGAGAATACACAATTCGATGCAAACACTGCACATAACTCACCGTTAACTTCGATTTTTATGCTACATGTCAAAAAGATGTATTCTCCGTAGATCATTACGCACGATTCTCTTATTTGCTATTTTCTCTATGCAGTGACACAAAGTTACTTTCATGCACGCCCAAACCCAAGAATACTTATTTTAACTCAAATTTTGCACATAAAGTCATCAATAAGTACCTTTTGTATGCCTTGATCGATTTTTTATCGTTTCATGGACCGTTATACCTAACTTTCATGTTTTCCCAGATATGACCTCCCCGGTCAAGAATTTAGATAACTTTTGCAAGGAAACTCCGATTGAGATGAAACTAATTTTGTTGGAAAGATAACCCTGAAAACTAACCAGCAGAAATTGGAATTCTTGGAAAAGAGCAATAGAGAAAATAACTAAAACGGAAAGGTGTGGCTGAACCTTTGTAACACGGACATGTAGAATTCCCTACATCTTAAACGCAATAAAAGTAGCAGGCAAATCTCGTCTTTCAAAAGACACTTGATCTTGTCTCGTGAACCAATATGGGGAAGCGTCTCTTAGAAATCGACTTCTTCACTTGTTCTTTATCACCAACGGATGGCAACCTTGAAGCCTATGATCTCTACGCTCACACAATCTTCTCCTTTAGGTCCATTGGTCAACCCTCTTTCGATGCCGGTCAAAGGGGTAGCTGATGTGGGGCCCACGGGTCGAGCTTTGGGCCAAAAACGGCGCGCTGAAGCATCAGAATCTATGACCTAATTTAGATTATTTGGGTTGAAACCCTATAATACAAAATTAAATTAATTTTGTGTTCGAAATTTCTCAAAATAGTCCAATACCTTATTGGTCATAGAGAATTTGCGTAGAACCGAGAGAATACACAATTCGATGCAAACACTGCACATAACTCACCGTTAACTTCGATTTTTATTCTATGATGTCAAAAAGATGTTTTTTCGTAGATCATTACGCACGATTCTCTTATTGCTATTTTCTCTACGCAGTGACACAAACTTACTTTCATGCACACCCAAACCCAAGAATACTCATTTTAACTCAAATTTTGCACATAAAGTCATCAATAAGTACCTTTTATATGACTAGATCAATTTTTTATCGTTTCGTAGACCGTTATACCTAACTTTCATGTTTTCCCATATATGACCTCCCCGGTCAAGAATTTAGATAACTTTTGCAAGGAAACTTCGATAGAGATGAAACTAATTTTGTTGGAAAGATAACCCCGAGAACTAACCAACAGAAAGTGGAATTCTTGAAATTAGCAATAGAGAAAATAACTAAAACAGAGAGGTGTGGCCGAACCTTTGTAACACGGACATGTAGAATTCCCTACATCGTATACGCAATAAAAGTTGCAGGCAAATCTCGTTTTTCAAAAGACACTTGATCTTGTCTCGTGAACCAATATGGGGAAGCGTCTCTTAGAAATCGACTTCTTCACATGACCTTTATCACCAACGGATGGCAACCTTGAAGCCTATGATCTCTACGCTCACACAATCTTCTCTTTCAGGTCTATTGGTCAACCCTCTTTCGATGCCGGTCAAAGGGGTAGAACATGGGGCCCACGGGTCGGCTTTGGGCCAAAAATGGCACGCCGAAGCATCGGAATCTATGACCTACAATAGATATTTGGGTTGAAACCCTTTAACACAAAAATTAAACAAATTTCGTGTTCGAAATTTCTCAAAACTGTCCAATACCTTATTGGTCATAGAGAATTTGCGTAGAACTGAGAGAATACACAATTCGATGCAAACACTGCACATAACTCACCGTTAACTTCGATTTTTATGCTATGATGTCAAAAAGATGTTTTCTCCGTAGATCATTACGCACGATTCTCTTATTGCTATTTTCTCTACGCAGTGACACAAACTTACTTTCATGCACGCCCAAACCCAAGAATACTCATTTTAACTCAAATTTTGCACATAAAGTCATCAATAAGTACCTTTTGTATGCCTTGATCGATTTTTTATCGTTTCATGGACCGTTATACCTAACTTTCATGTTTTCCCAGACATGACCTCCCCGGTCAAGAATTTAGATAACTTTTGCAAGGAAACTCCGATTGAGATGAAACTAATTTTGTTGGAAAGATAACCCTGAAAACTAACCAGCACAAAGTGGTATTCTTGGAAAAGAGCAATAGAGAAAATAACTAAAACGGAGAGGTGTGGCTGAACCTTTGTAACACGGACATGTAGAATTCCCTACATCTTAAACGCAATAAAAGTAGCAGGCAAATCTCGTTTTCAAAAGACACTTGATCTTGTCTCGTGAACCAATATGGGGAAGCGTCTCTTAGAAATCGACTTCTTCACTTGTTCTTTATCACCAACGGATGGCAACCTTGAAGCCTATGATCTCTACGCTCACACAATCTTCTCCTTTAGGTCCATTGGTCAACCCTCTTTCGATGCCGGTCAAAGGGGTAGCTGACGTGGGGCCCACGGGTCGAGCTTTGGGCCAAAAACGGCGCGCTGAAGCATCAGAATCTATGACCTAATTTAGATTATTTGGGTTGAAACCCTATAATACAAAATTAAATTAATTTGTGTTCGAAATTTCTCAAAATAGTCCAATACCTTATTGGTCATAGAGAATTTGCGTAGAACCGAGAGAATACACAATTCGATGCAAACACTGCACATAACTCACCGTTAACTTCGATTTTTATTCTATGATGTCAAAAAGATGTTTTTCCGTAGATCATTACGCACGATTCTCTTATTTGCTATTTTCTCTACGCAGTGACACAAACTTACTTTCATGCACGCCCAAACCCAAGAATACTCATTTTAACTCAAATTTTGCACATAAAGTCATCAATAAGTACCTTTTGTATGACTAGATCAATTTTTTATCGTTTCGTAGACCGTTATACCTAACTTTCATGTTTTCCCAGAATGACCTCCCCGGTCAAGAATTTAGATAACTTTTGCAAGGAAACTTCGATAGAGATGAAACTAATTTTGTTGGAAAGATAACCCGAGAACTAACCAGCAGAAAGTGGAATTCTTGAAATTAGCAATAGAGAAAATAACTAAAACGGAGAGGTGTGGCTGAACCTTTGTAACACGGACATGTATAATTCCCTACATCGTATACGCAATAAAAGTTGCAGGCAAATCTCGTTTTTCAAAAGACACTTGATCTTGTCTCGTGAACCAATATGGGGAAGCGTCTCTTAGAAATCGACTTCTTCACATGACTTTATCACCAACGGATGGCAACCTTGAAGCCTATGATCTCTACGCTCACACAATCTTCTCTTTCAGGTCTATTGGTCAACCCTCTTTCGATGCCGGTCAAAGGGGTAGAACATGGGGCCCACGGGTCGAGCTTTGGGCCAAAAATGGCACGCCGAAGCATCGGAATCTATGACCTACAATAGATTATTTGGGTTGAAACCCTTTAACACAAAAATTAAACAAATTTCGTGTTCAAAATTTCTCAAAACGGTCCAATACCTTATTGGTCATAGAGAATTTGCGTAGAACTGAGAGAATACACAATTCGATGCAAACACTGCACATAACTCACCGTTAACTTCGATTTTTATGCTATGATGTCGAAAAGATGTATTCTCCGTAGATCATTACGCACGATTCTCTTATTGCTATTTTCTCTACGCAGTGACACAAACTTACTTTCATGCACGCCCAAACCCAAGAATACTCATTTTAACTCAAATTTTGCACATAAAGTCATCAATAAGTACCTTTTGTATGCCTTGATCGATTTTTTATCGTTTCATGGACCGTTATACCTAACTTTCATGTTTTCCCAGACATGACCTCCCCGGTCAAGAATTTAGATAACTTTTGCAAGGAAACTCCGATTGAGATGAAACTAATTTTGTTGGAAAGATAACCCTGAAAACTAACCAGCAGAAAGTGGTATTCTTGGAAAAGAGCAATAGAGAAAATAACTAAAAAGAGAGGTGTGGCTGAACCTTTGTAACACGGACATGTAGAATTCCCTACATCGTAAACGCAATAAAAGTAGCAGGCAAATCTCGTTTTTCAAAGGCACTTGATCTTGTCCCGTGAACCAATATGGGGAAGCGTCTCTTAGAAATCGACTTCTTCACTTGTCCTTTATCACCAACGGATGGCAACCTTGAAGCCTATGATCTCTACGCTCACACAATCTTCTCTTTAGGTCCATTGGTCAACCCACTTTCGATGCCGGTCAAATGGGTAGAGACGTGGGGCCCACGGGTCGAGCTTTGGGCCAAAAACGGCGCGCGAAGCATCAGAATCTATGACCTACTATAGATTATTTGGGTTGAAACCCTATAATACAAAAATTAAATTAATTTCATGTTCGAAATTTCTCAAAATAGTCCAATACCTTATTGGTCATAGAGAATTTGCGTAGAACCGAGAGAATACACAATTCGATGCAAACACTGCACATAACTCAGCGTTAACTTCGATTTTTATTCTATGATGTCAAAAAGATGTTTTTTCGTAGATCATTACGCACGATTCTCTTATATGCTATTTCTCTACGCAGTGACACAAACTTATTTCATGCACGCCCAAACCCAAGAATACTCATTTTAACTCAAATTTTGCTCATAAAGTCATCAATAAGTACCTTTTGTATGACTAGATCAATTTTTTATCGTTTCATAGACCGTTATACCTAACTTTCATGTTTTCCCAGATATGACCTCCCCGGTCAAGAATTTAGATAACTTTTGCAAGGAAACTTCGATAGAGATGAAACTAATTTTGTTGGAAAGATAACCCCGAGAACTAACCAGCAGAAAGTGGAATTCTTGGAAATTAGCAATAGAGAAAATAACTAAAACGGAGAGGTGTGGCTGAACCTTTGTAACACGGACATGTAGAATTCCCTACATCGTATACGCAATAAAGTTGCAGGCAAATCTCGTTTTTCAAAAGACACTTGATCTTGTCTCGTGAACCAATATGGGGAAGCGTCTCTTAGAAATCGACTTCTTCACATGACCTTATCACCAACGGATGGCAACCTTGAAGCCTTTGATCTCTGCGCTCACACAATCTTCTCTTTCAGGTCTATTGGACAACCCTCTTTCGATGCCGATCAAAGGGGCAGACGACGTGGGGCCCACGGGTCGAGCTTTGGGCCAAAAATGGCACGCCGAATCATCGAAATCTATGACCTACAATAGATTATTTGGGTTGAAACCCTTTAACACAAAAATTAAACAAATTTCGTGTTCGAAATTTCTCAAAACGGTCCAATACCTTATTGGTCATAGAGAATTTGCGTAGAACTGAGAGAATACACAATTCGATGCAAACACTGCACATAACTCACCGTTAACTTCGATTTTTATGCTATGATGTCAAAAAGATGTATTCTCCGTAGATCATTACGCACGATTCTCTTATTTGTTATTTCTCTACGCAGTGACACAAACTTACTTTCATGCACGCCCAAACCCAAGAATACTCATTTTAACTCAAATTTTGCACATAAAGTTATCAATAAGTACCTTTTGTATGACTTGGTCGATTTTTTATCGTTTCATGGACTATTATACCTAACTTTCATGTTTTCCCAGACATGACCTCCCCGGTCAAGAATTTAGATAACTTTTGCAAGGAAACTCCGATTGAGATGAAACTAATTTTGTTGGAAAGATAACCCTGAAAACTAACCAGCAGAAAGTGGTATTCTTGGAAAAGAGCAATAGAGAAAATAACTAAAAGAGAGAGGTGTGGCTGAACCTTTGTAACACGGACATGTAGAATTCCCTACATTTTAAACGCAATAAAAGTAGCAGGCAAATCTCGGTTTACAAAGGCACTTGATCTTGTCTCGTGAACCAATATGGGGAAGCGTCTCTTAGAAATCGACTTCTTCACTTGACCTTTATCACGAACGGTTGGCAACCTTGAAGCCTATGATCTCTACGCTCACACAATCTTCTCCTTCGGATCCATTGGTCAACCCACTTTCGATGCCGGTCAAATGGGTAGACGACGTGGGGCCCACGGGTCGAGCTTTGGGCCAAAAACGGCACGCCGAACCATCGGAATCTATGACCTACAATAGATTATTTGGGTTGAAACCCTATAATACAAAAATTAAACAAATTTCATGTTCGAAATTTCTCAAAACAGTCCAATACCTTATTGGCATAGAGAATTTGCGTAGAACCGAGAGAATACACAATTCGATGCAAACAGTGCACATAACTCACCGTTAACTTTGATTTTTATGCTATGATGTCAAAAAGATGTTTTCTTCGTAGATTATTACGCACGATTCTATTATTTACCATTTTCTCTACGTAGTGACACAAACTTAATTTCATGCACGCCCAAACCCAAGAATACTCATTTTAACTCAAATTTTGCACATAAAGTCATCAATAATTACCTTTTGTATGCCTTGATTGATTTTTTATCGTTTCATAGACCGTTATACCTAACTTTCGTGTTTTCCAAGATATAAACTCCCCGGTCAAGAATTTAGATAAATTTTGCAAGGAAACTCCGATTGAGATGAAACTAATTTTGTTGGAAAGATAACCCTGAGAACTAATCAGCAGAAAGTGGAATTCTTGGAAAAGAGAAATAGAGAAAATAACTAAAATGGGGAGGTATGGCTGAACCTTTGTAACACGGACATGTACACTAGTATAGAAATGGCTATTAGTCGCGCACCAATTTGGGATTCTGTGGCGCACCCCCAGGTTTGCTGGGTGCGGCACAGAATTCTCGCCACTAAAATTATTTCTGTGGTGCACCCAGGGCGTGCGCCACAGAAAGACCAACTTTCTGTGGCGCACCCAGGCCGTGCACCACAGAATCATGTCGCCGTGGACATAACCGAGGAATTCTGTGGCGCATCCCTAAATCGTGCGCCACAAAAATAGGTGCGCCACAAAAAAATAATTGATGCGCCACAAAAGGATTTTCCGAAAATACAGAAATTCACATTTTCCTGTACAAATACAGGTATATTACAAGAAATACAGGTATATTTCAGGAAATACAGGAATAATAGAAACAATAATATTTTTGACACGGTATATGAAAACAAACACATTACTATGTCATCACAAACACTTAGAGCCCAAGATACATACATATAGTGACAAGTGCCAAAACACAAGTCTACAAAAGTTCCTTCTCGATCATGTCACACAAGTCTTAATTGGTACAAAGGTTCATCTCATGTCACACACAAGTCTTAATTGGTACAAAGGTTCATCTCATGTCACACACAAGTCTTAGTACAAATGAAGTTGTCACCACCGCGATGATGGAGCATGATCATGGAGTCCTCTTCTTGAGCGGCGGCGGGAACGGTAGAAAGCCATCTTCTGTCCTCCACACCCTGGTGTCATTCTGCGCCTCTAGTCATTCTTCTATATCCCTCTGACAGAGCCCTGAAGATGGATTGGTATATATATTGGTTAGTGATATACATAGAGTATAATTTATTCATCTAAGTAGAGAGGCAAGACAATCAATCAATTGTCATGGTTGGAAATCATATGGCTATCATATTTGGGTTTCATAGCATAGCATATATATAATATATAACCCTACACATGCACTTCTACAAACAAGTACACTAGTAATGCTTAGCAAGGCTTTCTTTTATAATACCTCTGGGGTAGTGGAAGGACCCTGATTTGTGAATGACATCATCGAGGATGATCGTTGATAACTGCCGCCAGATGCGATGGAAGTCTGTTCTGTAATCAGCATTGGTGAGAGCATCCGCCATTTTGGTGTATTCTGCGAGACCAGATGGAATCTTCATTTTCTCGAAATCCTGGACAATCGCTTTAATGTGATGGAGGGCGTAGTAGGCCTCCTTCACGCTGCCATCCAGTTGCTTGATGCAATGGAATCCGGTGCCATGCTGGAACTTGTGTGTGTTGTCCTCCGTGAGAAATTCCGACTTCTTATGGAAGGGGCCGCCCTTTTGGGCATAGGCCTCGAGAGCGTCATCGAGAACACCCTTTATTCTGGTGTATCGTCTCAGCGTGGATTTATTCCCTGAGTCCAAATAAATGGCAATGGACCACCTCAGGGATACGTAGATGAGTGCGCAGTACTTGTCCCTGCTCAACACAATTGAAGCGGAATGTTGGACAAAGGATCAGCGATGGAAGAAATGTACAAGAAGGCATAAGATACGATGGTGGTGAGCGGATGTGTACTTACTCGAAAAAGAAAGGCAGAAGAAGGGTGTTCTTCCTCTTGTTGGCCAGCATGACCCTTACGAGGTACTCCGTGGCCATTTCCCGTGTCTTTGATCCTTCCACCAGATGGTTGTCACGCATGTAGTAGGGATCCACTATCGTGACGTACGGGGTATCATCTCTCCTGATCTTCATCGCCACATCGAGCGCATATAGGCGGCCCATGTTATAGTCCAGCCGTTTAGTGTGAAACAGGTTGAAGATGTCCACGTACGCTATGAAGAACACATCCGCGGGGTCTTCCTGGACGAAGTCCACCAGCTCCTTTGGCACCTGGACCGCGAACGCCGGGTAACTCGGCTGCTTGTCTTTAAGAAGGAGCTCTTCTAGATGCAAGATAGATTCCTGCAAGGCAATCATGGGTCCTTCTGCAAGGCGGAGCAAGTCCCTAGACAAGATAGGCTTACCAGCTTCATGAACTTGGGGGAAGCCATCCGCACGGGGTGGAATCGTGTCTTTAAGACCCCGGATCTTAGGAGCTAGCTGGCTCGCAGAGGTGGAGGACCCTTTTCTCTTCCTGTGCTTCTTCTTGTTCTTCATCTCTGGGGATTGTGGGGGTGAAGTGAACCCCGCTTTAACAGTTTCTTGAAGTGTGTTAGGGCTAAAATGTTACCCAGTTGAGCTTGATGATCGCCGGCATCCGGAGGCATGTCGGTGAAGGCCAGGCGTTGTGTGCATGAAGTAGGACGAGCAGGTTGACCGCGGTGGTCACGGAAGGGTTCTTCATCCACAAGAGGCATGTACATACCATCCATGCAGACGCCAGTGTTGATGTAGTCATCGACGTTGACATCATTCTCCTCCGCCTCATTGTCGTCGTTGCCACCAAGTTGAGGTGCAACGGCTTTGTCCTAAACATAAACAATAGCACATCTATTAGTCAGGAAAGTCAGAAAGTCGGGGAATTCGGAAAGTCAGAACTAACCTTGGACGGTTGCGGTGAAGACGTTCCGAACAACTGTTTGTGGCGGTTGGTGGCGGCGACGACCGGCGGTAGCTTTCGACCGGTGGTGGCAGCGACCGGTGGTAGCTTCCGACCGGTGGTGGCGGCAACCGACGGTTCCTTCTAGTGGTGGCGACGGCTGCTTGTGGCGCCGGTTCATCCGCAACAGCTTTTTGTGGCCGCCTCGACGGGGGCTGAACGACCGAGGGCCGGGGCCTCGAGGTGGCGCCGCCGGTGCGCCTGACCCCATGAAGAACATCCCCAAGACGAATCAGGGTCTTCGGCCATTCCATCATCCACTTCCCGCATTCGCCAAGCTTCATGTGTTTTTCGGCTCCCGGAGGTTGCGTGGGGGGGTCGATGTCACGGAACTCAGGCAGTACCTCGCGCACATTGACTTTCATCACGACCTCCCTCATTTGGGTGTTGTGCATATCGCGGGTCAAAGGTTGTATGATCTTGGCCGTTGCGACTTCCTTCAACTCGCCACCGACCCGCACCCTATGGAGGAGTATGCAAGGCATGTCCTGGGAGTCAACACATGTTGGGCACCATGCATGAGATATGGCAGTCATCAAAGGCATATATAGTCATAGAAGATGTCGCGGACTAACTAATTAGTTACCTTGGTGATGGCGTCGAGCTCGGCTAATGTCGAGACAAGGGCGCCGGTGCCGGCGGCCGGCCTATCATTCTCCAGCCGCTCGTGTGCATTATCATTATTCTCGGCCTTGGTGTATGTTGATCCATGACAGGGGGCACCGGTGGGGTCACCAGGACCGGCGACACGTTATTGCTGGAGGTGCTGCGGCGAAGCTGGGCACGTGTATCGGCCCCTGTTGACCTCCCGCTTGCCAAGCTGCTATCCCCTCCAGCAATGCAGGGGGTAAGAAACTCCGGAGCTTCTCGTCCACCTTCTCGGCCACTAGCTTGTCCACCATGCTGGAGTCCACCTTTTCTTTCTCTAGTGTCTCCAGCTTCTTCCTTAGCTCGAGAACCTCGGCTTTATCTTTAGCCGGCTTCCTCCTCTCCTTTTTCTTCTCGGTATCCGTGTTGTAGTACACGAGGAACTTCATCCTCGCACCAAAGCCGGTCACATTGCCAGCTGACGTCGCGGCTTTGACTTGTCCCTACCAGGGCCGGCCCTGAGCATGTGCGGCCTGTGCAGCCACACAGGCCCCCCCGACTCCTTAGGGCCCATCCAGATTGGTCCATCCTCTAAACAGCATGTTAGATTAGGAAAAAATGGAACGAGTCAGCCCAATTAGTAGCAGCTGGTTAGGGCCTGTAGTCGCGTAGCTCGGCAGAGAAGAAAAAGGCCAAGCCTTGAACGTTCGACGCTCAGCTCGATTGTGTATGTGAGCAATTGTTGGCATGTAGGGCCCTTTTTTCTTTGTCTTGCATCGAGGCCCACAAATGCCAGGGCCGGCCCTGGTCCCTCCCCTTGTAAACGTTCATGCCCGGTTGAAAGTCGTGTCCCACGGGCCGGCCTAAGCCTCCTGGGACGACGGGCCGGCCTCAGCCTCATCCTTCAACTGATCCTCCTGCGGACAAAGGAAATAAACGTGAACCCATGTAGAAATCAACGCAAATGGACTTTGAGATATCCACGGTAATTAAGTTCCTTACCAGCGTTTTCTCGAAATCCAGCACATCTTTATAGTCGGTAACGAATTCCCCCGTCCTCGGCTTCAGATAGTAGCGGGATCGAACAAAGTTCCTAACTTGCTCGTCCATGATTTTAAGCCACTGGTTCTCTTTCCCAAGTTTCGCAACCTCGGCATCCTCCTTGTTCCAAACGGGTTGTTTTCCTGCGTAACCGCCACTTCCCAAACGGTGGTTACCTAAGTTCAGTGCCCGCATCTTCTTCCCCCTCTCGGTCCATTTTTGAGCCTCCGAAGATGCCAAGGACAACTTGAATGCCTCGAACTCTTCTATGTCGATGTACGGCTCTTTGGCACTGATCTCCACCCAGCTAAGATGCTTGTCAATCTTCGCCTTCACCCGGCCTCTCCAGCTGGTCAAGGCGGTGCTCATCTTCGTGATGGCGTAGTTGTCCACCTTTTTGTTTCCATCATCCGGGAAATTGTATCGTTGGTGAAGCTTCTTGAGGAGGTCTGTGCGCAAAGCCTCATTGTCCTTGCTCCTAAGGTGATACGTGGTGATCGGCATGGTTTCCCAGAGGATGCACCCTAGTTGCATGCCGTACCTGCTTGCGATGTTCCTAGGCTCCTGTGGTTGGCCACTTAAGGAGAAGTTAGTGAACGTGTCTGTGACGGGGGCCACCGCTTGCGGTGTCCGGTCCTTCCTCGGCTTCTTATGCCTCTTAGTGGTCCGGTTACTACCACCACCGCCATCCATGTGGTCGCCACCCCCAACATCCGTGTGGTCGCCGCCATCGGTGGTGGTGGTTTCGTCCCCATCGCCACCGGCATCCTCTATCAGAAAGTCACCATCGCCGTCACGAGCCAGTTCGGCGGCCTCCGCATCCTCCATCTCCTGGGAGAATTCCCAGTACGACTTGTTCTTTTCTCTAGCTTGTTCTTCGACGCTGATGTGCTTAGAAGGGCCGGCGTCGGAGGACATGTTTGCACTGCATTGAAAAAGAGGCAAAAAGTTAGTACAACAAATATAACAAAAGTATCACTTAATTTAGTACTAAGATACCCCGGCCCATGCATTAGTCGCAATACCCCATATGTCCTATTTTTAGCAAAGTCATGCTAAATTTCACGAATTTTTTGGCATGACCTTTGCTAAAATAGGACATATGGAGTACCCGAATTTGCCGGAACGGAAGTTAATCGACGTTCCGGCAATCTCAAGGGCCTCACGGGGTACCTGCACAAGCATTTCACAAATAATATCCCGCGGCATAGCTGGCCGGCAACAGCATCACATGAACACATTTCCCGCCGGCATAGCTGGCCGGCAACAGCATCACAAACAACCACGACACGATGGTCGTGGTAACACAGAACACATGGTCACCGGAGGTTTTGGACGAAATGCCCACCAAAGGGGAACTTTAGTTTAGTAGTTGATCTAGTCGAAGGCGATGGTCTGCACAAGAAAAGCATAAGAATTAACACTTCTAGTACACCATAGTGGCAGTAGCAAAAATAGTGGCAGTAGCAAAAATCACTTCTAGTACACCATAGCAATTAACATAGTGGCAGTAGCAACTTTTCATGTACTAACACTTCACAAAATCACTTCTTCTAGTTTCTTACAAACAAGCATTAACACAAACAAGCATTATCATTAGCAATTAACAACTATGCAGCAAGCAACTATGCAGCTGCCAACTAACAGCAAGCAACTATGCACTAACCTAGCACTAGCAACTAGGTTATTTATCTTCATTTCCTTTAAAAAGTACCAACTTTGGAGCATTTCTAAAGCATCAAAATATAACAAGCACCTAGCACCTAGAACAAAATATAACAAGCACCTAGAGCCGAGCCAAAATATAACAAAACATCTAGCACACACAAGCTCATAATAACAACAATAAGTAAACCGCAAGTTTTACATAGCTACCAACTTTGGACACTTAGCAAATTTTTCTTATCATACAAATTTCTTGAACTAGAATTTTGTTTTTAGTTTTCAGTTTTACATAGCTACCAACTTTGGACACTTACCAACTTTGGACACTTAGCAAATTTCTTGAACATAGCAAATTTTTCCTAACTAGCCATTTACGCAAACACCTTGCGTGCAGGTTTTTGGGAGGGGAAGGAGGAGGTAGAGATGGGAAGCTCACCTTGGGCGGGAAGGGGAGGGAGGGGAGGTCGAGGTCGTCTGCGTGACGAGGAGGCAACGTCGGACTCGACCAGGCTAAGAGGAGGCGACGGCCGGCGGTGGACGAGGCTGAGAGCGCGCGCCACAGACGAGGACGAGGCCGAGTGCCACCGGCAGAAGAGGGCAGGAGTGGGACGCCGGGGAGGTCGTCGGCGATGAGGGGGGGGGTGCGCGGAGGGGTTGGCGGAGTTGGGGCGGCGGCGAGGGTTCTGCGGTGGTGAGGGTCGGCGGCGAGGCTGGTTCGCGAGCGCGGCGAGGAGAAGTTTGAAATTTTCGAATAGAGACGCGAGAAGGCGACGTGGTGGTGGGCCCACATGTAATTGGGTGCGAAGACTTTCTATGGCGCACCCTTGCCGCGGTGCGCCACAGAATTCTGATATTCTGTGGCGCACCCTTTCCGCGGTGCGCCACAGAATTTGGTTGCCAGAAATATTAAAACTGGGCGCAGCTGTAATGTGACAAGCACACTAGCATGGCCCAATGGTTAATTTGCACACACACAAAACCTGGGGCAGCCAGGTTCGAATCCTGGCTGTCACACTTTTTTCTTTTAAAAATTTATTTTTTGGTTAAATTTAAAGAAAGAACACATACTACACACAATTGTTAGTAGACCATTATGTTATATATTACATACACAAATTATTACACATACTTGTCTTACACACACACAAATTATTACACATACTTGTCTCACACACACACAAATTAAATACACCAAAAAAGTATTTTTCGTCTTGGTTCCGCGAGCTAGCTTCTCTTCTTTCCCTTCTTCGCGGTTGAAAACTTTAGGCCGGTCACCTTGAGATTTCTTCGCGTGAACGGACAACCTTTAGTAGGCAGGGAGGTCTTCCTTCTTTGTGTACTAGTAGTAGGCATGTCGAAGAACTTGTCGAATTCCTCCTCGATCTTTGGCTCGTTGTCCAATTCTTCCTCGGTGGCGTCTCCTTCCATTCCGATGATGCTCCTCTTGCCCCTCCTCACGACAACACGGCTAGGCTTTGACGGGTCAGTAATGAAGAAGCATTGCTCAACTTGGCTAGCGAGTACCCATGGCTCATTTTTCATGGAGGCGTTCTTCGATTTGGCATCGGGTATTACCATGGTGGTGAAATACCGGCCTTCTTTGATGACGTCCTTGGCCCATCTTACACAGAACATTGGCACCAACTCTCCACAGTAGTTGAGCTCCCATATGTCCTCAATCCTTCCGAAGTATCTTTCCTTGACAGTAGCCTCCTCATCGCCGTAGGATAACATAGTTACTCCTGAGTTTTGATATTCGTTATTCTTGTCCTTTTCCTCGATGTAGTATCTGTAGCCGTTGATGTCGTACGCCTGATAGGTCTTTACGTTGTGCGAGGGACCCCGTGATAAGGAGAATATGAGTCTTTCATCTTCCGTAGATGGTGTTTTGCTTTTGCTAGCTCCACTTGCTTTTGCTTGAACCAACGCGTGAAGCTAGAGTTGTGCTCTCTGGTTACGTCTCCCTTCTTCCTCGGCCGGCTCAGGTTGATATAATGTTGCTCGAGTAAGCATTTGTGCTCTTCCACCCAAGTTTCGATCAATTGTAAGTGTTGTAGCGCGACCCGGTGAGCCCTGTAGAAGTCGTCCTTTCGACCCTGCATGCTGACAAAGATTGAGCTGGTGCCCTCTCGGTGACCATATCCATGGAGCCTGCCGAAGTGTTTCCTCCTGGGCAGACCAACACGCTGGTTCTCGGTGCTTAGATAATTCTGACAGAAGGAGATGCACTCGTAGGTTAGAAAGCCCTTGGCCATGCTTGTGTCTGGACGGGCCTTGTTGCGAATGTATCCTTTCATGACACCGTTCATCCTTTCGAACGGCATCATGTAGTGCATGAACGTTGGCCCGAGCTGCCTAATGTCATCAATGACATGCAGAAGGAGATGCACGCAGATATCAAAGAATGCTGGCGGGAAGTAAATCTCGAGCTCGCATAGTATTAGCACGATCTCTTCCTGTAGCCTGTCGAGCTGCTTCACGCCGATCGACATCCTATTGATGACGTCAAAAAAAATTGCAAAGGGCAAGCAGCGTATCACGGACGTGCTCGTCCATTATCCCTCAAATCGCAACGGGAAGTATCTGCGTCAACAGCACGTGACAGTCGTGAGACTTCATCCCGCTAAATGTCTTCTTCGTTCCATCCAGATATCTGCTTATCTGCCCCGCGTAACCATGAGGAAATTGACTCCTAGGAGACACTATAGAATTGCTCGAGCTCCTCCGGACTCATAGTGAAGCACGTAGCGGGAAGCACCACAGTGTTCTTCTTTACCCTTTTGCGGCGACCTTGAGTCCCTTCCATCTGATCATCATCGGGGATCTGAAGATCTTTCCTGACACCAAGCCATTTCAGATCGTATCTTGCTTTCGTCCCATCCTTGGACTTTTCCGGCATGTTGGAAAGAGTGCCAAGCAGAGCCTCGGTGACATTCTTCGTAATGTGCATCATATCGAGGCTATGTGTCGTCTTAAGGACCTTCCAGTACTCCAAGTCGTGGAAAACAGACCTCGCTTTCCATACACCCAGTAGTGGATCTACCTTTGGTCATTTCTTTCCCGTCACGGGGCACTCCTCCCAATTTTTCAACAGCTCGTTGATTTGTGTGCCGCTCCTCGGGCTCAGGGCTCCTTCGATCTCGTCCTTACTATCGGGGGGATGATTAACCCGTGACCTATTCGAGCAACGACTTAAGGCTGCTATCATTATTGGGCCTCGAAGATTGGCCAATCTCGCATCGTGACTCCATAAAGGAAGGTTCCAGAAGGTCGGTGCAAACTTTCCTTGGAAGACAAGAAAGATAATCAAGCTTCGTGTAGAACTCTTGTAACCTGATGAACCTCTGTGTATATAAAGAGGACTCGCAGGACTTAGACGGGGTCAAGCTATCAAGCCCAAAACCCTAGCTCATACGGCGAGTACCAGATCAGATCGCCTCCATTGTAACACCTCGATTATCATATCAATACCAATCTAGGGTAGGCAGGAAGTAGGTCTTTTACCTCACATTGAGGGGGCCGAACCTGGGTAAATCTGTGTTGTTCTTTGTTCCTGCGATCCCAAGCTCGAAGATGCTTGACTCGCGTAATCCCAACCTACGAAGTCATCTATGACACCTGACGTGACAAACCCACGACAGTTGGCGCCCACCGTGGGGCCTGCGGTCAAGAGCGTCACGTTCCGCGCAGGATCCATGAAGGGAGCTGAAGATCTTGTTGTTGGCCGTATCATCATGGTCAAAGGCACACCCCTCATTGACGATTCAACCTGGGGGCCGGAAGTTGATTACTTGGAGGCCGGCCACGTCATCCCATTTGGATCATCTTCGTTGGCTTCATCGGTGGCAAGTCCCTCAGCTCGGTCCAAGAAGCCGCCGACAATGGGGAAGAATCGTGGAAAGTATGGACTCGCAAGAGTTTGGGTCCATTGTACCTCCTTTGAAGAAAGTTGCTGGGGTTGCCCACCAGAAATCGCGTTATCACCAGATCAAGAGAGGGCGCAAGTCGCGGTTTACATGACCGGAGGAGCTGGTGCATCAGGAACTACTGGAGAAGCCGAGGTGTCGGCGTCCCCAAGCAACCCACTTCTTATCCCTGTGTCAGCCACAAACGCCGCCCTCCGTGCAACAGAAATTGAGGCCGCCAGGGCCGAGCTCCTGTATGAGGTTCGAAGGATGGAAGAAGAGCGCCGCCGGCTCGATCAGATAAACCAAGGAATCCAACAGGAGCGACAGAGAGTAGCCGCGCTGGCTGCGACTCAACGACAGGTTGACTCGCAAACACAACTGCACGCGACTCAACTAACAGTGGAAATCCCACTTACTCCAGTCGCGGGAGCTGCGGAAGGTTGGGGACCAACAAATCAAGAGGCCCAGCGACAACCAAGGAGGTTTCACACCCCGCAGGGCCATTACCAGAACCCTGTCGATAATATGTATGCTGCGGCTAATATCTTGACTCAGATGGTACCAACAGGCGATGACCCGGTCAACGCTGAGGTGCGGCGCGCGATTCAGATGCTAAGTACATCAGTCCTGCAACAAGCCAACAGGGTAGAAGCCGAAGCACAGCTACCCTTCATACCAGCCAATCACAGGATTGCAGCAGAAAGAAGCGTCCAAAGCAGGCCGCTAGAGAACGTATCAGGAGTCGCACAGAGGTTGCGGGAGCAAGTCGCAGAAGCGCAGGCGAATATGCCAGTGGTGCAAATGCGGCCCGCAGATAATCCCGCGGGCACGTCCACAGCCATCCTCGCGGCTCAAGGGCCCAGCGTGTTTCACTGAAAGAATCAGATCGGAACCTTTTCCTGAAGATTTCAAAGGGCCACGCAAGGTGGCTAACTACAACGCCATCATGGATCCAACCACCTGGTTGAACAATTACGAGATGGGGATGAGCATTTTGAACACCTCAGAGGAAATATGTGCAAGCTACCTCAACATGATGCTAGAAGGTGCAACGCACATATTGTCGTGGGTTTGTCACGGCACATGTCATCTCAAGATGACTTCGTAGGTGTGGATTTAGTACGCGCGGAGATCGTCGATGTGGGTTTGCACATGGGAGAACGATTTATACAGCTTCAGGCCCCGGGAAACATCGTCCGGTAAAAGCCCTACATGCTGTTTGTGGCTAGATCTTATTCCGTATGCCGATGAGCGAGTCGCCGATGAGGCGGCTCTCTCTATTTTGTTGTCTCTAGTCTATTGAGATCTATCTTTCTTGGTGCGCCTTGTCCCTCCTTATATAGGTGGAAGGGGCAGGCTTACATGTGGTGTCCTAGTAGGATACAAACTAGGGTTTGTATTAAAGTCGGTTCGTAGAGTCCTTGTGTGACTCAAACGTTAAGTCATTGTTGGGCCTTCTCCATGTTGGGCCGCATTTATCATATGTCAGGATATCCATATCCTATATCCTCGACAGTAGCCCTCGAGCTTCTGAGTGACTTGAAAAGTCAAGCGGAAGGTCTTGAGTTTATGATGATAATATCTTCCTGGGACACATATATCATGCAGAGTTGCTGACGCGGTGGATGTTGACCTGCGAACGTAGAACTTGCCGACTTACGGACGTTGAGCTTGGTGACTCACTGATACCGTTAAGCCGCGAGCATAGAAGTTGTTGAGTAACCATGTCAAAGTTTGGCGAGTCACGGATGAAGAGGTTATCGAGACGCAGAGTTGTTGCCGAGGCCGGCGAGGCCAAAATCGCTGAATTCTGGACGTCGATGATGATTAGTCGCAATTGTACAGGTCATTGAGCCGGTGATGTAGAAGTGCTGAGTCAGATGCATGCGCAAGATCGCCAGGTACGTGCCGTCCAGATCATTGGGTTGTTGAGCCGCACTGCTATTTCCATCCAAGGAGTACGTCAGGATGCTGAGGGGGATGACACGTACCCGGCGATCTGGACGGCACGTACCCGGCGATCTTGCGCATGCATCCGACTCAGCACTTCTACATCACCGGCTCAATGACCTGTACAATTGCGACTAATCATCATCGACGTCCAGAATTCAGCGACGTTGGCCTCGCCGGCCTCGGCAACAACTCTACGGCTCGACAACCTCTTCATCCGCGACTGCCAAACTTTGACATGGTTACTCAACAACTTCTATGCTCGCGGCTTAACGGCATCAGTGAGTCGCCAAGCTCAACGTCCGTAAGTCGGCAAGTTCTACGTTCGCAGGTCAACATCCACCGCGTTAGCAACTCTGCATGATATATGTGTCCCAGGAAGATATTATCATCATAAACTCAAGACCTTCCGCTTGACTTTTCAAGTCACTCAGAAGCTCGGGGGCTACTGTCGAGGATATAGGATATGGATATCCTGACATATGATAAATGCGGCCCAACATGGAGAAGGCCCAACAACTCGACTTAACGTTTCGAGTCGCACAAGGACTCTACGAACCGACTTGTAATACATACCCTAGTTTGTATCCTACTAGGACACCACATGTAAGCCTGCCCTTCCACCTATATAAGGAGGGACAAGGCGCACCAAGAAAGATAGATCTCAATAGACTAGAGACAACAAAATAGAGAGAGCCGCCTCATCGGCGACTCGCTCATTGGCATACGGAATAAGATCTAGCCACAAACAGCATGTAGGGCTTTTACCGGACGATGTTTCCCAGGCCTGAAGCTGTATAAATCATTCTCCCATGTGCAAACCCACATCGACGATCTCCGCGCGTACTAAATCCCACACCTACGAAGTCATCTTGAGATGACATGTGCCGTGACAAACCCACGACACAGCGGGAGAATAACCCTAGGGGTAACTTTTGGGACAGAAGAGAACTTCAGAAGCGAATTCCTATGCTTCGAAGTGGTAAAATTCCAAAGCCCATATCACGCCTTGTTTGGACGAACGGCCTTTGCTAAGCTTATGGCAGGCCATGCTACGTGTACCTACAGTTGAAGATACCAGGAGCAAAAGGGGTCATCACAGTGTACGGAGATAGAGAAAAAGCGATAGAATGTGAAAAGGGAGACGCGGCCTTCGCAGAATCCGCCTGTGCCGCGGAAGAGCTAAAAGGTTATAAGTCGCAGGTGGACCCAAACGACATGAGCGTAGTTACCACGCCATCTGCTGAGCCACCAATGAAATTCAAAGCGGCCTAGGACACTAAGCAGATAAATCTTGTTCCTGGCGACTCATCCAAGCAAACCAGCATTGGAGCACACATGGAAGAAGAACATGAGAAGGCTCTAGTCACTTTCCTTCAGGAAAATAAGGACATCTTCGCATGGAAGCCGTCAGATATGCCTGGAGTACCAAGAGAATTAGCAGAACATAGCCTCAAAGTGAACCCTGCGGCTAAACCAGTGAAGCAGCCACTACGGCGTTTCCACGATGATAGAAGAAAGGCAATAGGAGAGGAAATAGCTCGCTTGTTGGCTGCAGGATTCATCACGGAGGTATACCATCCGGAGTGGGTGGCAAACCCGGTCTTGGTTATGAAAAAGAACGGTATGTGGCGAATGTGCGTTGATTACACCAGTCTTAACAAAGCTTGCCCAAAGGATCCCTTTGCTTTGCCGCGAATCGACCAAGTGATTGATTCAACTGCTGGGTGCGAGCTGTTATGCTTTTTGGACGCCTATTCAGGCTACCATCAAATCAAGATGAAGAGGGAGGACCAGGAAAAGGCGTCCTTCATCACACCCTTTAGAGTTTTTTGTTATATCAGCATGCCCTTTGGGTAGAAGAACGCAGGTGCGACTTACCAGAGATGCATTAAGAATTGTCTACGTGAGCAAATAGGTCGCAACATTCACGCCTACGTGGATGATATTGTGGTCAAGTCGCAAGTTGGCCAGGACCTTATTAGTGACCTAACAGAGACATTTACAAATGTCAGAAAATACAACATGAAGCTCAACCCCACAAAGTGCATCTTTGGGGTACCAGCAGGAAAACTATTGGGATTCATAGTATCAGAAAGAGGTATTGAGGCCAACCCTAACAAGATAAAGGCCATGATGGATCTCTAAAAACCAGAAAAGATAAAATATGTGCAGCGACTTACCGGTTGTGTAGCAGCTTTGAGTCGCTTTATATCAAGATTGAGAGAGAAAGCACTACCTTTGTACAGACTGCTGAAAAAATCAGACACCTTTGTTTGGGATGCAGAGGCCGACGAAGCTCTAACAGCCTTGAAACATCAATTGACGAATGCTCCAGTTCTGGCGGCTCCAAAGGATAAAGAACCCATGCTACTATACATAGCGGCGAATTCCCGTGTTGTGAGTGCTGTCATGGTTGTGGAGAGACAAGAACCCGGAAAGGAATACCCTGTCCAGAGACCAGTATATTACGTGAGTGAAGTCCTCACAGCTTCCAAACAGCGTTACCCACAGTGGCAGAAGTTGGTGTTCGGAGTGTTCATGGCGAGTCACAAGCTGAGGCACTACTTCCAAGAACATCCAATAATTGTGGTTAGTTCAGCACCATTGGCAGATATCATCCATAACTGAGAAGCTTCTGGAAGAGTCGCTAAGTGGGCGATCAAGTTGGGACCACATCACATCAGCTACGAGCCGCGCACATCAATTAAGTCGCAAGCCCTCACAGATTTTATCAACGTTTGGACGGAAATCCAAGTCGCTCCTAGCATGACAGAGACCAAATATTTTACCATGCATTTTGACGGGTCAAGACAGTTGCAAGGCTCGGGGGCTGGAGTTGTTCTAACATCCCCCAAGGGAGACAAGCTGCGGTACGAGCTACAGATACACTTCAACTGTACGAATAACGTGGCAGAGTATGAGACATTGCTTCATGGTCTACGTATAGCAGGTCTCTGGAACGTGGGACAGCAAGGATGCGAATATGGCTGCATACAGAAGAGAGGTGGACAGAATTGCTGGACATTTCACTGGATACCAAGTTGAACATATTGATCGGAGACAAAACGAAGCTGCAGATGCCCTGTCTCGCCTTGGATCCAATAGACAGTCAGTCCCACCCAATGTTTTCCTGGATGAACTGCACAATCCATCAGTCAAACCTCCAGCAGAAATTGACATTGCAGGGCCAGAGGACGATTCAACTTTAGTCGCAGCCCTGCATGAACAGCCAGGATGGACAGAGCCATACATGGCATATTTAAGTCGCGGAGTGCTACCAGACGATGAGATTGAGGCGCGCAAAATCATACGGCGATCAAAGGCCTATACAATCATCAACAGCGAATTATACAAGCGCAGCGTGTCAGGAGCATTCCAAAGATGTGTCTCACCAGAAGAGGGATGAAAAATCTTGCACGAAATTCATTCAGGCGATTGTGGCCATCATGCTTCGTCAAGATCTTTGGTGGCAAAGGCGTTCTGACATGGATTCTTCTGGTTAACAGCATTAGCAGATGCAGAGCAAATTGTCAGAGTGTGCGATGGATGTCAAAGATATGCTAGGCAAGATCATATGCCAGCTCAAGCACTTCGCACAATTCCCATCACATGGCCTTTTGCTGTATGGGGTTTTGACATGGTAGGGCCCTTCAGACGGTCTTCAAACGGAAAAACTCACCTCCTGGTCATGGTGGATAAATTCACAAAGTGGATAGAAGCAGAACCTGTGGGAGATTGCGAGGCTGAAACAGCAGTCAAGTTCTTGAAGAAGGTCATATTCCGCTTTGGGTACCCCCATAGTATCATTACAGACAACGGGAGCAACACCTCTGAATGAGCTACA
The DNA here is from genome assembly GCA_947311845.1 of Poa pratensis. NCBI lineage: Eukaryota > Viridiplantae > Streptophyta > Magnoliopsida > Poales > Poaceae > Poa > Poa pratensis. The sequence continues at coordinate 155,521 of CAMZMU010000052.1, read as the reverse complement.
CAGATATTTTGCGCAGACAATGAAATAAGATTGGACCTCACATCAATAGCACATCCACAGAGCAATGGACAAGCTGAGCGAGCTAACCAGGAAATTCTCCATAGAATTAAGCCGCGCCTTATTGAAAAGATCGAAGCATCTCCAAGATGTTGGGTGGAGGAATTGCCAGCAGTAGTGGAGCTTAAGAACAACCCCTAACAGATCCACAGGATTTACACCATATTTCATGGTCTATGGAGCAGAAGCAGTAATGCCTAGCGACATCATACATGATTCACCAAGAGTTGCGGCTTACGTCGAAATAGATAATGAGATAGCTCGGCAAGACTCGGTGGACACATTAGAAGAGGTTAGAGACTTAGCAGCATCAAGGTCAGTGGTATATCAACAAGACTTGCGACGCTATCATGCCAGACGCATCAAAACCCGCACCTTTCAAGAAGGTGACCTAGTACTGCGACTTAAACAAGATCACAAGGGAATGCATAAGCTGTCCTCTCCATGGGAAGGACCCTACATCATCAGCAAGAAGCTAAACAATGGGTCGTACTATCTGCTGGATGTAAGGGAGGAAAGCAGCGAACGCCATGATTTCGAGGATCGTCTCGAGGCACCTCGCCCTTGGAACATCGCACACCTGCCACTCAGGGCTAGAACTTCAACTTTGGTCGCCACCTAGGCGCGACCTATGCAACATCTGATCGCCACCCAGGCGCGATCGACCCTTGTATCAGAAACCGACTGCCACCTAGGCGCGGCCGTAAACTTTGTATCATCTCTGGTCGCCACATAGGCGCGACCGACCCCATGTATCACCATGGATCGCCACCTACGCGCGATCCAACCATATGTATAACACTCGGTTGCCACCAAGGCGCGACCTTATGTGTCATTATAATCAAAGCTTATCATAGCTTAGCCTATCATGGCCATATCATTATGTTTCTTGGGGTCTTGTTACCCTGAAATAGCCAATTTATTGGCAATTATCAAATTTACCTTAAGTTGGATTGCTACTCGCATTATGTGGCCAAAGTACTGGGGTGTGGCGTCAATCGAGCTTGATTGCCTATCATGGCCGCTCTCGACGCTGAACACACATGTTCCTAGGAAATACTAAGTTGCGCGAGTGCCCACTTAAGGATTCAGATGGCCTAACTAGAGGTCAATGTACTGCTTATAGTACGGCAACACCAGTTACAATTACTTGTATCTTAACAACTGTTTTATTTATGATATCAAGTTAGAGGTGACGACCTTCAGAATTCTCTGAGAAGAATTGAGATGATTACCATGTTACATCCTCTCAATCCTTGGGGGCTACATCATATTTTCATAAAAAAATTGAAGATGGATCGTCATCAAGTTTTGAAGCTATCAGGCTACTCTAACAAAGAAGCTCACGAAGTCAGATGATCCTCCAGGTGCGAGTCAAGGCTAACCCAGCACAATTATAAGTCACAAATATGGAAAAGCGCGGCCTAAACATTCAAGATCAAGAAATACTATGAAGTTCAGGCCACGCTTGGGGGCTAATGTTGGGGGGATGATTAACCCGCAACCTATTCGAGCAGCAACTTAAGGCTGCGCTATCATTATTGGGCCTCGAAGATGGGCCAATCTCGCATCGTGACTCCATAAAGGAAGGTTCCAGAAGGTCGGTGCAAACTTGCCTTGGAAGACGAGAAATATAATCAGGCTTCGTGCAGAACTCTTGTAACCTGACGAACCTCTGTGTATATAAGAGAGGACTCACAGGACTTAGACGGGGTCAAGCTATCAAGCCCAAAACCCTAGCTCATACGGCGAGTACCAGATTGGATCGCCTCCATTGTAACACCTCGATTATCATATCAATACCAATCTAGGGTAGGCAGGAAGTAGGTCTTTTACCTCACATTGAGGGGGCCGAACCTGGGTAAATCTGTGTTGATCTTTGTTCCTGCGATCCCAAGCTCGGAGATGCTTGACTCGCGTAATCCCACACCTACGAAGTCATCTATGACACCTGACGTGACAAACCCACGACACTTACCATTGAACAGGTCACCGCGTTTTCTCCACGGGTGATCCATGTGAAGCCACCTTCGAGCCCCTGGGTACACGGTTTTCGAAGACCGAGATTCCTTGGTAGCTGGAGATGCGGGTCTTACCCATGCACCTGACACATGCGCAGAATCCGTGGCCTACCTGGGCCGATACATATGAGCAACCAGTATAGTCCTGCACCATCGTGAGCAACGTGGCTCTCATGTCAAAATAATCTCCAGTATAGGCATCCCACATACGGGCTGGCGTCTCCCACAACGTGGCTAACTCCTCTTTCAACAGCGCGAGATACAGATGTATGTGGACACCTGCTTGTTTCGGCCCCTGAATGAGAATACTCATGTGTATGTACCTTTGCTTCGTGCACAACCACGGGGGAAGGTTGTAAGGATATACAAACACGGGCCAGGTGCTATGCGTGCTACTCTGGTTACCGAACGGATTGAGTCCATCGTGCTCATACCGAGCCTGACGTTCCTTGCGTCGCCTCCGAAATTTCCGACGACGTCCAATTCTTGCCACTGGCTAGCGTATGAAGGGTGTGTGTGGATCATGCCCTTCTCCAGATCTTCTTTGGGCTTCTCCCTTTCCGCATGCCATTGCATGAGCTTTGCTTCCTTTGAGTCCACGAAGTACCGCTGCAGACAGGGAGTGATAGGAAAGTACCATACCACTTTTCGAGGAACTTTCTTCCCACGGCTCTTGTACCATCCTTGGCTACACACCGGACATGTGGTTCTGTCCTCGTACTCGCCCCAATAAATTTTGCAATCATTGATGCAGGCGTGGTATTTAACATGCGGTAGGTCAAGAGGGCACACGACTTTCTTGGCCTCCTCGATACTAGTTGGTAATGTGTTCCCCTCGGGAAGACGCTCGTGGAAGAATTGCATGTTCTTGTTGAAGCTCACATCGATCCATTTGTTTCCCGACTTCATCTCCAGAGCATCAAGCGTTACTTGCAAGCGCGTATCCTGTGGCCGGCACCCAGGATACAACGGAGTCTTCCCGTGTATTTCCATTTGCGCCAGCTTGGCTTTCTCTCTAACGGTGCTCGCCTCCTTGAGGAGCAGTTCTTGAACATGAGACTCCATCAAGGGCGACATTAGCGAGCTCTGCGGCGTGTTCGTGTCTTCTCCACCACCATCTACTCCTTCATCATGACCATGTCCGTCAGCCTCTCCTTCGTCACGATCATCTTGCCCGCCCTCATCTTCAGGCGCAACATTTGTTGTCGGCTCTTGGTTGAAGCCTTGCATGAAACCGCGCCTGAGCAGGTGTTCCTCCAATTATCCAGAATCAAGGTCGATCCATCCCACAAGTTTGCAACTTCAACACGGACATCGTATCTGGCGCCCGTTGCACCGACTCATTTCCGCCTTCACTTCTTCCTTGTAGTTGTTGATTCGACTGGAGCTCATCTTGATGACCATGGATGCCAACGCGGTATACATATAGTGTCACTAGTGGGAAAACCCTTATAGGTAGGTTACATTCTGTGGCGCACCCTTAATTGGTGTGCCACAGAAAGTCACATTTCTGTGGCGCACCTGGCTTGGTGCGCCATAGAAAGTCATATTTCTGTGGCGCACCAAGCCAGGTGCGCCACAGAAATGTGACTTTCTGTAGCGCACCAGGCCACATTTCTGTGGCGCACATGGCCAGGTGCGCCACAGAAAGTTATCCGGGGGCGGGTTAAAATTTGAAAAAAATAATTTGTGGCGCACCTGGCACGTGCGCCACAGAAAGTTGACATTCTGTGGCGCACCTGGCAGGTGCGCCACAGAAAGGTGACATTCTGTGGCGCACCAAGCTTGGTGCGCCACAGAATTGTTTTTTTCAAATCCCACCCCCCTGTGGATCGCCTTTTTTATGTTCAAGTCCATGGGTTAAAACCCAAAGAAAGGATCAAATGATTTGATTTGGTAGAAACATCTGAGTTGACTTGGGATTGCAACGCAGCGGGAGCAACGTGACACATAACACTAAAGGTCGAACCCAACCCCGTTTCTAATCATTTTGAAGTAACAGACGAGGAGTAAAACCTTTAAACTCAAATCGAGATAAGATTGCTCCGAGATTAGAGGGTAACCAGATAAGGAGTAAAAAGAATCCTAAGATGGTTTTCACAACTCATTTTGAGGTTGAAAATATTTTCACAAACACTAGACTCCACATCGACTAGTAGAAGGGTTTCCTACAGGCAGTACGGCTCTGATACCAACTTGTGGCGCCCTGACCTGACTGTTATACAGTGATGCTGTGTGTCACCGGTTAAGCGATACAACCGGAGGTTACGGGTTTACCAATCCCGGCCAAAACCTTTGGCAGGCATTGCTCGGAATGGATCATTGGCAACGCAACACCCCGATTGATGCCTTAACACAGGCACAACCCTCAATGCATAATAGAGAGACCAAGACTTGTGGAACAACTGGCACATCACAGACTCTACGACACAAATCATATAGTTCAACTCTTATAATAGAGAAAGATAGCAAATGACAACCAGAGGTCACAGACCCAACATTACATCAAGCGGAAGCAAATTAGGTTGTTCTAAACAACAAGAACCAACATATGGCCTAAGAGGCCTACAGATAAACATCACAATGCCAGCTGTTCCAGGATGTCCCAAGCTGCCACCTGGGAACCGCAGACTACTCGTCGACGTCCACAAAGAACCCACCTTCGAGGTCGGTGAAGTCCTCCTCTGAAACAAAACAAACGACGTTGAGTTCGATGAACTCGCAAGATTATATATAGAGCATTAGCTCGATGAGGCTTTCAAAGTCATATGGCTGTTTTGCATAAAGCTGATTTTATTTATGAAAACATAATTCAATGGCATCGACTATTCAGATTAATGTGAAAAGGGGTAAGAAGTGACTCTTTCTTTCATCACCTTTCTCATCATAAACCATCAACCTCAACCATTGTACCTATTCATCAAAGGCACCTCCCCGAATCACCCTCGATGAAGCTCACCTTGCATTTGTGAGTGGTACCTTTAGTACCCAGTTTTTAATCATTCCGTTAAAGTTATTCTATGATCTTATCGTCCTTTCCCAAGTTGTCCTTAACCGTGGACACGGCTTTTCAAAAAGATTTAACCCTGCAGAGGTGTACAATTGTTTGCCACGCGTACCGCCCGGCCCATTACCTGCGCATTAGCTCTCTTCCTTGGAAAGCCGGCTGGGTGGGAACGGTGTCGACTTCTCCCTCGTTAAGGACTTTCCAGGATCTTCAGTGGCGTAGGACTGCCAGGATCACAACACCCCGCCCCACGGCCACTCATTTTCCTAACACCAAAATCCTCAACTCAGTTCAACCACCATCATCACGCACGCGCAAATGGAAGCCCGAACTAGAGGACCCTGGCTAGCCCCGCTCGAGTTATTTAGTCTATGAGGGTACCTGCAATTGCATAGGCCTCACGCATGGTTGCACGCTCAGTCTTGGTTCGGGAGGTAAAGAACTCACACCTAGGTGGCGAGAACGAGACAAAGCACCACAACCACAGTGGCCTCTCATCCCCACCTTTAAGCATGTTATTACCTGTCACCACAATTTCTCCACCATCATCTGTACATCTTATCACCTGTTTCCAACCATGAAACCTCCACCGGACTGCTAAGCATTTTAACTAAGCATGGCTAAGCATCAACACTGCATAGTAATTGTTTCAGGCCAACAGTACAATCCTATGGATAATAGGAGGGAACCAGGTTATTGTCATCAGAATCTTAATGCAACTATAGGATACTCTAATTCAAGCAAATTGACATTTGGAACCGCATGCAATATTATAGTGGAGAAAATATTTGCAGAAATTAGGATAAGACATGCTCAGAGGGGGGATTACGCTTGCCTGGATCAACGTGCGGGTAGTACGGCTCTTCACGATACGGTGGGGGCACTTCCCCTCCTTGATCTACCGATGCACAAACAATACCGGAGAGGAACAACACCGGAAAACAGAAACACAATCAACACATGGCAATTGAGCAATGCATCCAGAGATGATAATATGACATTTTAATGCATCGACTTATTATACACTAGCCGAAAATTTAAATGGGCCGAGAAACAATACTCGTCGAGAGAGGAGTACACCCCATATTTATCTTAATGAATCTCCTAGTGTCCGGAGGTGCATTACGGTTACGGTGAGCAAATATGTATGACAACATTTTAAAAGGGTTAGTTCACAAATTTGTGCCCAATTTTGGTACAACTCGCCAAATTTATGATGACCGATTAAAAAGGTATTACTTTTTATAACTTACTAAAGTAGCTATGTTCTTTTTAATTATTTTAGTTCCTCTTCTAAAATCTGTCCCCTTTTATAAATTTTGCAAGACAACAATTACAACCAGTTATTCAAATTTGGAAAAAGACGAATTTGGAATTTCATTAGGCACTGAAAGACAAGAATTTCATTAGGAATATCCGATCGAGGAGGCAGACTGAGAAATGGCTAAGGACCAGAGTGTTCCTCGCACTGATAGGAATCGGAATTTCCGAAACATGCAGGATCGGATTATCCGATGTCTACGGGGAGGGAAGAAATTCTTCTAAGGATTGGAGACAAACTCGCACTGGCATCAGTCGGATTATCCGAAGCTTCATCGTTCGGATTATCCGAACCAACAGATGAGCACGGCAGTGAGCGGCAGCTCGCGTGCGACGGAGAACCACGGGGAATGGAGGAGGGGAAGAGGTTCAGAATGACGGAGTGCTCACCCTGAACGCGTATGCGAGCTCGGCGTGGCTGGGGATGCACCGTGGCGGCGGGAATCGTCCGCGACGACGGCGGCGGTGATCGGCGGGAAACCGGACAGCGGCGGCGATTGAATGCCTCCGGGCTCGATTCCTTCGGAGGAAAGGAGGAGGGCAACATGGCGGAGCTTTTGGCTGGCTTCGATTTACTTGGAGGCTCCTCAATCCGCGGCAATCTGGCGGCGAAGCTTGGCCATGGCGCGGCTAGTTCGGGAGCTCGGGAGAGAGAGGTTGGGGGAACGAGGAGCAAGTGACGAGCGGATAGGGTCGGGGAGCAGCCTCGTGCAGCTCTCTTCCTGCAGGGGAGAGGGCAGAGGGGCCCATGGTGAGCTCGAGCTCGAACTGGTCCGGCGGGAGCTGTGCGCTCGGTCGCAACAGGCGCAACGAAGGAGACGACCACCTTTTGAAAAACCCCTGCATTAAGTCGGATTATCCGATTCTTTAGAAATCGGATTATCCGAGTTTATTTTTTTACAGTTTGGTCCTTTTCCTTTTGTTTCTTCTAAAAAACAGCAGCAGTTCCCTGAATTAAGTTGAGGCACTTATATATTTTAGAAAAATATGCCAAAATTTGGGTAGCCTTTTTATATCATGTGGGAGCTCCACAAAAATTGGCGCCTCCAAATAAAATGTTTCGAACCACTTTTGTTTAGAAAGGTGGGATATGGCATTTTGCTAAATTCAAAGATGTTGCTCCTTTAACAATTTGGAGCATGTGCAAGATATTATTTTTGGAGCTCTTGGAACTTCCTTGACAAATAGGGGATGTCAAAGTAATTTTATTTTGCAAGATTGAGTGCCTTTATTGTTGTGAAATTGGTTGAAGCAAATTTGGCAATTTGGTTTTTAGATGTTGTCACACCTCCACAAATCCCTAGCAACAACCACAATTCCCTAGCACAAATCCCTAGTGACAAGTTAAAGGTTCCAAATGTTACACTTGATGCAAGGATGCCATGATGCAAGGAACACAAAAGCGAAAATTTTACATGGGTTTTTAGGGTTTCCACTTCGGGCTGTTACACCTACATCGTAAACGCAATAAAGTAGCAGGCAAATCTCGTTTTTCAAAAGACACTTGATCTTGTCTAGTGAACCAATATGGGGAAGCGTCTCTTCGAAATGACTTCTTCACTTGACCTTTATCACCAACGGATGGCAACCTTGAAGCCTATCATCTCTACTCTCACACAATCTTCTCCTTCATGTCCATTGGTCAACCCTCTTTCAATGTCGTCAAAGGGGTAGACGACGTGGGGACCATGGGTCGAGCTTTGGGCCAAAAACCGCGCACCGAAGCATCGGAATTTATGACCTACAATAGATTATTTGGGTTGAAACCCTATAATAAAAAATTTAAACAAATTTCGTGTTCGAAATTTCTCAAAATAGTCCAATACCTTATTGGTCATAGAGAATTTGCGTAGAACCTAGAGAATACACAATTCAATGCAAACACTGCACATAACTCACAGTTAACTTCGATTTTTATGCTATGATGTCTAAAAGATGTATTCTCCGTAGATCATTACGCACGATTCTCTTATTTGCCATTTTCTCTACGCAGTGACACAAACTTACTTTCATGCACGCCCAAACCCAAGAATACTCATTTTAACTCAAATTTTGCACATAAAGTCATCAATAAGTACCTTTTGTATGCCTTGATCGATTTTTATCGTTTCATAGACCGTTTTACCTAACTTTCGTGTTTTCCCAGATATGACCTCCCCGGTCAAGAATTTAGATAACTTTTGCAAGAAAACTCCGATTGAGATGAAACTAATTTTGTTGGAAAGATAACCCTGAAAACTAACCAGCAGAAAGTGGAATTCTTGGAAAAGAGCAATAGAGAAAATAACTAAAACAGAGAGGTGTGGCTGAACCTTCGTAACACGGACACGTAGAATTCCCTACATCGTAAATGCAATAAAAGTAGCAGGCAAATCTCGTTTTTCAAAAGGCACTTGATCTTGTCTCGTTAACCAATATGGGGAAGCGTCTCTTAGAAATTGACTTCTTCACTTGACCTTTATCACGAACGGATGGCAACCTTGAAGCCTATGATCTCTACGCTCACACAATCTTCTCCTTCAGGTCCATTGGTCAACCCTCTTTCGATGCCGGTCAAATGGGTAGACGACGTGGGGCCCACGGGTCGAGTTTTGGGCCAAAAACGGCGCGCCGAAGCATCGGAATCTATAACCTGTGGCAGTTTAGCTAGCCATATAAGTGTGTAATCTTCGTACATGGTAAGACATGTGTGTGAAGCTGGACACTTGGGAGCTTGCTAGTGTATACTTTCTTATTCGACCACACTTGACCGGCATCGATAGAGGGTCGACCAATGGAGTTGAAGGATGAGATTGTGTGAGCTATCATGTTTACTGATACGTCTCCAACGTATCCATAATTTCTGCTGTTCCATGCTTATATTATACCATTTGCTACATGTTTTATATACACTTCATATCACTTTTATGCATTTTCTGGGACTAACCTATTAACAAGATGCCACAGTGCCAGTTCCCTGTTTTCTGCTGTTTTTGGTTTCAGAAAGTTACTTCTGGAAATATTCTCGGAATTGCACGAAACAAAAGGCCAGGTCCCTATTTTTCCAGCACGTACACGGAGTCCGAAGGAGAGACGAAGGAGAGCCACGAGGTGGCCAAACCACCTGGCGGCGCGGCCCACCCCAGCCGCGCCTGCCTGTGGTTTGGGCCCCTCGGGGGTCCGCCGACATCGCCCCTTCGCCTATTTATTCCCCGAGACGTGAAAACCCTAAAACACCGAGCCTTTCATCCAGAACATATTCGCTGCCGCCGCCGTCGTCAACCCTAACTCGGGGGGTTTCTGAAGCTCTTCCCGGCACCCTGCCGGAGAGGGGAATCATCACCGGAGGGCTCTACATCGCCATGCCCGCCTCCGGAGTGATGCGTGAGTAGTTCATCCTTGGACTATGGGTCCATAGCAGTAGCTAGATGGTTGTCTTCTCCACTTGTGCCATCATGTTTAGATCTTGTGAGCTGCCTATCATGATCAAGATCATCTTATTGTAATGCTACATGTTGTGTTTGCTGGGATCTGACTTATATTGATACCTATGTGGAGCTGAATATTATATTATCATGTCTATGTCATTTGTGATCTTGCATGCTCTCCGTTACTTGTTGAAGCCTTGGCCACGTGAATACTTGTAACTCCAAGAGGGGGTATTTATGCATGATAGTTGGGTTCAACCTCTATTTAACCTGGGATAGTGACAGCAAGTTCTAAGGTTGTAGATGTGTTGTTGCCACTAGGGGTAAAACAGCAATGCTTTATTCAAGGATGAATGTATTGTTTACATTACGCACATTACTTAATGCAATTGTCTGTTGCTTGCAACTTAATACTGGAAGGGGTACGGATGTTAACCGGAAAGTGGACTATTTAGGCATAGATGCATGCTGGATAGCGGTCTATGTACTTTGTCGTAATGCCCAAATGAATCTCATAGTAGACACCACAGCTCACACATGCATGTTATATGCACTTATCAATTGTCAATTGCCCAGCTGTAATTTGTTTACCCAGCATGTTAGTTATCTTATTGGAGAGACACCACTAGTGAACTGTGGACCCCGGTCCATTCTTTTACATCTGAAATACAATCTACTGCAATCATTGTTCTCTACTGTTTTATGCAAACAAACATCATTTTCCATTCGATACGTTTAACCCTTTGTTTTCAGCAAGCCGGTGAGATTGACAACCTCACTGTTAAGTTGGGGCAAAGTAATTTGGTTGTGTTGTGCAGGTTCCACGTTGGCACCGGAATCCCTGGTGTTGCGCCGCACTACACTCCTTCACCAACACCTTCGAAGCAAACCTCGTTTTCCTACTGGTCGATTAAACCTTGGTTTCATACTGAGGGAAAACTTACTGCTGCACTCATCATACCTTCCTCTTGGGGTTCCCAACTGACGTGTGACGTACAAGCATTGTTTCTGGCACTATTGACCTAGAGCCACCAACACGTTTTCTGGCGCCGTTGCCGGGGAAAACCGAATTGCTTCTGCAAGGGGAGTCTCTCACACCCAATCTCTTTACTTTGTTATTTGTCTTGCTTAGTTTATTTTTATTTAGTCTTGTTTGCTCTCTTTATCAAAAACACAAAAAAATTAGTTCCTTTTTATTTCGAATTACTATTATGACTAGTTGTTTTCAATGTCTTATCTCTATGAAACTGGGTCTCGTTATAAGAATTACCGCTTCTCTCCAAAAGGAAAACATCTATGGGAACAAATAAGAAGATTGAATGGTTTTGCTAAGAACTTGTGTTCTACATATGATGAATCCTACTGCTTTAATGAATCTCTTTGCTATAGAAGGCACAAACATCTCCCTTTCCAATGTGAGTATACTGATAATGAAACCTTGGCTGCCTATGCTAAAGGAAACTATGATTTTGGTAATCTTGAACAAATTGAAGAGTTTATTGTTTTTAAGGGTGCCCTTGAAATTAGTTCTTATCTTGAACATAAAACTGATGCCCCTTATAAATCTGAATGTATTGCCATACTTAAATATTGTTGTGATACCTACAAGGATAATAATTCTTACATTACTGAACATCTTGAGAGGATGTTTCCTCAAAAAGATGAAACTTGTGCCTTGCAGGAACCTGAGGAAGAGGAAATTGCTGAAACTGTGATCTCATTGGATGAAAAAGAGGAGAGTGAAGAACAAAAGGAGGATCTACCTTCTAATGACAGTAACTCTTCAACTCTTACACTATTTAATTGCCCTCCATGCCTACCTAAGGAGGAAGAGTGTTATATTGTTGAATGCCATGATTCTTTTGAAATATCTCCTTTTGATAAATTTTACGTAACAAGCTCCTTGACTCAAGAAAACGAAATTTCAGAAATAAAACAATGGCTCCCTAATGCTATATATGATAATGCTCTTGATGATGGTCCTATATTGCCTAATGATATTTATTATACTACTATTGTCAAAAGTGGGTTTAATGACCCCACTGTTTTTGAACTTAATAAAAATTATGTGTTTGTAGATCATGAAAAGCATGCTTTATGTGATAGTTATATAGTTGAGTTTGTTCATGATGCTACTGAAAGTTATTATGAGAGAGGAAAATATGGTTATAAAAGTTTTCAAGTCACTAAAACACCTCTCTTTATGTTGAAAGTTTTGAAGTTGTACTTGTTTCATCTTTCTATGCTAGTTGCTTTATGCTTCAATAATTTATTTTGTTACAAGGTTCCCTTGCATAGAAAGTGGGTTAGACTTAAATGCGTTTGATATTTGCCTCTTGATGCTCTCTTTTGTTTTTCAAGTTCTATTCCTATGAGAGCATCATTAAAATCTTTTAGCCTAAAGGCATTAAAGAAAGCGCTTTAGGGAGGCAACCCTTTATCTTTTATTTTTAGTTTTTCTCAAGGAGTTTTGTTACTTCTGTAGCAACTCCTTTGTATCTTTATTTTATCGCAATGTTGTGCCAAGTAAAGTTCTATATTGAAAGTTGATGCAAGATTTGGATTTCTGCGCAGTGACAGATTTTTAGCTGTCACGGATTTGAGCTTATCTCCCTGTAGAAAATTCAAAAAATTCTGAGAAAAATCACGCATATTCCTGAGATATGTACGCAACTTTCATTATTTTAGGCCAGATCCATCTGAGCAACTTAAGTGCCTCGAAAAAATTCGTCATTCCAGACTGTTCTGTTTTTGACAGATTCTGCCTTTTGTTTTGCATTCGCTCTTTTACTGTGTTTGTGTGGATTTCTTTGCTCCACAAAGCATTGGTGGCTGTAGCTAATGTCCAGAAGCTTTGGGATTGATTGTATCATTACAGAATATGAGAATTTTTGATTATGCACTAACCCTCTAATGAGAACTGTCTTGAGTTTGGTGTGAAGGAAGTTTTCAAGGATCAAGCGAGAAGGGTGATATTATGTGATCAAGAAGAGTGAAAAGCCTAAGCTTGGGGATGCCCCCGTGGTTCATCCCAACCATATTCAGAGAGACTCAAGCGTCTAAGCTTGGGGATGCCCAAGGCATCCCCTTCTTCATCAACAAACTTATCAGGTCATCTCTAGTGAAACTATATTTTAATTCTTTCACATCTTATGCGCTTTACTTGGAGCGTCTGTGTGTTTTTATTTTTGTTTTTGTTTGAATAAATTCGGATCCTAGCAATCCTTGTGTGGGAGAGAGACACGCTCCGCTTTTTCATGTGAATACTCATGTTCTTCACTTATATTTGTTGAGTATTCTTAACTAGCTACTGCAGTGCTTTTAGCTCCTGTTTTTCATGCATCTCTTCGAGCTGTTAGCACTTGTTTATAAATACTCTCTTGCTGCATTATATTATCATTTGGAGAGTTTATGTTTAAATTTATTGGTGTTTGTTTGGAAGAAAGAAAATGCTACATGTAGTAGTTGGTATTGGAAAAGACATATGCATTCTTGTAGATCATTGTCTTGTTTTGATTTGATGCTTTGCAATTGTTTTGAGCTCTCAAGTAGATCATGTTTAAGCTCTTGCATCATGTAGTTAAAGCCTAGTAGTGGAGAACTACCGTAGAGCTTGTTGAGACTTGGGATGCATATTTGTTCTCTCTAAGGTCTAGATATTTTCTGGTAAAATGTTTGAGCAACAAGGAAGACAGTGTAGAGTCTTATAATACTTGCAATATGTTTTTATGTGATTCTTGCTGTACCGGTTTATACTTGTGTTTGCTTCAAACAACCTTGCTAGCCTAAACTCTGTACTGAGAGGGAATGCTTCTCGTGCATCCAAAACTTGAGCCAAAACCCATGCCATTTGTGTCCACCATACCTACCTACTATGTGGTATTTCCTGCCATTCCAAGTAAATATTTCATGTGCTACCTTTAAACTATTCAAAACTTTATTACTCCTTATTTGTGTCAATGTTTTATAGCTCATGAGGAAGTATGTGGTGTTTTATCTTTCAATCTTGTCATTTACTTCTGACAGACTTTCACCTGGACTAGTGGCATATACATCCGCTTATCCAATAATTTGCAAAAAGAGCTGGCAACGGGGTGCCCAGCCCCAATTAATTACAACTTTCATTAATAATTCTCTTCACATGTTTTGCCCTGATTTATCAGTAAGCAACTTAATTTTGCAATAGACACTCCTCCATGGTATGTGAATGTTGGAAGGCACCCGAGGATTCGGTTAGCCATGGCTTGTGTAAGCAAAAGGTTGGGAGGAGTGTCATCTATAAAGAAACTAAAATACATGTGTAAACAAAAGAGAAGAGGGATGATCTACCTTGCTGGTAGAATAACGTCCTTCATGGGAGCCGCTCTTTGAAAGTCTGGTTGACAAGGGGGTTAGAGTGCCCACTACCATTCGTTGACAACAACAAACACCTCTCAAATACTTATTTTGTGCTCTCTATATGCTTTCGAAAACTTAAAAAGCTCTAGCACATGATTTAATCCCTGCTTCCCTCTGCGAAGGGCCTATCTTTTACTTTATGTTGAGTCAGTTTACCTACTCCTTTCTATCTTAGAAGCAAACACTTGTGTCAACTTTGTGTGCATTGATTCTTACATATTTACTTATTGCACTTGTTATATTGCTTTATGTTGACAACTATCCATGAGATATACATGTTACAAGTTGAAAGCAAATGCTGAAACTTAATCATCCTTTGTGTTGCTTCAATGCCTTTTACTTTGAATCTATTGCTTTATGAGTTACCTCTTATGCAAAACTTTTTGATGCTTGTCTTGAAAGTACTATTCATGAAAAGTTTTTGCTTATATGATTCATTGTTTACTCTTTATCTATTTGTTAGCAAACTATAGATCATTGCTTTGAGTCACTTCATTCATGACATGAGCCTTGCAATATATTGATCAAGATTGTGTGAAAGCATGTCTCCTCAGAAATTATTTGTTGTTATCGTTTTACCTACTCGAGGACGAGTAGAACTAAGCTTGGGGATGCTTGATACGTCTCCAACGTATCCATAATTTCTGCTGTTCCATGCTTATATTATACCATTTGCTACATGTTTTATATACACTTCGTATCACTTTTATGCATTTTCTGGGACTAACCTATTAACAAGATGCCACAGTGCCAGTTCCCTGTTTTCTGCTGTTTTTGGTTTCAGAAAGTTACTTCTGGAAATATTCTCGGAATTGCACGAAACAAAAGGCCAGTCCCTATTTTTCCAGCACGTACACGGAGTCCGAAGGAGAGACGAAGAGAGCCACGAGGTGGCCAAACCACCTGGCGGCGCGGCCCCCAGCCGCGCCTGCCTGTGGTTTGGGCCCCTCGGGGGTCCGCCGACATCGCCCCTTCGCCTATTTATTCCCCGAGACGCGAAAACCCTAAAACACCGAGCCTTTCATCCAGAACATATTCGCTGCCGCCGCCGTCGTCAACCCTAACTCGGGGGGTTTCTGAAGCTCTTCCCGGCACCCTGCCGGAGAGGGGAATCATCACCGGAGGGCTCTACATCGCCATGCCCGCCTCCGGAGTGATGCGTGAGTAGTTCATCCTTGGACTATGGGTCCATAGCAGTAGCTAGATGGTTGTCTTCTCCACTTGTGCCATCATGTTTAGATCTTGTGAGCTGCCTATCATGATCAAGATCATCTTATTGTAATGCTACATGTTGTGTTTGCTGGGATCTGACTTATATTGATACCTATGTGGAGCTGAATATTATATTATCATGTCTATGTCATTTGTGATCTTGCATGCTCTCCGTTACTTGTTGAAGCCTTGGCCACGTGAATACTTGTAACTCCAAGAGGGGGTATTTATGCATGATAGTTGGGTTCAACCTCTATTTAACCTGGGATAGTGACAGCAAGTTCTAAGGTTGTAGATGTGTTGTTGCCACTAGGGGTAAAACAGCAATGCTTTATTCAAGGATGAATGTATTGTTTACATTACGCACATTACTTAATGCAATTGTCTGTTGCTTGCAACTTAATACTGGAAGGGGTACGGATGTTAACCGGAAAGTGGACTATTTAGGCATAGATGCATGCTGGATAGCGGTCTATGTACTTTGTCGTAATGCCCAAATGAATCTCATAGTAGACACCACAGCTCACACATGCATGTTATATGCACTTATCAATTGTCAATTGCCCAGCTGTAATTTGTTTACCCAGCATGTTAGTTATCTTATTGGAGAGACACCACTAGTGAACTGTGGACCCCGGTCCATTCTTTTACATCTGAAATACAATCTACTGCAATCATTGTTCTCTACTGTTTTATGCAAACAAACATCATTTCCATTCGATACGTTTAACCCTTTGTTTTCAGCAAGCCGGTGAGATTGACAACCTCACTGTTAAGTTGGGGCAAAGTAATTTGGTTGTGTTGTGCAGGTTCCACGTTGGCACCGGAATCCCTGGTGTTGCGCCGCACTACACTCCTTCACCAACACCTTCGAAGCAAACCTCGTTTTCCTACTGGTCGATTAAACCTTGGTTTCATACTGAGGGAAAACTTACTGCTGCACTCATCATACCTTCCTCTTGGGGTTCCCAACTGACGTGTGACGTACAAGCATTGTTTCTGGCACTATTTACCTAGAGCAACCATTTACCATTCATGACATCATCATAATAATGAGAGATGGAAAGATACAAGATTGATCAAGTCATAGTGTGAAGAGTTGTTCAACGCTACCAAGTGGGATCATGCATGTGATCACGTGGTATGTTAAGTAGTTGTCCATATAGCTTTTGTGAACTAACCGATGATATATGTGGGTGGTGGTCATAATTGTTGAGATTTGCAAGTTCTAGATGGTCATTTCGTTGAGATCATGTGCTCGAAGCATGCCATCCACTAGAGATAATGGTCAAGTGAAGTCGGTCCGAGGAAAATCTTTTCCATATTTGTTTCTCGGGGAGTAAGTTGGAAGTCTTCACCGAGCGAAGCGTGATCAAGAAAAGGAGGTTCACCTTGAGGAGGCTAAGATCGTCATCATGTAATTCAAGTGGATTGTGCGATGCAAAGGTATGACCTTGAACTGGTTTCTATTTTACCGGTCCCATGATGTTTGTTGGGAAACCGGGTTATATAGGATAGACAACCGTGCTATCCAGAGGGCTCTCGAGTGAGTAGCTTGATCGTATTATTCTAGAGAGTTCAAACCTTTGCATCCTTGGCATCATATTTATTGGTTCTTATTTTTGCTTTATCGTTGTGTAGCCTTGGTGCTTTTCTTGTTCATCATGACAAGCTCATGTCCTTTCGAGAACGAGATTTGCCTGCTTTCGTCTATTACATTTTTGATGTTGAAGAAATGTACAGGTCGATGTTTGACAAAGGTTCCACACCTCTTCGGGTGTGGTATTTCTCTATTTTTTCTTCTCAAGATTTTCACTTTCTGCTGGGTACTTATCGCAATTATCTTTCCAATAAAATTAGTTTTATCTCAACGGCGTTTCTTTTCAAAATTCATCAAAAAAAATTACGGGAGGTCATCTATGATGGTCTAGGTAGGAAAAACAATTCAATCAAGGCATAGAAAAGGTACTTATTGATGAGTTTATGTGAAATGTTGAGTTAAATGGGTATTATAGGGTTTGGGAGTCCAGTATGTGTACGAACATATATATGGGTAACAAAATGGAGAAAACATTGAACAACAAGTCGTGTGCCCTTGTCTACGGAGAAGGAAGCTGTACAACCCCAACTTTAAAATGGTAGATATCAACGAGTTTGTGTAGAAAATGAGCACCAAAGTGTGTATTTTAAAGATTCGCCATAAATTCTCTATGCCAGATCATATATGGGACTATTTTGACAAAAATTCGAGCACTAAAGTTGTGTAAAATTTGTAATAAAGGGTCTCGGTCCAATTACTCTCACGGAGATCATATATTATGATGCTCTGGAGCGCCATATTGGCCCAAAGCTCGACCCGTGGGCCCCTGTCGTCTACCCCTTTGACCGTCGTGGAAATTCATTATCACGTATGAGTTATCTACTTGTCTGCTGAGGGTAGCTCATAGGAATATGGAAAACAGACATTGTGCCCACGGTCTCACAATCCCTCCAGTTGCGTTGAAGTGGCAGTTTAGCTAGCCATATAAGTGTGTAATCTTCGTACATGGTAAGACATGTGTGTGAAGCTGGACACTTGGGAGCTTATGAGTGTATACTTTCTTATTCGACCACACTTGACCTGCATCGATAGAGGGTCGACCAATGGAGTTGAAGAGGAGATTGTGTGAGCTATCATGTTTACCATTCATGACATCATCATAGTAAATAGAGATGGAAAGATACAAGATTGATCAAGTCAAAGTGCGAAGAGTTATTCAACGCTACCAAGTGGGATCATGCATGTGATCTCGTGGTGTGTTAAGTAGTTGTCCATTTAGCTTTTGTGAACTAACCGATGATATATGTGGGTAGTAGTCATAATTGTTGAGATTTGCAAGTTCTAGATGCTCATTCCGTTGAGATCAAGTGCTCGAAGCATGCCATCCACTGGAGATAAAGGTCAAGTGAAGTCGGTCCGAGGAGAAGCTTTCCCATATTTGTTTCTCGGGGAGTAAGTTGGAAGTCTTCACCAAGTGAAGCGTGATCAAGAAAAGCCGGTTCACCTTCAGGAGGCTAAGATCGTCATCATGTAATTCAAGTGGATTGTGCGATGTAAAGGTATAACCTTGAACTGGTTTCTATTTTACCGGTCCCATGATGTTTGTTGGGAAACCAGGTTATATAGGATAGACAACCGTGCTATCCAGAGGCTCTCGAGTGAGTAGCTTGATCGTATTGTTCTAGAAAGTTCAAACCTTTACATCCTTGGCATCATATTTATTGGTTCTTATTTTTTGCTTTATCGTTGTGTAGCCTTGGTGCATTTCTTGTTCATCATGACAAGCTCATGTCCTTCGAGAATGAGATTTGCTTGCTTTGATCTATTACGTTTTCGATGTTGAAGAAATGTACCGGTCCATGTTTGACAAAGGGTCCACACCTCTTCGTGTGTGGTAGTTTCTCTATTTCTTCTTCTCAAGATTTTCACTTTCTCCAACAAAATTAGTTTCATCTCAATCGGCGTTTCTTTTCAAAAGTCATCAAAATTCATTACGGGAGGTCATCTATTGTAACATCCCAATTTTCACAAAAATTTAAAACTTTTCATTTGCATCATGCATCATGTCATTGCATCCCTGTTTGCATTGTGCTTGACTCCAAATTATGAAATTTAGAGAATTTACCTCCAAAACCTAAATTGCAAAGTATCTGCAGATGCCTTCTCAAACTATTTCAAATTTTCAAATAAATTCTTTTGAAAATTATATCCCCATACATGCTAAAACATGTGGGCTGGTTTTACAAATTTATTGAAAGTGATTTGAGTGAATTTGAGTTTGAAATACAAAAGTTATTTGAAGTTGTATAAAAACAGAAAAGAAAATAGATTCTGGAAAAAAATGGGCGAAACGAGCTATTTGGGCCGAGCCCATCTTCTTCCTCTCGCGCGCGCAGCGAACAACAGGCCCAAGCCCAGCCAGCCAGCAGCTGCACTCTCTCTCACCGACAAGCGGGTCCCACCCTTGACGCAAGCAATGACGTCATGTCTTCAACCTCTCGCGCAAGAAAGGACTCCGAAACCCTAGCCAAATCTGGAGCGAATTCGTCGCGTTTAAACGGTTTCTATCCAATCTCTCGAGCCCCATATAAACCCCTCGACCCCCTCGTCTTTTCGCCCCAAGAAAATCAACACGAGAGCCACCAGGCTGCCCACACGAGACCCCGCCGCGCCGCCATTGCCGACGACGAGATCTTCGAATTCCGGTGAGAACACGGCCGCATTGCCTCCCTATCCACCTCCTCGAGCTTCCCCATGTTATTGCGCATCCTCCTGAACCTTTTCTCGATCGCTTCATGCAGAGGAGACATCTCGAGCTTCATCGACACCGACGCCGTCCGCGGGAGCAACTCCAGGAGGAAGAAGGAGGACCCTCGCGACTACGCCGTCACCACCATCTGCTTCGCCTCGTCACCCTGAACCATGCGGTACGCCCCACGAACCATAGATCGATTTAGAACTTATTCCGGCGATCACCGGCGATGGCGCCGCCGTAGGTATTAGGGTTCCGGCATGTTTTCCGGCGGAAAACGTCGTCGTTTTGGTACATTAGATCTAGATCGTCGGATCATGGTTCAACGGTGGAGATTAGAAGATCTGCACAAAGCGGTACCAGCCAATCAGAGGAGGCCACGTCTTCGTATCGTCTGCGACGCCGCGCCGCAACCGTCCGCGTCTGCCCGCAACCCGTCCACGTCCGCATCGCCCTCAAGACCAGTCAACGGAGGCTCCGCACCAACCAGAAGACGCCACGTCAACGGAGGACTTCAGCGCGAGGATCTTTTCAGTTTTCTTTACGTTTTAGCCCCTGCGCATCACAGATTAGTCCCTGGTTTTTAGATTCATTATTAATTTTTATTCCTTTAGCCAAAATTTATGAAATTTATATTTTTGGAAATATAATAATGTGTAGAAACTTTCTGTATGCTTAATTTGAGGCTTGGACGAAATTAATTTAGAAAAAATTTAAAAATGGTTTAATTGATATTTTGGTTATAATTTAATTATAAAAATTGATAATTAATCAAAATATTTTGCTATATTTTTGTTTGCATAAGTAATGGCCGTAGTATTGCTCTAGTATTTTTGTGTAAGTGTTTTCCTATGTTTTTGCATGTATTTTGTTTTTATTGCTTTTAGGTGTTATTTTAATAAGTAAATTATATTAAAATTGTTCTTCACATTAATTTTTCGAATAGAAAATTTAGCTAAGTAATTATGACCATGTTATATGCAAAATAACTTGGAAATATTTCACCCCACCGAAATATTTCTTCCTTAGAAAATTTTGGGTAATAAAATGTTGAGAACACTTAGAATTTTTCCTTAGAAATTTTCAACACATTAAAATTGCTAAACTTGTCCTTAGAAATTTTTAGTATCTAGAAAACTTGGTTATCCCCTTAGAAATTATTCTAAGTACTTGCCATAACAAATGTTGGTCCTTAGAAAAATTCATCAACTAGTGATATCATACCTTTTTCCTTAGAAAATTTTAGTACTTCTTATTTTGTTTACTTTCCTTAGAAATTATTTTGGACTTGATGTGTTAGTTTTAGTCCTTAGTTAATTTTCGACTCAAGTGTTAGGATCTTGGTCCTTAGTCATTTTTGGACCTTCTTCATTGTCTTGTTTTAACTTAGAATTATTTCATGGCATGGCATGGCATGCATGCATCTCTAGTCCTTAGAAATATTCTGCACATCATGCATGACCACTTTTCCTTAGAAGTTTTGTGAAACTTGTTTGTTCATTATGTCTTGTTTGATGTGTTAGAAACTCCGGAGGGAAACGAGGACTGTTGCAGCTGTTGTTGTTCTGCTTGTTGCCAAGGCAAGTGGCACACCCCCATGAAGTTTCCTAAGTATTTTATATGCATTACTTAGTGTATTTCTTATATGCATGTGTTGGATAGTATTATTGCTATATGCTAAACCCACCATACCTTTACTCTAGTTGTGTCTAGAATCCCTTTTGATAACTTAGTAGATTATTGGATGCTATGCAAAGGTGTTTTATTGAAAAGCTTAATTCAACTAAGTTAATTTACCACCTGGGTGGACTTGGTTATGAAAAGATGATGGAAAGGTTGAGTGTCATCTCTTAGGGGTGACCTCTAAGGGATGGTCACTTGTGGTTGCCACCCAGGGTATTAAGGGGCCAAGGTTCTCTCTAAGTGAAGTTGCTTACCGTGTAGCCATTAGTCATATGGGCTCTGGCTAGATGGATTAAGTTGCGTGGACTCGTCCCGACTTGACAGGTGGTGGTAGAATGGTTAGAATGGGAGCGCGTCAAGTCGGTATGGGATGGGAAAATGCTTCTGAAAAGTCTCGTCTCAACTCTCTCCTTTTCCTTAGCACAAATTGAGTGCTTGAGGATAGTTTGGGTTTGTTGGGTCTAATGGTGAAAGTGCACAACCTCTGCAGAGTTAAAACTAAGTACTTAGCCGTGTCCCCGGTTACGGACATTTTGAGCAGCTGATCAAGGATTCAACGGAGGCTTCATCATTCAAATTTCGAAATTAAAAATTGGTGGTGAACAAGGGTAGTTATGACAATGGTTTTCAAGCCATCTTGTCTCAAAAGTTTGAAGGAAAAAGTTTTACAAAGTGTTAGGCAAAATTGGCTTTTATGCAAATCAGCCTTCAAACTCCACCAGCCAAATATGCATATAGGTTATAGAGTTATTCCTATATGAGTCCACATAGTGTCACTTGCCAGGATCATTTTTAATGATTCTGACCCACTCTGCTGCAAATATTATTTTGTTGCAGATTTTTCTGACGATGAGTAAGGTCACGTTTGGGTTTCGAGTCTGCAACCAACATGTTTTCGCCTGTGGCGCATCATGAAGAATGGAGGCTCATTGAAGAATTATGCCGCTGCTTTATTTGTTTTGAGCTAGCTATAAGCTATGCAAAGATGTATCGAACTATTTATTTTCCCAAGTCTGGATCATTCGTGTAATAATTGATACAATGTTGTGATATTCATCTTAAACTGTGTGTGCAAATGAAGCGATCCAGGGGTTTGCACTATACACAGGTACCTTGCCATTTTCTAAGTGCAGGTACACTACAGATGGTATCAGAGCATCGCATTCATTCATATCAAGAGCATTTGTTAACAAACATGGGTTAACTGTCGAAAACATGGGGTGCCCAATTAGAGTCAGTTCTCCAGGTGGAGAAATGTTAGTATCCTCTGGTTGTAAAACCTTAACCTTGAGATTGGAAAACATCAGTTTCCAGCAAACCTCCTAATCCTAGAAACCCAAGGACTAGACGTCATTCTAGGGATGGATTGGATGACCCATTTTGAAGGGATCATAGACTGTGCAAATAGAGCAATCACCCTCACCACCCCAGAAAAGAAGATGATCAGATTCAAGTCAAAGTTTGAAATGAAAAAGTTTAAGGTTAATTCTCTTAAGGGGGTTAGCCTCGGGGATGTGCTCATAGTAAGGGAATACCCAGATGTGTTTCCTGAAGAACTGCCGGGAATGCCACCCGATAGAGATGTCGAGTTTCTCATTGAGCTTAAACCAGGCACAGGACCAATAGCCAAGAGACCATACCCAATGGCGACAGAGGAACTGAAGGAACTCAAGAAACAGTTGGAGGAACAGTTGCAGAAAGGTTTTATCCATCCAAGTTCTTCACCCTGGGGAGCACCAATTTTGTTTGTTGAGAAGAAAGACAATACTCAGAGGCTAGTCACGGACTATAGAGCTTTAAATGAAGTAACCATTAAGAACAAGTATCCACTTCCTAGAATCAATGACCTTTTTGATCAATTGAAAGGAGCCTATGTGTTCTCAAAGATTGATCTCAGATCTGGATACTTTCAGATGAAGGTTAGAGAGTTGGACATACCTAAGACTGCTTTCACCACCCGATACGGTTTGTATGAGTACACAGTTATGCCTTTTGGCTTAACCAATGCGCTGGCATACTTCATGAGTATGATGAATAAAGTGTTCATGGATTTCTTAGACAAGTTTGTCGTGGTGTTCATTGATGACATCTTGATCTACTCCAAAAGCCACAAGGAACATGAGGAACATCTACGTCAAGTGCTGCAAAGACTTAGAGAGCACAAATTGTATGGCTAGTTCAGCAAATGTGAGTTTTGGCTGGAACAAGTAGGATTTCTAGGACATATTGTGTCTAAGGATGGAATAGCAGTAGACCCTGAAAAGGTTTCGGCAGTAACCAACTGGGAGTCGCCCAAAAATGTGGGAGATATTCGTAGTTTTCTGGGACTAGCAGGATACTATAGGAGATTCATTGAAAATTTCTCCAAAATTGCTAAGGCCTTAACAGAATTGCTACAAAAGGGCAAGAAGTTTGTGTGGACCGAAGAATGTGAAACTAGTTTTCAAGAATTGAAGAAACGTTTAGTATCAGCACCTATTCTATGTTTACCAGATCTGGAGAAAGATTTCCAAGTATACTGCGATGCTTCACACGAGGACTTGGAGGTGTGTTGATGCAAGAAGGCAAAGTGGTGTCATATGCCTCAAGGCAGCTCAAGAAGCATGAAGTCAATTACCCCACACATGACTTAGAATTAGCAGCAGTAGTACATGCCCTGAAGATATGGAGGCCCTATCTCTATGGAAAGCGTTGTGAAGTATTCACGGACCATAAAAGTCTTAAATACTTCTTCACACAGAAGGAAATGAACATGCGACAAAGGAGATGGCTAGAATTGATCAAGGACTATGACCTAAGTTTGCAATATCACCCAGGGAAAGCCAATGTAGTAGCAGATGCCTTAAGCCGTAAAACCTATGTTAATGGACTCACAGCAGGGGAATTGCCAGAAGACCTATGCCAGGGATTCAAGGATCTTAGGTTGGAGATAGTACCTGAAGGTTTTGTAGCATCTCTAGAAGTACAACCTCTTTTGATGGACAGAATCAAGGAGGCTCAAAAGGGAGACAAAGTGATGGAAGAAATCAAGAAAAATTTAGGTGATGGCAAGGCCAAAGGTTTTCGACTAGATGAAGAAGGCATAGTATGGTTCATGAAACGAATTTGTGTCCCAGAAGATGTAGATCTCAGAAAGTTGATACTTCAGGAAGCCCATGATTCACCTTACTCCATACACCCGGGTAACACCAAGATGTATATGGATGTGAAGGAGAGGTTTTGGTGGAACAATTTGAAAAGAGATATTGCTGAATATATTGCCAAGTGTGATGTGTGTAGCCGTGTAAAGGCTGAGCATCAGAAGCCAGCAGGGTTACTTCAGCCTTTGCCAGTACCCAACTGGAAATGGGATCAGATTGGGATGGACTTCATCACAGGTCTACCCAGAACCAAGTCTGGTTATGATTCTATTTGGGTTATTGTTGATCGTTTGACCAAGGTAGCTCATTTCGTGCCTGTGAAGACAACTTATACAAGTGCCAAGCTAGCAGATATTTACATGAAAAGAATAGTATGTTTGCATGGAGTCCCAAAGAAGATTGTGTCAGATAGAGGCACTCAATTCACTTCACATTTTCTGGAAACAGTTACATGAAGTCCTTGGAACTAGGCTAGAGTTTAGCACAGCTTTTCACCCCCAGACTGATGGACAGACTGAAAGGGTAAATCAAATCTTGGAGGACATGCTGAGAGCATGTGCATTAGACTATAAGTCTAGTTGGGAAGATAATCTCCCATATGCTGAGTTCTCTTATAATAATAGTTATCAAGCCAGCATAGAGATGTCACCATTTGAAGCACTGTATGGAAGGAAATGCACCACCCCACTTTTGTGGAGTGGAGTAGGAGAAAGAAGTCTGTTTGGTCCTGATATAATCGAAGAAGCTGAAGAAAAGGTTAGGCTGATTAAGGACAGATTGAAGGCTGCTCAATCTAGGTAGAAAAGTTATGCTGATTCCAAACGGAGAGAAGTCACTTATGATATTGGAGATAGAGCCTATCTTAGAGTATCACCCCTTCGTGGAGTGAAGAGGTTTGGAATCAAAGGAAAACTGTCACCAAGGTTTATTGGACCTTATAAAGTTTTGTCACGTAAAGGAGAAGTGGTTTATGAATTGGAACTACCGGAAGCACTTTCCGCAGTTCACAATGTTTTCCATGTTAGTCAGCTGAAGAAGTGTCACCCTGAAATGGCAGAAACTCCACTGAGAGATACAGTGCCACTAGAAGAAGTTCAGCTGGAAAGTGATCTCACCTATGAGGAAAAACCCATAAAATTTTTGGAGACAGCAGAGAGAATTACCAGAACCAAGAGTATCAAATTTTGCAAAGTACAGTGGAATCACCATTCAGAGGAAGAAGCAACTTGGGAAAGAGAAGATGACCTTAGAGAAGAACATCCTCACCTATTTGCTAGCCAAACCGAATCTCGAGGGCGAGATTCATCTTAAGGGGGTTAGGTTTGTAACATCCCAATTTTCACAAAAATTTAAAACTTTTCATTTGCATCATGCATCATGTCATTGCATCCCTGTTTGCATTGTGCTTGACTCCAAATTATGAAATTTAGAGAATTTACCTCCAAAACCTAAATTGCAAAGTATCTGCAGATGCCTTCTCAAACTATTTCAAATTTTCAAATAAATTCTTTTGAAAATTATATCCCAATACATGCTAAAACATGTGGGCTGGTTTTACAAATTTATTGAAAGTGATTTGAGTGAATTTGAGTTTGAAATACAAAAGTTATTTGAAGTTGTATAAAAACAGAAAAGAAAATAGATTCTGGAAAAAAATGGGCGAAACGAGCTATTTGGGCCGAGCCCATCTTCTTCCTCTCGCGCGCGCAGCGAACAACAGGCCCAAGCCCAGCCAGCCAGCAGCTGCACTCTCTCTCACCGACAAGCGGGTCCCACCCTTGACGCAAGCAATGACGTCATGTCTTCAACCTCTCGCACAAGAAAGGACTCCGAAACCCTAGCCAAATCTGGAGCGAATTCGTCGCGTTTAAACGGTTTCTATCCAATCTCTCGAGCCCCATATAAACCCCTCGACCCCCTCGTGTTTTCGCCCCAAGAAAATCAACACGAGAGCCACCAGGCTGCCCACACGAGACCCCGCCGCGCCGCCATTGCCGACGACGAGATCTTTGAATTCCGGTGAGAACACGGCCGCATTGCCTCCCTATCCACCTCCTCGAGCTTCCCCACGTTATTGCGCATCCTCCTGAACCTTTTCTCGATCGCTTCATGAAGAGGAGACGTCTCGAGCTTCATCGACACCGACGCCGTCCGCGGGAGCAACTCCAGGAGGAAGAAGGAGGACCCTCGCGACTACGCCGTCACCACCATCTGCTTCGCCTCGTCACCCTGAACCCTGCGGTACGCCCCACGAACCATAGATCGATTTAGAACTTATTTCGGCGATCACCGGCGATGGCGCTGCCGTAGGTATTAGGGTTCCGGCATGTTTTCCAGCGGGAAACGTCGTCGTTTTGGGACTTTAGATCTAGGTCGTCGGATCGTGGTTCAACAGTGGAGATTAGAAGATCTGCGCGAAGCGGTACCAGCCAATCAGAGGAGGCCACGTCTTCGTATCGTCTGCGACGCCGCGCCGCAACCGTCCGCGTCTGCCCGCAACCCGTCCGCGTCCGCAACGCCCGCAAGACCAGTCAACGGAGGCTCCGCACCAACCAGAAGACGCCACGTCGACGGAGGACTTCAGCGCGAGGATCTTTTCAGTTTTCTTTACGTTTTAGCCCCTGCGCATCACAGATTAGTCCCTGGTTTTTAGATTCATTATTAATTTTTATTGCTTTAGCCAAAATTTATGAAATTTATATTTTTGGAAAGATAATAATGTGTAGAAACTTTCTGTATGCTTAATTTGAGGCTTGGACGAAATTAATTTAGAAAAAATTTAAAAATGGTTTAATTGATATTTTGGTTATAATTTAATTATAAAAATTGATAATTAATCAAAATATTTTGCTATATTTTTGTTTGCATAAGTAATGGCCGTAGTATTGCTCTAGTATTTTTGTGTAAGTGTTTTCCTATGTTTTTGCATGTATTTTGTTTTTATTGCTTTTAGGTGTTATTTTAATAAGTAAATTATATTAAAATTGTTCTTCACATTAATTTTTCGAATAGAAAATTTAGCTAAGTAATTATGACCATGTTATATGCAAAATAACTTAGAAATATTTCACCCCACCGAAATATTTCTTCCTTAGAAGTTTTATGAAATGTTTAGCTACGAAATATTTCACATTAATTTTTCGAATAGAAAATTTAGCTAAGTAATTATGACCATGTTATATGCAAAATAACTTAGAAATATTTCATGCATGACATGTTTTCCTTAGAAGTTTTATGAAACTTGTTTGTTCATTATGTCTTGTTTGATGTGTTAGAAACTCCTGAGGGAAACGAGGACTGTTGCAGCTGTTGTTGTTCTGCTTGTTGCCAAGGCAAGTGGCACACCCCCATGAAGTTTCCTAAGTATTTTATATGCATTACTTAGTGTATTTCTTATATGCATGTGTTGGATAGTATTATTGCTATATGCTAAACCCACCATACCTTTACTCTAGTTGTGTCTAGAATCCCTTTTGATAACTTAGTAGATTATTGGATGCTATGCAAAGGTGTTTTATTGAAAAGCTTAATTCAACTAAGTTAATTTACCACCTGGGTGGACTTGGTTATGAAAAGATGATGGAAAGGTTGAGTGTCATCTCTTAGGGGTGACCTCTAAGGGATGGTCACTTGTGGTTGCCACCCAGGGTATTAAGGGGCCAAGGTTCTCTCTAAGTGAAGTTGCTTACCGTGTAGCCATTAGTCATATGGGCTCTGGCTAGATGGATTAAGTTGCGTGGACTCGTCCCGACTTGACAGGTGGTGGTAGAATGGTTAGAATGGGAGCGCGTCAAGTCGGTATGGGATGGGAAAATGCTTCTGAAAAGTCTCGTCTCAACTCTCTCCTTTTCCTTAGCACAAATTGAGTGCTTGAGGATAGTTTGGGTTTGTTGGGTCTAATGGTGAAAGTGCACAACCTCTGCAGAGTTAAAACTAAGTACTTAGCCGTGTCCCCGGTTACGGACATTTTGAGCAGCTGATCAAGGATTCAACGGAGGCTTCATCATTCAAATTTCGAAATTAAAAATTGGTGGTGAACAAGGGTAGTTATGACAATGGTTTTCAAGCCATCTTGTCTCAAAAGTTTGAAGGAAAAAGTTTTACAAAGTGTTAGGCAAAATTGGCTTTTATGCAAATCAGCCTTCAAACTCCACCAGCCAAATATGCATATAGGTTATAGAGTTATTCCTATATGAGTCCACATAGTGTCACTTGCCAGGATCATTTTTAATTATTCTGACCCACTCTGTTGCAAATATTATTTTGTTGTAGATTTTTCTGACGATGAGTAAGGTCACGTTTGGGTTTCGAGTCTGCAACCAACATGTTTTCGCCTGTGGCGCATCATGAAGAATGGAGGCTCATTGAAGAATTATTCCGCTGCTTTATTTGTTTTGAGCTAGCTATAAGCTATGCAAAGATGTATCGAACTATTTATTTTCCCAAGTCTGGATCATTCGTGTAATAATTGATACAATGTTGTGATATTCATCTTAAACTGTGTGTGCAAATGAAACGATCGAGGGGTTTGCACTATACACAGGTACCTTGCCATTTTCTAAGTGCAGGTACACTACATCTATGATGGTCTAGGTAGGAAAAACAATTCAATCAAGGCATAGAAAAGGTACTTATTGATGAGTTTATGTGAAATGTTGAGTTAAAATGGGTATTATAGGGTTTGGGAGTCCAGTATGTGTATGAACATATATATGGGTAACAAAATGGAGAAAACATTGAACAACAAGTTGTGGGCCCTTGTCTACGGAGAAGAAAGCTGTACAAGCCCAACTTTAAAATGGTAGATATCAATGAGTTTGTGTAGAAAATGAGCACCAAAGTGTGTATTCTAAAGGTTCGGCACAAATTCTCTATGGCAGATCATATACGAGACTATTTTGACAAAAATTCAAGCACTAAAGTTGTGTAAAATTAGTAATAAAGGGTCTCGGTCCAATTACTCTCACGGAGGTCATATATTATGATGCTCTAGAGCGCCATATTGGCCCAAAGCTCGACCCGTGGGCCCCCTGTCGTCTACCCCTTTGACCGTCGTGGAAATTCATTATCACGTGTGAGTTTTCTACTTGTCTGCTGAGGGTAGCTCATAGGAATATGGAAAACAGAAATTGAGCCCACGGTCTCACAATCCCTCCAGTTGCGTTGAAGTGGCAGTTTAGCTAGCCATATAAGTGTGTAATCTTCGTACATGGTAAGACATGTGTGTGAAGCTGGACACTTGGGAGCTTGCTATTGTATACTTTCTTATTCGACCACACTTGAACGGCATCGATAGAGGGTCGACCAATGGAGTTGAAGGAGGAGATTGTGTGATCTATCATGTTTAGCATTCATGACATCATCACAATATGGAGAGATGGAAAGATACAAGATTGATGAAGTCATAGTGCGAAGAGTTGTTCAACGCTACCAAGTGGGATCATGCATGTGATCTCGTGGTATGTTAAGTAGTTGTCCATATAGCTTTTGTGAACTAACCGATGATATATGTGGGTGGTGGTCATAATCGTTGAGATTTGCAAGTTCTAGATGGTCATTTCGTTGAGATCATGTGCTCGAAGCATGCCATCCACTGGGGATAAAGGTCATGTGAAGTCGGTCCGAGGAGAAGCTTTCCCATATTTGTTTTCGGGGAGTAAGTTGGAAGTCTTCACCGAGCGAAGCGTGATCAAGAAAAGGCGGTGAACCGCCTCCTCAAGGTGAACCGCCTTTTCTTGATCACGCTTCGCTCGGTGAAGACTTCCAACTTACTCCCAAGAAACAATTATGGGAAAGCTTCTCCTAGGACTGACTTCACTTGACCTTTATCTCCAGGGGATGGCATGCTTCGAGCACATGATCTCAACGAAATGACCATCTAGAACTTGCAAATCTCAACAATTATGACCACTACCCACGTATATCATTGGTTAGTTCACAAAAGCTATATGGACAACTACTTAACATACCACGAGATCACATGCATGATCCCACTTGGTAGCGTTGAACAACTCTTTGCACTATGACTTGATCAATCTTGTATCTTTCCATCTCTCCTTATTATGATGATGTCATGAATGGTAAACATGATAGCTCACACAATCTCCTCCAACTCCATTGGTCGATCCGCTATCGACGTCGGTCAAGTGTGGTCAAATAAGAAAGTATACAATAGCAAGTTCCCAAGTGTCCAGCTTCACACACATGTCTTACCATGTACGAAGATTACACACTTATATGGCTTGCTAAACTGCCAATTCAACGCAACTGGAGGGATTGTGAGGCCGTGGCCTCAATTTCTGTTTTTCATATTTCTATTAGCTACCCTCAGCAGACAAGTAGAAAACTCACACGTGATAATGAATTTCCATGACTGTCAAAGGGGTAGACGACAGGGGGCCCACGGGTCGAGCTTTGGGCCAATATGACACTCCAGAGCATCGTAATATATGACCTCTGTGAGAGTAATAGGACCGAGACCCTTTATTACTAATTTTGCACAACTTTAGTGCTCGATTGTTTGTGCTCATTTTCTACACAAACTCGCTGATATCTACCATTTTAAAGTTGGGATTGTACAACTTTCTTCTCCGTAGACAAGGGCACACAACTTGTTGTCCAATATTTTCTCCATTTTGTTACCCATATATATGTTCGTAAACATACGGGACTCCCAAACCCTATAATACCCATTTTAACTCAACATTTCACATAAACTCATCAATAAGTACCTTTTCTATGCCTTGATTGAATTGTTTTTCCTACCTAGACCATCATAGATGACCTCCCGTAAAGAATTTAGATGACTTTTGAAAAGAAACACCGATTGAGATGAAACTAATTTTGTTGGAATGATAATTGCGATAAGTACCCACCAGAAAGTGAAAATCTTGAGAAGAAGAAATAGAGAAAATACCACACACGAAGAGGTGTGGACCCTTTGTCAAACATGGACCTGTACATTTCTTCAACATCAAAAACGTAATAGACGAAAGCAGGCAAATCTCGTTCTCGAAGGACATGAGTTGTCATGATGAGCAAGAAAAGCACTAAGGCTACACAACGATAAAGCAAAAATAAGAACCAATAAATATGATGCCAAGGATGCAAAGGTTTGAACTCTCTAGAACAATACGATCAAGCTACTCACTTGAGAGCCCTCTGGATAGCACTGTTGTCTATCCTATATAACCCGGTTTCCCAACAAACATCATGGGACTGGTAAAATAGAAACCAGTTCAAGGTCATACCTTTGCATCGCACAATCCACTTGAATCACATGATGACGATCTTAGCCTCCTCAAGGTGAACCGCCTTTTCTTGATCACGCTTCGCTCGGTGAAGACTTCCAACTTACTCCCCGAGAAACAAATATGGGAAAGCTTCACCTCGGACCGACTTCACTTGACCTTTATCTCTAGTGGATGGCATGCTTCAAGCACATGATCTCAACGACATGACAATCTAGAACTTGCAAATCTCAACAATTATGACCACCACCCACATATATCATCGGTTAGTTCACAAAAGCTATATGGACAACTACTTAACATACCACGAGATCACATGCATGATCCCACTTGGTAGCGTTGAACAACTCTTCGCACTATGACTTCATCAATCTTGTATCTTTCCATCTCTCCATATTGTGATGATGGCATGAATGCTAAACATGATAGATCACACAATCTCCTCCTTCAACTCCATTGGTCGACCCTCTATCGATGCCGTTCAAGTGTGGTCGAATAAGAAAGTATACAATAGCAAGCTCCCAAGTGTCCAGCTTCACACACATGTCTTACCATGTATGAAGATTACACACTTATATGGCTAGCTAAACTGCCACTTCAACACAACTGGAGGGATTGTGAGACCGTGGGCTCAATTTCTGTTTTCCATATTCCTATTAGCTACCCTCAGCAGACAAGTAGAAAACTCACACGTGATAATGAATTTCCACGACGGTTAAAGGGGTAGACGACAGGGGGCCCACGGGTCGAGCTTTGGGCCAATATGGTGCTCCAGAGCATCGTAATATATGACCTCTGTGAGAGTAATTGGACCGAGACCCTTTATTACTAATTTTACAAAATTTTAGTTCTCGATTGTTTGTCAAAATAGTTCCGTATATGATCTACCATAGAGAATTTGTGCCGGACCTTTAGAATACACACTTTGGTGCTCATTTTCTACACAAACTCACTGATATCTACCATTTTAAAGTTGGGATTGTACAGCTTTCTTCTCCATAGACAAGGGCACACAACTTGTTGTCCAATGTTTTCTCCATTTTGTTACCCATATATATGTTCGTAAACATACGGGACTCCGAAACCCTATAATACCCATTTTAACTCAACATTTCACATAAACTCATCAACAAGTACCTTTTCTATGCCTTGATTGAATTGTTTTTCATACCTAGACCATCATAGATGACCTCCCGTAAAGAATTTAGATGACTTTTGAAATGAAACACCGAATGAGATGAAACTAATTTTGTTGGAAAGATAATTGTGATAAGTACCCAGCAGAAAGTGAAAATCTTGAGAAGAAGAAATAGAGAAAATACCACACATGAAGAGGTGTGGACCCTTTGTCAAACATGGACCGGTACATTTCTTCAACATCAAAAACCTAATAGATGAAAGCAGGCAAATCTCGTTCTCGAAGGACATGAGCTTGTCATGATGAACCACAAAAGCACCATGGCTACACAACGATAAAGCAAAAAATAGGAACCAATAAATATGATGCCAAGTGTCGTGGGTTTGTCACGTCAGGTGTCATAGATGACTTCGTAGGTGTGGGATTACGCGAGTCAAGCATCTCCGAGCTTGGGATCGCATGAACAAAGATCAACACAGATTTACCCAGGTTCGGCTCCCTCAATGTGAGTTAAAAGACCTACTTCCTGCCTACCCTAGATTGGTATTGATATGATAATCAAGGTGTTACAATGGAGGCGATCCAATCTGGTACTCGCCGTATGAGCTAGGATTTTGGGCTTGATAGCTTGACCCCTTCTAAGTCCCGCGAGTCCTCTTTATATACACAGAGGCTCGCTAGGTTACAAAGGAAACTTTCCCCACAAGGAATACGACCACGGAGGCCTACTCGGAGACTACTTGGTCTTCACGTCCTCCGGGATATGTCTTCTAGATCTTTCTCCTTATGGCAGTTCAATATTGGGCTTGCTCCCAAGTGGGCCTTTGTCCGTGCGAGTGAGTTAAGTCGCACTGGGCCGCGGGTTAATCTAGAAAGTATTCCCCCGACATTAGCCCCCAAGCGTGGCCTGAATCTTCATAGTATTTCTTGATCTTGAATGTTTAGGCCGCGCTTTTCCTTATTTCGCGGCTTATAATTGTGCAGGATTGGCCTTGACTCGCACCTGGAAGATCATCTGACATCGTGAGCTTCTTTGTTAGAGTAGCCTGATAGCTTCAGAACTTGATGACGGCCCATCTTCAAAATTTTGATGACAATATGATGTAGCCCCCAAGGATTGAGAGGATGTAACATGATAATCATCTCAATTCTTCTCGGAGAATTCTGAAGGTCATCACCTGTAACTTGATATCATGAATAAAATAATTGTTAAGATACAAGTAATTGTAATTGGTGTTGCCGTACTATAAGCAGTACATCGACCTCTAGTTAGGCCATCTGAATCCTTAAGTGGGCACTCGCGTGACTCAGTATTTCCTAGGAACATGTGTGTTCAGGGTCGAGAGCGGCCATGATAGGCAATCAAGCTCGATTGACGCCACACCCCAGTACTTTGGCCACATAATGCGAGTAGCAATCCAACTTAAGGTAAATTTGATAATTGCCAATAAATTGGCTGTTTCAGGGTAAGAAAGACCCCAAGAAACATGATGATATTGCCATGATAGACTAAGCTATGATAAGCTTGATTATGATGACACATAAGGTCGCGCCTAGGTGGCAACCGAGTGTTATACATAGGGTTGGATCACGCGTAGGTGGCGATCCATGGTGATACATGGGGTCGGTCGTGCCTAGGTGGCGACCAGAGATGGTACAAAGTTTACGGCCGCGCCTAGGTGGCGGCCGGTTTCTTGATACAAGGGTCGATCGTGCCTGGGTGGCGATCAAATGTTGCATAGGTCGCGCCTAGGTGGCGACCAAAGTTGAAGTTCTAGCCCTGAGTGGATGTGATGATACTCAGCTATAAAGCTGGAAAGGATAATGCTTGGCTCTGATTAGCCTTTTCTTATGTATAGTATGGTCGCAGGTGTGCGACGTTCCAAGGGCGAGGTGCCTCAAGACGATCCTCGAAATCATGGCGTTCACTGCTTTCTTCCCTTACATACAGCAGGTAGTACGACCCATTGTTTAGCTTCTTGCTGATGATGTAGGGTCCTTCCCATGGAGAGGATAGCTTATGCATTCCCTTGTGATCTTGTTTAAGTCGCAGTACTAGGTCGCCTTCTTGAAAGGTGTGGGTTTTGATGCGTCTGGCATGATAGCGTCGCAAGTCTTGTTGATATACCGCTGACCTTGATGCTGCCAAGTCTCTAACTTCTTCTAATGTGTCCACCGAGTCTTGCCGAGCTATCTCATTATCTGTCTCGATGTAAGCCGTAACTCTTGGTGAATCATGCATGATATCGCTGGGCATGACTGCTTCTGCTCCATAGACCATGAAATATGGTGTAAATCCTGTGGATCTGTTAGGGGTTGTTCTTAAGCTCCACAGTACTGCTGGCAATTCTTCCACCCAACATCCTGGAGATGCTTCGACTTTTTCAATAAGGCGCGGCTTAATTCCATGGAGAATTTCCTGGTTAGCTCGCTCAGCTTGTCCATTGCTCTGCGGGTGCGCTACTGATGTGAGGTCCAATCTTATCCCATTGTCTGCGCAAAATATCTGTGTAGCCCCTTCAGAGGTGTTTCTTCCATTGTCTGTAATGATACTGTGGGGGTACCCGAAGCGGAATATGACCTTCTTCAAGAACTTGACTGCTGTTTCAGCCTTGCAATCTCCCACAGGTTCTGCTTCTATCCACTTTGTGAATTTATCCACCATGACCAGGAGGTGAGTTTTTCCGTTTGAAGACCGTCTGAAGGGCCCTACCATGTCAAAATCCCATACGGCAAAAGGCCATGTGATGGGTATTATGCGAAGCGCTTGAGCTGGCATATGATCTTGCCTAGCGTATCTTTGACATCCGTCACACACTCTGACAATTTGCTCTGCATCTGCTAATGCTGTTAACCAGAAGAATCCATGTCGGAACGCCTTTGCCACCAAAGATCTTGACGAAGCATGATGGCCACAATCGCCTAAATGAATTTCGTGCAAGATTTTCCGTCCCTTGTCGGAGACTAGTCCCAGGAACTAGGGGTGTCTCTCAAGTGCCAGGAAACGAGTAAGGGGCTGAACACAATGTCAAATAAATTCTCAACAACCTCGGCGACGGTGCACGTCGAGCTCGGTGAGGAACATCACGACAGAAAGGTAACACAAGCCGCTACCCAGGTTCAGGCCCACTGTGAGGTGTAAAAGTCCTACGTCCTGCTAAGATGTATTGCACTGCTTGGAGAGGTTCACAGTACAAGTGTGCTTGCCGAGGGCACTGCTATGGCTATGGTGGAACGAGCTCTGTCTTCTTCTCAGACCTAGCTCCTTGGTTGTGGAATCAGTTGTCGAATGCGGGATCACTCCTAAATCGTACACTGGATCCTTAAATACTGGGCTTAGTCCTCTTCCCCGAAAACCTCCGGTGGGAAGGGATACCACAATGCCGCTGAACCGGAGCACAGCGCACAGCGTCGGGGGCATCCATGGACACGGTCCATGGCAGGGAGCACGTCGTCTTGGCAGAAAAAGACACCGTCCAACCAGGACGGTGGGCTGGCGCTGCAGAGCTCTAGGGCGCGCCCCACGGTGACGTCGCATTTGGAGCGTAGCGGCGGCCGGCCGCTTTATCACCAATTTGGCAAGTCTCGGAGTTTGCTTTGCTTGCCGCAGCTCCTTTGACCACTTTATACACGAGAATGGCAACTGCGGCGTCTTCGTCATCACGCGCAGGCGCGCCCGTCACTCTGTGGTGGGCGCAGAGCCCATGTGCGCTCTGAAGCGGCGCAGGAGCTTGCTTCCACTTGAAGGAACCCCGCGAGGCCTGAACCCTCGTCGAGGTTCTGTTACCGTTGACCTCTCGCGAGGGAAAACCTCTCGAGGGTGGCGCGGAGACGCGCCAGAGCCTGAAGATCTTCTAGGAGAGGCGTTCTTGAGGTAGAGGTCCCCCTCGAGGCCTCCAGGCCGATCGTTTGGTCCTTAGCAGAAATGCTCAGTCGAGCAAATAAGCCCTCGCGAGGGAAAATGCCTCGCGAGGCTCGCCAGGCTGAAGGCCTGGTCCTTAGCAGAAATTCCTGCGGAGCGTTCGAGGGCTGTGGCAGGCCGGCCCATGACACCCTGGTTTTCACTGGGCCGACAGTGGCCCCCGGGCCCGCGATGGGGATGTTGGAGCTCCTCAGGCGGAGGCGAATCGTCGTGGGCCCAAAGAAGCCTGCGAAGCCCGAGACACGTGGAGCGCTGTGGTCGGGCACGATCCCACGATCTCCTCTGAAGTAACGGGCGTCGTGGTGGGTCCCGCCACGTCCCTGTAACGGCTCGATGAGCCGATATAAGGCGAAGAGCTCGGCGCAGGTGGCCTTCACTTCTTTCGTTCCCCTTTCATCTCCTTCCTTCCAGCGCTCAATCCTCAATCCCCTCCTACGCGACCTTGCTGCAATGGCGCCCAAGAAAGCTACCGCTGCTTCGAAGGGCAAGGCAGTGGCGAAGAGTGGTGCGTCCGCTGAAGCGCTGCGGGACGACGACTTTGAGCCGGCTCTGAGCGGCTCCCGCTTCAAGACGAAGGCGCAGCTAGACAAGGTGCGCCACATGGCGGCTTCGAAGACCAACGAGCATGGCGCCACCGTGCTCAAGCACGCGGGCGACTCCCACGGCAGCTTCTACCCCATCTTCATGCACTCTCTCTTCGCCGGCCTCGTTCCCCCCTTCTCCATCTTCACCCCAACTCCATCCTCATCCTCGCCATCTTCGCCTACCTCTGCGAGGCGTACATTGGCATTCCGCCTTCGGTGGACCTCTTTCACAGCTTCTACGCGCTCCGGTTCACGGTGAACAAGGAGCGGTCAGGGTGCATGTCCTTCCGCATCACCGATGGCATGAAGGGCATCTACATCCCCATCGCGCGGAACGGCGAGGACATCGTGACCAGCGTGACGAAGAAAGTGGAGGACTTCCGGAAACGCTGGTTCCTCATGCAGTTTGGGAGCCAGAGCGCCTTCTTCGAGCTGCCTGAAGCGCGCCCCACGAAGAGGGCGAGCTGGGCCTCCAAAGGGCTCAAGGGCGCGACGCTTGGTCCTGTGGTGAGGCGCTTGAGGGACCTCCGCGAGGCCGGCCTCACCGGGCAGATGGTGGCCAAGGACTTCGTGAGGCGCCGCATCGCTCCGCTCCAGAGGCACGCGGACGCGATGTGGCTATACTCCAACCAGGGGGACAAGATGCACCTGAGCGCTACCCTCTATACGAAGGAGGAATTGCACGCCCTCATGGAGACTCTCTTCACGTCTCCAGACATCCCCATGCGTGGGGCCCAGTGTTCCGCCCGTGAAGCGGAAGAAAAGGAAGTGGGTCGACACCGCGGCGTAAGTTTTTGCTCTCCCTCTCGCGCTTGATGTTGTTCTTGGTGTATGCCTCTCGAGGGGTTTCTGAGTCTTTTTTCTCTCCAGACGCACCGAGGAGCCAAAGAGGCGGAGGCTCCGGAGGCTTGGAGAGATCTCCGGCTCTGCCGCGGTGTCCGCGACACCCATAACAGAAGAGGTGCTCCACGAGGCCACCGCTTCATCTCCCGAGGCTGTGACGCCACCTCCTGGGGCGGAGGAGCGCCACGAGGAGAGGGAGGAGGAGGTCGCGGTGACGACGCCGCTGCCTTCGCGGCCTGACGCTTCTCCTGCGCAGCAAGAGAAGATGCCGGAGGTGGACGTGGCAAGGACCACGCCACCGACGAAGGAGGACACGGCAGGAGTAGCTGCGTCTGCGGAGACGCGTGTAGACATCGATATGGAGGACACCGCGGTGCCGCTGCCTCCACCGAGGGCCTACAGTGGGCACGGAGGCTGCCGCGGGGTCGGCCTCAGCAGAGAAGGCCAACCCTGCTCCTGAGGAGGAGGAGAGTGCTCCCCAGGGGCAGGGAAATGGCGGAGCTGACGGTGGGGGCGCCTCGAGCCCCCAGAAGGCTCCCAGCGCAGAAGGCGAGGGGGCCTCTCGCCAGAGCCCCCAGAAGGCCCCTTGCACGGAAGAAGAGGGAGGCTCCCAGAGCCCCCAGGCGCGCCTCGAGGTCACCCAGAGCCCAAGGCGCGATGCCCGGAGTCCTCAGCAGGCGCTGGCGCTTCCAGGCCCTCTGGAGAATCGTGGGCCCTAGCCTTGCTGGGTCGGCGCCCTGTCGCGGCTCGCCGAGAGGCCGTCCTTCGCTCGGCGAGGGAGGTGCTCGATGGGCTCGAGGCCCAGCTCGCTGAGGAAGACCGCACCAGGGCGGAGGAGGTCGCCGAGCTTGCGCGGGCTGGGCTTGCCTCCAGGAGACCGTGGAGCGCTGCCGCCGGAAGGACGAGGCAGCCCAGGCGCAACGCGAGGCGGCGCTGCGCTCTGCTGAAGAGATCCGCCTCAGCGTGGTCCGCGAGGTCGAGGAGACCCTTGCGGTCCTGAGCGCTAAGCGCGAGGCTCTCGAGGCGGAGACGGAGGCCAAGCATCAGGAGCTGGCGGCGCGCGAGGCGGCGGTCTCCACCAAGCACAAGGAGCTCCTAGACCGCGAGGCGGGAATCATTGCCGAGTCGGAGACCGTGCGGCAAGGCCTGGAGAAGCTCCGCGAGGACCTGCGTGTCCGTGAGAACCAGATGGTGCAGCGCGGGGCAGAACTTGATGCCCGCGAGACCGAGCTGCGCAAGCGCGAGGAACAGGTCGAACAGATCGAGAAGGATCAGTCCCGCAGCGGGAGCACCTGGAGTCTCGCGAGAGCAAAGTCACTCAAGACGAGGCGTTCTACCAGAAGCGCCTCGCGCTGACCAACGAGAACCTCCGCAAGAAGGAGGAGCAGCTGGCGGCGGAGTCCGCGACCAAGGAGCAGCTCTTCCGCGACAATTGCAGGAAGGACTTCGCGGACAAGGCCAAGAAGCAGGAGGCGCGCTTCACGAAGAGACGCAACGAGCTCGAGGCCCGCATCAGGGAGCTTGAGGCTCAGAAGCAGCGATTCGACTCCCGCCTTCATGACGCTGTGGAGGCTCGGAAGCACGCGGAGCAGGACCTTGCCTCCTTGACGCAGGACATGAACGAGATGCAGCAGCAGGTGGGGCCTGTTGTGGAACTCGTCGAGGAAGCTCGGCGGAGCGCTCTGACTGCGCAGGTCTTGTCGCGCCAGCGGGAGCGCATGTTTGCTTCCTTGGTGAGGCGTGCGCGTGCTGTCGCGGCCGCCTGGGGACCGAAGCCCCCAGGCTCTCTGTCGAGGGGAACCAGGACGTCGCCGTCTACCTTGGCTTCTTCGAGCAGCTCCTCACCAAGTTTGAAGAGGTCGTGACGAACCTCGACGACTTGGTCGACACCGAGAGCCGCGAGCTCCTTGGCGTCGCGATCGGCCAAGTCTTCGCCAACCTTGCACACCTCCACCCCGGCTTCGATTCGCGTCTGTGATGGAGCCTCTGGAGAAGGAGCTCGCCGAGAAGCTGGACGCCTCGGTGTGGGACGACGTGGAGAAGTACACTCAACGCTTCAAGAGGGTCGAGGTTGAGGAGAGCGACGACGAGGCTGGTGCTGAGGAGGTGGATGAGGACGTCGACGGCGACGACGACAACCCCGCTGCTTAGGTTGCCCCTGTGAGAGATGTGCCAAGGGCACCAGTTATCTTAAGACTTGTTGCTTTTATTTTGCTGGTTTGTAAAGACACTTTAATTTGTGCAAGTGTGAGTGCCCCTCGGGAGGCCTTTTATCTGTTCCCTCATGTCTTTTTCGCTCTACGTCGTTAGGACCCTGCTCTTAGCGCAAATAGCACCGCCGCTTCGGTATGCCGGAGTCAGGGCTCGACAAGGCCGGGGGGTGCGTAAGGCTTAGAGAGGTAAGAGCCCTCGAGGCGCGATGCTCAGGGGCTCCCCTTTGACGTGCAAGCAGCCCATGAGGCGTAAGAGAGAAAAGAGAGGCTCGAGGGGCGACAAAACCAGCGAGAGGGAAAAAGAGCTCATGAGGCGTAAGTTCTGGACTTAGCTCTGGCGAGACGCCTGCTTTGTAGAGGGTGTTGTGTTCCTGGTGAGGTGTTCTCCCTCTCGAGGCTGCCTGAGACTGGCTTGGAGCTTTTGGAGCCCTGCAAGGCGTCTTGTTCCCTGTGTTGGAGAGAGAGAGACGAACCCACAAGCAAAGCATAGTTGTACAACTCATGCGCGCTCATAGATTTCCTCATGGGTATCTCACGAGGAGAATAAGCACCAAGGTCCTTGGTGAGGTGACGTGCATGGGAGCTAACCCACGAGTCAGAGCTCTTTGGTGAGATAACGGTCGTGGGCGGAGAGCCACGAGTTAGAGCTCGGATCCTTTGGATTTTACGATGCTGCTGGGATGCTCCCGAGACACAGGCACCGTGCTCAGCCCCCGCTCGCGAGGTGCGCATGGGGAAAAATGTGAGCGCGAATGAAATGTAAGAAAGCAAACTCACCAAGCAATATTACATAACGGCGCCGAAGCGCAATAGGTTCATGATGACCTGAAATTGTTCATTACACTTGGCGAGGCCAAGACAAAGTCCGCCATGTCTGGGCATGGGGTTCCACATGGAGTGGCTGAGGCTTCCCGCGGCCCGTGGCGACGCGTTGTAGGAAACTCTCAGTGGAGATGGCCCTCGTGAAGGGAAAGCTTGGTGAAGCTGGGAGGTGAAGACGCGTGCTTCCCTCTTGAGACAAAAAATGCCTGCCGCGACGTGATCACGGGTAGAACTTGCGTAGGTGCTCGATGTTCCATGGATTTTTGATCGGATCGCCGTCTTCCGTCTCGAGCCGCACCGCGCCGGCCTGGCGATGTGCGCGACCCTGTAGGGGCCTTCCCACATGGGTGAGAGCTTGTGGAGGCCTTCTCTGGAGAGGATCCTCCTGAGGACGAGATCGCCTGTCTCGAGGGTGCGCGGCCGTATGTGGCGGCTGTGGTAGCGGCGCAGGTCTTGCTGGTACTTTGCCGCTCGGAGGGCGGCACGGCGGCGTAGTCCATCGAGCAGCAGCAAGTCGTCGTTGTGGAGCTCCTCTTGGTTGTCCTCGTTGAAAGCAAGGATCCGTGGGGACCCATGCTTGATCTCGGTGGGGAGGACTGCTTCAGCGCCATAGACGAGAGCGAACGGCGTTTCTCCAGTGGGCTTCGTGGCGGTGGTGCGGATGGACCAGAGCACGGAGGGGAGCTCTTCGATCCAGTTCTTGCCGTGGGCCTTGAGGCGATTGAAGCTTCTTGTCTTGAGGCCTTTGAGCACTTCTGCGTTCGCCCGCTGCTGCCCGTTGCTTCGTGGATGAGCCACCGAGGCGAAGCAGAGCCGTGTGCCAGACTCTCGCAGTAGGCCCTGAAGATGCCGCTGGTGAACTGCGAGCCGTTGTCGGTGATGATGCGATTTGGCACGCCGAAGCGACAGGCCAGGCCTCTGATGAATTTCACCGCTGATCTCGCCGGGATGGTGCGCACCGCTTCAACCTCCGCCCATTTGGTGAACTTGTCGATGGCGACGTAGAGGTAGCGGTAGCCCCCGCTGGAGCGTGGGAAAGGTCCCAGGATGTCCAGCCCCCAGACCGCGAAGGGCCAGGAGAGGGGATGGTCTGGAGCCCCAGCGGGCTGGTGGACTTGCTTGGCGTGGAACTGGCATGCCTCGCAGCCTGGACGGATGGTTGCATCTTGAAGCACTGAGGGCCAATAGAACCACTCCTGAAGACTTTCCCTGCGAGGGTGCGTGATGATGAGTGGTGGCCACATTCTCCACTGTGTATGTCCTTGATCAGCTGGCGGCCTTCTTCAGGGGGGACGCATTTTAGTGCAACTCCATTTGGACGCTTGCGGTACAGGTCTCCCTCGTGAAGGCAGTATGACTTGGCCTGGCGAGCAACTCTCTCTGCTTCTGCGTCCTCTTCAGGGAGGACTCCGTCCCTGAGGTACTCCTTGAGCTCATCGATCCAGCCCGTCTCTTGGTGTGTCATGGCCAGCAGCAGGCGTTCCCCTGTGGGTGGACCGCAGCCTGGTGCTCCAGATGTTGGTGGTGGTGGGAGCTCTTCGTCCATGTTCATTTCAACGGCTTCTTTTGGCTGTTTCACCGATGCCCTGGTGAGCCTCTCCTCGAACACGCCCGCCTGCTGGGCTTCTCTGCGTGATGCTCGCCTGGCGATGTCGTCGGCCTCCTGGTTCTCCCTTCGTGGGATGTGCCTGAGCTCCATCCCCTTGAAGTGTTTCTCGAGCTTGCGGACCTCCTCGAGGTAAGCGGCCATATGGCCGTCCTTAGGCGTGTAGCTCTTGTTGGAGAAGTTGACGAGGAGCTGGGAGTCGCCCTTGATGAGTAAGCGCTTGATGCCGAGGGCGATTGCGGCTCTGAGCCCGGCGAGGAGGCCCTCGTACTCGGCGATGTTGTTGGAGACCTTGTCTGTCGTGAAGCACAGCTGGACGGCGTAGTAGAGCTTGTCGCCCTTGGGTGAGGTCAGGACGACGCCAGCCCCAGCGTTCTGGCATGCGAATGCTCCGTCGAAGTGCATGGTCCAGTGGCTTGGCGTGTCTCCTGCTGGCGTGGATTCTGCCTCATGAGGCTCTTCTTGCTGGTGTCTGTCCACTCGGCGACGAAGTCAGCCAATGCTCTCCCCTTGAT
This sequence comes from Poa pratensis, assembly GCA_947311845.1. Classification (NCBI taxonomy): domain Eukaryota; kingdom Viridiplantae; phylum Streptophyta; class Magnoliopsida; order Poales; family Poaceae; genus Poa; species Poa pratensis. Next base: position 112,091 of record CAMZMU010000052.1, on the reverse strand, counting down.
GACCCTGGTGGTGTCGAAGCGCAGGCCAAAAGGTTGCAGCTCAATGTTCCACCCTGCGACGCGGTCAGTGGCGTTTGGATTGCGCAGGATCTGCTCCAGAGGGAATGATGTGACCACCGTGATGGGGTGGCCCTGGAAGTAGTGGCGCAGCTTCCTGGAAGCGATGAGGAGCGCGAGGAGGAGCTTCTGCTGCATAGTGTACCGCTCGCGAGCATCTCGCAGCACAGTGCTGACGAAGTAGACGGGATGCTCGACGAGGGCTGTCGATGGTGACGCAGCGCTGGGTTCCTCGGGAGCCTTGTCGAGCCTCTCGAGAGGTGGACCCTCGACGAGGGTGCCTTCTGGTTGGCGGGCTCGGCAAGGGGCTCAGGGCCTGAAGAGGATGTTTCCTTGTCGGGGGGATCTGGGCTTGGCGTGGCGGTGTCCTTCTTGGCGAGGACTGGCTCTTCCCTTTCTGCCACCAAGGCTGCGCTCACTGTTTGTGGAGTGGCTGATAGGTACAGCTTCAGATGCTCGCCGGGCCTTGGGGCAACCATGACAGGTGGGCTAGCCAAGTACTTCTTCAGGTCTTCAAATGCCTTGTCCGCCTCAGGCGTCCACTTGAACGTGCCAGACCGCTTCATGAGCTTGAAAAATGGCAGCGCCCTCTCGCCGAACTTGGAGATGAAACGGCCGAGGCTGGCCATGCATCCCGCGAGGCGCTGCATGTCCTTAAGGCGACGAGGTGGCTGCATCTCTTCTATGGCTTTGATCTTGTCAGGATTCGCTTCTATGCCGCGGTGAGACACTAGGAACCCGAGGAGTTTGCCTGACGGTACCCCGAAGACGCACTTGGCGGGGTTCAGCTTGATGCTTACTTTGCGCAGGCTGGCAAAGGTCTCCTCGAGGTCCTCCATGAGGGTGTGCTCTCGCGAGTCTTGACCACGATGTCGTCGACGTAGGCTTCTGCATTTCTTCCCATCTGAGCCCCCAAGGCCTTCCTCATGAGCCTCTGGAAGGTGGCGCCGGCGTTCTTCAGGCCAAAGGGCATGCAGACGTAGCAATACACACCACAAGGGGTGAGGAATGCTGTCTTCTCCTCATCCTCCTTCGCCATCTTGATCTGGTGGTAGCCTGAGAAGGCATCCAGAAAACAGAGGAGGTCGCAGCCGGCGGTGGAGTCCACGATCTGGTCTATCCGAGGCATGGGGTACGGGTCCTTGGGGCAGGCCTTGTTGAGGTCGGTGTAGTCGATGCAGAGCCTGCCGCCCCCGGTGTGCTTGGGAACGACCACCGTGTTGGAGAGCCATGTGGGGTGTGGAACTTCTCTGATGATGTGCGCTTCTTTTAACTTCTCTACTTCCTTGATGATGAACTCTTGCTTCTCTGGCGCCTGGCGCCGTGCTTTCTGCTTCACGGGGCGTGCGTTTGGACACACGGCTAAGTGGTGCTCGATCACCTCCCTCGGTACTCCGGACATCTCTGACGGTGTCCATGCGAACATGTCAGAGTTTGCCCTGAGGAAGGCGACGAGCGCGCTTTCCTATTTGGGAGGCAAGCCAGCGCCTATGGTGACGCTAGCCCCCGAGCCGCTGGCGTCCAGTGACACCTTCTTCGTGGCTGCCTGCTCCTGTGAGAACAGCTGCTTCTTCTTCGCGGGCCTCTCGAGGGGCTCCATGTCCTCATCAGCGGGGAATGCCACGGCAGCGGCCTTGTAGGCGGTCTCGACAGAGCGCATTGCGTCCTGGACTTGACCGTGGATGGCGATGGTGCCGCCGCTGCCTGGAAGCTTGACGATGTTGTACGCATGGTGAGTGACGCCATGAACTTCGCGAGGGCGGGGTAGCCGAGGATGGCGTTGTAGGGCAGGCCAATGTGCGCGACGTCGAAGTCGATCTGCTCGGTGCGGTAGTTCTGCGGCGTGCCGAAGGTGACCGCGAGCCTCACCTGCCCCAGAGGTGTGGTAGAGCCACTTGTCACCCCCGTGAAGGGCCTAGAGGGCATGAGCCACTCGTAGGGCACTTGAAGCTGCTCGAAGGTCTCGACAGAGATGACGTTCAAGCCCGCACCCCCATCTATAAGTGTCTTGGCGACGGCGATGTTGTTGATGATGGGGGTGCACACCAGTGGGATGGTGCCTACTGCCTTGGTCGACTTGGGGTGGTCCTTGGAGTCGAAGGCGATGGTGTACTGTGACCACTTGAGGGGCCCACCCTTGACGCAAGCAATGACGTCATGTCTTCAACCTCTCGCGCAAGAAAGGACTCCGAAACCCTAGCCAAATCTGGAGCGAATTCGTCACGTTTAAACGGTTTCTATCCAATCTCTCGAGCCCCATATAAACCCCTCGACCCCCTCGTGTTTTCGCCCCAAGAAAATCAACACGAGAGCCACCAGGCTGCCCACACGAGACCCCACCACGCCGCCATTGCCGACGACGAGATCTTCGAATTCTGGTGAGAACACGGCCGCATTGCCTCCCTATCCACCTCCTCGAGCTTCCCCACGTTATTGTGCATCCTCCTGAACCTTTTCTCGATCGCTTCATGCAGAGGAGACGTCTCGAGCTTCATCGACACCGACGCCGTCCGCGGGAGCAACTCCAGGAGGAAGAAGGAGGACCCTCGCGACTACGCCATCACCACCATCTGCTTCGCCTCGTCACCCTGAACCCTGCGGTACGCCCCACGAACCATAGATCGATTTAGAACTTATTCCGGCGATCACTGGCGATGGCGCTGCCGTAGGTATTAGGGTTCCGGCATGTTTTCCAGCGAAAAACGTCGTCGTTCTGGGACTTTAGATCTAGGTCGTCGGATCGTGGTTCAACAGTGGAGATTAGAAGATCTGCGCGAAGCGGTACCAGCCAATCAGAGGAGGCCACGTCTTCGTATCGTCTGCGACGCCGCGCCGCAACCGTCCGCGTCTGCCCGCAACCCGTCCGCGTCCGCATCGCCCGCAAGACCAGTCAACGGAGGCTCCGCACCAACCAGAAGACGCCACGTCGACGGAGGACTTCAGCGCGAGGATCTTTTCAGTTTTCTTTACGTTTTAGCCCCTGCGCATCACAGATTAGTCCCTGGTTTTTAGATTCATTATTAATTTTTATTCCTTTAGCCAAAATTTATGAAATTTATATTTTTGGAAATATAATAATGTGTAGAAACTTTTTGTATGCTTAATTTGAGGCTTGGACGAAATTAATTTAGAAAAAATTAAAAATGGTTTAATTGATATTTTGGTTATAATTTAATTATAAAAATTGATAATTAATCAAAATATTTTGCTATATTTTTGTTTGCATAAGTAATGGCCGTAGTATTGCTCTAGTATTTTTGTGTAAGTGTTTTCCTATGTTTTTGCATGTATTTTGTTTTTATTGCTTTTAGGTGTTATTTTAATAAGTAAATTATATTAAAATTGTTCTTCACATTAATTTTTCGAATAGAAAATTTAGCTAAGTAATTATGACCATGTTATATGCAAAATAACTTAGAAATATTTCACCCCACCGAAATATTTCTTCCTTAGAAAATTTTGGGTAATAAAATGTTGAGAACACTTAGAATTTTTCCTTAGAAATTTTCAACACATTAAAATTTGCTAAACTTGTCCTTAGAAATTTTTAGTATCTAGAAAACTTGGTTATCCCCTTAGAAATTATTCTAAGTACTTGCCATAACAAATGTTGGTCCTTAGAAAAATTCATCAACTAGTGATATCATACCTTTTTCCTTAGAAAATTTTAGTACTTCTTATTTTGTTTACTTTCCTTAGAAATTATTTTGGACTTGATGTGTTAGTTTTAGTCCTTAGTTAATTTTCGACTCAAGTGTTAGGATCTTGGTCCTTAGTCATTTTTGGACCTTCTTCATTGTCTTGTTTTAACTTAGAATTATTTCATGGCATGGCATGGCATGCATGCATCTCTAGTCCTTAGAAATATTCTGCACATCATGCATGACTTGTTTTCCTTAGAAGTTTTGTGAAACTTGTTTGTTCATTATGTCTTGTTTGATGTGTTAGAAACTCCAGTGGGAAACGAGGACTGTTGCAGCTGTTGTTGTTCTGCTTGTTGCCAAGGCAAGTGGCACACCCCCATGAAGTTTCCTAAGTATTTTATATGCATTACTTAGTGTATTTCTTATATGCATGTGTTGGATAGTATTATTGCTATATGCTAAACCCACCATACCTTTACTCTAGTTGTGTCTAGAATCCCTTTTGATAACTTAGTAGATTATTGGATGCTATGCAAAGGTGTTTTATTGAAAAACATAATTCTACTAAGTTAATTTACCACCTGGGTGGACTTGGTTATGAAAAGATGATGGAAAGGTTGAGTGTCATCTCATAGGGGTGACCTCTAAGGGATGGTCACTTGTGGTTGCCACCCAGGGTATTAAGGGGCCAAGGTTCTCTCTAAGTGAAGTTGCTTACCGTGCAGCCATTCGTCATATGGGCTCTGGCTAGATGGATTAAGTTGCGTGGACTCGTCCCGACTTGACAGGTGGTGGTAGAATGGTTAGAATGGGAGCGCGTCAAGTCGGTATGGGATGGGAAAATGCTTCTGAAAAGTCTTGTCTCAACTCTCTCCTTTTCCTTAGCACAAATTGAGTGCTTGAGGATAGTTTGGGTTTGTTGGGTCTAATGGTGAAAGTGCACAACCTCTGCAGAGTTAAAACTAAGTACTTAGCCGTGTCCCCGGTTACGGACATTTTGAGCAGCTGATCAAGGATTCAACGGAGGCTTCATCATTCAAATTTCGAAATTAAAAATTGGTGGTGAACAAGGGTAGTTATGACAATGGTTTTCAAGCCATCTTGTCTCAAAAGTTTGAAGGAAAAAGTTTTACAAAGTGTTAGGCAAAATTGGCTTTTATGCAAATCAGCCTTCAAACTCCACCAGCCAAATATGCATATAGGTTATAGAGTTATTCCTATATGAGTCCACATAGTGTCACTTGCCAGGATCATTTTTAATGATTCTGACCCACTCTGTTGCAAATATTATTTTGTTGCAGATTTTTCTGACGATGAGTAAGGTCACGTTTGGGTTTCGAGTCTGCAACCAACATGGTTTCGCCTGTGGCGCATCATGAAGAATGGAGGCTCATTGAAGAATTATGCCGCTGCTTTATTTGTTTTGAGCTAGCTATAAGCTATGCAAAGATGTATCGAACTATTTATTTTCCCAAGTCTGGATCATTCATGTAATAATTGATACAATGTTGTGATATTCATCTTAAACTGTGTGTGCAAATGAAACGATCCAGGGGTTTGCACTATACACAGGTACCTTGCCATTTTCTAAGTGCAGGTACACTACAGATGGTATCAGAGCATCGCATTCATTCATATCAAGAGCATTTGTTAACAAACATGGGTTAACTGTCGAAAACATGGGGTGCCCAATTAGAGTCAGTTCTCCAGGAGAAGAAATGTTAGTATCCTCTGGTTGTAGAAACCTTAACCTTGAGATTGGAAAACATCAGTTTCCAGCAAACCTCCTAATCCTAGAAACCCAAGGACTAGACGTCATTCTAGGGATGGATTGGATGACCCATTTTGAAGGGATCATAGACTGTGCAAATAGAGCAATCACCCTAACCACCCCAGAAAAGAAGATGATCAGATTCAAGTCAAAGTTTGAAATGAAAAGTTTAAGGTTAATTCTCTTAAGGGGGTTAGCCTCGGGGATGTGCTCATAGTAAGGGAATACCCAGATGTGTTTCCTGAAGAACTGCCGGGAATGCCACCCGATAGAGATGTCGAGTTTCTCATTGAGCTTAAACCAGGCACATGACCAATAGCCAAGAGACCATACCCAATGGCGGCAGAGGAACTGAAGGAACTCAAGAAACAGTTGGAGGAACAGTTGCAGAAAGGTTTTATCCGTCCAAGTTCTTCACCCTGGGGAGCACCAATTTTGTTTGTTGAGAAGAAAGACAGTACTCAGAGGCTAGTCACGGACTATAGAGCTTTAAATGAAGTAACCATTAAGAACAAGTATCCACTTCCTAGAATCAATGACCTTTTTGATCAATTTAAAGGAGCCTGTGTGTTCTCATAGATTGATCTCAAATCTGGATACTTTCAGATGAAGGTTAGAGAGTTGGACATACCTAAGACTGCTTTCACCACCCGATACGGTTTGTATGAGTACACAGTTATGCCTTTTGGCTTAACCAATGCGCTGGCATACTTCATGAATATGATGAATAAAGTGTTCATGGATTTCTTAGACAAGTTTGTCGTGGTGTTCATCGATGACATCTTGATCTACTCCAAAAGCCACAATGAACATGAGGAACATCTACGTCAAGTGTTGCAAAGACTTAGAGAGCACAAATTGTATGGCAAGTTCAGCAAATGTGAGTTTTGGCTGGAACAAATAGGATTTCTAGGACATATTGTGTCTAAGGATGGAATAGCAGTAGACCCTGAAAAGGTTTCGGCAGTAACCAACTGGGAGTCGCCCAAGAATGTGGGAGATATTCGTAGTTTTCTGGGACTAGCAGGATACTATAGGAGATTCATTGAAAATTTCTCCAAAATTGCTAAGGCCTTAACAAAATTGCTACAAAAGGGCAAGAAGTTTGTGTGGACCGAAGAATGTGAAACTAGTTTTCAAGAATTGAAGAAATGTTTAGTATCAGCACCTATTCTATGTTTACCAGATCTGGAGAAAGATTTCCAAGTATACTGCGATGCTTCACACCGAGGACTTGGAGGTGTGTTGATGCAAGAAGGCAAAGTGGTGTCATATGCCTCAAGGTAGCTCAAGAAGCATGAAGTCAATTACCCCACACATGACTTAGAATTAGCAGCAGTAGTACATGCCCTGAAGATATGGAGGCCCTATCTCTATGGAAAGCATTGTGAAGTATTCACGGACCATAAAAGTCTTAAATACTTCTTCACACAGAAGGAAATGAACATGCGACAAAGGAGATGGCTAGAATTGATCAAGGACTATGACCTAAGTTTGCAATATCACCCAGGGAAAGCCAATGTAGTAGCAGATGCCTTAAGCCGTAAAACCTATGTTAATGGACTCACAGCAGGGGAATTGCCAGAAGACCTATGCCAGGGATTCAAGGATCTTAGGTTGGAGATAGTACCTGAAGGTTTTGTAGCATCTCTAGAAGTACAACCTCTTTTGATGGACAGAATCAAGGAGGCTCAAAAGGGAGACAAAGTGATGGAAGAAATCAAGAAAAATTTAGGTGATGGCAAGGCCAAAGGTTTTCGACTAGATGAAGAAGGCATAGTATGGTTCATGAAACGAATTTGTGTCCCAGAAGATGTAGATCTCAGAAAGTTGATACTTCAGGAAGCCCATGATTCACCTTACTCCATACACCCGGGTAACACCAAGATGTATATGGATGTGAAGGAGAGGTTTTGGTGGAACAATTTGAAAAGAGATATTGCTGAATATATTGCCAAGTGTGATGTGTGTAGCCGTGTAAAGGCTGAGCATCAGAAGCCAGCAGGGTTACTTCAGCCTTTGCCAGTACCCAACTGGAAATGGGATCAGATTGGGATGGACTTCATCACAGGTCTACCCAGAACCAAGTCTGGTTATGATTCTATTTGGGTTATTGTTGATCGTTTGACCAAGGTAGCTCATTTCGTGCCTGTGAAGGCAACTTATACAAGTGCCAAGCTAGCAGATATTTACATGAAAAGAATAGTATGTTTGCATAGAGTCCCAAAGAAGATTGTGTCAGATAGAGGCACTCAATTCACTTCACATTTCTGGAAACAGTTACATGAAGTCCTTGGAACTAGGCTAGAGTTTAGCACAGCTTTTCACCCCCAGACTGATGGACAGACTGAAAGGGTAAATCAAATCTTGGAGGACATGCTGAGAGCATGTGCATTAGACTATAAGTCTAGTTGGGAAGATAATCTCCCATATGCTGAGTTCTCTTATAATAATAGTTATCAAGCCAGCATAGAGATGTCACCATTTGAAGCACTGTATGGAAGGAAATGCACCACCCCACTTTTGTGGAGTGGAGTAGGAGAAAGAAGTCTGTTTGGTCCTGATATAATCGAAGAAGCTGAATAAAAGGTTAGGCTGATTAAGGACAGATTGAAGGCTGCTCAATCTAGGCAGAAAAGTTATGCTGATTCCAAATGGAGAGAAGTCACTTATGATATTGGAGATAGAGCCTATCTTAGAGTATCACCCCTTCGTGGAGTGAAGAGGTTTGAAATCAAAGGAAAACTGTCACCAAGGTTTATTGGACCTTATAAAGTTTTGTCACGTAAAGGAGAAGTGGCTTATGAATTGGAACTACCGGAAGCACTTTCCGCAGTTCACAATGTTTTCCATGTTAGTCAGCTGAAGAAGTGTCACCCTGAAATGGCAGAAACTCCACTGAGAGATACAGTGCCACTAGAAGAAGTTCAGCTGGAAAGTGATCTCACCTATGAGGAAAAACCCATAAAATTTTTGGAGACAGCAGAGAGAATTACCAGAACCAAGACTATCAAATTTTGCAAAGTACAGTGGAATCACCATTCAGAGGAAGAAGCAACTTGGGAAAGAGAAGATGACCTTAGAGAAGAACATCCTCACCTATTTGCTAGCCAAACCGAATCTCGAGGGCGAGATTCATCTTAAGGGGGTTAGGTTTGTAACATCCCAATTTTCACAAAAATTTAAAACTTTTCATTTGCATCATGCATCATGTCATTGCATCCCTGTTTGCATTGTGCTTGACTCCAAATTATGAAATTTAGAGAATTTACCTCCAAAACCTAAATTGCAAAGTATCTGCAGATGCCTTCTCAAACTATTTCAAATTTTCAAATAAATTCTTTTGAAAATTATATCCCAATACATGCTAAAACATGTGGGCTGGTTTTACAAATTTATTGAAAGTGATTTGAGTGAATTTGAGTTTGAAATACAAAAGTTATTTGAAGTTGTATAAAAACAGAAAAGAAAATAGATTCTGGAAAAAAATGGGCGAAACAAGCTATTTGGGCCGAGCCCATCTTCTTCCTCTCGCGCGCGCAGCGAACAACAGGCCCAAGCCCAGCCAGCCAGCAGCCGCACTCTCTCTCACCGACAAGCGGGTCCCACCCTTGACGCAAGCAATGACGTCATGTCTTCAACCTCTCGCGCAAGAAAGGACGCCGAAACCCGAGCCAAATCCGGAGCGAATTCGTCGCGTTTAAATGGTTTCTATCCAATCTCTCGAGCCCCATATAAACCCCTCAACCCCCTCGTGTTTTCGCCCCAAGAAAATCAACACGAGAGCCACCAGGCTGCCTACACGAGACCTCGCCGCGCCGCCATTGCCGACGACGAGATCTTCGAATTCCGGTGAGAACACGGCCGCATTGCCTCCCTATCCACCTCCTCGAGCTTCCCCACGTTATTGCGCATCCTCCTGAACCTTTTCTCGATCGCTTCATGCAGAGGAGATGTCTCGAGCTTCATCGACACCGACGCCGTCCGCGGGAGCAACTCCAGGAGGAAGAAGGAGGACCCTCGCGACTACGCCGTCACGACCATCTGCTTCGCCTCATCACCCTGAACCCTGCGGTACGCCCCACGAACCATAGATCGATTTAGAACATATTCCGACGATCACCGGCGATGGCGCTGCCGTAGGTATTAGGGTTCCGGCATGTTTTCCAGCGGAAAACGTCGTCGTTTTGGGACTTTAGATCTAGGTCGTCGGATCGTGGTTCAACAGTGGAGATTAGAAGATCTGCGCGAAGCGGTACCAGCCAATCAGAGGAGGCCACGTCTTCGTATCGTCTGCGACGCCGCGCCGCAACCGTCCGCGTCTGCCCGCAACCCGTCCGCGTCCGCATCGCCCGCAAGACCAGTCAACGGAGGCTCCGCACCAACCAGAAGACGCCACGTCGACGGAGGACTTCAGCGCGAGGATCTTTTCAGATTTCTTTACGTTTTAGCACCTGCGCATCACAGATTAGTCCCTGGTTTTTAGATTCATTATTAATTTTTATTGCTTTAGCCAAAATTTATGAAATTTATATTTTTGGAAAGATAATAATGTGTAGAAACTTTCTGTATGCTTAATTTGAGGCTTGGACGAAATTAATTTAGAAAAAATTTAAAAATGGTTTAATTGATATTTTGGTTATAATTTAATTATAAAAATTGATAATTAATCAAAATATTTTGCTATATTTTTGTTTGCATAAGTAATGGCCGTAGTATTGCTCTAGTATTTTTGTGTAAGTGTTTTCCTATGTTTTTGCATGTATTTTGTTTTTATTGCTTTTAGGTGTTATTTTAATAAGTAAATTATATTAAAATTGTTCTTCACATTAATTTTTCGAATAGAAAATTTAGCTAAGTAATTATGACCATGTTATATGCAAAATAACTTAGAAATATTTCACCCCACCGAAATATTTCTTCCTTAGAAAATTTTGGGTAATAAAATGTTGAGAACACTTAGAATTTTTCCTTAGAAATTTTCAACACATTAAAAATTGCTAAACTTGTCCTTAGAAATTTTAGTATCTAGAAAACTTGGTTATCCCTTAGAAATTATTCTAAGTACTTGCCATAACAAATGTTGGTCCTTAGAAAAATTCATCAACTAGTGATATCATACCTTTTTCCTTAGAAAATTTTAGTACTTCTTATTTTGTTTACTTTCCTTAGAAATTATTTTGGACTTGATGTGTTAGTTTTAGTCCTTAGTTAATTTTCGACTCAAGTGTTAGGATCTTGGTCCTTAGTCATTTTTGGACCTTCTTCATTGTCTTGTTTTAACTTAGAATTATTTCATGGCATGGCATGCATGCATCTCTAGTCCTTAGAAATATTCTGCACATCATGCATGACATGTTTTCCTTAGAAGTTTTGTGAAACTTGTTTGTTCATTATGTCTTGTTTGATGTGTTAGAAACTCCTGAGGGAAACGAGGACTGTTGCAGCTGTTGTTGTTCTGCTTGTTGCCAAGGCAAGTGGCACACCCCCATGAAGTTTCCTAAGTATTTTATATGCATTACTTAGTGTATTTCTTATATGCATGTGTTGGATAGTATTATTGCTATATGCTAAACCCACCATACCTTTACTCTAGTTGTGTCTAGAATCCCTTTTGATAACTTAGTAGATTATTGGATGCTATGCAAAGGTGTTTTATTGAAAAGCTTAATTCAACTAAGTTAATTTACCACCTGGGTGGACTTGGTTATGAAAAGATGATGGAAAGGTTGAGTGTCATCTCTTAGGGGTGACCTCTAAGGGATGGTCACTTGTGGTTGCCACCCAGGGTATTAAGGGGCCAAGGTTCTCTCTAAGTGAAGTTGCTTACCGTGCAGCCATTACTCATATGGGCTCTGGCTAGATGGATTAAGTTGCGTGGACTCGTCTCGACTTGACAGTGGTGGTAGAATGGTTAGAATGGGAGCGCGTCAAGTCAGTATGGGATGGGAAAATGCTTCTGAAAAGTCTCGTCTCAACTCTCTCCTTTTCCTTAGCACAAATTGAGTGCTTGAGGATAATTGAGTGCTTGAAAATGCAGCTGATCAAGGATTCAACGGAGGCTTCATCATTCAAATTTCGAAATTAAAAATTGGTGGTGAACAAGGGTAGTTATGACAATGGTTTTCAAGCCATCTTGTCTCAAAAGTTTGAAGGAAAAAGTTTTACAAAGTGTTAGGCAAAATTGGCTTTTATGCAAATCAGCCTTCAAACTCCACCAGCCAAATATGCATATAGGTTATAGAGTTATTCCTATATGAGTCCACATAGTGTCACTTGCCAGGATCATTTTTAATGATTCTGACCCACTCTGTTGCAAATATTATTTTGTTGTAGATTTTTCTGACGATGAGTAAGGTCACGTTTGGGTTTCGAGTCTGCAACCAACATGTTTTCGCCTGTGGCGCATCATGAAGAATGGAGGCTCATTGAAGAATTATTCCGCTGCTTTATTTGTTTTGAGCTAGCTATAAGCTATGCAAAGATGTATCGAACTATTTATTTTCCCAAGTCTGGATCATTCATGTAATAATTGATACAATGTTGTGATATTCATCTTAAACTGTGTGTGCAAATGAAACGATCCAGGGGTTTGCACTATACACAGGTACCTTGCCATTTTCTAAGTGTAGGTACACTACATCTATGATGGTCTAGGTAGGAAAAACAATTCAATCAAGGCATAGAAAAGTTACTTATTGATGAGTTTATGTGAAATGTTGAGTTAAAATGGGTATTATAGGGTTTGGGAGTCCAGTATGTGTACGAACATATATATGGGTAACAAAATGGAGAAAACATTGAACAACAAGTTGTGGGCCCTTGTCTACGGAGAAGAAAGCTGTACAAGCCCAACTTTAAAATGGTAGATATCAATGAGTTTGTGTAGAAAATGAGCACCAAAGTGTGTATTCTAAAGGTTCGGCACAAATTCTCTATGGCAGATCATATACGAGACTAGTTTGACAAAAATTCAAGCACTAAAGTTGTGTAAAATTAGTAATAAAGGGTCTCGGTCCAATTAATCTCACGGAGGTCATATATTATGATGCTCTAGAGCACCATATTGGCCCAAAGCTCGACCCGTGGGCCCCCTGTCGTCTACCCCTTTGACCGTCGTGGAAATTCATTATCACGTGTGAGTTTTCTACTTGTCTGCTGAGGGTAGCTCATAGGAATATGGAAAACAGAAATTGAGCCCACGGTCTCACAATCCCTCCAGTTGCGTTGAAGTGGCAGTTTAGCTAGCCATATAAGTGTGTAATCTTCGTACATGGTAAGACATGTGTGTGAATCTGGATACTTTGGAGCTTGCTAGTGTATAATTTCTTATTCGACCACACTTGACCGGCATCAATAGAGGGTCGACCAATGGAGTTGAAGGATGAGATTATGTGCGCTATCATGTTTAGCATTCATGACATCATCATAATAATGAGAGATGGAAAGATACACGATTGATCAAGTCATAGTGCGAAGAGTTGTTCAACGCTACCAAGTGTGATCAAGCATGTGATCTCGTGGTATGTTAAGTAGTTGTCTATATAGCTTTTGTGAACTAACCGATGATATATGTGGGTGGTGGTCATAATCGTTGAGATTTGCAAGTTCTAGATGGTCATTTCGTTGAGATCATGTGCTCGAAGCATGCCATCCACTGGGGATAAAGGTCATGTGAAGTCGGTCCGAGGAGAAGCTTTCCCATATTTGTTTTCGGGGAGTAAGTTGGAAGTCTTTACCGAGCGAAGCGTGATCAAGAAAAGGCGGTTCACCTTGAGGAGGCTAAGATCGTCATCATGTTATTCAAGTGGATTGTGGGATGCACAGGTATGACCTTAAAATGGTTTCTATTTTACCGGTCCCGTGATGGCTGTTGGGAAACCGGGTAATATAGGATAGACAACCGTTCTATCCAGAGGGCTCTCGAGTGTGTAGCTTGATCATATTGTTCTAGAGAGTTCAAACCTTCAGGAGGCTAAGATCGTCATCATGTAATTCAAGTGGATTGTGCGATGCAAAGGTATAACCTTGAACTGGTTTCTATTTTACCGGTCCCATGATGTTTGTTGGGAAACCAGGTTATATAGGATAGATAACCGTGCTATCCAGAGGGCTCTCGAGTGAGTAGCTTGATCGTATTGTTGTAGAAAGTTCAAACCTTTGCATCCTTGGCATCATATTTATTGGTTCTTATTTTTGCTTTATCGTTTTGTAGCCTTGGTGCTTTTCATGTTCATCATGACAAGCTCATGTCCTTCGAGAACGAGATTTGCCTGGTTTCGTCTATTACGTTTTCGATGTTGAAGAAATGTACCGGTCCATGTTTGACAAAGGGTCCACACCACTTCGTGTGTAGTATTTTCTCTATTTCTTCTTCTCAAGATTTTCACTTTCTGCTGGGTACTTATCGCAATTATCTTTCCAACAAATTTAGTTTCATCTCAATCGGCGTTTCTTTTCAAAAGTCATTCAAAATTCTTTCCGGGAGGTCATCTATGATGGTTTAGGTAGGAAAAACAATTCAATCAAGGCATAGAAAAGGTACTTATTGATGAGTTTATGTGAAATGTTGAGTTAAAATGGGTATTATAGGGTTTGGGAGTCCAGTATGTGTACGAACATATATATGGGTAACAAAATGGAGAAAACATTGAACAACAAGTTGTGTGCCCTTGTCTACAGAGAAGAAAGCTGTACAACCCCAACATTAAAATGGTAGATATCAACGAGTTTGTGTAGAAAATGAGCACCAAAGTGTGTATTCTAAAGGTTCGGCACAAATTCTCTATGGCAGATCATATACGGGACTATTTTGACAAAACTTCAAGCACTAAAGTTGTGTAAAATAAGTAATAAAGGGTCTCGGTCCAATTACTCTCACGGAGGTCATATATTATGATGCTCTAGAGCGCCATATTGGCCCAAAGCTCGACCTGTGGGCCCCCTGTCGTCTACCCCTTTGACCGTCGTGGAAATTCATTATCACGTATGAGTTATCTACTTGTCTGCTGAGGGTAGCTCATAGGAATATGGAAAACAGACATTGAGCCCACGGTCTCACAATCCCTCCGGTTGCGTTGAAGTGGCAGTTTAGCTAGCCATATAAGTGTGTAATCTTCGTACATGGTAAGACATGTGTGTGAAGCTGGACACTTGGGAGCTTATTAGTGTATACTTTCTTATTCGACCATACTTGACCGGCATCGATAGAGGGTCAACCAATGGAGTTGAAGGAGGAGATTGTGTGAGCTATCATGTTTACCATTCATGACATCATCATAATAATGAGAGATGGAAAGATACAAGATTGATCAAGTCAAAGTGCGAAGAGTTATTCAACGCTACCAAGTGGGATCATGCATGTGATCTCGTGGTATGTTAAGTAGTTGTCCATTTAGCTTTTGTGAACTAACCGATGATATATGTGGGTGGTAGTCATAATTGTTGAGATTTGCAAGTTCTAGATGCTCATTCCGTTGAGATCATGTGCTCGAAGCATGCCATCCACTGGAGATAAAGGTCAAGTGAAGTCGGTCCGAGGAGAAGCTTTCCCATATTTGTTTCTCGGGGAGTAAGTTGGAAGTCTTCACCAAGCGAAGCGTGATCAAGAAAAGCCGGTTCACCTTCAGGAGGCTAAGATCGTCATCATGTAATTCAAGTGGATTGTGCGATGCAAAGGTATAACCTAGAACTGGTTTCTATTTTACCGGTCCCATGATGTTTGTTGGGAAACCAGGTTATATAGGATAGACAACCGTGCTATCCAGAGGTCTCTCGAGTGAGTAGCTTGATCGTATTGTTCTAGAAAGTTCAAACCTTTGCATCCTTGGCATCATATTTATTGGTTCTTATTTTTGCTTTATCGTTGTGTAGCCTTGGTGCATTTCTTGTTCATCATGACAAGCTCATGTCCTTCGAGAACGAGATTTGCCTGCTTTGATCTATTACGTTTTCGATGTTGAAGAAATGTACCGGTCCATGTTTGACAAAGGGTCCACACCTCTTCGTGTGTGGTAGTTTCTCTATTTCTTCTTCTCAAGATTTTCACTTTCTCCAACAAAACTAGTTTCATCTCAATCGGCATTTCTTTTCAAAAGTCATCAAAATTCATTACGGGAGGTCATCTATGATGGCCTAGGTAGGAAAAACAATTCAATCAAGGCATAGAAAAGGTACTTATTGATGAGTTTATGTGAAATGTTGAGTTAAAATGGGTATTATAGGGTTTGGGAGTCCAGTATGTTTACGAACATATATATGGGTAACAAAATGGAGAAAACATTGAACAACAAGTTGTGTGCCCTTGTCTATGGAGAAGAAAGCTGTACAGCCCCAACTTTAAAATGGTAGATATCAACAAGTTTGTTTAGAAAAGGAGCACCAAAGTGTATTCTAAAGGTTCGGCACAAATTCTCTATGGCAGATCATATACGGGACTATTTTGACAAAAATTCGAGCACTAAAGTTGTGTGAAATTAGTAATAAAGGGTCTCGGTCCAATTACTCTCACGGAGGTCATATATTATGATGCTCTGGAGCGCCATATTGGCCCAAAGCTCGACCCGTGGGCCCCCTGTCGTCTACCCCTTTGACCGTCGTGGAAATTCATTATCACGAGTGAATTTTCGACTTGTCTGCTGAGGGTAGCTAATACGAATATGGAAAACAGAAATTGAGCCCACGGTCTCAAAATCCCTCCAGTTGTGTTGAAGTGGCAGTTTAGCTAGCCATATAAGTGTGTAATCTTCGTACATGGTAAGACATGTGTGTGAAGCTGGATACTTGGGAGCTTGCTAGTGTATACTTTCTTATTCGACCACACTTGACCGGCATCAATAGAGGGTCAACCAATGGAGTTGAAGGATGAGATTGTGTGCGCTATCATGTTTACCATTCATGACATAATCATAATAATGAGAGATGGAAAGATACAAGATTGATCAAGTCATAGTGCGAATAGTTGTTCAACGCTACCAAGTTTGATCATGCATGTGATCTCGTGGTATGTTAAGTAGTTGTCCATATAGCTTCTGTGAACAAACCGATGATATATGTGGGTGGTGGTCATAATCGTTGAGATTTGCAAGTTCTAGATGGTCATTTCGTTGAGATCATGTGCTCGAAGCATGCCATCCACTAGAGATAAAGGTCAAGTGAAGTCGGTCCGAGGAGAAGCTTTCCCATATTTGTTTGTCAGGGAGTAAGTTGGAAGTCTTCACCGAGCAAAGCGTGATCAAGAAAAGGTGGTTCACCTTGAGGAGGCTAAGATCATCATCATGTTATTCAAGTGGATTGTGGGATGCACAGGTATGACCTTGAACTGGTTTCTATTTTACCGGTCCCGTGATGTTTGTTGGGAAACCAGGTTATATTGGATAGACAACCGTGCTATCCAGAGGGCTCTCGAGTGAGTAGCTTGATCATATTGTTCTAGAGAGTTCAAACCTTAGCATCCTTGGCATCATATTTATTGGTTCTTATTTTTGCTTTATCGTTGTGTAGCCTTGGTGCTTTTCATGTTCATCATGACAAGCTCATGTCCTTCGAGAACGAGATTTGCCTAGTTTCGTCTATTACGTTTTCGATGTTGAAGAAATGTACCGGTCCATGTTTGACAAAGGGTCCACACCACTTCGTGTGTAGTATTTTCTCTATTTCTTCTTCTCAAGATTTTCACTTTCTGCTGGGTACTTATCGCAATTATCTTTCCAACAAATTTAGTTTCATCTCAATCGGCGTTTCTTTTCAAAAGTCATCAAAATTCTTTCCGGGAGGTCATCTATGATGGTTTAGGTAGGAAAAACAATTCAATCAAGGCATAGAAAAGGTACTTATTGATGAGTTTATGTGAAATGTTGAGTTAAAATAGGTATTATAGGGTTTGGGAGTCCAGTATGTGTACGAACATATATATGGGTAACAAAATGGAGAAAACATTGAACAACAAGTTGTGGGCCCTTGTCTACGGAGAAGAAAGCTGTACAACCCCAACTTTAAAATGGTAGATATCAACGAGTTTGTGTAGAAAATGAGCACCAAAGTGTGTATTCTAAAGGTTCGGCACAAATTCTCTATGGCAGATCATATACGGGACTATTTTGACAAAAATTCAATCACTAAAGTTGTGTAAAATTAGTAATAAAGGGTCTCGGTCCAATTACTCTCACGGAGGTCATATATTATGATGCTCTGGAGTGCCATATTGGCCCAAAGCTCGACCTGTGGGCCCCCTATCGTCTACCCCTTTGACCGTCGTGGAAATTCATTATCACGTGTGAGTTTTCTACTTGTCTGCTGAGGGTAGCTCATAGGAATATGGAAAACAGAAATTGAGCCCACGGTCTCACAATCCCTCCAGTTGTGTTGAAGTGGCAGTTTAGCTATAAGTGTGTAATCTTCGTACATGGTAAGACATGTGTGTGAAGCTGGATACTTGGGAGCTTGCTAGTGTATACTTTCTTATTCGACCACACTTGACCGGCATCAATAGAGGGTCGACCAGTGGAGTTGAAGGATGAGATTGTGTGCGCTATCATGTTTACCATTCATGACATCATCATAATAATGAGAGATGGAAAGATACAAGATTGATCATGTCATAGTGCGAAGAGTTGTTCAACGCTACCAAGTGATCATGCATGTGATCTCGTGGTATGTTAAGTAGTTGTCCATATAGCTTTTGTGAACTAACCTATGATATATGTGGGTGGTGGTCATAATTGTCGAGATTTGCAAGTTCTAGATGGTCATTTCGTTGAGATCATGTGCTCGAAGCATGCCATCCACTAGAGATAAAGGTCAAGTGAAGTCGGTCCGAGGAGAAGCTTTCCCATATTTGTTTGTCGGGGAGTAAGTTGGAAGTCTTCACCGAGCGAAGCGTGATCAAGAAAAGGCGGTTCACCTTGAGGAGGCTAAGATCGTCATCATGTATTCAAGTGGATTGTGGGATGCACAGGTATGACCTTGAACTGGTTTCTATTTTACCGGTCCCGTGATGTTTGTTGGGAAACCGGGTTATATTGGATAGACAACCGTGCTATCCAGAGGGCTCTCGAGTGAGTAGCTTGATCGTATTTTTCTAGAGAGTTCAAACCTTAGCATCCTTGGCATCATATTTATTGGTTCTTATTTTTGCTTTTATCATTGTGTAGCCTTGGTGCTTTTCATGTTCATCATGACAAGCTCATGTCCTTCGAGAACGAGATTTGCCTGCTTTCGTCTATTACGTTTTCGATGTTGAAGAAATGTACCGGTCCATGTTTGACAAAGGGTCCACACCATTTCATGTGTGTATTTTCTCTATTTCTTCTTCTCAAGATTTTCACTTTCTGCTAGGTACTTTCGCAATTATCTTTCCTACAAATTTAGTTTCATCTCAATCGGCGTTTCTTTTCAAAAGTCATTCAAAATTCTTTCTGGAGGTCATCTATGATGGTTTAGGTAGGAAAAACAATTCAATCAAGGCATAGAAAAGGTACTTATTGATGAGTTTATGTGAAATGTTGAGTTAAAATGGGTATTATAGGGTTTGGGAGTCCAGTATGTGTACGAACATATATATGGGTAACAAAATGGAGAAAACATTGAACAACAAGTTGTGTGCCCTTGTCTACGGAGAAGAAAGCTGTACAATCCCAACTTTAAAATGGTAGATATCAATGAGTTTGTGTAGAAAATGAGCACCAAAGTGTGTATTCTAAAGGTTCGGCACAAATTCTCTATGGCAGATCATATACGGGACTATTTTGACAAAAAATCAAGCACTAAAGTTGTGTAAAATTAGTAATAAAGGGTCTCGGTCCAATTACTCTCACGGAGGTCATATATTATGATGCTCTGGAGCGCCATATTGGCCCAAAGCTCGACCCGTGGGCCCCCTGTTGTCTACCCCTTTGACCGTCGTGGAAATTCATTATCACGTGTGAGTTTTCTACTTGTCTGCTGAGGGTAGCTCATAGGAATATGGAAAACAGAAATTGAGCCCACGGTCTCACAATCCCTCCAGTTGCGTTGAAGTGGCCATTTAGCTAGCCATATAAGTGTGTAATCTTCGTACTTGGTAAGACATGTGTGTGAAGCTGGATACTTGGGAGCTTGCTAGTGTATACTTTCTTATTCGACCACACTTGACCGCATCAATAGAGGGTCGACCAATGGTCGAATAAGAAAGTATACACTAGCAAGCTCCCAAGTATCTAGCCTCACACACATGTCTTACCATGTACGAAGATTACACACTTATATGGCTAGCTAAACTGCCACTTCAACACAACTGGAGGGATTGTGAGACCGTGGGCTCAATTTCTGTTTTCCATATTCCTATGAGCTACCCTCAGCAGACAAGTAGAAAACTCACACGTGATAATGAATTTCCACGACGGTCAAAGGGGTAAACGACAGGGGGCTCACGGGTCGAGCTTTGGGCCAATATGGCGCTCCAGAGCATCATAATATATGACCTCCGTGAGAGTAATTGGACTGAGACCCTTTATTACTAATTTTACACAACTTTAGTGCTTGAATTTTTGTCAAAATAGTCTCGTATATGATCTGCCATAGAGAATTTGTGCCGAACCTTTAGAATACACACTTTGGTGCTCATTTTCTACACAAACTCGTTGATATCTACCATTTTAAAGCTGGGTTTGTACATCTTTCTTCTCCGTAGACAAGGGCACACAACTTGTTGTTCAATGTTTTCTCCATTTTGTTACCCATATATATGTTCGTACACATACTGGACTCCCAAACCCTATAATACCCATTTTAACTCAACATTTCACATAAACTCATCAATAAGTACCTTTTCTATGCCCTGATTGAATTGTTTTTCCTACCTAAACCATCAAAGATGACCTCCCAGAAAGAATTTTGAATGACTTTTGAAAAGAAACGCCGATTGAGATGAAACTAATTTTGTTGGAAAGATAATTGCGATAAGTACCCAGCAGAAAGGGAAAATCTTGAGAAGAAGAAATAGAGAAAATACTACACACGAAGTGGTGTGGACCCTTTGTCAAACATGGACCGGTACATTTCTTCAACATCGAAAACGTAAAAGACGAAACCAGGCAAATCTCGTTCTCGAAGGACATGAGCTTGTCATGATGAACATGAAAAGCACCAAGGCTACACAACGATAAAGCAAAAATAAGAACCAATAAATATGATGCCAAGGATGCTAAGGTTTGAACTCTCTAGAACAATACGATCAAGCTACTCACTCGAGAGCCCTCTGGATAGCACGGTTGTCTATCCAATATAACCCGGTTTCCCAACAAACATCACGGGACCGGTAAAATAGAAACCAGTTCAAGGTCATACCTGTGCATCCCACAATCCACTTGAATAACATGATGACGATCTTAGCCTCCTCAAGGTGAACCGCCTTTTCTTGATCACGCTTCGCTCAGTGAAGACTTCCAACTTACTCCCCGACAAACAAATATGGGAAAGCTTCTCCTCGGACCGACTTCACTTGACCTTTATCTCCAGGGGATGGCATGCTTCGAGCACATGATCTCAACGAAATGACCATCTAGAACTTGCAAAATCTCAACGATTATGACCACTACCCACGTATATCATCGGTTAGTTCACAAAAGCTATATGGACAACTACTTAACATACCACGAGATCACATGCATGATCCCACTTGGTAGCGTTCAACAATTCTTCGCACTATGACTTGATCAATCTTGTATCTTTCCATCTCTCCTTATTATGATGATGTCATGAATGGTAAACATGATAGCTCACACAATCTCCTCCTTCAACTCCATTGGTTGACACTCTATCGACGTCGGTGAAGTGTGGTCAAATAAGAAAGTATACAATAGCAAGCTCCCAAGTGTCCAGCTTCACACAGATGTCTTACCATGTACGAAGATTACACACTTATATGGCTAGCTAAACTGCCACTTCAACGCAACTGGAGGGATTGTGAGGCCGTGGACTCAATTTCTATTTTTCATATTTCTATTAGCTACCCTCAGCAGACAAGTAGAAAACTCACACGTGATAATGAATTTCCATGACGGTCAAAGGGGTAGACGACAGGGGGCCCACGGGTCGAGCTTTGGGCCAATATGACGCTCCAAAGCATCGTAATATATGACCTCTGTGAGAGTAATTGGATCGAGACCCTTTATTACTAATTTTACACAATTTTAGTGCTCGATTGTTTGTCAAAATAGTCCCGTATATGATCTACCATAGAGAATTTGTGCCGGACCTTTAGAATACACACTTTGGTGCTCATTTTCTACACAAACTCGCTGATATCTACCATTTTAAAGTTGGGATTGTACAGCTTTCTTCTCCGTAGACAAGGGCACACAACTTGTTGTCCAATGTTTTCTCCATTTTGTTACCCATATATATGTTCGTAGACATACGGGACTCCCAAACCCTATAATACCTATTTTAGCTAAACATTTCACATAAACTCATCAACAAGTACCTTTTCTATGCCTTGATTGCATTGTTTTTCATACCTAGACCATCATAGATGACCTCCCGTAAAGAATTTAGATGACTTTTGAAAAGAACACCGATTGAGATGAAACTAATTTTGTTGGAATGATAATTGCGATAAGTACCCACCAGCAAGTGAAAATCTTGAGAAGAAGAAATAGAGAAAATACCACACACGAAGAGGTGTGGACCCTTTGTCAAACATGGACGGCTACATTTCTTCAACATCAAAAACGTAATAGATGAAAGCAGGCAAATCTCGTTCTCGAAGGACATGAGCTTGTCATGATGAACAAGAAAAGCACCAAGGCTACACAACGATAAAGCAAAAATAAGAACCAATAAATATGATGCCAAGGATGCAAAGGTTTGAACTCTCTAGAACAATACGATCAAGCTACTCACTCGAGAGCCCTCTGGATAGCACAGTTGTCTATCCTATATAACCCGGTTTCCCAACAAACATCATGGGACCGGTAAAATAGAAACCAGTTCAAGGTCATACCTTTGCATCGCACAATCCACTTGAATTACATGATGATGATCTTAGCCTCCTCAAGGTGAACCGCCTTTTCTTGATCACGCTTCGCTCGGTGAAGACTTCCAACTTACTCCCCAAGAAACAATTATGGGAAAGCTTCTCCTAGGACTGACTTCACTTGACCTTTATCTCCAGGGGATGGCATGCTTCGAGCACATGATCTCAACGAAATGACCATCTAGAACTTGCAAATCTCAACAATTATGACCACTACCCACGTATATCATTGGTTAGTTCACAAAAGCTATATGGACAACTACTTAACATACCACGAGATCACATGCATGATCCCACTTGGTAGCGTTGAACAACTCTTCGCACTATGACTTGATCAATCTTGTATCTTTCCATCTCTCCTTATTATGATGATGTCATGAATGGTAAACATGATAGCTCACACAATCTCCTCCAACTCCATTGGTCGATCCTCTATCGACGTCGGTCAAGTGTGGTCAAATAAGAAAGTATACAATAGCAAGTTCCCAAGTGTCCAGCTTCACACACATGTCTTACCATGTACGAAGATTACACACTTATATGGCTTGCTAAACTGCCAATTCAACGCAACTGGAGGGATTGTGAGGCCGTGGCCTCAATTTCTGTTTTTCATATTTCTATTAGCTACCCTCAGCAGACAAGTAGAAAACTCACACGTGATAATGAATTTCCATGACGGTCAAAGGGGTAGACGACAGGGGGCCCACGGGTCGAGCTTTGGGCCAATATGACGCTCCAGAGCATCGTAATATATGACCTCTGTGAGAGTAATTGGACCGAGACCCTTTATTACTAATTTTACACAACTTTAGTGCTCGATGTTTGTCAAAATAGTCCCGTATATGATCTGCCATAGAAAATTTGTGCAGACCTTTAGAATACACACTTTGGTGCTCATTTTCTACACAAACTCGCTGATATCTACCATTTTAAAGTTGGGATTGTACAACTTTCTTCTCCGTAGACAAGGGCACACAACTTGTTGTCCAATGTTTTCTCCATTTTGTTACCCATATATATGTTCGTAAACATACAGGACTCCCAAACCCTATAATACCCATTTTAACTCAACATTTCACATAAACTCATCAATAAGTATCTTTTCTATGCCTTGATTGAATTGTTTTTCCTACCTAGACCATCATAGATGACCTCCCGTAAAGAATTTAGATGACTTTTGAAAAGAAACACCGATTGAGATGAAACTAATTTTGTTGGAATGATAATTGCGATAAGTACCCACCAGAAAGTGAAAATCTTGAGAAGAAGAAATAGAGAAAATACCACACACGAAGAGGTGTGGACCCTTTGTCAAACATGGACCTGTACATTTCTTCAACATCAAAAACGTAATAGACAAAAGCAGGCAAATCTCGTTCTCGAAGGACATGAGTTGTCATGATGAGCAAGAAAAGCACCAAGGCTACACAACGATAAAGCAAAAATAAGAACCAATAAATATGATGCCAAGGATGCAAAGGTTTGAACTCTCTAGAACAATACGATCAAGCTACTCACTTGAGAGCCCTCTGGATAACACTGTTGTCTATCCTATATAACCCGGTTTCCCAACAAACATCATGGGACTGGTAAAATAGAAACCAGTTCAAGGTCATACCTTTGCATCGCACAATCCACTTGAATCACATGATGACGATCTTAGCCTCCTCAAGGTGAACCGCCTTTTCTTGATCACGCTTCGCTCGGTGAAGACTTCCAACTTACTCCCCGAGAAACAAATATGGGAAAGCTTCACCTCGGACCGACTTCACTTGACCTTTATCTCCAGTGGATGGCATGCTTCAAGCACATGATCTCAACGACATGACAATCTAGAACTTGCAAATCTCAACAATTATGACCACCACCCACATATATCATCGGTTAGTTCACAAAAGCTATATGGACAACTACTTAACATACCACGAGATCACATGCATGATCCCACTTGGTAGCGTTGAACAACTCTTCGCACTATGACTTCATCAATCTTGTATCTTTCCATCTCTCCATATTGTGATGATGTCATGAATGCTAAACATGATAGATCACACAATCTCCTCCTTCAACTCCATTGGTCGACCCTCTATCGATGCCGTTCAAGTGTGGTCGAATAAGAAAGTATACAATAGCAAGCTCCCAAGTGTCCAGCTTCACACACATGTCTTACCATGTACGAAGATTACACACTTATATGGCTAGCTAAACTGCCACTTCAACACAACTGGAGGGATTGTGAGACCGTGGGCT
Organism: Poa pratensis; assembly: GCA_947311845.1. Taxonomy (NCBI): domain Eukaryota; kingdom Viridiplantae; phylum Streptophyta; class Magnoliopsida; order Poales; family Poaceae; genus Poa; species Poa pratensis. The sequence goes on along the minus strand of CAMZMU010000052.1, from coordinate 87,355 downwards.
CAATTTCTGTTTTCCATATTCCTATTAGCTACCCTCAGTAGACAAGTAGAAAACTCACACGTGATAATGAATTTCCACGACGGTTAAAGGGGTAGACGACAGGGGGCCCACGGGTCAAGCTTTGGGCCAATATGGCGCTCCAGAGCATCGTAATATATGACCTCTGTGAGAGTAATTGGACCGAGACCCTTTATTACTAATTTTACAAAATTTTAGTTCTCGATTGTTTGTCAAAATAGTTCCGTATATGATCTACCATAGAGAATTTGTGCCGGACCTTTAGAATACACACTTTGGTGCTCATTTTCTACACAAACTCGTTGATATCTACCATTTTAAAGTTGGGATTGTACAACTTTCTTCTCCATAGACAAGGGCACACAACTTGTTGTCCAATGTTTTCTCCATTTTGTTACCCATATATATGTTCGTAAACATACGGACTCCGAAACCCTATAATACCCATTTTAACTCAACATTTCACATAAACTCATCAACAAGTACCTTTTCTATGCCTTGATTGAATTGTTTTTCATACCTAGACCATCATAGATGACCTCCCGTAAAGAATTTAGATGACTTTTGAAAAGAAACACCGATTGAGATGAAACTAATTTTGTTGGAAAGATAATTGTGATAAGTACCCAGCAGAAAGTGAAAATCTTGAGAAGAAGAAATAGAGAAAATACCACACATGAAGAGGTGTGGACCCTTTGTCAAACATGGACCGGTACATTTCTTCAACATCAAAAACCTAATAGATGAAAGCAGGCAAATCTCGTTCTCGAAGGACATGAGCTTGTCATGATGAACCACAAAAGCACCAAGGCTACACAACGATAAAGCAAAAAATAGGAACCAATAATATGATGCCAAGTGTCATGGGTTTGTCACGTCAGGTGTCATAGATGACTTCGTAGTGTGGGATTACGCGAGTCAAGCATCTCCGAGCTTGGGATCGCATGAACAAAGATCAACAGATTTACCCAGGTTCGGCTCCCTCAATGTGAGTTAAAAGACCTACTTCCTGCCTACCCTAGATTGGTATTGATATGATAATCAAGGTGTTACAATGGAGGCGATCCAATCTGGTACTCGCCATATGAGCTAGGATTTTGGGCTTGATAGCTTGACCCCCTTCTAAGTCCCGCGAGTCCTCTTTATATACACAGAGGCTCGCTAGGTTACAAAGGAAACTTTCCCCACAAGGAATACATCCACGGAGTCCTACTCGGAGACTACTTGGTCTTCACGTCCTCCGGGATATGTCTTCTAGATCTTTCTCCTTATGGCAGTTCTGTGGGGACCCCGGACTAGCTGTCCGAAATACCCGATTATGCTTAACACAACGATCCCGTGATCAGTCTGTCGTTGCACATAATCCGAATTGGATACCAAAGTTTACATCCATTACAGTACCGAATAAAAGTCTTACATAAATGGTCATTTAGACCAAGTTCTTACATAGGTGCCTTCATGGGCCAAACCAAATATATCAGCGGAAGCTACGGCGTAATCGACATCATATTCTAATGATGACAACCCGATAGGCAGCTGACTTGTGGAGATCCTTAGTTGGCGTAGAAGTCGCCATATTCCTGCTCTGCGTAGTGTTCCTCCTCGTAGTCTGGCTAGGACAATAGCCAGGGACGAAACCAATATGAGTACATTTGAATGTACTCGCAAACTACCCCAACATGAGTATGCACCAGTTTTATTTTAGTTGACAACTTTTCTTATTTAAAACATCTCTATATCTTTATTGAAAAAGGTAAGAAGAGTTTTATAACTATTTTTAAAGAAGTCACCGTTTTCATCTGTTTTTCCAAAACTCCTCCTTTCTCCCGACCATAGCCCGTCATGGTCCACTTTCATCCCACCACCTCATACCGATCCGTTGGTATAGGTGTAGGAAACATTCTCCACTCCATTTTCTTTAAAAACTCAAAGCCTTTTTAAAACTTGCACAAGGTCTTAGGACAGTCTCCCAATTGTCCATATCCGAGGACTCGGCTATTCGAATAGTTTTAAACACTCTGCAGAGGTAGCACGCTTTTAACCCACATCCATCCGGCAACTCATCGTGTCTGCCACGTCTCGCCATACCAGGTGTATGCGAAGTAAGCCGCCGGCCATAGCCTCTTATTTGCTCATGCTAGCATAGGATCCTTCCCATATGACACTTTCCATCGACACCCAGTCCGGTTTCCCGTCAGAAACCCTAAGTGTGAGGACTCATAGTTTTGTCCGGCGGTTTATGGTGGAACCTTCTATCCTCCCCACCAACTTGTGTGAGGACCCGGGTCAGGGGGTAGGTCCTCGGACCATCCCCTCATGCATAACGGAGTCATCTCCGTTGATGAGGTATCCCATACTAATAAGAGCAAACTACATGACTACGCCTTTTTCCCATATGTGGTAAATGTGGTCGCACAGGGTAGGATTGGTTTCCATAGTACTAGGACACTGTGCATTTTTCATAAACATCACCATTTTTTCCACCTTTCCACTCCAACACCGACATCTCGGTATTTCATAAACTCATAAGAAATTTCAAAGGAGTTTTGAATAAACAACATTATTTTCCCATCCTAAAGTTTTATATAACTACTACATAGGGTGGCAAAATAATATCCATATATTTTTGAAAGGGGTTTTGTAAATCCTGCTTTGAGAGTAAACATGTTATGAAAGTAGATGCATATGTTGGTAGTGCAAGCTCAGAGAATAGCTTGCCTTGCTTGGCAAAGTGATCTTGCTCTTGTTCTTCAAATTCAGCAAACTCTCCTTCCTCGATATATCCGACAACGTTCTCGTCTAATTAACAAACAAACAATGCAAACAATCACTAAGCTATACAAGCAATCACCTCAACATAACCATCATCAACATCACAATTAGCTACTGCACACATCAAACCACACAATTTGATTTTCAAACAAAATTGAATTAAACATTTTTTTATTACTTCTAAATTATGGCAGAACTAGTTATTCATGTTTAATTCCACAACTTGAGTTCTGTTGGTCACAAAAATACAAACTAAAATTCTATGGAAAGCCACTGATGTGTAGAATACAACCCAATTTGAATTGGATTATTTGGAGTTACCAAACTCCCTACACATTGGATTGAATCCAGTAGCTTAATAATCAAGTTTTAGCTACCAATTAAATTATACTGTTCCAAAAATTAAACCCTTTTAGGGGTAACTAAACATGGATATATGTGAGCTAACAAAATTGGTCCTAACTCATTTGGATCAACCAATAAACATAATGGTCTGTTTTAGTCCAGAAGGGTTTATCTTAAATTCCACAATTTATACTACTTAATTAATTCTACCAAAATTAGGGGAGCTAACACAAGGCAGTACTAAGCTAGCAAAATTGGTTTGGAATTATTTGGACTAACAGAGCATCAGAAACAAACAAGTTTAGAATTTAAACCTTCTGTAGCATTTTCAATAATACTTTTTACTCATTTAATTAAATGACATGAGACCAATTGTGTTGGTTAAACAATTTCATAAGCTTTCCAGAACAGTTGAGTTTGATTTATTTGGATTCCTAAATCTCGAGATATTTAATTTCAAAGTTGACATCAGTACTGAGGATTTCAGAGAATTTGAATTAGAAAAATCCACTGTTGTGGATAATGTTGAAATCCTGACGGGTGGGTCCTACCCGTCAGTGACTCAGCGAAACGGTACGCGCGCGAGGGAAAAGATTAAAATTATGACAGCGGGACCCACATGGCAGTCTAACTTAATACAAAGCGGTACGTGGCCGTAGATCTTCGATCCAACGGCTCACGGAGGTCGCCATCGGCGACGACCTAAAACGAGCGGCGCTGCCGCGCCGGCGACGGCGAGGTGGACGGATCTCTCACCTAGGGGCTCGGGAGGAAGCGGCGATGACGCGAATCGATGGCGGCGGCTCGGGGAAGACGATGGTGCGAGCGGCAGTTGCTGGGGAAGTCTCTGTCGACGGCGGCGATGTCGCGCTCTTCGTCGGCGTCGGGCAGCAACTTCGGCGGAGCTTCGGGGTCGCGTCCGTGCACTAAAAAGAGGGAAAAGAAGCCTGGGTGAGTGCGGTGAGCTTGGGCAACAGCGTAGAGGGGTCAGAGGGAAGAATGGGAGGGTGTGGCATTGTGGTGGTGCTCGACCTCAACGGCGGCGTCGGGTGCGGCAGTGCACTGCCCTCCGGCGTGCACAGACGAAATTGAGGCGAGGGAAAGCTCGAGGGAGAGGTGTGGTGTTCCAGTGAGGTCTTAGGGTGGCTTTATAGGGCTCGGGGCGGTCCATGGTGGTCGAGGTCCACGGCGGCGGCCATGGCGCGTCTACGGTGACCAATTCCTCGGCTACGCGGCGAGGGTGCAGAGGCTCGTGGCGGCTTGGTGCTTAACGGGGTCCGGACACGTTCTAGAAGCATCTAGAGGAGCTGGGCGTGTCGAGGCGCAGAGGGCTGGGCCAATTTGGCCGGCGACGCCGCGGATGCCACGGCGATGCATCGGGCAGAGGGCGGCGTAATGGCGCGGGGAGGGGCTCGAGCGCTCTCTCCTGCACGCAGAGGCAGCAGAGGCACCGGGCGCGCGCGCAGGGGGGCCTGGGCGGCTCGGAAACGGTGAGGCGCAGCACGGCGACACGGCGGGGCGAGGGAGAGGTAGGGGATGACATTTTCGCAGAAAACCCCTGCCTCCTCTCTGCTCCTTTTTTTATTTCTGTTTTAGTCCTTCTGTTAAAACCAGAAGGTTTTCTAGGATTTAATTAGTGCATTTAAACCTTTTAGAAAAATTTGCAAAAATTTGTGGGGCCTTCCCATAATGTACAGAAGCTCCACAAAAATTGGCATAAAATAATAAAATGTTTTGAAACATTTTCTTTTATAGTACTTTGTTTATGTTATTTGAATTTATTTCAATTGTTTTTATTTTAGAATTTCAAAACTAGTTCAAAAATAATATTTGAGAGGGGAAAGTGGTAGGAACAAAATGGGGAGTGTTTACATTACAACTCCACTGACTTTGGTTTGAAAATAATTGAGTTTGTCACTTGGAGATTTTCATGTGACCACTTGTCACTTTTATTTTTCTTGCTTTGATTTTATATCTTGTTTTCTTTCTTTCTTACTAGTGTTTACTAGTGCAAACACTCACACAAACAGCAAGAACAACAACTCAAGTAACAAAAGCAATTATCACACAATAAACAACAAAAGTTTTTGTTGGCTCTCATTTTTGGAATATAAACCTGATAATAATTTTGGGATGTTACAAGTTCAATATTGGGCTTGCTCCCAAGTGGGCCTTTGTCCGTGCGAGTGAGTTAAGTCGCACTGGGCCGCGGGTTAATCTAGAAAGTATTCCCCCAACATTAGCCCCCAAGCGTGGCCTGAATCTTCATAGTATTTCTTGATCTTGAATGTTTAGGCCGCGCTTTTCCTTATTTCGCGGCTTATAATTGTGCAGGATTGGCCTTGACTCGCACCTGGAAGATCATCTGACATCGTGAGCTTCTTTGTTAGAGTAGCCTGATAGCTTCAGAACTTGTTGACGGTCCATCTTCAAAATTTTGATGACAATATGATGTAGCCCCAAGGATTGAGAGGATGTAACATGATAATCATCTCAATTCTTCTCGGAGAATTCTGAAGGTCATCACCTGTAACTTGATATCATGAATAAAATAATTGTTAAGATACAAGTAATTGTAATTGGTGTTGCCGTACTATAAGCAGTACATCGACCTCTAGTTAGGCCATCTGAATCCTTAAGTGGGCACTTGCGTGACTCAGTATTTCCTAGAAACATGTGTGTTCAGGGTCGAGAGCGGCCATGATAGGCAATCAAGCTCGATTGACGCCACACCCCAGTACTTTGGCCACATAATGCGAGTAGCAATCCAACTTAAGGTAAATTGATAATTGCCAATAAATTGGCTGTTTCAGGGTAAGAAAGACCCCAAGAAACATGATGATATTGCCATGATAGACTAAGCTATGATAAGCTTGATTATGATGACACATAAGGTCGCGCCTAGGTGGCAACCGAGTGTTATACATAGGGTTGGATCACGCGTAGGTGGCGATCCATGGTGATACATGGGGTCGGTCGTGCCTAGGTGGCGACCAGAGATGGTACAAAGTTTATGGCCACGCCTAGGTGGCGGCCGGTTTCTTGATACAAGGGTCGATCGTGCCTGGGTGGCGATCAGATGTTGCATAGGTCGCGCCTAGGTGGCGACCAAGTTGAAGTTCTAGCCCTGAGTGGATGTGATGATACTCAGCTATAAAGCTAGAAAGGATAATGCTTGGCTCTGATTAGCCTTTTCTTATGTATAGTATGGTCGCAGGTGTGCGACGTTCCAAGGGCGAGGTGCCTCGAGACGATCCTCGAAATCATGGCGTTCACTGCTTTCTTCCCTTACATACATCAGGTAGTACGACCCATTGTTTAGCTTCTTGCTGATGATGTAGGGTCCTTCCCATGGAGAGGACAGCTTATGCATTCCCTTGTGATCTTGTTTAAGTCGCAGTACTAGGTCGCCTTCTTGAAAGGTGTGGGTTTTGATGCGTCTGGCATGATAGCGTCGCAAGTCTTGTTGATATACCGCTGACCTTGATGCTGCCAAGTCTCTAACTTCTTCTAATGTGTCCACCGAGTCTTGCCGAGCTATCTCATTATCTGTCTCGATGTAAGCCGTAACTCTTGGTGAATCATGTATGATATCGCTGGGCATGACTGCTTCTGCTCCATAGACCATGAAATATGGTGTAAATCTTGTGGATCTGTTAGGGGTTGTTCTTAAGCTCCACAGTACTGCTGGCAATTCTTCCACCCAACATCCTGGAGATGCTTCGACTTTTTCAATAAGGCACGGCTTAATTCCATGGAGAATTTCCTGGTTAGCTCGCTCAGCTTGTCCATTGCTCTGCGGGTGCGCTACTGACGTGAGGTCCAATCTTATCCCATTGTCTGTGCAAAATATCTGGGTAGCCCTTCAGAGGTGTTTCTTCCATTGTCTGTAATGATACTGTGGGGGTACCCGAAGCGGAATATGACCTTCTTCAAGAACTTGACTGCTGTTTCAGCCTTGCAATCTCCACAGGTTCTGCTTCTATCCACTTTGTGAATTTATCCACCATGACCAGGAGGTGAGTTTTTCCGTTTGAAGACCGTCTGAAGGGCCCTACCATGTCAAAATCCCATACGGCAAAAGGCCATGTGATGGGTATTGTGCGAAGCGCTTGAGCTGGCATATGATCTTGCCTAGTGTATCTTTGACATCCGTCACACACTCTGACAATTTGCTCTGTATCTGCTAATGCTGTTAACCAGAAGAATCCATGTCGGAACGCCTTTGCCACCAAAGATCTTGACGAAGCATGATGGCCACAATCGCCTAAATGAATTTCGTGCAAGATTTTCCGTCCTTGTCAGAGACTAGTCCCAGGAACTAGGGGTGTCTCTCAAGTGCCAGGAAACGAGTAAGGGGCTGAACACAACGTCAAACAAATCCTCAACAACCTCGGCGACGGTGCACGTCGAGCTCGGTGAGGAACATCACGACAGAAAGGTAACACGAGCCGCTACCCAGGTTCAGGCCCACCGAGAGGTGTAAAAGTCCTACGTCCTGCTAAGATGTATTGCACTGCTTGGAGAGGTTCACAGTACAAGTGTGCTTGCCGAGGGCACTGCTATGGCTATGGTGGAACGAGCTCTGTCTTCTTCTCAGACCTAGCTCCTTGGTTGTGGAATCAGTTGTCGAATGCGGGATCACTCCTAAATCGTACACTGGATCCTTAAATACTGGGCTTAGTCCTCTTCCCCGAAAACCTCTGGTGGGAAGGGATACCACAATGCCGCCGAACCGGAGCACAGCGCACAATGTCGGGGCGTCCATGGACACGGTCCATGGCAGGGAGCACGTCGTCTTGGCAGAAAAAGCCACCGTCCAACCAGGACGGTGGGCTGGCATTGCAGAGCTCTAGGGCGTGCCCCACGGTGACGTCGCATTTGGAGCGTAGCGGCGGCCGGCCACTTTATCACCAATTTGGCAAGTCTCGGAGTTCGCTTTGCTTGCCGCAGCTCCTTTGACCACTTTATACACGAGAATGGCAACTGCGGCGTCTTCGTCATCACGCGCAGGCGCGCCCGTCACTCTGTGGTGGGCGCAGAGCCCATGTGCACTCTGAAGCGGCGCAGGAGCTTGCTTCCACTTGAAGGAACCCCGCGAGGCCTGAACCCTCGTCGAGGTTCTGTTACCGTTGACCTCTCGCGAGGGAAAACCTCTCGAGGGTGGTGCGGAGACGCGCCAGAGCCTGAAGATCTTCTAGGAGAGGCATTCTTGAGGTAGAGGTCCCCCTCGAGGCCTCCAGGCCGATCGTTTGGTCCTTAGCAGAAATGCTCAGTCGAGCAAATAAGCCCTCGCGAGGGAAAATGCCTCGCGAGACTCGCCAGGCTGAAGGCCTGGTCCTTAGCAGAAATTCCTGCGGATCGTTCGAGGGCTGTGGCAGGCCGGCCCATGACACCCTGGTTTTCACTGGGCCGACAGTGGCCCCCGGGCCCGCGATGGGGACGTTGGAGCTCCTCAGGCGGAGGCGAATCGTCGTGGGCCCAAAGAAGCCTGCGAAGCCCGAGACACGTGGAGCGCTGTGGTCGGGCACGATCCCACGATCTCCTCTAAAGTAACGGGCGTCGTGGTGGGTCCCGCCACGTCCCTGTAACGGCTCGATGAGCCGATATAAGGCGAAGAGCTCGGCGTAGGCGGCCTTCACTTCTTTCGTTCCCCTTTCATCTCCTTCCTTCCAGCGCTCAATCCTCAATCCCCTCCTACGCGACCTTGCTGCAATGGCGCCCAAGAAAGCTACCGCTGCTTCGAAGGGCAAGGCATGGCGAAGAGCGGCGCGTCCGCTGAAGCGTAGCGGGACGGCGACTTTGAGCCGGCTCTGAGCGGCTCCCGCTTCAAGATGGAGGCGCAGCTGGACAAGGTGCGCCACATGGTGGCTTCGAAGACCAACGAGCATGGCGCCACCGTGCTCAAGCACGCGGGCGACTCCCACGACAGCTTCTACCCCATCTTCATGCACTCTCTCTTCGCCGGCCTCGTTCCCCCCTTCTCCATCTTCACCCCAACTCCATCCTCATCCTCGCCATCTTCGCCTACCTCTGCGAGGCGTAGATCGGCATTCCGCCTTCGGTGGACCTCTTTCACAGCTTCTACGCGCTCCGGTTCAGGGTGAACAAGGAGCGGTCAGGGTGCGTGTCCTTCCGCATCACCGATGGCATGAAGGGCATCTACATCCCCATCGTGCGGAACGGCGAGGACATCGTGACCAGCGTGACGAAGAAAGTGGAGGACTTCCGGAAACGCTGGTTCCTCATGCAGTTCGGGAGCCAGAGCGCCTTCTTCGAGCTGCCTGAAGCGCGCCCCACGAAGAGGGCGAGCTGGGCCTCCAAAGGGCTCAAGGGCGCGACGCTTGGTCCTGTGGTGAGGTGCTTGAGGGACCTCCGCGAGGCCGGCCTCACCGGGCAGATGGTGGCCAAGGACTTCGTGAGGCGCCACATCGCTCCGCTCCAGAGGCACGCGGACGCGATGTGGCTATACTCCAACCAGGGGGACAAGATGCGCCTGAGCGCTACCCTCTATACGAAGGAGGAATTGCACGCCCTCATGGAGACTCTCTTCACGTCTCCAGACATCCCCATGCCCACTGATCAGACCGTGCCGCTTCATCGGATCGACCTCGGGCGCCGCGTTCTCGCATGTGCAGGCGATGCCGAAGTTCGACCAGTGGGGCCTGGTGCCTAAGGGGCACAGTGGGCCTCGCGAGGACCTGGAGTCCGCGGCGCAGGGGGCGCCAGTTGAGGTCGATGAGGAGACGATGGAGACGCCTGCAGAGTCCGATGCGGGCGCAACCGGCGCCTCGGGAGATGCCGCTTCCTCGGCGGGGAACTCGAGCGCCCTAAGAGTGCGGTGCCTGAAGCGGAGGTCCACGAAGTCTCCTCAGGCAGCGGCGACAAGTTCGTGGTTGCCCCCTTGCGACGTGTTGAGGGGGAGGAGGATAGTGACGACGACGATGCTTCGTCGGGCCACTGCGAGCCTCGCTCCAAGGCGATCCACGATAGGAATGCCGGGGCCCAGGAGGAGACAGAGGCACGGACGAGCGTGGGGCCCAGTGTTCCGCCCGCGAAGCGGAAGAAAAGGAAGTGGGTCGACACCGCGGCGTAAGTTTTTGCTCTCCTCTCGCGCTTGATGTTGTTCTTGGTGTATGCCTCTCGAGGGTTTCTGAGTCTTTTTTCTCTACAGACGCACCGAGGAGCCAAAGAGGCGGAGGCTCCGGAGGCTTGGAGAGATCTCCGGCTCTGCCGCGGTGTCCGCGACACCCATAACAAAGAGGTGCTCCACGAGGCTACCGCTTCATCTCCTGAGGCTGTGACGCCACCTCCTGGGGCGGAGGAGCGCCACGAGGAGAGGGAGGAGGAGGTCGCGGTGACGACGCCGCTGCCTTCGCGGCCTGACGCTTCTCCTGCGTAGCAAGAGAAGATGCCGGAGGTGGACGTGGCAAGGACCACGCCGCCGACGATGGAGGACACGGCAGGAGTAGCTGCGTCTGCGGAGACGCGTGCAGACGTCGATATGGAGGACACCGCGGTGCCGCTGCCTCCACCGAGGGCCTACAGTGGGCACGGAGGCTGCCGCGGGGTCGGCCTTAGCAGAGAAGGCCAACCCTGCTCCTGAGGAGGAGGAGAGTGCTCCCCAGGGGCAGGGAAATGGCGGAGCTAACGGTGGGGGCGCCTCGAGCCCCCAGGGGCAGGGAAATGGCGGAGCTAACGTGGGGGCGCCTCGAGCCCCAGAAGGCTCCCAGCAGAAGGCGAGGGGGCCTCGCCAGAGCCCCCAGAAGGCCCCTTGCACGGAAGAAGAGGGAGGCTCCAGCAGAGCCCCCAGGCGCGCCTCGAGGTCACCCAGAGCCCAAGGCGCGACCCCGGAGTCCTCAGCAGGCGCTGGCGCTTCCAGGCCCTCTGGAGAATCGTGGGCCCTAGCCTTGCTGGGTCGGCGCCCTGTCGCGGCTCGCCGAGAGGCCGTCCTTCGCTCGGCGAGGGAGGTGCTCGATGGGCTCGAGGCCCAGCTCGCTGAGGAAGACCGCACCAGGGCGGAGGAGGTCGCCGAGCTTGCGGGGCTGGGCTTGCCTCCAGGAGACCGTGGAGCGCTGCCGCCGGAAGGACGAGGCAGCCCAGGCGCAACGCGAGGGCGCTGCGCTCTGCTGAAGAGATCCGCCTCAGCGTGGTCCGCGAGGTCGAGGAGACCCTTGCGGTCCTGAGCGCTAAGCGCGAGGCTCTCGAGGCGGAGACGGAGGCCAAGCATCAGGAGCTGGCGGCGCGCGAGGCGGCGGTCTCCACCAAGCACAAGGAGCTCCTAGACCGCGAGGCGGGAATCATTGCCGAGTCGGAGACCGTGCGGCAAGGCCTGGAGAAGCTCCGCGAGGACCTGCGTGTCCGTGAGAACCAGATGGTGCAGCGCGGGGCAGAACTTGATGCCCGCGAGACCGAGCTGCGCAAGCGCGAGGAACAGGTCGAACAGATCGAGAAGGATCAGTCCGCGCAGCGGGAGCACCTGGAGTCTCGCGAGAGCAAAGTCACTCAAGACGAGGCGTTCTACCAGAAGCGCCTCGCGCTGACCAACGAGAACCTCCGCAAGAAGGAGGAGCAGCTGGCGGCGGAGTCCGCGACCAAGGAGCAGCTCTTCCGCGACAATTGCAGGAAGGACTTCGCGGACAAGGCCAAGAAGCAGGAGGCGCGCTTCACGAAGAGACGCAACGAGCTCGAGGCCCGCATCAGGGAGCTTGAGGCTCAGAAGCAGCGATTCGACTCCCGCCTTCATGACGCTGTGGAGGCTCGGAAGCACGCGGAGCAGGACCTTGCCTCCTTGACGCAGGACATGAACGAGATGCAGCAGCAGGTGGGGCCTGTTGTGGAACTCGTCGAGGAAGCTCGGCGGAGCGCTCTGACTGCGCAGGTCTTGTCGCGCCAGCGGGAGCGCATGTTTGCTTCCTTGGTGAGGCGTGCGCGTGCTGTCGGAGCCGCCTGGGGACCGAAGCCCCCAGGCTCTCTGTCGAGGGGAACCAGGACGTCGCCGTCTACCTTGGCTTCTTCGAGCAGCTCCTCACCAAGTTTGAAGAGGTCGTGACGAACCTCGACGACTTGGTCGACACCGAGAGCCGCGAGCTCCTTGGCGTCGCGATCGGCCAAGTCTTCGCCAACCTTGCACACCTCCACCCCGGCTTCGATTTCGCGTCTGTGATGGAGCCTCTGGAGAAGGAGCTCGCCGAGAAGCTGGACGCCTCGGTGTGGGACGACGTGGAGAAGTACACTCAACGCTTCAAGAGGGTCGAGGTTGAGGAGAGCGACGACGAGGCTGGTGCTGAGGAGGTGGGACGAGGACGTCGACGGCGACGACGACAACCCCGCTGCTTAGGTTGCCCCTGTGGAGAGATGTGCCAAGGGCACCAGTTATCTTAAGACTTGTTGCTTTTATTTCGTGCTGGTTTGTAAAGACACTTTAACTTTGTGCAAGTGTGAGTGCCCCTCGGGAGGCCTTTTATCTGTTCCCTCATGTCTTTTTCGCTCTACGTCGTTAGGACCCTGCTCTTAGCGCAAATAGCACCGCCGCTTCGGTATGCCGGAGTCAGGGCTCGACAAGGCCGGGGGGTGCGTAAGGCTTAGAGAGGTAAGAGCCCTCGAGGCGCGATGCTCAGGGGCTCCCCTTTGACGTGCAAGCAGCCCATGAGGCGTAAGAGAGAAAAGAGAGGCTCGAGGGGCGACAAAACCAGCGAGAGGGAAAAAGAGCTCATGAGGCGTAAGTTCTGGACTTAGCTCTGGCGAGACGCCTGCTTTGTAGAGGGTGTTGTGTTCCTGGTGAGGTGTTCTCCCTCTCGAGGCTGCCTGAGACTGGCTTGGAGCTTTTGGAGCCCTGCAAGGCGTCTTGTTCCCTGTGTTGGAGAGAGAGAGAGAACCCACAAGCAAAGCATAGTTGTACAACTCATGCGCGCTCATAGATTTCCTCATGGGTATCTCACGAGGAGAATAAGCACCAAGGTCCTTGGTGAGGTGACGTGCATGGGAGCTAACCCACGAGTCAGAGCTCTTTGGTGAGATAACGGTCGTGGGCGGAGAGCCACGAGTTAGAGCTCGGATCCTTTGGATTTTACGACGCTGCTGGGATGCTCCCGAGACACAGGCACCGTGCTCAGCCCCCGCTCGCGAGGTGCGCATGGGGAAAAATGTGAGCGCGAATGAAATGTAAGAAAGCAAACTCACCAAGCAATATTACATAACGGCGCCGAAGCGCAATAGGTTCATGATGACCTGAAATTGTTCATTACACTTGGCGAGGCCAAGACAAAGTCCGCCATGTCTGGGCATGGGGTTCCACATGGAGTGGCTGAGGCTTCCCGCGGCCCGTGGCGACGCGTTGTAGGAAACTCTCAGTGGAGATGGCCCTCGTGAAGGGAAAGCTTGGTGAAGCTGGGAGGTGAAGACGCGTGCTTCCCTCTTGAGACAAAAAATGCCTGCCGCGACGTGATCACGGGTAGAACTTGCGTAGGTGCTCGATGTTCCATGGATTTTTGATCGGATCGCCGTCTTCCGTCTCGAGCCGCACCGCGCCAGGCCTGGCGATGTGCGCGACCCTGTAGGGGCCTTCCCACATGGGTGAGAGCTTGTGGAGGCCTTCTCTGGAGAGGATCCTCCTGAGGACGAGATCGCCTGTCTCGAGGGTGCGCGGCCGTATGTGGCGGCTGTGGTAGCGGCGCAGGTCTTGCTGGTACTTTGCCGCTCGGAGGGCGGCACGGGCGTAGTCCATCGAGCAGCAGCAAGTCGTCGTTGTGGAGCTCCTCTTGGTTGTCCTCGTTGAAAGCAAGGATCCGTGGGGACCCATGCTTGATCTCGGTGGGGAGGACTGCTTCAGCGCCATAGACGAGAGCGAACGGCGTTTCTCCAGTGGGCTTCGTGGCGGTGGTGCGGATGGACCAGAGCACGGAGGGGAGCTCTTCGATCCAGTTCTTGCCGTGGGCCTTGAGGCGATTGAAGCTTCTTGTCTTGAGGCCTTTGAGCACTTCTGCGTTCGCCCGCTCAGCTGCCCGTTGCTTCGTGGATGAGCCACCGAGGCGAAGCAGAGCCGTGTGCCGAGACTCTCGCAGTAGGCCCTGAAGATGCCGCTGGTGAACTGCGAGCCGTTGTCGGTGATGATGCGATTTGGCACGCCGAAGCGACAGGCCAGGCCTCTGATGAATTTCACCGCTGATCTCGCCGGGATGGTGCGCACCGCTTCAACCTCCGCCCATTTGGTGAACTTGTCGATGGCGACGTAGAGGTAGCGGTAGCCCCCGCTGGAGCGTGGGAAAGGTCCCAGGATGTCCAGCCCCCAGACCGCGAAGGGCCAGGAGAGGGGATGGTCTGGAGCCCCAGCGGGCTGGTGGACTTGCTTGGCGTGGAACTGGCATGCCTCGCAACTGGACGATGTGGTTGCATCTTGAAGCACTGAGGGCCAATAGAACCACTCCTGAAGACTTTCCCTGCGAGGGTGCGTGATGATGAGTGGTGGCCACATTCTCCACTGTGTATGTCCTTGATCAGCTGGCGGCCTTCTTCAGGGGGGACGCATTTTAGTGCAACTCCATTTGGACGCTTGCGGTACAGGTCTCCCTCGTGAAGGCAGTATGACTTGGCCTGGCGAGCAACTCTCTCTGCTTCTGCGTCCTCTTCAGGGAGGACTCCGTCCCTGAGGTACTCCTTGAGCTCATCGATCCAGCCCGTCTCTTGGTGTGTCATGGCCAGCAGCAGGCGTTCCCCTGTGGGTGGACCGCAGCCTGGTGCTCCAGATGTTGGTGGTGGTGGGAGCTCTTCGTCCATGTTCATTTCAACGGCTTCTTTTGGCTGTTTCACCGATGCCCTGGTGAGCCTCTCCTCGAACACGCCCGCCTGCTGGGCTTCTCTGCGTGATGCTCGCCTGGCGATGTCGTCGGCCTCCTGGTTCTCCCTTCGTGGGATGTGCCTGAGCTCCATCCCCTTGAAGTGTTTCTCGAGCTTGCGGACCTCCTCGAGGTAAGCGGCCATATGGCCGTCCTTAGGCGTGTAGCTCTTGTTGGAGAAGTTGACGAGGAGCTGGGAGTCGCCCTTGATGAGTAAGCGCTTGATGCCGAGGGCGATTGCGGCTCTGAGCCCGGCGAGGAGGCCCTCGTACTCGGCGATGTTGTTGGAGACCTTGTCTGTCGTGAAGCACAGCTGGACGGCGTAGTAGAGCTTGTCGCCCTTGGGTGAGGTCAGGACGACGCCAGCCCCAGCGTTCTGGCATGCGAATGCTCCGTCGAAGTGCATGGTCCAGTGGCTTGGCCGTGTCTCCTGCTGGCGTGGATTCTGCCTCATGAGGCTCTTCTTGCTGCGTGTCTGTCCACTCGGCGACGAAGTCAGCCAATGCTCTCCCCTTGATGACCCTGGTGGTGTCGAAGCGCAGGCCAAAAGGTTGCAGCTCAATGTTCCACCCTGCGACGCGGTCAGTGGCGTTTGGATTGCGCAGGATCTGCTCCAGAGGGAATGATGTGACCACCGTGATGGGGTGGCCCTGGAAGTAGTGGCGCAGCTTCCTGGAAGCGATGAGGAGCGCGAGGAGGAGCTTCTGCTGCATAGTGTACCGCTCGCGAGCATCTCGCAGCACAGTGCTGACGAAGTAGACGGGATGCTCGACGAGGGCTGTCGATGGTGACGCAGCGCTGGGTTCCTCGGGAGCCTTGTCGAGCCTCTCGAGAGGTGGACCCTCGTCGAGGGTGCCTTCTGGTTGCGGGCTCGGCATGGGCTCAGGGCCTGAAGAGGATGTTTCCTTGTCGGGGGGATCTGGGCTTGGCGTGGCGGTGTCCTTCTTGGCGAGGACTGGCTCTTCCCTTTCTGCCACCAAGGCTGCGCTCACTGTTTGTGGAGTGGCTGATAGGTACAGCTTCAGATGCTCGCCGGGCCTTGGGGCAACCATGACAGGTGGGCTAGCCAAGTACTTCTTCAGGTCTTCAAATGCCTTGTCCGCCTCAGGCGTCCACTTGAACGTGCCAGACCGCTTCATGAGCTTGAAAAATGGCAGCGCCCTCTCGCCGAACTTGGAGATGAAACGGCCGAGGCTGGCCATGCATCCCGCGAGGCGCTGCATGTCCTTAAGGCGACGAGGTGGCTGCATCTCTTCTATGGCTTTGATCTTGTCAGGATTCGCTTCTATGCCGCGGTGAGACACTAGGAACCCGAGGAGTTTGCCTGACGGTACCCCGAAGACGCACTTGGCGGGGTTCAGCTTGATGCTTACTTTGCGCAGGCTGGCAAAGGTCTCCTCGAGGTCCTCCATGAGGGTGTGCTCTTCGCGAGTCTTGACCACGATGTCGTCGACGTAGGCTTCTGCATTTCTTCCCATCTGAGCCCCCAAGGCCTTCCTCATGAGCCTCTGGAAGGTGGCGCCGGCGTTCTTCAGGCCAAAGGGCATGCAGACGTAGCAATACACACCACAAGGGGTGAGGAATGCTGTCTTCTCCTCATCCTCCTTCGCCATCTTGATCTGGTGGTAGCCTGAGAAGGCATCCAGAAAACAGAGGAGGTCGCAGCCGGCGGTGGAGTCCACGATCTGGTCTATCCGAGGCATGGGGTACGGGTCCTTGGGGCAGGCCTTGTTGAGGTCGGTGTAGTCGATGCAGAGCCTGCCGCCCCCGGTGTGCTTGGGAACGACCACCGTGTTGGAGAGCCATGTGGGGTGTGGAACTTCTCTGATGATGTGCGCTTCTTTTAACTTCTCTACTTCCTTGATGATGAACTCTTGCTTCTCTGGCGCCTGGCGCCGTGCTTTCTGCTTCACGGGGCGTGCGTTTGGACACACGGCTAAGTGGTGCTCGATCACCTCCCTCGGTACTCCGGACATCTCTGACGGTGTCCATGCGAACATGTCAGAGTTTGCCCTGAGGAAGGCGACGAGCGCGCTTTCCTATTTGGGAGGCAAGCCAGCGCCTATGGTGACGCTAGCCCCCGAGCCGCTGGCGTCCAGTGACACCTTCTTCGTGGCTGCCTGCTCCTGTGAGAACAGCTGCTTCTTCTTCGCGGGCCTCTCGAGGGGCTCCATGTCCTCATCAGCGGGGAATGCCACGGCAGCGGCCTTGTAGGCGGTCTCGACAGAGCGCATTGCGTCCTGGACTTGACCGTGGATGGCGATGGTGCCGCCGCTGCCTGGAAGCTTGACGATGTTGTACGCATGGTGAGTGACGGCCATGAACTTCGCGAGGGCGGGGTAGCCGAGGATGGCGTTGTAGGGCAGGCCAATGTGCGCGACGTCGAAGTCGATCTGCTCGGTGCGGTAGTTCTGCGGCGTGCCGAAGGTGACCGCGAGCCTCACCTGCCCCAGAGGTGTGGTAGAGCCACTTGTCACCCCGTGAAGGGCCTAGAGGGCATGAGCCACTCGTAGGGCACTTGAAGCTGCTCGAAGGTCTCGACAGAGATGACGTTCAAGCCCGCACCCCCATCTATAAGTGTCTTGGCGACGGCGATGTTGTTGATGATGGGGGTGCACACCAGGGGATGGTGCCTACTGCCTTGGTCGACTTGGGGTGGTCCTTGGAGTCGAAGGCGATGGTGTACTGTGACCACTTGAGGGGCTGGGAAGCCTCAAGCCCTGGAAGCGCTGCGCTGACCTCGCGAGAGAATTGCTTGAAGTGGTTGTTGGACTTGGGCGCTGGGACCCGCCGAGGATGCAGGCTATTGCCCCCTGAGGGGCCTGGTAGCCCCCAGGGTTCTCGTCGGGGAGGTTGCCGTTTTGCCCAGCGTTGTTCCCCCGAGCCCTGTGCTGGAAGTTGTGGCGTCCACCTCCGCGGCCACCACGGCCTCCGCCGCGGCCGCCGCGGCCCTGGTTCTTCTCCCGCTCCTTGCTGAGCTGCTTGAGCTCCCAGCAGTCTTCAGTGGCGTGGTTGTGCCTGTTGTGGTAGATGCAGTATGGGCGATTGTCCGCCTTTTTCTCTTCAGCCGCCGGAGAGGCCTCGCGAGGCTGCTTTGCGTCAGGCTCTGCCGCGAGGATGGCGGTGGTCTTGCGCTTCTCGGCAGGCTTCTTCTTGCTCCTGGACCCCTCTGGAGGGTCCTCCTCCACTTCCTTCTTGACGAAGAGGAGGCCCTCTTCAGCCTTGGCGCACTTGTCAGCCAGATCAAAGAGCTTCACCACAGAGGAGAGGGTGTCGTGGATGCCGAGCTTCTCGAGCATCCTGTGGTTCGTGACGCCCTCCCTGAAGGCGGAGATGACGTGCGAGTCCGGGATGTTCGGAATCTTGTTGCGGACCTGGCTGAAGCGCTGGATGTATCTGCGGAGGGTCTCGTCAGGCTTCTGGCGCACCGCGCGAAGGTCGTTGTAGGTGAGCGCGCGTTCGTAGGTGCCCTTGAAGTTGGCGACGAAGACCTTGCAGAGGTCCTCCCACGTGTCGATGGTGTTCTCGGGGAGGTTCATGAGCCACGAGAGCGCGGAGTCCTTGAGCGCCATGGAGAGCCAGTTGGCCATCACCTTGTCGTCGCCTCCTGCAGCTTGGATGGAGACGGTGTAGAGCTGCAGGAACTCCAGAGGGTTGGTCCTGCCGTCGTAGCGTGGAGGGAGGTCTGGCTTGAACTTCACAGGCCAGACGACGGCGCAGGTTGCGGGTGAAGGCGGTGCAGCCCGTGGCGCACGTCGCGGCGCCACCAGCGACCTGGCAGTCGTGCGGCGAGGATGCATGTGATGCGGCGCGGTGGTTGGCTACCGGAGCTGCAGCTGGAGGAGGTGGCGGAGGCGGAGGGGGAGGAGAAGCGCCGTGCGCCATGTTCCCCTCACACCCAGAGTGGCGCACCAGCGAGCGAGAGGGTGCTGGTGCTGTAGTGGTGGCGGCAGGAACGGCGGCAGCGTTGATGAGCTCCTCAAGATGCCCTAGCCAGTTGTCATGGCCCGCCTACGTGGGACGGTAGCGCAGCAGCTCTTGCGCCATCAGCAGCGCGGTGGCTGGACTGGGCGCTGCTCAGCCCATCGTGGAGGTGCTCTCGCGCCTGGATGGGTGTAAGGAGGAAGCTCCCTCGTCCTCGCCATCGATGCCGCCGTCGTTGCCGCTACCGTTGCCATCGTCGTCCTCAGGGTGCTCGACGCGCGGCTCGGCGTTGCGCTCTGAAGCGCGGTTGGCGCGCGGGCGACCACGTGGGTTGTGGTTGGCGGCGGGCTCGGTGTTGGCCCTGCCAGATGTCCGTCGCGCGAGACGCGCAGCTCGCATGTCTGTCATGGCGCGGAGAGATTGAAGAAGTTAAAGACGCGCCTCAGCCCCCTACCTGGCGCGCCAAATGTCGGAGACTAGTCCCAGGAACTAGGGGTGTCTCTCAAGTGCCAGGAAATGAGTAAGGGGCTAAACACAACGTCAAACAAATCCTCAACAACCTCGGCGACGGTGCACGTCGAGCTCGGTGAGGAACATCACGGCAGAAAGGTAACACGAGCCGCTACCCAGGTTCAGGCCCACCGTGAGGTGTAAAGCCCTACGTCCTGCTAAGATGTATTGCACTGCTTGGAGAGGTTCACAATACAAGTGTGCTTGCCGAGGGCACTGCTATGGCTATGGTGGACTATGGTGGAACGAGCTCTGTCTTCTCAGACCTAGCTCCTTGGTTGTGGAATCAGTTGTCGAATGCGGGATCACTCCTAAATCGTACACTGGCTCCTTAAATACTGGGCTTGGTCCTCTTCCCCGAAAACCTCCGGCGGGAAGGGATACCACAATGCCGCTGAACCGGAGCACAGCGCACAGCGTCGGGGGTGTCCATGGACATGGTCCATGGCAGGGAGCATGTCGTCCTTGCAGAAAAAGCCACTGTCCAACCAGGACGGTGGGCTGGCGCTGCAGAGCTTTGGGGCGCACCCACGGTGACGTCGCATTTGGAGCGTAGCGGCGGCCGGCCGCTTTATCACCAATTTGGCAAGTCTCGGAGTTCGCTTTGCTTGCCGCAGCTCCTTTGACCACTTTATACACGAGAATGGCAACTGCGGCGTCTTCGTCATCACGCGTAGGCGCGCCCGTCACTCTGTGGCGGGCGCAGAGCCCATGTGCGCTCTGCAGCGGCACAGGAGCTTGCTTCCACTTGAAGGAACCCCGCGAGGCCTGAACCCTCATCGAGGTTCTGTTACCGTTGACCTCTCGCGAGGGAAAACCTCTCGAGGGTGGCGCAGAGACGTGCCAGAGCCTGAAGATCTTCTAGGAGAGGTGTTCTTGAGGTAGAGGTCCCCCTCGAGGCCACTAGGCCGATTGTTTGGTCCTTAGCCGAAATGCTCAGTCGAGTAAATAAGCCCTCGCGAGGGAAAATGCCTCGCGAGGCTCGCCAGGCTGAAGGCCTGGTCCTTAGCAGAAATTCCTGCGGAGCGTTCGAGGGCTGTGGTAGGCCGGCCCATGACACCCTGGTTTTCACTGGGCCGACATCCCTCTTCTGGTGAAACACATCTTTGGAATGCTCCTGATACGCTGCGCTTGTATAATTCGTTGTTGATGATTATATAGTCCTTTGACCGTCGTATGATTTTGCGCTACTCAATCTCATCGTCTGGCAGCACTCCGCGACTTAAATATGCCATGTATGGCTCTGTCCATCTTGGCTGTTCATGCAGGGTTGCGACTAAAGTTGAATCGTCCTCTGGCTCTGCAATATCAATCTCTGCTGGAGGCCTGACTGATGGATTGTGTAGTTCATCCAGGAAAACATTGGGTGGGACCGGCTGTCTGTTGGATCCAAGCCAAGACAGGGCATCTGCAGCTTCGTTTTGTCTCCGATCAATGTGTTCAACTTGGTATCCAGTGAAATGTCTAGCAATTCTGTCCACCTCTCTCCTATATGCAGCCATGTTCGCATCCTTGCTATCCCATGTTCCAGAGACCTGCTGTGCCACCAAGTCTGAATCGCCAAAACAACGTATGCGTTTGATGTTCATCTCTTTTGCTATACGTAGACCATGAAGCAGTGCCTCGTACTCTGCTACGTTATTTGTGCAGTTGAAGTGTATCTGTAACACATACCACAGCTTGTCTCCCTTCGGAGATGTTAGAACAACTCCAGCCCCCGAGCCTTGCAACTCTCTTGACCCATCAAAATGCATAGTCCAATATTTGGTTTCTGGCATGCTAGGAGCGACTTGGATTTCTGTCCAATCGTTAATAAAATCTGCAAGAGCTTGCAACTTGATTGATGTGCGCGGCTCGTAGCTGATGTGATGTGGTCCCAACTCGATCGCCCACTTAGCGACTCTTCCAGTAGCTTCTCGATTACGAATGATATCTGCCAATGGTGCTGAACTAACCACAGTTATTGGATGCTCTTGGAAGTAGTGCTTCAGCTTGCGACTTGCCATGAACACTCCAAACACCAACTTCTGCCACTGTGGGTAACGCTGTTTGGAAGCCGTAAGGACTTCGCTCACGTAGTATACTGGTCTCTGGACAGGGTACTCCTTTCCTGTTTCTTGTCTCTCCACAACCATGACAGCGCTCATAGCGCGGGAATTTGCCGCTATGTATAGTAACATTGGCTCTTTATCTTTTGGAGCCGCCAGAACTGGAACATTTGTCAATTGATGTTTCAAGGCTGTCAGAGCTTCGTCGGCCTCTACGTTCCAAACAAAGGTGTCTGATTTTTTCAACAGTCTGTACAAAGGTAATGCTTTCTCTCCCAATCTTGATATAAAGTGACTTAAAGCTGCTACGCAACCGGTAAGTCGCTGCACATCTTTTATCTTTTCTGGCTTTTAGAGATCCATCACAGCCTTTATCTTGTCAGGGTTGGCCTCAATGCCCCTTTCTGATACTATGAATCCCAATACCTTACTTGCTGGTACCCCAAAGACGCACTTTGTGGGGTTGAGCTTCATGTTGTATTTTCTAAGATTTGTGAATGTCTCTGTCAGGTCACTAATAAGATCCTGGCCAACTTGCGACTTAACCACAATATCATCCACGTAGGCGTGAACGTTGCGACCTATTTGTTCATGTAGACAATTCTGAATGCATCTTTGATAAGTCGCACCTGCGTTCTTCAACCCGAAGGGCATGCTGACATAACAAAAAGCTCCAAAGGGCGTTATGAAGGACGTTTTTCTTGGTCCTCCCTCTTCATCTTGATTTGACGGTAGCCTGAGTAGGCATCCAAAAAGCATAACAGCTCGCACCCAGAAGTTGAATCAATCACTTGGTCGATTTGCGGTAAAGCAAATGGGTCCTTTGGACAGGTTTTGTTAAGGTTGGTGTAATCAATGCACATTCGCCACGTACCGTTCTTTTTCATAACCAATACTGGGTTTGCCACCCACTCCGGATGGTATACCTCTATGATGAATCCTGCAGCTAGCAAGCAAGCTATTTCCTCTCCTATTGCCTTTCTCCTATCATCGTGGAAACGTCGTAGTAGTTGCTTCACTGGTTTAGCCACGGGGTTCACTTTGAGGCTATGTTCTGCTAATTCTCTTGGGACCCCTGGCATATCTGACGGCTTCCATGCGAAGATGTCCTTATTTTCCTGGAGAAAAGCGACGAGGGCCTTCTCCTACTCTTCTTCCATGTGTGCTCCTATGCTGGTTTGCTTGGATGAGTCGCCAGGAACAAGATTTATCTGCTTAGTGTCCTGGGCCGCTTTGAATTTCATTGGTGGCTCGGCAGATGGCGTGGTAACCACACTCATGTCGTTCGGGTCCACCTGCGACTTATAACCTTTTAGCTCTTTCGCGGCACAGGCGGATTCTGCGAAGGCCGCATCTCCCTTTTCACATTCTATCGCTTTTTCTCTATCTCCGTACACTGTGATGACCCCTTTTGGTCCTGGTATCTTCAACTATAGGTACACGTAGCATGGCCTGGCCATAAACTTAGCAAAGGCCGTTCTTCCAAACAAGGCGTGGTATGGGCTTTGAAATTTTACCACCTCGAAGCATAAGAATTCGCTTCTAAAGTTCTCTTCTGTCCCAAAAGTTACCCCTAGGGTTATTTTCCCCGCTGGTCATGCGGACCTTCCTGGGACAATGCCGTGAAACACTGTTGACATGGGCTGCAGACTAGAATCCTTGAGTCCTAGACGCTGGAATGTATCGTAGTACAAGATATTAATGCTGCTTCCTCCATCCATAAGCACCTTGGTCAGCTTGTATCCCGCAACGTATGGTGCCACAACCTGTGCCAATTTGCCAGGTTCCCGTACTTGTGGCGGGTGATCGTCACGACTCCAGGTTACTGCGTGTTCTGACCACCTTAACCAATTGGGTGTTGCTGGTATCACGGCGTTCACCTGCTGACTTCTCCGGCTCAATTTCTCTTCCCTTTTGGAGGTATCGATAACTATTGTGTGATACTGCCCCGTTTGCCTGGGGTTACTTGTGCTGTGCTGCCCAATATTTGTGTTATGAGCCGCACTAGGGTTTCCTTCATGGGAATTCCCCCCGTTGTGTTGGCTCTCTTCTTTCCTGTAACATCCCAAAAATATTATCAATATTATATTCCAAAAATGAGAGCCAACAAAAACTTTTGTTGTTTATTGTGTGTTGAGTGCTTCTTGTTACTTAAGTTGTTTGTTATTGTTGTGTGTGTTGCTTGCTCTAGTGAACACTTGAACAAAAGGTAGAACACAAAATAAAGTTATAAAGAAGGAAAAATAAAAGTGACAAGTTGTCACATGAAATTCTTCAAGTGACAAACTCAATTATTTTCAAACCAAAGTTAGTGGAGTTGTAATGTAAACACTCCCATTTTGATTCTTACTATTTTCCCTCTTCAATGCTATTTTTAAAACTAATTTTAAAATTGTAAAGTAAAATCAATTTGAAATAAACCAATTTACCAAATTCAAAACCCTATGGAAGAAAATGACGCAAAACATTTTATTTTGCAAAGCCAATTTTTGTGGAGCTTCTACATGTTATGGGGAGGCCCCACAATTATTTGCAATTTTTTCTAAAATGTTTAAGTGCCCCAATTAAATCCCAGAAAAGCTTCTGGATATTAAAAAGAAACTGGAAAATAAAAGAAAAGAAGAAGCAGGGGCTTTCTGCAAAAGTGTCGTCGACTTCAACCCCGACGACCATCGCCGTGTCGCCATGGCGTTGCTCGCCGTTTTCTTCGCCACCCAGACCCCCCTTCAGCGCTCGCCGAGTCTCTGCCATCTCTGCGCCCAGAGGAGGAAAATTGGAGCACGCCGCTCGCTGTGGTGGCCCCTGTCCCCCTCTGCATCGTCGTAGTCACTCCGACGGCGCCGTCCCAAATTGTCGCACCTCTCTGCACGCCGACACGCACAGCTCGTCTAGATGCTTCTAGAAAACATCCGGACCCCGGTAAACATCATGCCACCACGATCCCCTGCACCCTCGCCGCGGAATCGAGGAAATGATCACCTCGGGCGCGCCATGGCCGTCGCCGTGAACCGCGACCATCGTGGACCGCCCTGACCCTATAAAACCACCCCCGCACCCCTCTGGAACTCCACACCACCCCCACTCACTCTCCCTCGCTCCAATTTGATCTGTGCACCGCCAGAAGGGCGTGCACGGCCGCAACCGTCGCCGCCGTCAAGGTCGAGCATGGCTGCAACGCCACACACCACCATTGTCCCCTCTCTTCCCTGAACCTTGTTCTCCACCCTCACCGCACTCACCCGAGCTCTTTTTTTCCTCGTTTTCGTGCACAGACGCGTCGCCAGGAGCTCGCCGGAGTCCGCTGCCGAGGCCGTGGAAGTCCGGGAACTCGCCGCCGATGAACCAGCCCTCCCCAACAAGCGCAAGTTCATCCAACAGCCTTACCCGAGCCTCCGCCGTCGATCCACGCCTTCGCCGAGCCTTCCCGAGCCCCCTAGGTTAGGTTCTGACCATCACCGTGCCGCCGGCGCGGCAGCGCCGCCCATTTTTGGTCGTCGCCGTTCACGGGCTCTGAGAGCCGTTGGATCTAGATCCAACGGCAACGTACCGCTTCGCTGTAGCCAGCCGCTGACGGGCTGACCCCACCCGTCAGCATTTTAATTATTTCCCCGCGTTCGCTGAGTCGCTGACGAGTGGACCCCACCCGTCAGATTTCTCAGCATTATCCAGAATAGTAAACTTTCTAATTTAAGTTTCTTTGGAAATTCAGTAATGGACTCGTTTGATAAATTCAATAACTTGAGATTTAGGAATCCAAATAAATCAAACTCAATTTTCTGAAAAGATTATGAAAATGTTTAACCAACCCAATTGATCTCATGTCATTTAATTAAATATATAAAAAGTATTACTAAAAATACTACAGAAGGTTAAAAATCTAAACTTGTTTGTTTCTGATACTCTGTTAGTCCAAATAATTCCAAATCAATTTTTCTAGCTTATTACTGCAATGTATTAGCTTCCCTAATTTTGGTAGAATTAATTGAGCAATGTTAATTGTTGACTTGTAGTTAAACCCTTCTGGACTAAAACAAATACATATGTTTAGTGGTTGACCCAAATGAGTTAGGACCAATTTTGTTAGCTCGCATATAGCCATGTTTACTTACCCCTAAAAGGATTTAATTTTTGGAACAACAGAACATATTTGATGGACAAAACTTGATGTTTAAGCTACTGGATTCAAACCAATGTGTAGGGAGTTTGGTAACTCCAATTGACCCAAATCCAATTGGGTTGCCTTCTACACATCAGTAGATTTCCATAGAATTTTAGTTTGTATTTTTGTGACCAACAGAACTCAAGTTGTGGATTTAAACCTGTTCAACAAGTTTCTGCCATAATTTAGAAGTAATTAATTAATGTTTAGATCAATTATTTGAAAACCAAATTGTATGGTTTGTGTGTGCAGTAGCTATTTGTGATATTCATGATTGTTGTGTTGAGATGATTGCTTGTATAGATTAGTGATTGTTTGCATTATTTGTTTATTAATTAGACGAGAACGTTGTCGGGTATATCGAGGAAGGAGAGTTTGCTGAACCTGAAGATCAAGACCAAGGTCACTTTGCCGAGCAAGGCAAGCTATTCTCTGAGCTTGCACTACAAACATATTGTAACAGCCCAAAGTTGAAAACCTAAATTATGAGTAAAATTTTCACTTTTTGCTTCATACATGCATCATTGCATCATAGCATCCTTGTTGCAATTGCTAAACAACTTAATCAAATGGTTTGGCACCATTGAAATACAAATGCCAAACTTGTTCAAACAAGCTTCACAACCAATGAAAGCATTCAACTTGCAAATTACAAATCCTTGTCATATTATACTTGTCAAGGAAGTTCCAAGGGTTGGAAACAATATTGTTGCAATTGCTCTAATTTTCCAAATGGGCAACATTTTGGAGTCAGAAAATAATGCCGTATTTGAAGCCGTTGAACAAATGTTGCCCAAAACATTTTTGTTGACCACACTAAAATTTGGGGAGCCTCTATTGTCTTGGGAGGCTACTGGATTTTTCTTACATTTTTACAAAATGTTTAAATGCCTCAGTTGATTCAAAACAGGTGCTGGGTTTAAATTTAAATCAGAAAAGGACCTATTTGTAAATCTGGAGGGACCTATCCGTGATGACTTCAGAAATCCCAGGGACCTTGTTGTAAAACTCGCGTCATATCCTTCCTCGCTCTGTAGCGACGCGCCGGAGGTGCTTGCGCCACACCAGCTCGATGCCGCACGTGACGGGCCCCCTCTGCCTCTCCCATGCCTGCGAGGAGCACGCCATCGAGGCCCTACCACTGCTCCATCCCTCGGTACCCTCCCCGTTCCTCACCTCCTTGCTCACCTCGAGCTCGCCATGGCCGCCGAACTCACCGAGCTCGTTGCCGAGGATTGAAGCCTCCCCAAGCAAGATGAAGACCGCAGGAAGCTCCGCCTAGTTCCCCTCTACTTCCTAGCCGAGGGAATCGACTCGAGACGCCCGGAATCGCCCGTACCAACGCCGTTTCCCCGCCGCCGGCCGAAGCTCCGCCGCGGCTTCGCCGCTCAATTTCGCCGCCTCCCGTCCATCTCCGGCCTCGTCGAGCACACGTACGCGTCCGTGGTGAGCTTCCGGTCATTTTCCCCTCGCCCTCCCCTTGCTCCCCTCACCGTAGCCGACACGCCGTTGCCGGAGTTCATCGCCGCAGTACGTGTGAGCTTGCACGCCTCGCTGCCCAGCCGTGGAACCGACCTAGGCCGGGTGGAGAGCCGTTGCTTTCAGTTAGGTGGTCGGCCCACCAGCCGGCCCAGACCGACCGGGAGACCGGAGGCCTCGGGTACCAGGCCGGCCTGCCAGCCGGCCCAGACCGGGTGGAGGGCCAGTTTGTTTAGTTTTAATTCCTGTTTTTTTCTGCGTTGTCTCTCTCGTTCCCCCTCGTCGCGCATGAATTCCCGCTACTCTCTCACGTTTTTACGGACATCGAACCTCGTTGAACCACACGATCCCTCCCTCTCTTTCGAGTTCGAGGAATCGATTCTTATTATCGTCGATTATAATTTAATAAAAGCACCAATTTAAAAGCCGGAGTCGAAATGTAATAACTTTTTATCGGTGCATCAAAAAATTGCGTGTGAGGTACCAAATTGTTCAGAAAAGCATGAACTATCCAAGATCATCATCATGCATATTGCTAGCTAGCTGGTAGTAAGTTTCGTACTTGTTAGATTGTCATACCATCATGTGTTTGCGCATTGCATTTGTGAAGCATGTGTGGTGATTGATTGCTTTCCCCGTGTGTTGTGCTTCAATAGATCAAGCCATCGGGGTTCCACCGCAATACCCTGACGACCCATACTACCAGCACTCGAAGCAAGGCAAGCGTAATCCCCCTCTGAGCATGTCTTGTCCTAATTTCCACAAATATTTTCTCCACTATAATATTGCATGCGGTTCCAAATGTCAATTTTATTGGATTAGAGTATCCTATAGTTGCATTAAGTTTCCGATGCCAATACCTGTTTTCCTCCTATTATCCATAGGTTTGTATTGTCGGCCTGAGTTATATAGCTATGCAATGTTAATGCTTAGCCATGCTTAGTATTTGTTTACTCGTCCGATGAATATGTGATGTCAGAAGCAGGTGTTGAAATGTTGGGATGATGGTGGAGAATTGTGGTGATGGATAATAAAATGCTTAAAGGTGGGGATGAGAGGCCACTGTGGTTGTGGTGCTTTGTCTTGTTCTCTCCGCCTAGGAGCGAGTTCTATACCTCTTGAACCAAGACTGAGCGTGCAACCATGCGTGAGTCCTATGCATTTGCAGGAACCCTCATAGACTAAATAACTCAAGCGGGGCTAGCCAGGGTCCTCTAGTTCGGGCTTCCATTTGTGCGTGCGTGAGTTGGTGGCTGAGAATGGTATGAGGATGGTGGTGTTAGGAAAATGAGTGGCCGTGAGGCGGGGTGTTGTGATCCTGGCAGTCCTGCCACCACTGATGATCTTGGAAAGTCCTTAACGAGGGAGAAGTCGACACCGCTCCCACCCAGCCAGCTCTCCAAGGAAGAGAGCTAAAAGCTAGGTAATGGGCCAGACGGTACGCGTGGCAAACATTTGTACACCCCTGCAGGGTTAAATCTTTTCGAAAAGCCGTGTCCGCGGTTATGGACGAACTTGGGAAGTGAAGGTAGGATCATAGAATAACTTTAACGGAATGATTAAAAACTGGGTACTAGAGGTACCACTTCACGATTGCAAGGTGAGTTTCCTCGAGGGTGATTCAGGGAGGTGCCTTTGATGAACAGGTATAATGGTTGGGGTGATGGTTTATGATGAGAAAGGTGATGAAAGAAAGAGTCACTTCTTACCCCTTTTTCAAAATAATGTGATTAGTCGATGCCATGGGGTTATGTCTTTTAAAATAAAATCAGCTTTATGCAAAACCGCCATATAACTTTGAAAGCCTCATCGAGCATATATTAGCTCTTAATCTTGCGAGTTCGTCGAATTCAACGTCGTTTGCTTATTTTCAGGAGAGGACTTCACCGACCTCGAAGGTGGGTTCTTTGTGGACGTCGACGAGTAGTCTGGGGTTCCCAGGTGGCAGCTTGGGACATCTTGGAACAGCTGGCGTTGTGGTGTTTATCTGTAGGCCTCTTAGGCCATATGTTGGATCTTGTTGTTTAGAACAACCTAATTTGCTTCCGCTTGTTGTAATGTTGGGTCAGTGACCTCTGGTTGTCATTTGCTATCTTTCTCTATTACAAGAGTTGAACTATAATGATTTGTGTCGTAGAGTCTGTGATGTGCCAGTTGTTCCACAAGTCTTGGTCTCTCTATTATGCATTGAGGGTTGTGCCTGTGTTAAGGCATCAATCGGGGTGTTGCGTTGCCGATGATCCATTCCGAGCAACGCCTGCCAAAGGTTTTGGCCGGGGATTGGTAAACCCGTAACCTCTGGTTGTATCGCTTAACCGGTGACACACAGCATCACTGTATAACAGTCAGGTCAGGGCACCACACATATGCATATACTTTCATAACATGTTTTACTCTCGAGGCAAGATTTTATAAAACCCATTTCAAAAGAATATGGAAATTATTTTGCCACCTATGTAGAAAAATAAGATAGTTATATCAAATTATAGGATGGGAAAAAACAAATATGGTTTATTCAAAACTCCTTTGCAATTACTTGTGAGATTATGAAATGCTGAGATGTCGGTGTTGGAATGGAGAAGTGGAAAAATGGTGATGTTTATGAAAAATGCACAGTGTATCCTTGTACTTACGTCAACCATCCGATACCCTGTGCGACCACATCTACCACATATGGGAAAAAGGCGTAGTCATGTAGTTTGCTCTTATTAGTATGGGATACCTCATCGATGGAGATGACTCCGTTATGCATGAGGGATGGTCCGAGGACCTACCCCCTGACCCGGGTCCTCACACAAGTTGGTGGGGAGGATAGAAGGTTCCACCATAAACCGCTGGACAAAACTATGAGTCCTCACACTTAGGGTTTCTGATGGGAAACTGGACTGGGTGTCGATGGAAAGTGTCATATGGGAAGGATCCTATACTAGCATGAGCAAATAAGAGGCTATGGCCGGCGGCTTACTTCGCATACACCTGGTATGGCGAGACGTGGCAGACACGATGAGTGGCCGGATGGATGTGGGTTAAAAGCGTGCTACCTCTGCAGAGTGTTAAAACTATTCGAATAGCCGAGTCCTCGGATATGGATAGTTGGGAGGCCCTACTTTGACCATGTGCAAGTTTTTGAAAGACTTTGAGTTTTAAAATGAAAATGAAGTGGAGATTGTTCCTTACACCTATACCAACGGATCGGTATGAGGTGGATGGAGGAAGTGGACCATGACGGGCTTTGGTCGGAAAAAAGAGGAGTTTTGGAGAAACAGATGAAATGATGGTTTCTTTAAAAGTGGTTATAAAACTCTTCTTATTTTTTTCAATAAAGATATAGAGATGTTTAAAATAAATAAAAGTTGTCCATTAAGTTAAAACTAGTGCATACTCATGTTGGGGTAGATTGCGAGTACATTCAAATGTACTCATATTGGTTCCGTCCCTAGCTATTGTCCTAGCCAGACTACGAGGAGGAGCACTACGCCGAGCAAGAGTATGGCGACTTCTACGCCAACTAAGGATCTCCACAAGTCAGCTGCCTGTCGGGTTGTCATCGTTAGAATATGATGTCTACTACGCCGTAGCTTCTGCTGATATTTTGGTTTGGCCCATGAAGGCACCTATGTAAGACTTGGTCTAAATGACCATTTATGTAAGACTTTTAATTCGGTAATGTAATGGATGTAAACTTTGGTATCCAATTCAGATTATGTGCAACGATAGACTGATCACGGGATCGTTGTGTCAAGCATAATCGGGTATTTCGGACAGCTAGTCCGGGGTCCCCACAGACTTGGTATCAGAGCCATCCTGACTTTAGGAAACCTTAGTTACCATGGTCGTTTGTCAAATGTTGCAAAAAGATGAATTTCTAAAGAGAAAAGAATGAAGTATTTTTGAAAACTGCTTATCTCCACTCCTCTTACTTATGCAAAATTTTACTCTCATTAAAAAAAATTACATTTTTCCTTTGTATCCCTAAAAATTTTGCACACCTCTCATTAAGCTTAAAAATTTGACTCACTTGTTGCCCTACTATATTTAAAATTTTAATACACTTGTCACCTAACTAACTTAAAATTTTGTTAAAAATTGTAGATGGCACTCCATTGGACTGAGTTCATTCAGCTTGAGAAGGACAGCAAGCTGACGTTTGAGAGGGACTTGTTCGAGTTGACCAAACTGTTAGGTCACCCCGCTCCAGAGTTTGAGGGAGCTCAGGTTGATGTTCACGGTGTCGGAAGGCTGGGCTGGCTCATTAGGTCGTCAGTTCGCAGGAACATCAAGTCTCCCAGTTCCAGGACACTCGTCTTCACCACCAAGGAGGCCACCTGGGTTGATGGTCTCTGTACTGCAACACAGAGGATGCTATCCCGACTTTGTGAGGAGCACAAGGCGGAGTTAGTAGACTCCCGTTTCCGATTCTACGGGAGGCGCAACTGCAATGGACACCCTACTCCTTCACCTTACCACCCGATGTTTGGGAGCTACATCAAGGACATGGAGATGTTACTTCAGTGCACTCAGGATGATCTATTGTGCACTAGGATTCAGCTCCACTTTGACCGCGAGTCACTCGTTGAGCTTCGTGAGAACGAGGTGAAGCTGATGGAGGAGAAGGTCGCTCTTCTCAGGAAGAGGGCAGAGCTGAGGAGGACTATCGGGAAGCTCCGCAAGAAGGTGGCAGAACATGATGGGCTGATTGAGGATCTAGAGCACCATACTGACGAGATGGAGGAGGAGGGCGAGGATCTCCGCTAGGAGAACAATGCTTTCCTCGGTGACGATGATGACTTCGTGGAGGAGATGGACTGTGAGGAGGAGGATGATGAGGAGGAGTTAGTTGACAAGGAGGAGGAGCCACTCGAGGCAGTTCTCAAGGATGAGGAGGAGGATCCCGAGGAGCCACTCTACCAGTCAGATGCTGACGTGTTAGAGCTGGAGGTTCCACCTCAATCGGCGAGTGACTTGATCACTACCGCAGGATTAGGTTGACCCCTATCGCTAGTTGAGTCATAGTAGTGGTTCTTTTGGAAACCAGATGTTATGTATCCTAAATGTAAGGTGATGTTGTAAGCTTGTTGTTGATGTGAACTCTTTGATGTGATGTTGGTAATATATAAGTATATTTGTCTTGTTTAAATCGGTGTGTAATATTTTCATATAATCCTTAAATTAATCAATCACTTGCGAAATCGTCTTTTTCCTTAGTCGAACTTCTCTTTGCCTTGCCTCTTATACCCGGTGTGCTTCAGGATGCCGCCCCGTCACGACAATACGGGAGGATCAGGATCAGCACCACCACCACCGGACCCAACCCCCGCCCAACTTCTTGCGCTTATCATGGAGGAACGTGAGAATGCCCGGCAGGAGCACCAGGCTCATCTCGTTGCCCTGCAACAACTCGCAGCCGCCTATAACAACAACAACAACAACAATGGTGGCAATGACAATGGCGATGGAAACCAGCGATCTACCTTAGGCGATTTCCAGAAAACCAACCCACCCACCTACTCCAAGGGACTTCACCCACTGGAGGCTGATGACTGGCTTCGCACCATCGACAACAATCTTGGAGTTAGCTGCTGTTGTTCTTGCTCTCAAAACGTGGCGTCCCTATCTTGCGGGACATCGCTGCGAGGTCTATACAGATCACAAAAGCTTGAAGTATATTTTCACCCAGAAAGATCTGAACCTGCGACAGAGGAGATGGATGGAGTTAATCAAGGATTATGATATTGGAATCCATTATCACCCCGGAAAGGCTAATGTAGTTGCCGATGCCCTTAGTCGCAAACCTTGCACCCTGAATGCCCTGATCCAAGCCGAACAGCCAACCTTGTTTAAAGAGTTCCAAGATTTTGGACTAGAGCTTGTCAGCCATGGTTATCTCGCCAATTTAGAGTTAGCCCCAACCCTGATGGATCAAATCAAAGAAGCCCAAAAAGGTCATGAAAGTATAGATGGAATTAGGAAGAAGATTTCCCTCGGCAAAGCACCCGGTTTTACCGAAGATGCTGAAGGAGTGCTGAAATTCAATAATCGTATTTGTGTGCCCAATGTCACGGAACTTAAGGAGTTAATCCTGAAGGAGGCCCATGAGACTCCTTATTCAATCCACCCCGGCGGAACCAAAATGTACCAAGACCTTCGAGAAAGATTTTGGTGGCATGGAATGAAGCGAGAGATTGGTTCTTTCGTAGCCAAGTGTGACATCTGCCAGCGAGTTAAGGCTAAACATCAGCGGCCCGCTGGATTGCTTCAACCTTTGAAAATTCCCAAGTGGAAGTGGGATGAGATTGGAATGGATTTTATTACCGGACTTCCAAGATCCAACCGAGGCCATGATTCAATCTGGGTCATCGTTGATCGACTGACCAAGGTTGCCCATTTTAGCCCTGTCAACACCACCTATCGGGGACATCAATTGGCTGACTTGTATATTTCTAGAATAGTGATCCTGCATGGTGTGCCTAAGAAGATTGTATCTGATAGAGGCACGCAATTCACCTCAAGATTCTGGAAATCCCTTCATGAAGCCCTCGGAACCAAGCTAGCATTTAGCACAGCTTATCATCCCCAGACCGATGGCCAAACTGAGCGAGTAAACCAGATATTGGAGGACATGCTTCGCGCATGTGTTCTATCCTATGGTTCCAAGTGGGAAGATTGCCTTCCGTTTGCAGAGTTCTCATACAACAACAGTTATCAGTCTAGTCTGCAAATGGCCCCTTTTGAAGCCCTTTATGGCAAGAAGTGTCGTACACCCCTGAATTGGTCTGATACCGGAGAAAGCAAATTGTTCGGACCAGATACCCTCCGTGAAGCTGAAGAGCAAGTTCAGCTTATTCGTGAACGTCTCAAAACTGCCCAATCCCATCAGAAGAGTTACGCTGACACCAAGCGCCGTGATCTCACTTTCAGTGTCGAAGATTATGTTTATCTCCGAGTGACACCCCTCAAGGGAATGCAGCGTTTCCATGTCAAAGGAAAGTTAGCGCCAAGGTATATCGAACCCTTCAAGGTCATTGCTCGTCGAGGAGAAGTATCCTATCAGCTGGAATTGCCCAGGAGTTAGGGGATTATCATGATGTCTTCCACATTTCCTTGCTCCGGAAATGTCTTGAAGTTCCTGACCAACCTGATGTTTTCAAAAACATCGACCACCTCTCCATCGACCTGAACCTAGACCTGACCTATCGAGAGAGACCCCTCAAAATTCTCGAAGAAGATGTTCGTGTTACCCGAAGACGTGCGATCAAGTTTTACAAAGTCCACTGGACTAACCACTCTGAAGAAGAAGCAACTTGGGAACGCGAAGATTATCTTCGAAGCGAATTCCCAGACCTCCTTAAAACCCAAGCCTAGCAAATCTCGGGACGAGATTTATTTTAAGAGGGGAAGGATTGTAACATCCCAAAAATATTATCAATATTATATTCCAAAAATGAGAGCCAACAAAAACTTTTGTTGTTTATTGTGTGTTGATTGCTTCTTGTTACTTAAGTTGTTTGTTCTTGTTGTGTGTGTTGCTTGCTCTAGTGAACACTTGAAGAAAAGGTAGAACACAAAATAAAGTTATAAAGAAGGAAAAATAAAAGTGACAAGTTGTCACATGAAATTCTTCAAGTGACAAACTCAATTATTTACAAACCAAAGTCAGTGGAGTTGTAATGTAAACACTCCCATTTTGATTCTTACTATTTTCCCTCTTCAATGCTATTTTTAAAACTAATTTTAAAATTGTAAAGTAAAATCAATTTGAAATAAACCAATTTACCAAATTCAAAACCCTATGAAAGAAATGATGCAAAACATTTTATTTTGCAAAGCCAATTTTTGTGGAGCTTCTACATGTTATGGGGAGGCCCCACAATTATTTGCAAATTTTTCTAAAATGTGTAAGTGCCCCAATTAAATCCCAGAAAAGCTTCTGGATATTAAAAAGAAACTGGAAAATAAAAGAAAAGAAGAAGCAGGGGGCTTTCTGCAAAAGTGTCGTCGACTTCAACCCCGACGACCATCGCCGTGTCGCCATGGCGTTGCTCACCGTTTTCTTCACCGCCCGGACCCCCCTGCAGCGCTCGCCGAGCCTCTGCCGTCTCTGTGCCCAGAGGAGGAAAATTGGAGCACGCCGCTCGCCGTGGTGGCCCCTGTCCCCCTCTGCATCGCCGTAGTCACTCTGATGGCGCCGTCCCAAATTGGCACACCTCTCTGCACGCCGACACACACAGCTCGTCTAGATGCTTCTAGAAAACGTCCGCACCCCGGTAAACATCATGCCGCCATGATCCCCTGCACCCTCGCCGCGGAATCGAGGAAATGATCACCTCGGGCGTGCCATGGCCGTTGCCGTGAACCGCGACCATCGTGGACCGCCCCGACCCTATAAAACCACCCCCGCACCCCTCTGGAACTCCACACCACCCCCCACTCACTCTCCCTCGCTCCAATTTGATTTGTGCACCGCCAGAAGGGCGTGCACGGCCGCAACCGTCGTCGCCGTCAAGGTCGAGCATGGCCGCAACGCCACACACCACCATTGTCCCCTCTCTGCCCTGAACCTTGTTCTCCACCCTCACCGCACTCACCCGAGCTCTTTTATTCCTCGTTTTCGTGCACAGACGCATCGCCAGGACCTCGCCGGAGTCCGCTGCCGAGGCCGTGGAAGTCCGGGAACTCGCCGCCGACGAACCAGTCCTCCCCAACAAGCGCAAGTTCATCTAGCAGCCTTACCCGAGCCTCCGCCGTCGATCCACGCCTTCGCCGAGCCTTCTCGAGCCCCCTAGGTGAGATTCTGACCATCACCGTGCCGCCGGCGCGGCGGCGCCATCCATTTTTGGTCGTCGCCGTTCGCGGGCTCTGAGAGCCGCTGGATCTAGATCCAACGGCAACGTACCGCTTCGCTGTAGCCAGCCGCTGACGGGCTGACCCCACCCATCAGCATTTTAATTATTTCCCCGTGTTCGCTGAGTCGCTGACGAGTGGACCCCACCCGTCAGATTTCTCAGCATTATCCAGAATAGTAAACTTTCTAATTTAAGTTTCTCTGGAAATTCAGTACTGGACTTGTTTTATAAATTCAATAACTTGAGATTTAGGAATCCAAATAAATCAAACTCAATTGTTCTGAAAATCTTATGAAAATGTTTAATCAACCCAATTGGTCGCATGTCATTTAATTAAATATATAAAAAGTATTACTAAAAATACTACAGAAGGTTAAAAATCTAAACTTGTTTATTTCTGATACTCTGTTAGTCCAAATATTTCCAAACCAATTTTGCTAGCTTAGTTGTCGTGGTGGGATCACGGCAGATGCCATGGGTATGGCTTAGTTGGGGCCGAACGGTCGTTGGGGGAATCCGGGGAGGGTTTATGCACTCAAGATGTGCACAAGCAAGAAAATGCAAGAAATCTCAAGAACATGAACAAGAACAAGAACCAAGAAAGCCAAGAACACAGAAGACACCACGATGTACCCAGGTTCGGGGCCTTCGTGAGGAAGTAAAACCCCTACTCCTGCCTTCCCTCTCTCAATATATCAATGTGGTTCTCAAGTACAAGGTGCTCCTCGAGCTGTATGAAGCTGCCCAAGTGAGAGCTCTAGATGGAAGATGAAACTATGAAGGGGGAATGAGCTAGGGTTTTTTGCCTCTCTCCCTGGAGGTAGAGATGCCACATATATACACAAGCCGAAGTACATTTTTACCCCTGCCTACAACTGACAATGGCATGGCCAAAAGGTAGAAGACAAGCCTCTGCCTCCTGCCAGCTCAACGGCCGAACTGTCAGGCCAGCCAGGCCTAGCTTTCCTCTTCCGGGCATACTTCAGTAGCCTGCCGAGGTCTAGCCTGTAGACCTTTCCCGAAATAGCCGAGTCAGCTCCTAGGCCCCCGAGCTTCCGGGAAACCCGTGGACGGACCTCGCCGTCCTCTGAAGCCTCGGGCTATGAGCTCTGCGGCACCCGTGACTCCTCTGACATGCCTCGATACTTGCTGCTAACCTCGGCTGGCCGGTCACTTATACGTCGGGCCACGCTTCATCTTGGCTCGGGATACTCCGGATCCTACACCTCGGTAGATAACACCTTGTTCTTGTGGTAACTAGCTGACTGCCCCAAGGTTCATACCTCGGAGGCCATACCTCGGATGATTCCTCCGACGTACACCTTACGTCGGATGACGCCTCCTGCGTCTTTGCTTAATTGCTACCTCGGACAGCTTACAGCCTTAACCTTACATGTCTTTACCTCATCTTTAGCCTACCCGGGGGTAACCCCCCGACAGTAGTCCCCGAAGCTGATGTGGTCTTGCAGCCTCGGATGAAAGGCCGCATCAGGTTCAACCCGAAGCCACATGCGCTACAATGTTTGCAGGTTACCGAACCAACACTCCGAGAAATCCATCGGTCTGTTCCTCGGCCATACTGCTTTTCCGAAGTATCCGCCGAGATCTCGGACGTCAACCCCTCGATTTCTGCATCCTTACTGACTTCGGTCAGAGAACACTGTTCACGTGTCCCATCCGTCACTTCCTGGTCCACGATAGTCAAAGCACTCGAGTGCTTTCCACCACGCGGCCCACGTCAGCGGAGGTTTCCCGCTTGCGCCGCTTCGCGCTCCAGTAACCGCGCCACACGACGGTTTGCCTCCTGCAACCGATCCTGTGGCCTGCTCGTCCACCGCTATCTTCGTGCCACGTGGGCATTTGTGCACAAACGATCCCACTCGCCGCTCCGATAACCGCACGGTAGTGCGCAGTTACCGCCCGCGGTTATAAATACGGGCCCAGGGCAGTGCTTCCCTCTTCTTCCTCATTCACTCGCCGTCTCGCCTCCATCGCAACCAGCGCCGCCGCTTCCCGTTGAGAAGAAAAGCGTTCCCGCCGCCGCCGACGAGCAGTTCCTTCGTCGCCGCTGCGACCGCGTCACCGGCGCCGCCCTTCAGCACCTCGTTTTCACGGTATGTACTCCCTTTCTTGATACCCTAGGCATTGCTCTAGGTTTCTTCCTCTTCGCGCTTTGGTTCTTCATATGTTCTTGAATAAAATCTATTTACCTCCTCCGGTAGATCTTACTCGCATACTTTTTGGGTAGAAATGAGTTTCATACCTCGGATAGATTCGCCTAGCATATATGTGCCTCTATGTACATAAGATAGCCGTCCAACTCCTCCTGAGTTAGCCAGATATACCTTAGATTCCAGATTTACTTTTTCCTTTGCTAAACTTCTGTGCATTCTCTGCAGATTGATTCTGCCGAGATGTCTCCTCCTGAGACTTCGGAACAAACCGAGGTTCCAGACCTCGAACTGGAGGTCGGAGAACGAGCCGGCTGGGAAGGTTCGGATGTAACTCCGGACGAAATCCAGTGGCTCAGGGCGACTCGGCGGATTCCCGCCGGGGTAGAGTGTCGCCTGCCAGAGGGCGAACTCGAGCCTCAAGTCAAGCAAGGGGAACGGGTGGTCTTCGTCGCGCACTTCCAGCGCGGCTTCGGACTGCCCGTTAGTGATTTCTTCCGGAGCTTCCTCGACAAGTTCGGACTCCAGGTTCATCACCTCCCCGCCAACGCCATCACCACTCTCTCCTGCATCGTTTCCTTCTCTGAGGGATACCTCGGCCTCGAAGCCACGGTAGACCTCTTTTCTCGCTACTTCCAACTCAAGCGGCAAGTGATCCCGGATCCAAAGAACAAGGATCTGCCCAAGCAATTAACCGCCTGCGGAGCTGCCACCATAGCTCCTCGCCGAAACTCCATCTTCCCACGTATCACTACTCCGGACACCGTTCGCAAGTGGCTCCGGACGTGGTTTTACGTGAAGAACTCCGGCGAAGAGGACCTCCTCAACCTGCCGGTGTTTAACCTCAGCCCTCCTACAGAACAGCTCAACTGGGACTACACTCCCCCTCACACCGGCGAACTCAAGGCCATCCATGGGTACATTGCGAAATGGCAGGACCCGGAGGACCCCGGAACGACGGGAAAGTCCTGACGGCCGACGACCTGGCCTGCACATTCGTGAAGCGCAGGGTCTCCCCTCTTCAGGCGAGGTCTCACAAGATCTGCCACATGAGCGGTCTTTATGACCCCACCCGTCATACGCACGTTGCACTGGACAACGCCGCGGTAGCTCGGCGAGTCCGAGCTATCACCAAGTCCAAGATCTCCGACGCTTGGACATGGGGAAGGGAACCCCACTACCGGACCAATCCAGCGAAACAGGTACGCTATTCCGACGTTTTCTTCGATACTTCTTTACCACCGAGGTCTTGCTACCGACGTTCACCTTGACAATTTTTCTTCCTAACTCCTTTTCATATGTCTGCCATACAGCTGTTCGCCCGCCAGACCGCCGAGGATGGAGTCCATCCTGCGGACCACTTCGGCAAGGATCTCCCTGTCGAGGACCCACCATCCAACGTGGACCCTGACGACGAGGATTATATGCCCATTGCCTCGGCCCGCATCACCACCGCGGGTAAGCCTCAAGCACAAGCTTCAGTTCAAGAGATTTCGGATGACGAGGAGGGGTTCCTCGTCATGGAACCAATAAACGCGGTACCTCTCTCCCGCCTTCCTCACCTTCCGAACTTTACTCCAGCAACCAGCCGGAAACGCGCTGGTGCCGCAACTTCGGCCGCCGAACCATCCGCCACTGGAGCCTCCGGACCCACTGAGGCTCCGGTCAAGAGACGCCGGCTGAAGAAGTCCGGACTTCCTCCTCATGCCCGGGGGGCAAGAGGTTTCCTACCTCGGATGGGTAATGCTTTGCTTCTATAGCCAACAATGTTTGTTGTTTAAACATATTATCTCGGTATTAACACTTGACCATCTTCTTTTCGTTGCAGTGCCCCCATAGACGTGGATCAGGAGGTATCCTCCATGACTGCACCCGTTGGTGCCTCTGAAGCCACGACCACCCCGACGAACTCTCGCCCGGATCTCCTCCACCGAGGTCTGGCCCGGCCTTGGGGAAATCTGCCCCCACCCGAGGTCAGACTTCTCCGCGTCCTCAAACGGATGCCAATCGCGCCAGAACTCCGGCTACCGCCTTGCCGGAGCCTCGACTCTCCCCCCGCAGCCAGACTGCCCGCAACCAACAGCAGCAACAGCAGAAGCATCAGCAGAAGCAACAGCCCAAGCAGCAGCCCCAAAAACCAGTTCGCCAGACTACCTTGCCGTTGGAGAAGGGCAAGGAGAAAGAAAAAGAGACGGTGAAGTCTAAGGTCACCCCCAAACCAACATCTGGGTCTGGCACCCTGACTATTCTTCTCCCTCAAGGATGCAACCGAGGTCTCCTCCCCCGGTGACACGCCGAATTCCTCCATTCGCCGCACCCATTGATGAGACTGCCCCTCCGGCCGAAGAATATGCTCGGAGGGCATCTCTTATATTGGATAACCGGCCTGCTTCAAGCTCCGAGGCTACTTTGGCCTTGGAGGCCTCGGTTAGGGGCATCGAGCAGGGCGGACCGTGGGGATTTCCTCCTCTGCGCACTGACAGTGACCAGAGCCTCGGCTCCTTGGAACACTACAACGCAGACTGGAATTCTGCAGACATGGACGAGGTCTCTTCTGCCTCCTTGACCACCCAAGGGGACGAGCATCCTGCGGGGAGCAGCCCTGCGCCCGACGCATGCTTGAAATGCAAACTTCTGCTTTGCTTGCTACTCGAGCTGTCAACGTAAGTTCCACTTTCTTTACTTTCATGCAGTATCTCTCTAATATCCACCATCTCCAGTCCCCGAGATTCGAGGTAAACTATTGACGCTCCGCCGGAGTTAAAATTGTTTGGCTTGAATCTTAACTCTCCATTTTCATCCGACGTATCCAATCCATTTTTATCTCACTTTAGCATGCACCTCGGGTACGAGTCCCCGAGACTCCTGTCGAGGCATACCCCGGCAACATTTTCCCAAAGAGTTGACTCCGAGTCCCCGAGACTCTTGTCGAGGTATAGCCTTTCTAACCGAGCTATATTTTTCTTCCTTGCAGAATGCTATGAACGTTCGCACGGATATCTTCATACCCTCCTGTTTGACCACAAGAAACTCCACGACGAGCACAAGGCCGTCCTTGCAGCGAAGAAAACTTCGGATGACCAGCTAGCGCAAGAGAAAGCCGAGGTAGCTCGTCTGGTAAAGGAACTGAAGCGCATCACTGAGCTGCGGACGTCTGAAAAGAGCAGCTGCAGGCGGAAAAGGCCAGTGTTGTTGAAACAGAGAAGAAACTTCGGGAGGATGCCGCCAAGGAACATGAGAATGCGCTCCAGTTAGCCGAGGCCCGCGCCACCTCGGCCACCGAGGCTTATGAAGCCCTTCAAGCTTCGGTTAACCAGCTCCTCCCGACGCTGGAACGCATCAACCAAGAAATGGACAGTAAGCTTCTTGCCCCCCTTATCCTTGCTTTGTCCTCAACAGTACTGGCTCTTTGCCGAACTGTTTCTTTCATTATTAACAGGCTATCCTTCTGCAGAGCACTTCACCTACACCCAAATCTCGGCCCGCAATATCACTGCTCAGCACAGGAAGAGGCGTAACGAGACGAACCCCGACTGGACCGTTGAGGACCACATCGTGGCCATCAAAGCTCGGATCCATCCCTTGCAAACCATTGGGTCCGAACTCCTCGACGCAGGTCTGTCTGCTTTCCGAGCCTTATGGCCTCTTGCCGATGCTCCCAATACTACGCCCGAGCTCGCCGCCAAGCTTCGTGAAGCCGAACAAAGACTCCGAGAGTGGCGTTCATCTTCAGCTCGCGCTGGAGCTGATGCCGCTCTCAAATTCATCATGACTTGGTGCGAGAAGATCGACCTCGAAAAGATGGACACTCTTCGCCGAGGCTCGCCCTGGTCCTCGGACCCAATTCTCATCAAGCGCCGCGAAAAGATGGCTGCCTTCTTCGCTGGATATGCCAACACGAAGAACCTGAGCGAAGGAGACACCTACTCCGACGCCGAGGATTACGAGCCAGAAGACGAGGAATACGAAACAGAATCCGACGTCGAGGCCGAGCAAGGTGACGACGGTGAAACCCGCGAAGCAGAAACCGAGGCTTCTCCACAACCTGATGCCGAGGTTACTGCCGACGTTGCCAGCACTTCCCAGGCTACCTCGGCTCCGGACGAAATCCCTGCTGCCTCGGCTGTTGCCGACGTAATTCCTGATGCCTCGACCTGAACTTATGCTTGGCCAAAAAACTTCATTAAATCCCCGGTATGCCGGGACGCAGATGTAATCAAACTTAAGTAGTTCCTTTGCTACCTCTATTACTATTATGCTCATCGAACCATGCTTTTCTAAGCTTTATGTCGAATCCTTTTGAATGATTGCTCGAGTTTACTTTCGTGTTTACTATATTTGGCATTCTTTGCTCTTGTCTGCCATTCTGGCGTTCGACAGTCGAGTCACAAGATTGTTGTTCATAGCATACAGTACTTGGTAAATTCCGAGGTATGTTTCAAAGTCATCCGACATAAAAAAGAAGTAAAAACAGGGGTTAGTAAACGACATATGCCGAACTGTCTTTTTGGACCGAGTCCCCGAGTTCATTTTCATGTTTCCCATGTTCTTTCGTCTTTGCTCTTGACTGCCATGCTGGCGTTCGTCAGTCGAGTCACAAGATTAGTTACATAGCATACAGTACTTGAAGTTTGAGACGAGGTTCAAAATAGTCGGCATACGAACGAAAAAGAGTACGACAAAAAGAAACATGCAATCATAAGAGCGAG
The DNA here is from genome assembly GCA_947311845.1 of Poa pratensis. Lineage (NCBI taxonomy): Eukaryota > Viridiplantae > Streptophyta > Magnoliopsida > Poales > Poaceae > Poa > Poa pratensis. Next base: position 44,543 of record CAMZMU010000052.1, on the reverse strand, counting down.
GCAGTCCCCGAGCTCACTCTCGAGGTGCCGAAGTTTTTATTTAAAGATCAGCCGAGGTACATACATTACTTCCTTCAACAGTAGAAGGGTCGGAGTAGAGCTACATTCCATGGACGCTGAAGCTCCAAATCGGGTCTGTCCAGCCCATCTCCCCTTGGTTCCTGTGCATCTATAAGATAGTATGAATCATTGTGCAGAGCTCGGCTCACAATGTACGGTCCCTCCCATGGAGGTGACAACTTGTGCCGACCTTTGCTGCGCTGACAAGCCTCAGCACTAGGTCTCCTTCATTAAACTTTCGGGGTTTTACATGCCGGCTTTGATAGCGTCGGAGACCCTGCTGATATATTGCTGACCGAGATAAGGCCAATTCTCTTGCTTCCTCGAGCAAATCTACAGCATCTTCCTGAGCTTCTTTAGCCTCGGCTTCTGTGTACATTGCCACTCTGGGCGCATCATATTCAATGTCGGTTGGCAGCATTGCCTCGGCCCCATAGACCATGAAAAATGGCGTATAGCCAGTTGATCTGTTCGGTGTGGCACGCCTCAGCATACTCTTCTTATCCGTTGACTCAGTCACAAACACCACGTAACTCTGATGTACTTCCCTATAATCATTACCGGGGTTCTCATACCTCTGATTCTCAAAGGACCACGTTTGGCTTTGGCCGGCACCACCGTTATTGTTGTTGCCCTGGGCACTCACTGCATTCACCGGTTTTGCCTGCACCATCTTCTGGTTCTGGGCCGCATGCACCGGGGTTGAATTTGCTCCGGTTAAGCTCTGATTCTGCGCCGCTATGGTCGGCTTATGTTGATGTTGCGCGTTCGGATATTGAGGTCTACGCCATTGGTTTGGTGGCCCACTCCGGTTTGCCCCAGCTTTCGCCCCTTCTGCAGCGGTTCGGTGATGAAAACTACACTGCAGAGTGGTATGGTTGGGTGTTTTGCCATTCCTGCCATGATAGATACATGGCCCATTCACCAATGACTCGTAAGTCACAGGTGGTCCGGCCTCCTGCCACTGCTTCACACCACCTCCCTGATTCTGGTTCTGGTTCGGAGTCCACGCCTGACCCTCAGTCTTCGGTTTCTGGGCGCCTCCAGGTCCAGACTGACTTGGGTTTACAGCATTGACTTGGAAATCTGGTTCTCTTCTCTTCTGCCCGAACTCTTGACGGTTATCAAACCTCGGTCCGTTGTTGCGGTTGTTCATCGGATTCCTCCTGTTCTGGGCATTCCCATCCAGCAGAGGCTGCATCGGATCGCCAAGGGCATAGGAATCAGCTATCCGAATCGTCTCGGCCAGAGTCTTTGGCATATCTCTCTGGAGCCTCTGCCACAACATGCTACCATACCGGCATCCATCAGCAAACCACGCTATAGCCTGTGCTTCGATAACTCCCTCACAGGAGTTCTGAACATTACTCCACCGAGTCAAGAATTCTCGGTCAGTCTCATTGTCCTCCTGCTTGCACGCCTGCAAAAGCTAAGGTCGATTTGGCCTCTTGTAAGTGCTGGCGAAGTTGCTATTGAATGCCTCCTCTAAATCGAGCCAGCAATTGATGCTATTCTCCGGCAGATTGTTCAGCCAGATCCGAGCAGGACCTTCCAACATGTGCGGGAGATACCGGACCGCCCATCGGCGATTGCCCCCCGCAATGTATACTGCTGAAACATAATTAGCTAGCCAATCCTGCGGCTTGGTGTTCCCATTGTACGGCCTGGTACTCCGACCCAACTGAAACTGAGACACTGGTGGAGGTGGTTCCTTCATGATCTGAGGTCCAAAACACGCTGGACCAGGAGGGCCTTCCTCTTCCAACCTCTCGGACATGTAAATCTGATCTAGCTTGTATCGCGCGTCACCTGTAGGCAACGTCCGAGCTCCGATACGCTCTCCCAATGCACCATCCACTCTATAGAATCCAGCTCGCTCCATGGCTGAATTTCCGTCATCATATTGGTCACCACCTCGACCGACGTTCATCAGCTGGGGAACATACTCCGGCACTTGCTGATACTGCTCCTGCGGCCGGGGTTGCTGCTGATGCCTCGGGAGCTGAGGTGGTTTACCTCGGCCAGCCGACGTTGCTTGCCCACCGTTCTGATTTCCCTGAGCTGAACGGCCTTTAGCTCAGCTTGCATCACCTGGGCCGGGGTCTCCATTGGCTCGGCTAGCGTTGCCGACCTTTTGCTTCCCAGCTAACACCAGATCATACACCTGCAGCTGCATCTCCTTGTTCTGACCTGAAGTGACACTCCGGGCATGATCGGCTCCTCCGACGTGTGGAGACGAGGCTTGCCCCTTGGACCTCTGGCTAACTGGCCTAATCGAATGGACCGCCTGCGAACCTCCAAGCCCAGCCTTGCGGAGGGCTTCATTTTGCTTGCTGGCCACATGCACTAACTCATTGAGCCGCTTCTACTGCTCACGCCATGCATCTCCGGTCAACTCCGATAGCCCGGCCCTTACTGCTTCGGCTGCTCTAAGGTTCTTAGCTGGTGAACTATACACCGGCCTACCAGTAGCCGACCTGCTACTTGTTGCCTTACTCGAGCCCGAGACTGCAGCCCTAGCCATCTCCTCATAAAGGTCCTTGCCTCGGTTGAGCAGAGCAGCTTTCTTACGCCACACAACCGGAGTAAAACCATCCTCTATACCATGCGCAGCATTGTACTCCTTCTGCTCCATATCACACAGCTGCTTAGCCTCGGCCAGCAACCGAGCTTCTCTCATCACTCTCTGGCGCTCTGCCTCTAACCCGGCCACCGTATGCTCCACACTTGCCTCTACTGCGAGTGGCCGAGCTAACCTATCGACGATAGATTCTAAGGGAAATTCTTCCCTTGGCATGCCCAACTGCTCATTCTGACTCGGTTTCTCGTATGGAAACTTTGCCGCCCGACCTGATTTCTCAGGCGGCGCAGTTGGCGGTGCCTCCACCTCGGCTAGCGTGACCTTGCTAGCATCTGCCTTGCTAGCTGCAGGCTTGGTACCGGCCGCCATCACCTCCACACACCTCGGAGGGCGAGTAACATGTTGGCCCAAAGCCGCCAGGAGAGGAGTTTCGTCGTCCACGAGCACCTGCTCCGGGTACTCGCGAACCACCTCGACAGCAACGTATGTGGGGAAGCTGCCGAGCATCATGAGGAAACCATCGGTGGGGAAAGGCTTGCCGGTGAAGCACCCCGCATTGTCACTCACAAAGGCATACTCGCCGATCTTGGCAACAAGGCCAGAAAGAACACGCTCAGAGGAGCCCGTCCGGATGGAAACTCCACCCAACGCCTCAATGAGCCCCACGGTGGGCGCCAACTGTCGTGGTGGGATCACGGCAGATGCCATGGGTATGGCTTAGTTGGGGCCGAACGGTCGTTGGGGGAATCCAGGGAGGGTTTATGCACTCAAGATGTGCACAAGCAAGAACATGCAAGAAATCTCAAGAACATGAACAAGAACCAAGAAAGCCAAGAACACAGAAGACACCACGATGAACCCAGGTTCGGGGCCTTCGTGAGGAAGCAAAACCCCTACTCCTGCCTTCCCTCTCTCAATATATCAATGTGGTTCTCAAGTACAAGGTGCTCCTTGAGCTGTATGAAGCTGCCCAAGGTGAGAGCTCTAGATGGAAGATGAAACTATGAAGGGGGAAATGAGCTAGGGTTTTTTTGCCTCTCTCTCCCTGGAGGTAGAGATGCCACATATATACACAAGCCGAAGTACATTTTTACCCCTACCTACAACTGACAATGGCATGGCCAAAAGGTAGAAGACAAGCCTCTGCCTCCTGCCAGCTCAACGGCCGAACTGTCAGGCCAGCCAGGCCTAGCTTTCCTCTTCCGGGCATACTTCAGTAGCCTGCCGAGGTCTAGCCCGTAGACCTTTCCCGAAATAGCCGAGTCAGCTCCTAGGCCCCCGAGCTTCTGGGAAACCCATGGACGGACCTCGCCGTCCTCTGAAGCCTCGGGCTACGAGCTCTGCGGCACCCGTGACTCCTCTGACATGCCTCGATACTTGCTGCTAATGTAACATCCCAAAAATATTAATCAATGCTATATTCCAAAAATGAGAGCCAACAAAAACTTTTGTTAATTATTATGTGTTGATCTCTTGTTGTTGCTTGTGTGGTTTAATTCTTGCTAGTGGTATGTTGTTTGCTCTAAATAAAAACAAGAAGAAAAGAAAAGAATTGAAATAACAAATAAAGCAAGAAAAATAAAAGAGACATTTGTGTCCCACAAATTCTCCATGGGGAGAAACTAAAATGGTTTCAAATAAAATTGAGAGGAGAAGTTATATAACCTCTCCATTTTTATTCCTATAGCTTATCCCTCTCAAAAATCTAATTTAAAAACCTAAATTTAAATTCTATTTTCTATCTTTATTAAATTCAAATTACAAAGTGTGTTATGTTGCACTTGTCACATGAAGTGCAACACAGCACCACAAATACCCATATATAATTATGAAGCAAAGTATGAAATCAGAATTCAAAAATTCGAATTTAAATTTGGTGTGCACATTTCGTCGAACACGTGGTGGACACCACTGTGTTCATCTTCGGTTTGATTTGAAACCGATGCAATTCGATCGAATTCGAGGTTTGTTCTTCGAATTGATGCTTGCATCCACTCCCTCTCCCCTCACTGACCTCGCCGCGTCCAGGAAATCTAAGAAAGGAGGCACAGGAAGAGGAGATGGACCAGGGGGCAGCCGCGGGCGCCGTGCGCCATGGCCGTCGCCGTGGCAACGGCGTTGTCGCCACCACAGTCGCCCAAGACTGTGTCCCCCCCTCCCTGGTGTCTCTGCGCTCTCCAGGCACCATAGCCATCCCTGGGGAGGACCCCCATCGTCGCCTCGCGCCACGTAGTCGCCGCGTCCGCCCGAGACGGCCGTGCCAGTGCACGCACCCGCCGTCCAAACGTTCTCCGGGCCGTCCCGTTTCTTGCTCACGCACAGCGCATCGCCACGCCGTCGAGCTAGCCCCTGTACCTCGAACGCTGCAGCCGCCCCCTACCGCGAGCTACGGCGAGCTAGCGCGCCTGGACGCTCTCTCCTGCACCGTGTCCACGGCGAGCCCGTGCGCCGTCGTCAAACCTATAAAGCCACCCCGATCCCTCCCTCAATCTCACCACCTCTCCCTCACTCCACTCTATCCCGTACACCACCAGAAGGGCGGGTACTCCGCAGCGAGGCTGCTGCTGCCCATAGTTTCTCTTTGCGCGCCGCCGCACCCGAGGTAGGCGACGACACGGCCACGCCGTGCTGCTCCCTCCCTTGCTCTTCTCTGGACCTCACCTGCCTCTCCATTACCACTGCCCTCACCCGCGACGTTTTCCCCTCTGTATCGTGCCCAGGAGCCCCCGGAGGATCTCGCCGGAGTTGGAGCACGGCCGCGGAGAAGAAGGGGATCATCGCCATCGCTAGGAGCTTCCCCATCAAGCTCCACTCGCCTCCCCAGCATCCCCATGACCTCTGCCGTTGAACGCCGTCCTCTCCGCTGTCCCTAGACCCTCTAGGTACCCCCACTGGCCACCCTCGCCGTCGCCGGAGCTCCGGCGACGCTCTGATTAGGTCGTCGATGAACGCGGGCTCCGTGAGCTGTTCGATCCATGATCAACGATCGCGTACCGCTTCGTTAATTTGAGCCACTGCCATGTAGGTCCCACCCGTCAGATATTTAAACATTTCCAGCGCGCGAGATATTTCTCCTATGTCGCTGACGTGTAGGCCCCACATGTCAGAGTTTTGAACATTATCCAGAACAGTTAGGATTTCTAATTTTAGTTTCTCTGGAAATTCAGTACTGGACTCATTTTATAAATTCAATAACTCGAGATTTACAAATCCAAATAAATAAAACTCAATTGTTCTGGAAAGCTTATGAAATTGTTTAACCAATCCAATTGGTCTCATGTCATTTAATTAAATAAATAAAAAGTATTATTGAAAATGCCACAGAAGGTTTAAAATCTAAACTTGTTCGTTTCTGATGCTATGTCAGTCCAAATAATTCCAAACCAATTTTGCTAGCTTAGTAATGCCTTGTGTTAGCTACCCTAATTTTGGTAGAATTAATTAAGGAATATTAATTGTTGACTTTAAGATAAACCCTTCTGGACTAAAACAAACAAATATGTTTAGTGGTTGACCCAAATGAGTTAGGACGAATTTTGTTAGCTCACATATATCCATGTTTAGTTACCCCTAAAAGGATTTAATTTTTGGAGCAATAGAATTAAAATGGTAGCTAAAACTTGATTATTAAGCTACTGGATTCAATCCAATGTGTAGGGAGTTTGGTAACTCCAAATGATCCAATTCAAATTGGGTTGTCTTCTACACATCAGTAGCTTTCTATAGAATTTTAGTTTGTATTTTTGTGACCAACAGAACTCAAGTTGTGGATTTAAACATGAATAACTAGTTTCTGCCATAATTTGGACTTAATTAAATAATGTTTAATTCAACTTTTTGAAAACCAAATTGTGTGGTTTGATGTGTGCAGTAGCTAATTGTGATGTTTGTGATTGATATGTTGGGATGCTTGCTTGAGTAGTTTAGTAATTGTCTGCATTGCTTGTTTGACGTTTAGACGAGAACGTTGCCGGAGTCTACGAGGAGGGGGAATTCTCTGATCATCAAGCACAAGAACCCGACAACTTTGCCGAGCAAGGCAAGCTATTCCCTGAGCTTGCACCTAAATACATATGCATCTACTTTTATCAAATGATTTACTCTTAAGGCAATGGTTTACAAAACCTTTTCGAAAAGTATACGGATATTATTTTGCCACCCTATGTAGTAACTTATACAAAACTTAGGATGGGAAACAATGATGTTTATTCAAAACTCCTTTAAAAAGACTTATGTGGTTATGGAATACCAAGATGTCGGTATGAAAGAAAGAAGTGGAGAATGGTGATGTTTATGAAAAATGCACATTGTGTCCTAGTACTATGACAACCAATCTTACCCTGTGCGACCACATCTACCCACATATGGGAAAGGGCGTAGTCATATAATTTGCTCATATTAGTATGGGATGCCTCAACAACGAGGATGACCTCGTTCCATGAGGGGATGGTTTGGTGACCTACCCCTGACCTGGGTCCTAACACGATGGTGGGAGGATTGAAGGGTTCGCTCGCCGGGCAGAACTACGAGTCCTCACACTTGGGGTTTCTGTTGGGACATTAGCCTAAGTGTCAAAGGAAGTTTCGTAGCGGCAGGGTCCTATACTAGCATGAGCAAAGGACAGGCTATGGTCGGCGGCTTACTTCGCATACGCCTTGTATGGCGAGACGTGGCAGACACGATGAGTTGCCGGATGGATGGGGGAAAAGCGTGCTACCTCTGCAGAGTGTAAAACTATTCGAATAGCCGAGTCCTCGGATATGGACAGTTGGGAGGCTGTCCTAGACCCTGTGCAAATTCTTGGAAAAGCTTTCAAGTTTAAAAAGAAACTGAAATGGTGATGGTGTTACACAGCTATACCAAATGAAGAGGTATGAGTTGTTGGAATAAATGGACTATGGTGAGCCATGGTCATAAAAAGGAGGAGTTTTTGGGAAACAAGCTGAGATGGTGATCTCTTTAAAAATGGTTATAAAAATCTTCTTACCCTTTTTAATAAAGATGTAGAGATGGTTTAAATGAATAAAAGTTGTCAACAAAAACAAGTGCATACTCATGTTGGGGTAGTTTGCGAGTACATTCAAATGTACTCATATTGGTTTCGTCCCTGGCTATTGTCCTAGCCAGACTACGAGGAGGAGCACTACGCCGAGCAGGAATATGGCGACTTCTACGCAAACTAAGGATCTCCACAAGTCAGCTGCCTGTAGGGTTGTCATCGTTAGATTGATGCCTACTACGCCGTAGCTTCCGCTGATATATTTTGGTTTGGCCATGAAGGCACCTATGTAAGAACTTGGTCTAAATGACCGTTTATGTAAGACTTTTATTCGGTACTGTAATGGATGTAAACTTTGGTATCCAATTCGGATTATGTGCAACGACAGACTGATCACGGGATCGTTGTGTTAAGCATAATCGGGTATTTCGGACAGCTAGTCTGGGGTCCCCACAGCTAACCTCGGCTGGCCAGTCACATATACGTCGGGCCACGCTTCATCTTGGCTCGGGATACTCCGGATCCTACACCTCGGTAGATAACACCTTGTTCTTGTGGTAACTAGCTGACTGCCCCAAGGTTCATACCTCGGAGGCCATACCTCGGATGATTCCTCCGACGTACACCTTACGTCGGATGACGCCTCCTGCGTCTTTGCTTAATTGCTACCTCGGACGGCTTATAGCCTTAACCTTACATGTCTTTACCTCATCTTTAGCCTACCCGAGGGTAACCCCCTGACATTAGTACTGCCATGTATTAGCTTCCCTAATTTTGGTAGAATTAATTGAGCAATGTTAATTGTTGACTTGAAGTTAAACTCTTCTGGACTAAAACAAATAAATATGTTTAGTGGTTGACCCAAATGAGTTAGGACCAATTTTGTTAGCTCACATATAGCCATGTTTACTTACCCCTAAAAGGATTTAATATTTGGAACAACAGAACATATTTGATGGCCAAAACTTGATTTTTAAGCTACTGGATTAAACCAATGTGTAGGGAGTTTGGTAACTCCAATTGACCCAAATCCAATTGGGTTGCCTTCTACACATTAGTAGCTTTCCATAGAATTTTAGTTTGTATTTTTGTGACCAACAGAACTCAAGTTGTGGATTTAAACCTGTTCAACAAGTTTCTGCCATAATTTAGAAGTAATTAATTAATGTTTAGATCAATTATTTGAAAACCAAATTGTATAGTTTGTGTGTGCAGTAGCTATTTGTGATGTTCATGATTGTTGTGTTGAGATGATTGCTTGTATAGATTAGTGATTGTTTGCATTATTTGTTTATTAATTAGATGAGAACGTTGTTGGGTATATCGAGGAAGGAGAGTTTGCTGAACCTGAAGATCAAGACCAAGGTCACTTTGCCGAGCAAGGCAAGCTATTCTCTGAGCTTTTTTTTTTGACGCTCAAAACTGTGGGGAAGGCCCCACAGCGTCAAATTTTCATTTAAGATATCAAATGTAAATATTTACAAACAATCCGAAGTTCATATAAGAAAATTACAAACTATCTATCCATGTCTGCATGCCTTCTTTCAGACTGGGTTTAACCCTGTGTCTGATGTCTTCGATAGCTGATTTGAAGAAGTTATAGCAGGTATTCATGCTCCTCTGCTCATTATCAAAAATAATTTTGTTTCTATGGTTCCATAAACTCCAGCAACCAGCCATCATTGCAATCTTGAAGAAATTGTTAGTCGATCTGTTTTTGGCTTCCATGATCATTGCATTGAGTTGTAAGTTCATATCCCAGGTTTCTCCAAGTTTCTCCCAGAATTCCGCACTGAAAGCGCATGAGAAAAATAGGTGGGGCATCGTCTCTAGCACAGACGCATCACATAATACACATGATTTAGATTCCACATGGAAATTTTTTCTAGTGAGTAAATCCCTGGTGTTCACTCGGTCTTGTATCATTAACCAGAAAAGAACTTATGCTTTGGGAGGCAAGGTGATTTCCAAATCCACTTGAATATCACATGTGCTTCAGGATATTTGTTGAGTTCTAAGTAAACTTTCCTGGTTGAGTAAACTGGGCTGTTCCACTGAAATTTCCATAAATCCCTGTCTCTGTCACTTTGTATGTCAGCAAGCATTTGGATCAATTCATTGCACTGATTGTATGGAACCATAGACAATGGCAGGACGAACATATCTTGTAGTCTGTCAGTGATCATTATTTTTGCCTTCTTTACCGTGATCAATTTGTCCTTAGCAAAAGAGTGCAGTTCAGGGAATTTGATAGCCAATGAAGTCTCTGTCCATTTATCGTACCAAAGGTAAGCTGTTGCTCCATCAGCAGGAACACATGTGGTAATGGTCCTAAAATCCTCTAAGAAAGAGAGACAGTTCCTCCACCAGAACGATCCTTTCCTACCATTGGTGATTGGTATAGTATTATTATCATAGGGTGCCTTCCACAATAGATTTACCCAGGGGATATCATGCTGATTATAAAACTTGTATAGGTTTTTCATCAGAAGTGCTTTGTTATGGTCTCTGAGCTTCAGAACTCCCAAACCCCTAGCATTTTTCGGGCGACATACCTTGTCCCATTTTATCAAGCAGCTGCCTTTTTTTCAATATCTTTCCCATGCCATAGAAATATCCTCATTGATTTTTCCATATGATCTGTGTGTGTATAATGTACCTTTAGTGCACACATGATATGATTTGGCATAGCTGCAATGATGGATTTAATCACTACCAGTCTAGAGCAATATGATAGTAAGTTTGATACCTGAAAGCCTTTTATCCAATTTACAAATCGTTGGCATTAGATCTTCCACCCTGGGTCTAGTTGTGCCCATTGGGAGCCCCAGGTAAGTAAATGGCATTGCCTCAATTTTACATCCAAGCAGTTGTGCCAATTCCTCAGTTTTCTCAGCTGGTGTATTTATTGGGACCATTGATGTTTTGTGATAGTTGATCTTGAGCCCGGTGGAGTTGGAGAACGACTGCAATATTGCTTTTAAATTAAAATTTTGTGTACTGTCTGCTGGCATAATAATCAATGTATCGTCTGCGTACTAAAGTATAGGATATTTCTGCCCATAGTGATTATCCAAGGGAACGTTGATCATACCATGTTGCCAAGCATCATTAACAGCTATTTGTAGTAATTCAGCAGTTGATACAAACAGTAGGGGGGATAATGGATCACCTTGTCTCACTCCTCTTCTGCATTTGATTGTTTTACCTGGAACCCCATTCAGAATAACTGATGTGGTTGCAGTTTGCAGAATATTTTGGATCCATCCCAGATATTTTGTACCAAACCCTAGGTGTTTGAGCATATCAAGTATAGCACTGTGCTCTATCATGTCGAATGCCTTTTCGAAATCTATCTTGATGATAACAATTTCCTTCTTGGACTGATGACAGAGATGTAAATATTCGAATGCCCAAGAGATATAGTCATGAATCAATTTTGTTTTAATGAGACCGTATTGATTCTGGTGCAGTAATGGTATAATCAGCTTCTGCACTCTATTTGCTAACAATTTTGTGATAATTTTCAGGCTCATACTAACCAATGATATGGGCCTAAAATCAGCAGGGGTTTCTGGGTTCTGAATTTTGGGTATCAGTGTAATATATGTTGAGTTTATGCTTGTCAGATCTAGATTTCCGAAGTAAAAACTGTTACATAATCCATAGAACTGCTCTTTAATATGATACCAGAATTTTTTCATGAATAGACCATTAAACCCATCCGGTCCAGGTGACTTGTCCAATGGCATGTGTTTGATGATATCGTCAATTTCTTCTTTGCTGAATGGTGCTTCCATATTACTGAGGTCTTGTGGAGTGATCAGAGTGCTTAGATCATATTCCATAACAGAGTTCTCAGTTTTTCCCAGCCTATTATTGAAAGCATTCCATAGTAAAGCTACTTTCGGTTCATGTTCAGTTACTGCATTACCATTTTCATCCATAAGCACTGCAATTTTATTACTCCTGTAATTTCTGGTGGCTATTGCATGGAAAAAATTTGTGTTTTCATCTCCCAGTTTGGCCCACCTAATATTTGCTCTTTTTCTCCAGTATAGTCTCTTGGCTTCCAGCAACTTGTATAGATGTACCTTAAGTGCGGCAGTAAAATTCTTTTCAGGAGTGGACAGTGTTCTTTGTTCTTCCAATCCATCCATCATGGCTAGCACATAATTGCAATTGTCAATGATTAGAGAGAGATTAGATAGTGTTTTACTCCATTTTTTAACACCATATCGGAGTGACTTAAATCTTGCTGTAATATCTTGAGCTGGGTTTTTGTATACCCCCATATGCTGCCAATTTTTCTCCACTGTTTCTTTGAAATCAGCAAATTCAAGCCAATACTCCTCAAATCTGAATATCCGAGCTTTGGGGATGTTTGATGATATTTGAATGATGATTGGTGTGTGATCCGAGCCCAGCCTTGCTAAAGGTGTTGCCACAGTATTTGGGAACACCGTAGTCCATGCATGAGATGTAAATATCCAGTCAAGCTTTTCCAGAAGTGGTACACTCTGCATATTGCTCCAGGTGTACGATCTGCCTTTCAAAGGTATTTCTTCTAGGTCATGTATCTGGATAATTGTATTAAAAAGCAACATGCTACTGATATTGCCCCCACTTCTATTTTGTCTTCATTGCTTCTGATCATATTGAAATCACCCATAATGATCCAGTGTTCATACTGTGAAGTATCAAGTTGTTCGAACCAGTCCACAAATTCCTGCCTGCCCTCATTGGTGCAAGGTGCATAGATGTTTGTCACATGAATTACTCTGGCACTGTAATTGCATACCAACCTGACAGTGATTTCAAATTTATCCTGACTAACCACTGAACCAGTAAAATGGTGCCCATTCCAGATGGTGATTAGTCCTCCAGAGCTACCAATCGAGGGTTGAAAAGCAAATTGGTTTAGTCTACGTGGACAGAATTTCCTAATGTAATTGGAGTCAAAATGTTCTCTCTTTGTTTCCTGTAAGCAGAGCACATTGCAATTGCTTTGACTCACTTTATTTGCTAAATCATCACATCTCTCTTGTGAATTAATACCTCTAGTATTCCAATTAAAAAATATCCAGTCTCTATTCATTGGGAAACTATTGTGTATGAGGTAAAGCAGAGCACAGGTACTGAGCTCATATTAACGCAGTCATGGCAGCAACAGAATATAACATATGCACGTGATTTGATTTGATCAATAGATACAGATGCATGATGGAAGTAGCAGGTAAATAGGTAGGAAGTGTTCAGATAACTCAAGCTGATAATAAAGGTATCACTATTACATGGAGAGAATCGATGATTGACACACTGATAAAGAGGAAAAGATGAGAGATCACACGCTCTTTTGATAAAACTTAACTTAGGGATAACTAGACAGCAGTAGACCCTGTCCATGGTCGTTTTAGCACTGAAATCAGTCGCTATCATCGGAACTGATGTTGTTGAGAGCCACTTCAGATAACACCGTAGGTGGCATCTTGCAGTGAGTTGCTCCAATAACCTGAAGTGTTTCCACGGGCAGGTGCAGTGGTGGTTCTACATTTTCATCAAGCACAGCTGCTTCAAAACAGGCTTCCAGGTTACCTGCATCATGAGAACACTCTCCTGCTTCCCTTGCACTTTTCTGGTCCTTGAAACCTAACGCCAGACTTGCAATTATGTCGCTGCATCTGACTGTCTGAACATTCTTCAACGGTTCCTTTTTCTACTTTTTACCACGCCGCCCTGTCTGTGGGAGGACAGGTATCTGAGTCACCTTATCATCATCACTACTAATTTATGTGATCTGCACTGATGAGCTACCCTCTGTGTTTTGTGGCAGCGGCTGAATGGCATTGGGGCACCTTGTACTGATTTGCAGTGTGCATGTTCTTATAGTTCCTGCAGTGCCTGTACTTTTAGTGATGTTACACCTGGCCCCTGTGATATGCCCAGATCCAATCTGCGGAATAATTTCGCCAGCATTGATCACCAGAGCTGCAATGAGTTTCTTGAAAGTGTTTATTGGGTCTTCCTCTGCCGGTTGATTGTGTGCTTCAGGCTGTAAAGGTGGTGTTGCTGGCAGTTGATTCTGGACAACAGGTTCATCCACTACTGCGGCAGGTGCAGCATGATTGGGTGCAGCATTGACAGGTGCCTCTTGTTGCATCTCTGCATCATCTTGTTGCATAGCTTGTTCATGCCAAAAGCCACCCTGAAAGGGTCCTGGCAGTGGATGTGGGTTACCACCATGAGGTGGCAGTGGATCCTCGTCGCCAGCATAGCCACCCAGCATCCTACGAGACAGAATCACTAATGGGCATGTCCATGAATCCGTATTGCCATCCTCTGTCAGATTTTTCAGCACCACTAAGCTCATAGGTAAAGTGTCAACATTGTATGCTCTAATCTTGACCAGTACTCTAGCACGGTTTGTCTAATCTTCGTTCCAAACTAAGCAACGCCCATACGGTACAAAAGCTTTTACAATACTCTCAAAATCCCAGAATTCTTGTGGCAGGTTTAATAACATAATCCAAACATCATGTGTGAGTAAAGTGGCTCTACGGTTTATCCCCTGATCTTGTGCAACAAACCTAAGTACTGTTTCACCGATATGCATAGGACTAAGCTCAATGGCAGCATCTCTATCTGTGACAGTAACAAACCGAACCAGTGCCGATCCCATTGCACAAAGAGATGTGGATCTAACCTCGAGACCAAGCTGCTGCAGATGTCCCACGATGGTGTCGATGGCGAGATTGAAATCACCAGGTGTGATCTCAGGGGTGAGAGTTGCGATAGCCCAGTCGTCGCAGATGCGTGGTGAAGGGCCACCGAGAACCACGTAGCCGCGCTGGGTTCGCAGCGGACCAGGTGGTAACGCCGTCATCCCCGCGGGCACATGCGGGAGGACATCGCACGGGTAGTTCGCCATGGTGTGAGAGGTTGGAGTTTGTGGAGATCGATCAAGAGGTGTTTCATAAACATGCGATACGCTGTTTATAAAGGGCGAAGGAGTAGCCTGACGATTACTTGCTGGAGAAGACTCCGTGATTTTCTGGATTGGTTTCCAAACAAAAAATTTCTTGTTAGGGTTGTGGAAACAGGAAACCATCTTATGTCCATAATGGCGACAATATCTGCACCTGATTTGATTCGTACATGCCGTTTTGCGATGGCCCAATCCTAGGCAACGATCGCATGTGACCGGCCGATATTCCTTCCTGAGAGGATGTGTACGCTTGGCAACAGAAATTTGCTCCGGGATGGGCGGGATATTCTGGTTTTTTCTCAAATTTGAAATTAGAAAACTGGCCTCTGGAACCGCTAATTCCGGTGGCGTGATCTGTGGATCGTGTTCCTCCGATCTGGGATCAAATCCCTGTGCAGTTCTTGTATCATGTCCAGCAAGTGGAATTGCATTCGCACCCGTGAGATGGCGATGAACTTGATGTGATGCAGCTTGGAGATAAGATGTGGTGGGACGTATCCTAGGACTTGCAAAATGAGTACTAACAGAAGCTTGTTTATGTCTCCGATGGACAGTGGTCCATTCCTTTTCCTGTTCTTTGTACCACAGTAATTCTTCTCTTTGCCAGTTAGGTACACCCGATCCCCATAGATCAAAGTAACAAACAAATGCATTGCATCTATGTGATCTTAATTTCAGAATCAGAAAACCGACTGCTTTAGAACAAACATCGAACATGAACACACGGTCCTTGATCTGAATTACTCTTAATTCATTGTAAGCAGCACCCAAACAGGCCGACAGGGATAGGCCAACATTGAGCGGATTGAGATCGAAACAAGCACGGCCAAAGGACACGATCAAGGAAAAACCATGGGATGATGAGATTGGGTTGACGGGAGTTGCGAAGTGGTCCCGGACTTTCGCCCGAAATGCGTGACCAGGGGAGAAATCCAGACGATGAGCGATGGATGCAGGGTCGGAGAAGGGATCTTGGGGTTCCATACCTTGATCCGGGAGTCAAATCCCGGCTGGATCTAGGAAGAGATCTTCTCGCCATGGTAGTCACCCGAGTGGGGTGGGAGGGGTGGGAGAGCCATTCGTTCGACGATGCGCTTGGCTTAGGCTATTTGCCCCTCTGAGCTTGCACTACAAACATATGCATATACTTTCATAACATGTTTTACTCTCGAGGCAAGATTTTATAAAACCCATTTCAAAAGTATATGGAAATTATTTTGCCACCTATGTAGAAATATAAGATAGTTATATAAAATTATAGGATGGGAAAAAACAAATATGGTTTATTCAAAACTCCTTTTCAATTACTTGTGAGATTATGAAATGCCGAGATGTTGGTGTTGGAATGGAGAAGAGGAAAAATGGTGATGTTTATGAAAAATGCACAGTGTGTCCTTGTACTTACGTCAACCATCCGATACCCTGTGCGACCACATCTACCACATATGGGAAAAAGGCGTAGTCATGTAGTTTGCTCTTATTAGTATGGGATACCTCATCGACGGAGATGACTCCGTTATGCATGAGGGGATGGTCCGAGGACCTACCCCCTGACCCGGGTCCTCACACAAGTTGGTGGGGAGGATAGAAGGTTCCACCATAAACCGCCGGACAAAACTATGAGTCCTCACACTTAGGGTTTCTGACGGGAAACTAGACTGGGTGTCGATGGAAAGTGTCATATGGGAAGGATCCTATACTAGCATGAGCAAATAAGAGGCTATGGCCGGCGGCTTACTTCGCATACACCTGGTATGGCGAGACGTGGCAGACACGATGAGTGGCCGGATGGATGTGGGTTAAAAGTGTGCTACCTCTGCAGAGTGTTAAAACTATTCGAATAGCCGAGTCCTCGGATATGGACAGTTGGGAGGCCCTACTTTGACCATGTGCAAGTTTTTGAAAGACTTTGAGTTTTAAAATGAAAATGAAGTGGAGATTGTTCCTTACACCTATACCAACGGATCGGTATGAGGTGGATGGAGGAAGTGGACCATGACGGGCTTTGGTCGGAAAAAGGAGGAGTTTTGGAGAAACAAATGAAATGATGGTTTCTTTAAAAGTGGTTATAAAACTCTTCTTATTTTTTTTCAATAAAGATATAGAGATGTTTAAAATAAATAAAAGTTGTCCATTAAGTTAAAACTAGTGCATACTCATGTTGGGGTAGTTTGCGAGTACATTCAAATGTACTCATATTGGTTCCGTCCATGGCTATTGTCCTAGCCAGACTACGAGGAGGAGCACTACGCTGAGCAGGAGTATGGCGACTTCTACGCCAACTAAGGATCTCCACAAGTCAGCTGCCTGTCGGGTTGTCATCGTTAGAATATGATGGCTACTACGCCGTAGCTTCTGCCGATATTTTGGTTTGGCCCATGAAGGCACCTATGTAAGACTTGGTCTAAATGACCATTTATGTAAGACTTTTAATTCGCTATTGTAATGGATGTAAACTTCGGTATCCAATTCGGATTATGTCAACGACAGACTGATCACGAGATCATTGTGTTAAGCATAATCGGGTATTTCGGACAGCTAGTCCGGGGTCCCCACATTTCCACTTCTTGTAATAGTGGCACTGCGCCTTGGTATGATCCGCTGGCCGTCCATCACCTGTCGTATGAAGGTCGCATGGCTGGTTGAAAACTTCTTGCATATTGATTGGACGGGAGCCATATCCTCGACCCCTTCCACGCTGGCCTCTGAATCCTCCACGCGCATTAGCGACGAGCCCTGATTGACCATCTTCGTTTTTGCGTTTGTTTTGATTCGCGTTGTTGTGGTTTGTTTGCTGCTGCTGGGGCTTGTTGGAGTTTTTCTTTCCTTTGGCAGCAACCTCCTCTTCTTCTCCGTCTGACGCGTCTCTGGTTTTATCTGAGCTGGCATATTTGTTAGCCACGGCCATCACCTCGCTGAGGCTCTTGACTTTATCCTTCATGCGACCCAACTTATGAATCAGCGGCTCGAACTTGTAGTTTTTCTCCATCACTAGGACGGCTGAGCTTGATGGTATATTATCTGAGGAGTGTATTATTTCTGCCACCCTTTTCATCCAATGGCGACTTGACTCACCTTCCTTCTGGACACAACGCTCTAGGTCTTCTATATTGTAGAGTCGCTTGCAAGTTCCTTGGAAGTTCTTAACGAAGGCATCCTTCAATTCCTCCAAAGTGTTTATAGAGTTGGGAGGCAAATTTTGCAGCCATACGTGAGCCGCACCTTCTAGCATCATGTTGAGGTACCTTGCACATATTTCCTCTGAGGCGCTAAGAATGCTCATCCCCATCTCATAATTGTTCAGCCAGGTGGTTGGATCCATGCTGGCGTTGTAGTTTGCCACCTTGCGTGGCCCTTTGAAATCTTTGGGAAAAGGTTCTGATCTGATCTTTTCAGTAAAACATGCCGGTCCCTTGAGTCGCAAGGACAGGGCTGTGGGCGCGCCCACGGGGTTATCCGCGGGCCGCGTTTTCACCACTGGTATATTCACCTGTGCGACTTCCTCCTGCAGCCTCTGTGCGACTCCCGATATGTTCTCTGGCGGCCTGCTTTGGACGCTTCTTTCTGCTACAATCCTGTGATTGGCTGGTATGAGGGGCAGCTGTGCTTCGCCTTCCGTCCTACTGGCTTGTTGCAATACCGCCGTACTTAGCATCTGAATCGTGCGCCGCGCCTCAGTGTTGACCAGGTCATCGCCTGTTGGTACCATCTGAGTCAAGATATTAGCCGCAGCATACATATTATCGACAGGGTTCTGGTAATGGCCCTGCGGGGTGTGAAACCTCCTTGGTTGTTGCTGGGTTTCTTGATTTGGTGGTACCCTTCTTTCCACAGTTGTCTGGATTCCCGTTCCCGCGACTGGAGTGAGCGGGATTTCCACTGTTGGTTGAGTCGCGCGCAATTGTGTTGGCGGGTCAACCTGTTGTTGAGTCGCAGCCAGCGCGGCTACTCTCTGCCGCTCCTGTTGGATTCCTTGGTTTATCTGATCGAGCCTGTGGCGCTCTTCTTCCATCCTTCGAACCTCATACAGGAGCTCGGCCCTGGCGGCCTCAATTTCTGTGGCACGGAGGGCGGTGTTCGTGGCTGACACGGGGACAAGAAGTGGGTTGCTTGGGGGTGCTGATGCCTCGGCTTCTCCAGCAGTTCCTGATGCGCCCGCTCCTCCGGTCGTGTACACCGCGACTCGCGCCGTCTCTCGATCTGGTGATAATGCGATTTCTGGTGGGTAACCCCAGCAACTTTCTTCAAAGGTAGGTATAATGGACCCAAACTCTTGCGAGTCCATGCTTTCGACGGATTCTTCCCCATCATCGGCGACTTCTTCTATTGAATCGCCTTCTTGGACCGAGCTAATGGACCTGCCACCGATGAAGCCAACGAAGACGTTGATGGATCCAAACGTGATGACGTGGACAGTATCCAAGTAATCTACTTCTGGCCCCTAGCTTGAATCGTCGATGAGGTGTGTGCCATTGACCGTGATGATGCGGCCAACAACAAGATCTTCAGCTCCCTTCATGGATCCTGCGTGGAACGTGACGCTCTTAACCGCAGGCCCCACGGTGGGCGCCAACTGTCGTGGGTTTGTCACGTCAGGCGTCATAGATGACTTCGTAGGTGTGGGATTACGCGAGTCAAGCATCTCTGAGCTTGGGATCGCAGGAACAAAGATCAACACAGATTTACCCAGGTTCGACCCCTCTATGTGAGGTAAAAGACCTACTTCCTGCCTACCCTAGATTGGTATTGATATGATAATCAAGGTGTTACAATGGAGGCGATCCGATCTGGTACTCGCCGTATGAGCTAGGGTTTTGGGCTTGATAGCTTGACCCCCTTCTAAGTCCTGCGAGTCCTCTTTATATACACAGAGGCTCGCTAGGTTACAAAGGAAACTTTCCCCACAAGGAATACGTCCACGGAGGCCTACTCGGAGACTACTTGGTCTTCACGACCTCCGGGATATGTCTTCTAGATCTTTCTCCTTATGGCGGTTCAATATTTGGCTTCTCCCAAGTGGGCCTTTATCCGTGCGAGTGAGTTAAGTCGCACTGGGCTGCGGGTTAATCCAGAAAGTATTCCCCCGACAAATGGCTTGGATCTTCTTAGGGTCAACAGAAATTCCTCCGGCAGATACAACATGTCGGAGAAATGCCACTTCACTGAGCCAAAACTCACACTTGCTAAGCTTGGCATACAGCTGGTGCTCTCGGAGTATCTCCAAAACTAGACGCAGGTGTTCATCATGTTCTTCTTCGGTCTTGGAATAAATAAGGATGTCATCAAGGAAAACTACCACGAACTTGTCGAGGTACTCCATGAAGATCTTGTTCATGAGATTCATGAAAATAGGCTGGGGCATTGGTCAGACCAAAGGACATCACGGTGTACTCAAACAAACCGTAACGAGTGGTGAAGGCGGTCTTAGGAATGTCTGTCTCTCGGATTTTCAACTGTTGGTAACCTGTCCAAAGATCGATCTTGGAAAAGACTCGGGCTCCATTCATTTGATTGAACAGATCCTCGATCTTGGGAAGAGGGTACTTGTTTTTAATGGTTACATCATTTAGCCTGCGATAATCCACACACAGTCGTGTGGTACCGTCTCTCTTGTCCACAAAAATAATGGGTGATCCCCATGGTGAAGCACTAGGACGAACAAGTCCTTTACTGAGCATATCTGCCAACTGTTTCTTCAGCTCAACCAGCTCTTCCGGATTCATCCGATAAGGTCTTTGGGATATTGGGGCTGTTCCTGGGATAAGCTCAATTATGAACTCAATTTCCCGGTCTGGCGGCATACCAGGCAATTCTTCAGGGAAGACATCACGGAATAGGAGAACAACACGAATCTCATCTAGGGTGGGTCGAGCTATGCTCTCATGGCAGCCTGGGTGAGAATGGTTGGTTTCAGACACATACTCCACTTCTACTTCTTTGTCGGTGGTGATGGATACAGCTCTTCTGGCACAGTCAATTCGACCATGGTACTTGGCTAGCCAATTCATACCAAGTATGACATCTATGCCTTGGGTTTCTAAAATAATTAGGTCGGCTGCAAATTTTTCGCCTGAAATCTCTATGGCAGTATTTGGACAAAATCTCTTCGTTTCTATGGTGGAGCCAGGGATTTGTATACTCAGGGTTTTATTTAGGAATCCTTCTACTAAACCTCCCTTAGCAACAAACTCCTCGGTAACAAATGAATGGGTGGCACCAGAATCAAACAGAACAGTTGCAGGTACTGAGTTGACAAGGAACGTACCCAGCACAACATCTGGCGCATCCTGGGCTTCTTCAGCATTGATGTGGTGCAGACGACCCTTGGCAACAGCAACATTTCCGCGGGGGTGCGGCATTCTTGCCATTACCATTTCCATTGCGGCTTGACCATTGTTCGGTGTAGTGGGGCGCTGAACATTCCTCTTAGGATTGGGGCATTCTCTGGAGTAGTGACCTTTGTTGCCACATTCAAAGCAGACAACATTGGCATTGGGATTGAAGTTGTTGAAGTTTCCTCTGGGACGGTTATTGTCATTGGTGCGGTTGAAGTTGTTTGGGCGAGTAGGGCAATTGGGGCGTGGGGATTGCGGTGGACGATAAGCAGGCTTGGGGTTTTGCTGAAAGATACGAGGCTTCTGACTGCTCGAACCTTCCTGAGCATTCATCCTCCTCTTACTACCTTCAAACATAGACTTGCGCTTGGTCTCTAGGTGGATGGCTTTGTCCACAAGTGACTCCAGGTCACGGAAGTCATGGACCACCAAAGCACACTGCAGTTCATCATGCAGCCCATTCAGGAAATGTTCCATCTTCTTCTCCTCTTGGTCGGTGTCCTCTGGAGCATACCGAGATAAATCGGTAAACTCATCAAGATAGCTGACGAGGGGTAGACTCATCAAGACCCATGGTTAAGGTCCCTAGGTTATGTATATGGGGGAGAGAACGTGGTAGAGCTGGAAGTATCGTCGGCTGACAAGCAGGGCAAAGATTTTACCCAGGTTCAGGGCCCTCGTGTGGAGGTAACACCCCTACGTCCTGCCTGTCTGTTATTGCTTTGTGAATATGATGGTTACAAGGATCCCGGTGAGATGTCGATCTCGCTAGGGTTTGTGGCTCTGGTGGTTCGTTGTCTGGTTCGATGGCCCTCCCAGTCCTTAAACAATAGGCTGGGTCTCGGGTGTTCGTAACCGACTCGATTTACAAGTAAGGAAACTCTAAACCGACTATTGCTTCGCCAAACTTGGAGGATACTCCATCTTCGTGGGCCTCCCTTCATGTAGGCTCTGATAGTTGGGCCTAGTCGATACGTGCACCAGGTACCCTCATGGTAGGGTACCCGATAGGCATACCCATGTCAGTAGCCCCCGAGTACTTGTCTGATTCGAAGAGTCGGGCATGGACTCATACATCATGCACGTTATATTTTTTACATCTGCATTTAGAATTCTTATGAAATAGCACATGTTGGCTATGTCGAGTGTTTCATCGACTACGAGTTTTTGCTTATGATAGTCAAGGGATTTTAGCTTAGCAGGCCCAGCACACACGACGGATCGGGGCCGGTTAACTACCATTTGTGGCAAAACCATACTAGCTTTCAATCAAACTCGAGTCCCCGGACTCGAATCTGGAACAAACTGGACAGACTCGAAATGGCCGTTGAGGTCTTACGAAATCGAACTGCAGTATAATTTTGAATCAACCCAACGCGTCCGTCGGGGATAATTCATCATGTCTGCTGACACGGAAAATTTAAGGATAACGCTGCTGGAGCGGTCCTTAGCCCAGCTCGACTGATCGGCGGGTCTTACCTTTGCACTATGCATGCAGCATCCAAGGATCGTCGGATCAACTCGGGAATATTTCGAGTATGATTTTGCTTATGAACTAAGTCGAATGATTTGTCGACTGTTATTTTGCCATAATTCTATCGGGTGCGCGACAGCGCTCCCGATGGGAGTAGCCCCCGAGATTGTGCTTTATTGCTTGCAATGGAGGATAATCTCAAAATCTTTTACCCTGCACATTTTAGTCAAAGAAATTTTTGATACGCTCCCGATGGGAGAGTATGTTGCAGTCGAAAGAATTTCGACTGGCCTCTATGACCTTTGCTAAAAACCAACCGAGACTTATGCGAGAGACCACCCGAAGATATCATCGAGTGCCTTTTATGCCAGTTGTAAAAGAGAGAACATCGTCAGCAATGACGCATTTTGCGACTGCTATCTCTGACAAGCGGTGGCGTGCTTGGAGAAGCTTTGATAAGACGTGACCCTGTTGTGGGCCCGTTTTGCAGAGCTGACCAGGGATGACGCCGCGTGGACTTGATTTGACCGTTCTGGCGCGATTTTCACGGGGCGTGATGATGGTTTCCTGGATTCTCGTGCGTAGTGGATGGAGTGGCCGGCGACGGTTGCTCTCCAGGGCTGCCACGTGTATGGCCAGATTTCGCGCGGAGCGTGCGCCTTTGTTTTGACGGTTACGATCATTTTGCGATCTGTGGTAAATAGGGGGGACGGCGCTGGCAGAGTTTTTTACTTGCCATTTGCCTGCGCCCCCCTCTCATCTTCTTCCTCGCGCCCACCTCCATTGTTCTGCGCCCAAGCTCTTTGCTCCCACACCCCATCCATCGTTGCAATGGCGAAAGGTGGAGGGTCCAAGCGTGGTGCCGCCGCTGCCGCGACCGATGCGGCCAAGGGCAAGAAGTGGCGGGTACATCTGCATCCGCCGCGCTGAAGAAGGCAGCGGGGACTGGGCGAAGTCCACCGTCAAGGACGCCCATCTGCTCAAGCTCCGCGAGCAGGGATATCTGCCTCCCGCGGAGCAACTCGCCGTCCGCGCTCCATCGCCCAAGGAGGTATGCCCCGAACCACGCGCCAACGAGCGCGTTTGCTTTGCGGAGTTTGTGTCCAGGGGCTTTTCGCTTCCCCTCCACGACTTTGTTCGTGGCCTCCTTTATGCCTACGGGGTGCAGATCCATGATCTCACCCCGAATGGTATTATGCATATTGCGTGCTTTATCACGCTATGCGAGTGCTTCCTTGGCGTCGCACCCAGCTGGGCGCTATGGAAGACCATATTCATGGTGCGACCCAACAGAGGAGGTGGTCGCACCTACCCCGTGGGCGGCTGCGGCATCCAGGTGCGCAGCGACACCCGCTATTTCCGCCTGAAGACCGTCGACTCCGCGCAAGGCTGGAGGAAAGGGTGGTTTTATGCGAGTGTCGAGCAAGAAGGAGTCGCCACCTTCTCGACTGCGCTTACGTCAGGACCAAGGCTTGGGATCACCAGCTCTCAGCCGAAGAAATGGAGGAAGCGCGCCCTTTGCTGACTCGAATCGACGGACTGCTGGACAAGGTCACAGGCATTCATTTGATTGCCACCTTTGTGAAGAGGCGGGTGTGGCCACTCCGTGCCCGAGCGCACCCCATGTGGGAGTTTGAGGGCGCGGTGACTCCACCCGGATGAGCCCAGAGGAACTGTCAAGGAACGAGCTTGTGACGCACGTGCGCCACATCACCAGCCTGACGACAGGCGACACTTGCAACATCGACTGCCCTGTTGCACCATATGGGTTGGAGAACCCTTTGCTTGAGGTATGTATGTGTTATAGCCTGCTTGTATGAAGAGTTTGCCACTCGCATTTCTGCGATATGCGATTTTTGATTCTGACTTTGCAATTTGATGTATGCTATGCAGGGTCACTCGACTGCTGCCTCCCTTCCTCCTCTGCCTGAAAATGGCGAGACTGAAGAAACACAGGCACAGGTGGTGGACCCGAAAGGGGATCAGTCGCCCATCCCTTCTGCCACCACTTCTCATGTGGAGAGGTCGAGGAGGAAGCAGCAGAAGAAGTCCAGTCTGAAGACAAGGCCCCTCTGACCAAGAAATCGATACCGCGCCACCGAAGCGGCGTCGACTGGCCAAGAAGGCGCCTTCTGCTGCAAGTTCACCCGCGAAGGAGCAGGTTTGGAGGATGACGAGGAATCAGATTCACCACCTGTTTTCCAAGCCGCTCCTTTGCGTGCGTGCTCAACAAGCTCGACTCTTCCGCTTCAGTCGAGTGGTACCCCAGCCTTTGGAGGACCAATTTTTGGCGACTCCGAAGACGAGGAAGATGAGGAGCACAGGTATGTGTGTTTTTGAGTATGAGAATTTTGTGCTGTCACATGTTTGTGCTAACCATCTTTTTGCTTTGTTGTGTTGCCCACAGCGCTGAAAACAATCAGCCTGGGACTCCTCCAGTCGAAATGTTCCAACCCTGGAGCACTCGAAGTCTGCACCGACTGGAAACGAGGCTGCCCAGCCAATGGCCACTGACGCTGTCGTTGAGACAGCCAAGGCGGCAACTCCAGATGTCGGGACATCAGTCGCGGCTCCTGAGCCGTGGATGAACCACGTGAGTAACTTTTTGCTTGACCCGTTTAGTTGTAGGTCTGTGAGAATTTTGATTTTTGCTGAATCCGTGTGCTCGCAGCCCTTCTACCACACCTTGGCAGATTCTGCCAAGGCTTATGTCCAGGTGGAGCAGGAGAGGGACACCATGCGCGCCGAGCTCGAGCGGCTCAGTCGTGAGTTCTCCTTTTTGCTTTTGTTTTGCCAACTTCTTTTTGCAATGCTTGATTTTGTCGAGTATTGAATGCACGTGATTTGCTGGGCCAGGCGAGAAGAAGGAGCTGGAAGACGCACTCGCCGCGCAGCGCGAAGAGTCGAAGAAAGAGCTGGCTGCCGCCACCAACTCAGCCGCTGCACGCGAGCGAGAATATGCTGACCAGCTCGCGGCACTCGCGCAGGTCATGGGAGGTGAGTAATCTTTTCTCCTTTGATATGACAATATAACTTGTCGAGTGTCGTAAAATGACTTATGCCTGTTTTGAATTGTGCAGAAGCTGTTGGCGCACCGGCCTCTGCGACGTGGCGAGTGACGATCTTTCGCTGGAACAGGCTGTGGGCGGCTTAGGCGCTCTATGCAACCAGGCGAAAGAAGCACTCGCCAAATCGACGAGCACACTTGGCGCTGTATACCAAGTGGTGTTCCCGACTGGCGTGGTGCCGTCGACGGTGGATGACTTCGCCAACGTGTTTGGCCCCGGGACGTCCACCATGGCGGGTTTCGCTCGCGCCAACACGGTACGCGGATCCGAGTCCACCATCAAGCTTCTTATGGGACATGGGATAGATTGCGACTATGAGGCAGCACTGTCTGCGTTCCCTCAGAAGCCAGATGGGAAGCCCATTTCCCTGAAGGGGGTGAGCGGAGCCGCCGCGCGACTGGCCGAAGTTTTTATGAACACCATGGAGCGCCGGGCACTCGAGACTGCCAATCGTCTGCTTAGGAAATCGAAATCTTAGGTTTAGGGTAGCTGTACCCTTTTGCTTTTTTATGCCTTGTAATGATACCTTCTGCGCGAGTCTGCGCTTTGTTTTGCTACCTTGTTTATGCAAAGTCTTTTGCTAATGCTTTCACTCGAAGAGTTGTATGCTTATGACATGAGTTTAGCTTCTGACACAAACTTTGTGTTTGTGATTATGCTTTTGAACAGTCACGAGAACCTGCTACTGCGACTAGTTCCTCGCAGGCTCCAATCACCACCCGATCCCAGGGTCAGGTGGCAAATGATGCCAAGGTGATGGAGTATATGAAGGCTAAATTTGTGAGAATGGAGCAAGATCTGAAGGACGCCCAGGCTGAGCTGAGTCGATTGAGGGAGACCCGCGTTGGCCACCCAACGCGAGGATTATGTGCTCGGGGAGATGGAGCTTGTGAACAGGCAACTCGAGTGTAAGTTCGAGTCTTGCTTGTTTACAAGCTTTTTGCGTAGCTTTTGCCTTTTTGATCTGACTGGTGCGCCCGTGTTTGTAGGCTTTGTCGACAACTTCCAGGCTGAAAAGATTCGCGTGGAAGGGCGTCTGGATAGCGTGGTTGACGACCCTACGACTGGGCGTCAACACTTTTGGCTTGATAGGTACCATGCCCGCATACTCGCCACCCTGAAGGATCGCGTCTGGCGAAGTGCTGAACTGCTGGAGTTATGCCGGGCATTTATTCGCCTGAACGAGACTCTTTTTCCTTCGGGGCCACAACCACAAGGGATTCGTGCTGTGTTGAACATCTTCCGTCAAACAAATCCCATTCGAGAGTTGCTGTCTCAGAGACTTGTGTTGGAGCCAACGCTGCAATGGCGTATATGCGTAGTCGAAAACCAAGGTTGGTGTTGCGGACACCTGCAGCCGGAGAGGTTCTCGAACAAAAAGACCTGGATGACACAATCCAAGCTGCGGAGACACTATCGAGTGCACTCGCGAACAGCTTTGGGTCCCGAGCTGCCCGTAAAGGACGAGCTTGAGGATTAGAATAGTTTGCGAGTGCAATTTGTGTATAGGGGGCAGCCCCCGAGTGTAATTTTTGACTCTTTGTATATTGTATAGTTTGTATACTTTGATTTTTTGTCGAGCCCCCGAGTCAGTCGAGCGGGGTTTGTGAAATATGGGTTGGTAGGAATTCGACGAGCGCGCCTTCCTATGCGATAGGCAGGCTCGAAGATATGTTGACTGTCTTGGACGGATCGGTCGGGTGCACCTGATGTGACCTTGTGTCATTTGTAGCATTGAAGGATCTGTCGACTGCCAACTTCTTATGCTCCGGAAGGAGTGTGCGGTCGTTGGTAATCGCTAAGTCGGCGAGTGATTCTTCCACCCTGAACATCTCGGAGATTTTGCTGAACTCGTGGTCGCAAGCATCGGACCTTTGAAAGTTTCCATGGACAGTGATAACTCCCTTTGGTCCTGGCATCTTCGGCGTGAGGTACGCATAGTGTGGCACCGCCATGAATCGAGCAAACGTCGGGCGACCAAGAATAGCATGGTATTGTGACTTCCAGTCGACGACCTCGAACTCAATCGACTCTGTCCTGAAGTGGCTTATGTCCCCGAAAGTAACGTCGAGTTGTACGGTGCCTTCTGGGCTAATTGCTTTGCCAGGAACGATACCGTGGAAGGTATTTGAAGATTTTGGGAGGTTTTCGACTGACCTGTTCATTTTGCGGAGCGTGTCCGCGAAGATGATGTTTATGCCGCTGCCTCCATCCATGAAGACCTTGGTCATGGCGTAGCCTCCTATTTGCGCGTCGAGTACCAGAGCTGCGTGCCCTGGTCGAACTACAGCTGGTGGATGATCCTCTCGACTGAAGCTTATGATGGTTTCCGATCCCTTCAGAAATTCTGGCACGGCTAGGGTGCCATGACAGCCATGTTCACCTGTCGAGTGATTAGCTTTTGCTGCCTGTTGGAGGGGCGACCCTTTTGTATCATATACATCTGCCCGTGGGGCTGTGGATATTGATCATCTTCCCCCGTAGTACGGGTTGTATGGCACCTGCGAGGTTTGCGCCTGGAGCAGGCTGTGGGTGGCGGGGTGGCGGCTGTGGCGCCATGAGAGCGGGCACAGCGTTCGGCTGTGGTGCGGGTGCATGCGTGGGCTGAGCAGGTGCTGGGCCATTCCTCTTGAGTCGTATCACGTAGTCAGTCGCCATTTGGTCGAATTCCCTGCAGTTCCTTAGGGTGTGATTGGAGCGTAGTTTTCCGTCGTCCCCCTTGAAAGGTGGAATCTGCACCAGTCGTCCATCTTTTCCTCGAATGACCGCTCGGGTTTTGCGTCGCTACGTTTGCGCCATTCTTGCCTTTTGTAGCTGTCGCTCCGCTGCTCGCGATCTCGACTGTCCGTCGATCATCCGAGCGTCGATTGCTTCTATCTTGGTCCTCCCTTGGCTGTGTGTATCCAGCCGCCATGAACTCGGGTCTGTTATCGTCGTAAGGACGTCTGGACCGTTTACGCCTGCGATCTTCTCTGTATGAATCTCTGCGGCTTCGACTGCCGCTTTCGTAGTTGTCGCGTGTTGGGGAAGCACGGGATCTGCTACAGAATCCTCTCCATCTGCCCACTCAGTCGCAACTTTGATGAGGTCAGCCAGGGAGGTTGGCTTTTCACGACCAAGTGCCTCTTTGAAGTCCTTCCTGGCGAGACCTTGTATGAAGGCATCCATGGCCCTGTCTTCTGACACTTTGCCAACCGAATTGCGTATTTCGGTCCACCGCCGTATGTATGATCTCAGTGACTCGTCTGATCGTTGAGTACATGTCCTTAATTCCTCGAATGTCTTCGGGCGCTCACACAGAGGCTCGAAGTTTTTGATGAAGTCTCTGCGGAAATCATCCCACGAGTCATATGATGATGGAGGGAGCGATTTGAGCCAGTCGCGGGCAGTTCCTTCGAGCATAAGTCGTATGTACTGCATCGCCGTGGTGTTCGTGCCACGCTGGCATGCCACGGCGAGTCTGTAATCTTCTAGCCACCCAAAGGTTCTTGGCGACCGTTGTACTTGGGTTGTTCGCCTGTCAACTTGAACCGTTTGGGCATCCGCGTCTCACGGATGCGTCGAGTGAAGCACAATGCTCCGCATGGCTCTGGTTCGCGATCAGAGTATGAATCGCTGCTATAGGATCTTCGAGATCTGCTTCTGCTGGACCTGTGCCGGCGTGTGCTTCTCCTTCCTTCATCCGAGTGGTGGCTGCGACCACTGCGATGATGTGCTGCGTGTCGTGAGTCGACTATGTCGCGATCGCGATCCCTTGCTGGAGTTTTGTCTTCTGGCTGCATAGCCTGTGCCGCTAGAGCTAGCGATTTGAGTTGTTGGCGATGCAGGGCTGCGTTAGGGTCATTCGCCGGAGGTTGTATTGCCTTGAGGTAAGCACCTACGGAGAATAATGCACCCGCAGCAGTTTTGGGCACTGGGATTCCGTTAGCGTCCTCTGTCATGAACGACAGGTTACGGGTGATTGCTACCCTTTCATGTTCTGGAAGGCTTGCCAACCGCGACCTAGGTCGAGGGGTTGGTTGCTTGTGTGGACCCGAGGGATTGCTCCCTTCGTTCGGGCACTCGAGAGGCTGGCTTGCCTTTTGCGCTCCTCGAGCGTCGCTCGGTAGTTTTGCAGTCGAATTGACTCCTGCCAGTTGAAGTACTGGAAGGTCAACATCTCCTCTGGGGTGGAGTTTGGTGGCATCATAGTGCACTCCTTTATGACTTTATCTGCTTTTGCTGCCATCTCCTCCGTGATTGTCAAGGTTGTGACCCCATCCGGCATGGTTACCGTGCATGGGAATTGTGCAGGCCTGCGAGCGGCAGCGTCTGCGGATGATTCTGCGGTGAAGGCCACGTAGACCTGATGGGGCGTGACCCGAGGACAGGTGTATGTGCTGTCGATTCCAGTCATGGACTCGACGTCGCCGTCGAGGCTCATGTCAGAGCCAGTGTGTTCATCGAGTAGATCTTCGAGGCGAATCTCGTTGTCGATGTGCTCATCACCTATGCTCATCTCGGTGTTGGCGAAGCCATTACGGATTTCTGAGTCGAGGTTGGTGTTGGTGAAGATCTCCGAGTCGACGTTGTTGTCGTTATGAATCGCGGGCTCGTAGAAGTCATCGAGGGAGATCCCGCAGTCGAAACTCTCGTCGAGTGGTAGGTTGAAGTCGATGTTGCTTGTGTTGTATGCTGATTCTGCCTCCTCGCCTTGGAGTTCCGTCATCATGAACCTGTCGAGCTCGCCGGTCGACATGGTTGTTGCGGGCGAGCAGGCTTCAGGAATCGACGATGGGGCGCGCAGTCGACGGAGCCTCGAGTGCCCCAGCGCCAGTTGTTGCGGATCTGTCGAGTCCTGCGTGCCAAGATTGTTTACGAAAAAATTGAATGCTCCAACAGTCAAGCTCAAACCTGATTCAAGGCCGGAAAACGCCTCCTGAAGCTGGCGAGTGCGGATTGAAATTCATTGGAAGAGCAGATGCGCTTTTTGCAGGTGAAGCGGGCAGGCTGCCGCTTTTCGAGTGGATCGGCGAGTCGCCGTGTGTCGCCTGGATCGGCGAGTTGCTGTTTGCTGACATGGCCGGCGAGTTGCCGTTTGCAGATGAGATCGGCGTGTTGCCGTTTGCTGGTGTGATCGGCGATTTGCCGTTTGCTGTTGGGACCGGCGAAACTTCGAGTCCAGCGCTATTCTTTCCCACAGACGGCGCCACTTGACGAGGGGTAGACTCATCAAGACCCATGGTTAAGGTCCCTAGGTTATGAATATGGGGGAGAGAACGTGGTAGAGCTGGAAGTATCGTCGGCTGACAAGCAGGGCAAAGATTTTACCCAGGTTCAGGGCCCTCGTGTGGAGGTAACACCCCTACGTCCTGCCTGTCTGTTATTGCTTTGTGAATATGATGGTTACAAGGATCCCGGCGAGATGTCGATCTCGCTAGGGTTTGTGGCTCTGGTGGTTCGTTGTCTGGTTCGATGGCCCTCCCAGTCCTTAAATAATAGGCTGGGTCTCGGGTGTTCGTAACCGACTCGATTTACAAGTAAGGAAACTCTAAACCGACTATTGCTTCGCCAAACTTGGAGGATACTCCATCTTCGTGGGCCTCCCTTCATGGGCTTCATGTAGGCTCTGATAGTTGGGCCTAGTCGATACGTGCACCAGGTACCCTCTTGGTAGGGTACCCGATAGGCATACCATGTCAATAGCCAACTACATCTCTACTTCCCTGCCTCAGCTTGCGGAATTCATCCTTCTTCCTATCAATAAATCCACCAGAAATGTGCTTCTTGCGAAAATTCTCCTTGAACTCAGCCCAGTTGATGACGTGGTCAGCCTGCTGGAGAGCCTTGGTAGCTTCCCACCAAGCTCGTGCAGGTCCAGCAAGATAGTGGGTTGCATACAGCACTTTTTCATTGTCTCCTACAGCAGCAACTTCCAGATTGTTCCCGATGGTAAGAAGCCAATCATCGGCTTTCAGTGGGTGAAGTCCCTTGGAGAAGGTAGGTGGATTGGTCTTCTGGAAATCGCCTAAGGTGGATCGCAGGTTCTCATTGCCATTGCCATTACCACCATTGTTGTTGTTGTTATTGTTGTTGTTGTTATAAGCGGCTGCGAGTTGTTGCAGGGCAGTGAGATGAGCTTGACGCTCTTGCCGGGCATTTTCACGTTCCTCCATGATAAGCGCGAGAAGTTGGGCGGGGGTTGGGTCCTGTGGTGGTGGTGCTCCTCCTTCCGCACTGCTGCGACGGGGCGGCATCCTGAAGCACACCGGGTACAAGAGGCAAGGCAAGAAAAGTTCGACTAAGGGAAAGACGATTTCACAAGTGGTTGATTATTTTAAGGATTTATATGAAAATATTTCACACAGATCTAACAAGACAACATACTAATATTTCACAAACATCACATCAAGGAGTTCACAACAACATCAAGCTTACACTTCAAGCTTACAACACCACCTTACATCTAAGATACATAACATCTGGTTTCCAAAAGAACCACTACTTCTACTCGACTAGCGATAGGGGTCAACCTAATCCTGCGGTAGTGATCAAGTCACTCGCCTACTGAGGTGGAACCTCCAGCTCTAACACATCAGCATCTGACTGGTAGGGTGGCTCCTCGGGATCCTCCTCCTCGTCCTCGAGAACTGCCTCAAGTGGCTCCTCCTCCTCGTCAACTAACTCCTCCTCATCATCCTCCTCCTCACAATCCATCTCCTCCACAAATCATCATCGTCACTAAGGAAAGCGTTGTTCTCCTTGCGGATATCCTCGCCCTCCTCCTCCATCTCGTCAGTATGGTGCTCTAGATCCTCAATCAGCTCGTCCTGCTCTGCCACCTTCTTGCGGAGCTTCACGATGGTCCTCATCAGCTGGGCCCTCTTTGTGAGAAGAGCGACCTTCTCCTCCAGCAGCTTCTCCTCACTCTCGCGAATCTCAACAGCGAGATGCGATCAAAGTGAAGCTGAACTCTAGTGCGCATCAGGTCATCCTTGGTGTTCTGAAGTAAGAGCTCCATGTCCATGATGTAGCTCCCAAACATCGGGTGGCAAGGAGAAGGAGTAGGGTGTCCGTCGTAGTTGCGCCTCCCGTAGAACCGGAAATGGGAATCTGCCAACTCCGCCTTGTGTTCCTCACAAAGTCAGGCTAGCATCCTCTGTGCGGTAGTATAGAGACCGTCAATCCAGGTAGAAGCCATGGTGGTGAAGACGAGTGTCCTGGAACTGGGAGACTTGATGTTCCTGCGAAC
Source organism: Poa pratensis (assembly GCA_947311845.1). Taxonomy (NCBI): domain Eukaryota; kingdom Viridiplantae; phylum Streptophyta; class Magnoliopsida; order Poales; family Poaceae; genus Poa; species Poa pratensis. The sequence goes on along the minus strand of CAMZMU010000052.1, from coordinate 11,810 downwards.
TGACGACTTGATGAGCCAGCTCAGCCTTCCGACACTGAACGTCAATCTGAGCTCCCTCAAACTCTGGAGCGGGGCAACCTAACAGCTTGCTCAACTCGAACAAGTCACTCTCGAACGTCAGCTTGCTATCCTTCTCAAGCTGAACGAACTCGATCTAGTGGAGTGCCATCTACAAATTTTTAAGCAAGTTTTAAGTTAGTAACTAACGAGTGTATCAAAATTTTAAATGTAGTGAGGCAACAAGTGAGTCGAAATTTAAGCTTAATGAGAAGTGTGCATAATTTTAAGGATACAAAGGAAAATGTAATATTTTATGAGAGTAAATTTTTGCAGAAGTAAGAGGATTAGAGATAAGCAGTTTTCGATAATACTTCTCTCCTTTCTTTTAGAAATTAATCTTTTTGATAACATTTGTCTAATGACCATGCTAGCTAAGGTTTCCTAAAGTCAGGATGGCTCTGATACCAAGTCTGTGGGGACCCCGGACTAGCTGTCCGAAATACCCGATTATGCTTAACACAACGATCCCGTGATCAGTCTATCGTTGCACATAATCCAATTGGATACCAAAGTTTACATCCATTATAATACCGAATAAAAAGTCTTACATAAATGGTCATCTAGACCAAGTCTTACATAGGTGCCTTCATGGGCCAACCAAAATATCAGCGGAAGCTACGGCATAGTAGACCTTATATTCTAATGACGATGACCCGATAGGCAGCTGACTTGTGGAGATCCTTAGTTCGCATAGAAGTCACCATACTCCTGCTCGACGTAGTGCTCCTCCTCGTAGTCTGGCTAGGATAATAGCCAGGGATGAAACCAATATGAGTACATTTGAATGTACTCGCAAACTACCCCAACATGAGTATGCAATAGTTTTATTTCAACTTACAACTTTTATTTATTGAAACATCTCTATATCTTTATTGAAAAAGGTAAGAAGAGTTTTATAACTATCTTTAAAAGAAGTCACCATCTCATTTGTTTCTCCAAAACTCCTTTTTTTCCGACCATGGCTCACCATGGTCCATTTATTTCAACAACTCATACCACTCCATTTGGTATAGTTGTGTAACACCATCTCCATTTCAGTTTCTTTTAAACTTAAAAGCTTTTCCAAAAACTTGCACATGATCTTAGGACAGCCTCCCAATTGTCCATATCCGAGGACTTGGCTATTCGAATAGTTTTGACCCTCTGCAGAGGTAGCACGCTTTTAGCCCACACCCATCCGGTAACTCATCGTGTCAGCCACGTCCCGCCATACAAGGTGTATGCGAAGTTGAGCCACCGACCCTAGCATTTCCTTTCCTCATGCTAGTATAGGATCCTTCCCATATGATAACCCCCCGACACTCAGTCCACTCCCCGTCGGCAACCCTAAGTGTGAGACTCATATGTTTTTCCCGGCGACCACATTTATGAAGTATTCAATCCTCCTCCTTATCTTTCCATAGAGTTTGAGTGAGGACCCAGGTCAGGGGAGTTCTCAACCATCCCCTCATACATAACGGAGTCATCTCGTCGATGAGGTATCCCATACTAATAAGAGCAAATTATATGACTAAGCCCCGTTCCCATATGGGGGTAAATGTGGTCGCACAGATTAAGATTGGTTGTCATAGTACTAGGACGCTGTGCATTTTTCATAAACATCAACATCCTCCATTTCTCCACTTCAACCGACATCTCGGCATTCCATAACCACACAAGTATTTCCAAAGGAGTTTTGAATAAACAACATTGTTTTCCATCCTAAAGTTTTATATAACTACTACATAGGGTGGCAAAATAATTTCCATACACTTTTGAAAAGGTTTTGTAAATCATTGCCTTTAAGAGTAAATCATTTGATCAAAGTAGATGCATATATATTTAGGTGCAAGCTCAGAGAGTAGCTTGCCTTGCTCGGCAAAGTGGCCTGGATCTTGATCTTCAGGTTCAACAAATTCCCCTCCTCGATAAATCCAGCAACGTTCTTGTCTAATCGATAAACAAACAAATACAAGCAATCACTAAACTACTCAAACAACATCACAACATCACAATCCTAAATGCTCTAAATAGCCACTGCATACATCAAACAATACAATTTTATTTCAAAATAATTAAATTAAACATTATTTATTATGTCCAAGTTATGGCAGAAACTTGTGGAACATGTTTAATTGCACAACTTGAGTTCTGTTGGTCACAAAAACAAACTAAATTTCTATAGAAAGTTACTGATGTGTAGAAGACAACCCCAATTTGATTTGGATCATTTGGAGTTACCAAACTCCCTACACAAAGGTTTGAATCCAGTAGCTTAATAATCAAGTTTTGGCAATCAAATAAGTTCTGTTATTCCAAAAATTAAATCCTTTTAGGGGTAAGTAAACATGGCTATATGTGAGCTAACAAAATTGGTCCTAACTCATTTGGGTCAACCATTAAACATATTTATTTGTTTTAGTCCAGAAGTGTTTAACTTAAAGTCAACAATAAACATTGCTTAATTAATTCTACCAAAATTAGGGAAGCTAATACATTCAGTACAAAGCTAATAAAATTGGTTTGGAATTATTTGGACTAACAGAGTATCAGAAACAAACAAGTTTAGTTTTTTAAACCTTCTGTAGTATTTTTAATAATACTTTTTAACTTTTTATTTAAATAACATGAGACCAATTGAGTTGGTTAAACATTTTCATAAGATTTTCAGAACAATTGGATTTGATTTATTTGGATGCCTAAATCTCAAGTTATTTATTTTTTAAGTTAGGCCCAGTACTGAATTCTCGGAGAAAACTAAATTCGAAAACCTAACTGTTCTGGATAAAGTTGAAATCCCTGACAGGTGGGCTCCACCAGTCAGTGACTCAACGTGCGCTGGAAAATTAATAAAACCCTGATGAGCGGGGCCCGCCCATCAGTCTCTCTCTCTCTTTCTTTTAACCGAAGCGGTACGCGTCCGTTGGATCGAGATCCAATGGCTCAGGTGAATCGCAACGACGGCGACCATATCTCAGCGGCGCTGCCGCGCCAGCGATGGTGAGGTGGACGGATCTCTCACCTAGGGGGCTCGGGAAGTCGCGGATATGATGCAGATCGATGGCGGAGGCTCGAGGAAGGTGCTGGTGCGAGCTGTGCTTGCTGGGACGGCGGGTAGCGGCGACGGCGAGGTCTCCAACTTCCACGGCACGGGCACGAGCTCCGGCGAGGTCCTGGCTCCTCTCCTTTGCCCTAAACAGAGGGAAAAGCGAGGCGCGTGAGTGCGGTGTGGTTGCAGAAGAGCATGCAGGCCAGAAATAAGGAAAAGAGAGAGTGTGGCGTCGCGGCCATGCTCGACCTCAATGGCGGCAGAGGCTGCGGCAGAGCACGCCCTCCTGGCGGTGCACGGCGAATCGAGAGGGAGAGTGAGGTCGAGGGAGTGGTGTGGTGCTTCTGGCGAGGTGTGGGTGTGGTTATATAGGGCAGGGGCTGGCGTTCGTGGACGGGGCGCATGGACGGCGTCCATGGCGCACCGGCGAGTCTTTTCTCGATTCCTCGGCGACGTGTGCGAGAAGCTCAAGGCAGAGGCATCTGAGGGGTCCGGGCGAGGGCTAGGAACAGCTGGGTAGCCTAAGGCGTGGCGAGGAGCTGGGAGTGTGCCAAATTCGGCCGGCGCCGTCTGAGCTCTCCTTGGCGGGCAACGGGGGACAGGGGCGTTATGGCGAGGGGAGAGGTGCTCGAGCGCGAGCAGAGAGTGTAGAGGCGACGAGCGTGGACGAACGCGAGCGAGGGGGGGCTGGGGGCCCTGGGAACGGCGACGACGACCACGGCAACACGGCGACGGCTACAGCGAGCTAGAGGTAGGAGACGACGGCGTTTTTGCAGAACGCCCCCTGGACTTTCTTTTTTATTTACAACTAGGTCCTCCTCTGCTTCTTTTATTTCTTTTTAATTCCAGTAGCTTTTCTAGGATTTATTTGGGGCACTTAAACAATTTAGAAAAATTCACAAATATTTGTGAGGCTTCCACATAGCATGTAGTAGCTCCACAAAATTTGGCATTTCAAAATAAAATGTTTTGAATCATTTTTGTTCATAGGGTTTTAATTATAGTAATTTGGTTTATTTCAATTGTTTTTACTTTGGAATTTTTAAAATATGTGTAAAATATTATTTGATAGAGATAAGTAGTAAGGATGAAATGGGAGGGTTTGCATTACCACTCCACTGAATTTTGTTGGAAACAAATGAGATCCTCACTTGGAGAATTTGTGTGGCACTTGCCACATTTATTTTTCTTGTTTTGCTTTTATTTTATTTCTCTTCTTTTCTTCAAGTTCAAAAACGGAGCAAGCAACTAATATAAACAAGAAGAAATAAACAACCCAAGCAACCATCATAACAAACACATATAATTTAACAAAAGTTTTTGTTGGCTCTCATTTTTGGAATTAATAATACTTATTAATAATTTTGGGATGTTACAAATATGGGGAAGCGTCTCTTAGAAATCGACTTCTTCACTTGACCTTTATCACCAACGGATGGCAACCTTGAAGCCTATGATCTCTACGCTCAAACAATCTTCTCCTTTAGGTCTATTGGTTAACCCTTTTTCGATGTCGGTCAAAGGGGTAGACGATGTGGGGCCACGGGTCGAGCTTTGGGCCAAAAACGGCGCGCCGAAGCATCAGAATCTATGACCTATAATAGATTATTTGGGTTGAAACCGTATAATACAAAAATTAAATAAATTTCGTGTTCGAAATTTCTCAAAACAGTCCAATACCTTATTGGTCATAGAGAATTTGCGTAGAACTGAGAGAATACACAATTCGATGCAAACACTGCACATAACTCACCGTTAACTTCGATTTTTATGCTATGATGTCAAAAAGATGTTTTCTCCGTAGATCATTACGCACGATTCGCAGTGACACAAACTTACTTTCATGCATGCCCAAACCCAAGAATACTCATTTTAACTCAAATTTTGCACATAAATTCATCAATAAGTACCTTTTGTATGCCTTGATTGATTTTTTATCGTTTCGTAGACCGTTATAGCTAACTTTCGTGTTTTCCCAGATATGACCTCTCCGGTCAAGAATTTAGATAACTTTTGCAAGGAAACTCCGATTGAGATGAAACTAATTTTGCTGGAAAGATAACCCTGAGACCTAACCAACAGAAAGTGGAATTCTTGGAAAAGAGCAATAGAGAAAATAACTAAAACGGAGAGGTGTGGCTGAACCTTTGTAACACGGACATGTAGAATTCCCTACATCGTAAACGCAATAAAAGTAGCAGGCAAATCTTGTTTTTCAAAAGACACTCGATCTTGTCTTGTGAACCAATATGGGGAAGCGTCTCTTAGAAATCGACTTCTACACTCGACCTTTATCACCAACGGATGGCAACATTGAAACCTATGATCTCTACGCTCACACAATCTTCTCCTCCAGGTCCATTGGTCAACCCTCTTTTGATGCTGGTCAAAGGGGTAGACAACGTGGGGCCCACGGGTAGAGCTTTGGGCCAAAAACGGCGCGTCGAAGCATCGGAATCTATGACCTACAATAGATTATTTTATGTTGAAACCCTATAATACAAAAATTAAACAAATTTCGTGTTCGAAAATTCTCAAAACAGTCCAGTACCTTATTGGTCATAGAGAATTTGCGTAGAACCGAGAGAATACACAATTCGATGCAAACACTGCACATAACTCACCGTTAACTTCGATTTTTATGCTATGATGTCAAAAAGATGTTTTCTCCGTAGATCATTACGCACGATTCTCTTATTTGCTATTTTCTCTACGCAGTGACACAAACTCACTTTCATGCACGCCCAAACCCAAGAATACTCATTTTAACTCAAATTTTGCACATAAAGTCATCAATAAGTACCTTTCGTATGCCTTGATCGATTTTTTATCGTTTCGTAGACCGTTGTACCTAACTTTCATGTTTTCCCAGATATGACCTCCCCGGTCAAGAATTTAGATAACTTTTGCAAGGAAACTCCGATTGAATGAAACTAATTTTGTTGGAAAGATAACCTTGAGAACTAACTAGAAGAAAATGGAATTCGTGGAAAAGAGCAATAGAGAAAATAACTAAAACGGAGAGGTGTGGCTGAACCTTTGTAACACGGACATGTAGAATTCCCAACATCATAAACGCAATAAAAGTAGCAGGCAAATCTCGTTTTTCAAAAGACACTTGATCTTGTCTCGTGAACCAATATGGGGAAGCGTCTCTTAGAAATCGATTTCTTCACTTGACCTTTATCACCAACGGATGGCAACCTTGAAGCCTATGATCTCTATGCTCACACAATTTTCTCCTTCAGGTCCATTGGTCAACCCACTTTCGATGCGGTCAAAGGGGTAGACGACGTGGGGCCCACGGGTCGAGCTTTGGGCCAAAAACAGCGCGCCGATGCATCCGAATCTATGACCTACAATAGATTATTTGGGTTGAAACCCTATAATACAAAAAATAAAACAAATTTCGTGTTCGAAATTTCTCAAAACAGTCCAATACCTTGTTGGTCATTGAGAATTTGCGTAGAACGAGAGAATACACAATTCGATGCAAACACTGCACATAACTCACCGTTAACTTCGATTTTTATGCTATGATGTCAAAAAGATGTTTTCTCCGTAGATCATTACGACGATTCTCTTATATGCCATTTTCTCTACGCAGTGACACAAACTTACTTTCATGCATGCCCAAACCTAAGAATATCATTTTAACTTAAATTTTGCACATAAAGTCATCAATAAGTACCTTTTGTATGCCTTGATCGATTTTTTATTGTTTCATAGACTGTCATACCTAAGTTTAGTGTTTTCCCTGATATGACCTCCCCGGTCAAGAATTTAGATAACTTTTGCAAGGAAACTCCGATTGAGATGAAACTAATTTTGTTGGAAAGATACCTATGAGAACTAACCAGCAGAAAGTGGAATTCTTAGAAAAGAGCAATAGAGAAAATAACTAAAACAGAGAGGTGTGGCTGAACCTTTGTAACACGGACATGTAGAATTTCCTACATCGTAAAACAATAAAAGTAGCATTCAAATCTCGTTTTCAAAAGACACTTGATCTTGTCTCGTGAACCAATATGGGAAGCATCTCTTAGAAATCGACTTCTTCACTTGACCTTTATCACCAACGGATTGCAACCTTGAAGCCTATGATCTCTACGCTCACACAATCTTCTCCTTCAGGTCCATTGGTCAACCCTCTTTCGATGCCGATCAAAGGGGTAGACGACGTGGGGCCCACGGGTCGAGCTTTGGGCCAAAAACAGTGTGCCGAAGCATCGGAATCTATGACCTACAATAGATTATTTGGGTTGAAACCCTATAATACAAAAATTAAACAAATTTCGTTTTCGAAATTTCTCAAAACAATCCAATACCTTATTGGTCATAGAGAATTTGTGTAGAACCGAGAGAATACAGAATTCGATGCAAACACTGCACATAAACTCACCGTTAACTTCGATTTTTATGCTATGTTGTCAAAAAGATGTTTTCTCCGTGGATCATTACGCACGATTCTCTTATTTACCATTTCTCTACATAGTGACACAAACTTACTTTCATGCACGCCCAAACCCAAGAATACTCATTTTAACTCAAATTTTGCACATAAAGTCATCAATAAGTACCTTTTGTATGCCTTGATCAATTTTTTATCTTTTCGTAGACCGTTATACCTAAATTTCATGTTTTCCCAGATATGACCTCCCCAGTCAAGAATTTAGATAACTTTTGCAAGGAAACTCCGATTGAGATGAAACTAATTTTGTTGGAAAGATAACCCTGAGAACTAACCAGCAAATAGTTGAATTCTTGGAAAAGAGCAATAGAGAAAATAACTAAAATGGAGAGGTGTGGCTGAACCTTTGTAACACGGACATGTAGAATTCTATACATCGTAACCGCAATAAAGTAGCAGCCAAATCTCGTTTTTCAAAAGACACTTGATCTTGTCTCGTGAACCAATATGGGAAAGCATCTCTTAGAAATCGACTTCTTCACTTGACCTTATCACCAACGGATTGCAACCTTGGAGCCTATGATCTCTACGCTCACACAATCTTCTCCTTCAGGTCCATTGGTCAACCCTCTTTCGATGCCGGTCAAAGGGGTAGACGACGTGTGGCCCACGGGTCGAGCTTTGGGCCAAAAACAGCATGTCGAAGCATCGGAATCTATGACCTACAATAGATTATTTGGGTTGAAACCCTATAATACAAAAATTAAACAAATTTCGTGTTCGAAATTTCTCAAACAGTCCAATACCTTATTGGGCATAGAGAATTTGCGTAGAACCGAGAGAATACAGAATTCGATGCAAACACTGAACATAACTCACCGTTAACTTCGATTTTTATGCTATGATGTCAAACAGATGTTTTCTCCGTAGATCATTACGCACGATTCTCTTATTTACCATTTTCTCTACATAGTGACACAAACTTACTTTCATGCACGCCCAAACCCAAGAATACTGATTTTAACTCAAATTTTGCACATAAAGTCATCAATAAGTACCTTTTGTATGCCTTGATCGATTTTTTATCTTTTCGTAGACCGTTATACCTAAATTTCATGTTTTCCCAGATATGACCTCCCGGTCAAGAATTTAGATAACTTTTGCAAGGAAACTCCGATTGAGATGAAACTAATTTTGTTGGAAAGATAACCCTGAGAACTAACCACAGATAGTTGAATTCTTGGAAAAGAGCAATAGAGAAAATAACTAAAACAGAGAGGTGTGGCTGAACCTTTGTAACACGGACATGTAGAATTCCCTACATCGTAACCACAATAAAAGTAGTAGCCAAATCTCGTTTTTCAAAGACACTTGATCTTGTCTCGTGAATGAATATGGGGAAGCATCTTTTAGAAATCGACTTCTTCACTTGACCTTTATCACCATCGGATTGCAACCTTGAAGCCTATGATCTCTATGCTCACACAATCTTCTCCTTCAGGTCCATTGGTCAGCCCTCTTTCGATGCCGGTCAAAGGGGTAGACGGCGTGCGGCCCACGGGTCGAGCTTTGGGCCAAAAATAGTGTGCCGAAGCATCGGAATCTATGACCTACAATAGATTATATGGGTTGAAAACCCTATAATACAAAATTATATAAACCCGTAGATCACCGTTAACTTCGATTTTTATGCTATGATGTCAAAAAGATGTTTTCTCCGTAGATCATTACGCACGATTCTCTTATTTACCATTTTCTCTACATAGTGACACAAAACTTACTTTCATGCACGCCCACAACCCAAGAATACTCATTTTAACTCAAATTTTGCACATAAAGTCATCAATAAGTACCTTTTGTATGCCTTGATCGATTTTTTATCTTTTCGTAGACCGTTATACCTTAAATTTCATGTTTTCCCAGATATGACCTCCCCGGTCAAGATTTAGATAAACTTTTGCAAGGAAACTCCGATTGAGATGAAACTAATTTTGTTGGAAAGATAAACCTGAGAACTAACCAGCAATAGTTGAATTCTTGGAAAGAGCAATAGAGAAAATAACTAAAATGGAGAGGTGTGGCTGAACCTTTGTAACACGGACATGTAGAATTCTATACATCGTAACCGCAATAAAAGTAGCAGCCAAATCTCGTTTTTCAAAAGACACTTGATCTTGTCATGAACCAATATGGGGAAGCATCTCTTAGAAATTGACTTCTTCACTTGACCTTTATCACCACGGATTGCAAACCTTGAAGCCTATGATCTCTACGCTCACACAATCTTCTCATTCAGGTCCATTGGTCAACCCTCTTTCGATGCCGGTCAAAGGGGTTAGACGACGTGGGGCCCACGGGTCGAGCTTTGGGCCAAAAAACAGCATGCTGAAGCATCGGAATCTATGACCTACAATAGATTATTTGGGTTGAAACCCTATAATACAAAAATTAAACAAATTTCGTGTTTGAAATTTCTCAAAACAGTCCAATACCTTATTGGTCATAGAGAATTTGCGTAGAACCGAGAGAATACAGAATTCGATGCAAACACTGCACATAAACTCACCGTTAACTTCGATTTTTATGCTATGATGTCATAAAGATGTTTTCTCCGTAGATCATAATGCACGATTCTCTTATATGCCATTTTTCTCTACGCAGTGACACAAACTTACTTTCATGCACGCCCAAACCCAAAAATACTCATTTTAACTCAAATTTTACACATAAGTCATCAATAAGTACCTTTTGTATGCCTTGATCGATTTTTTATTGTTTCATAGACTGTCATACCTAACTTTAGTGTTTTCCCAGATATGACCTCCCCGGTCAAGAATTTAGATAACTTTTGCAAGGAAACTCCGATTGAGATGAAACTAATTTTTGTTGGAAAGATAACCCTGAGACTAACCAGCAGGTAGTAGAATTCTTGGAAAAGTAGCAATAGAGAAAATTACTAAAACAGAGAGGTGTGGCTGAACCTTTGTAACACGGACATATAGAATTCCCTACATCGTAACCGCAATAAAAGTAGCTGGCAAATCTCGTTTTTCAAAAGACACTTGATCTTCTCTCATGAACCAATATGGGGAAGCGTTCTCTTAGAAATCGACTTCTTCACTTGACCTTTATCACCAACGGATCTCTATGGCACACAATCTTCTCCTTCAGGTCCATTGGTCAACCCTCTTTCGATGCCGGTCAAAGGGTAGACGACATGGGACCCACGGGTACAGCTTTGAGCCAAAAATGGCGCGCCGGAGCATCGAAACTATGACCTAACAATAGATTATTTGGTTAAAACCCTATAATACAAAAATTAAACAAATTTCGTTTTCGAAATTCTCAAAACAGTCCAATACCTTATTGTCATAGAGAATTTGCGTAGAACGAGAGAATACAGAATTCGATGCAAACATGAACATAACTCACCGTTAACTTCGATTTTTATGCTATGATGTCAAAAGATGTTTTCTCGTAGATCATTACGCACGATTCTCTTATTTACCATTTTCTCTACATAGTGACACAAACTTACTTTCATGCACGCCCAAACCAAGAATACTGATTTTAACTCAAATTTTGCACATAAAGTCATCAATAAGTACCTTTTGTATGCCTTGATCGATTTTTTATCTTTTCGTAGACGTTATACCTAAATTTCATGTTTTCCCAGATATGACCTCCCCGGTCAAGAATTTAGATAACTTTTGCAAGGAAACTCCGATTGAGATGAAACTAATTTTGTTGGAAAGATAACCCTGAGAACTAACCAGCAGATAGTTGAATTCTTGGAAAGAGCAATGAGAAAATAACTAAAACGGAGGGTGTGGCTGAACCTTTGTAACACGGACATGTAGAATTCCTACATGTAACACAATAAAAGTAGCAGCCAAATCTCGTTTTTCAAAAGACACTTGATCTGTCTCGTGAACCAATATGGGGAAGCATCTCTTAGAAATCGACTTCTTCACTTGACTTTATCACCATCGGATTGCAACCTTGAAGCCTATGATCTCTATGCTCACACAATCTTCTCCTTCAGGTCCATAGTTAACCCTCTTTCGATGCCGGTCAAAGGGGTAGACGACGTGGGGCCACGGTCGAGCTTTGGGCCAAAAATAGTGTGCGAAGCATCGGAATCTATGACCTACAATAGATTATTGGGTTGAAACCCTAAATACAAAAATTAAACAAATTTCGTGTTTAGGGTTTAGGGTTTAGGGTTTAGTGTTTAGGGTTTAGGGTTAGGGTTTAGGGTTTAGGGTTTAGGGTTTAGGGTTTAGGGTTTAGGGTTTAGGGTTTAGGGTT